>JAMJFZ010001100.1:610000-1210000 GCA_026225945.1 Cricetomys ansorgei | reverse complement strand
CACATACACACAAAATAAAAATAAACAAATAGAAAAAAAAATAATAAGGACAAAAGTACAGGATCAGAAATTTCAGCAACACGAAAGTGCTAAATAAGGTCTGCCTACTGATTTACTTGAATCTAAGGGAGGATAGAAATTCTGGTAAGTATAAGATATCAAGTTTAAACTATTACTCCAAATTGCTCCCTTCACATAATTATGCAGGTATATAAAATAGTAACTGATACCTTTATTTCCATTTTATAATAATAACAGATGCAATTATGGATTGCCCTCATTTAGTGACTTTTTAACTAAAAGGCCTAACCAGCTAAGAGAAAAGAACATAGTCACAACTTCAGGCATCTTTGACAACAGCTAGTTCTTAAGTTCTGCTCGGATGAGGCAGCCTCCCGGTTATAACCAAATCAGTTCCCACTGATTTACTATAAGTTAAAATGCTTCAGCGGACTTGAAAACTTTGTTACTTCAGTATCTAAAACAACACTCAGTGAGTCTGTTCAACAGCAAGCTATACACTGAACAAACTTTGCCTCTAAAGATATTTCTACCCAAGAGTACCTATATTCACACCTAAATACTTCTTTTTTTACTTAGTTGAATTTAGGGGGTAAAATAGAGGAGAAGTCTTAACAGCATGTCCGACCAGGAGACTAGTAGATTCTTTGGGGACAGACTACATTTAGTTCTATTTCCCAGCTGTCACTACTTGGACAGATGGCAAAGACTAGATGTAATTTAGTCAGAATTAAGTAAGTACAATTAGGCAAATTGATAGTGATATAAAAGATTAAGACTGTCATTTGATCTAGTAAGTGTCAAAGAAGCCATGTGCCTCCTTCGTTCAAAAGTAATGAAGCCCCATCTTTATAATAGGATACCAGAATGTGGTAATTTATCTCCAGCCAACAAAGGAATCTGTGACCCAGGTCATAGCAGAATAAAATCTCATGTGTGCCCATTGAATAATTATAATCAAAACATGATAGTTAAATATCCATATGAATGATCTGATACAAACTTCTTACACCAAAAGTATTGCCTTTCTTTGTGATAAATGATTTGGACTTTTACGGGCCACCATCTAACGGCTAATGAAATCCTACAGTTGTTTAGGCTTCATGACCAACATTCTTGTATATCTGATACTTATTCAGCATGACCTGCTATTCTAATTTGTTTATTTTTCCTCACTTAGTTTTATTTTTTACTTCAATACACGTAGGCTGCCTTAAATTCTCTGTACAGTGTAAAAACTGAAATCAAACAGATCTACAGACATACACCCAAAATAAATCAAACTCCAAAATAGTTTTCCAAACATCCAAATTGGACCACTGTGAACCTGGAGTAGATTAACTGGTGCTCTGAATTCATTATCTTCTTCTGCAGATTTTATTAAGTACCCACTGTGTACTGGGCTCATGGGGAGCTCCCAGTGAAAAGAGCCCATCAGAACTCTCATGTCTATCAGACTCAGACCAAGCAGGGCAAAAACGAGTGTGGCAGCTGAGACAATTACTCACAAAAACTGAAGCCATTGGTCAAATACTTACGTAGATTCTGTCTTTACTGTACCGAACTTTGACATTATGGAGGAGTGTAGCTTCATTTAAGTACATCAGTGAACCTAAAACAAAATTTTAGATTTAGAGAGTTGGAAAAAAAGGTAAAACAAAAATATATTACGCTAATCATAATCACTTTGATCCAAGTTTAAAATTCACTTGTTAGGGTATATTAAATCCATGTTTTTAGAACACAGGTACACATAAACCCCATGGGCTCGTGTACAGCAAATCCACCCGGCGTCCATTGCATTGGTAGAACACGTGCCTAAAATAAATCTTGTTTACATACAGATGTGGGAGCGTTAGATGATACATTTCCAGCTAGGTGAGTTATATATACCTAGTGAGTACTAGTGAGTGTATACACAGCTGAGAGCAGGTTTAAAAGCCAAGAATCACTAAAGAGAAAGAAAGTATTGTAGACATTTCTGACACTACAGAGTGAGATAGTAATCCAGTGTGATGCTCAGAAGCTTACGGGTAAAACAGAAAAGATACAGTTTTAGAATGATGAGGGACCATCAGATCATCTGGATGGCCTCTCACAGTGACTGATTAAGGAGAGTCAGGCCGGGAGTCATCATGCACATCTTAACCCAGTTAAGTTCAAAACCAGAGTAGATACTTTTTTTTCTCTGTTCTATTGCAGTGATCCATCCCAAGTTCTTCCCGGTCTAGTCCCTACGCCCGCCCATCTCCTATGCTTCGTTTCCACTACATGCTAGAACAAACAGCACCACTCCCCTTAGCTACTTTGCTGTTGGGACTATGATTTTATCAGTTATCTGTACTGAAAGTAGTAATCAACATCAGAGCCATCTTCTCTCGTCCCCTCATTAGAAGTCACTCTCCAACTCTTCACCTTATATTCACCTTACAACATATTAAATATATAAGTTGAATATAATATTCACCTTACAACATATTCAAGGCTCTTAAAACATGCATTCAAATGGTCATTTTTTTTATGATTCTATATAATCTGTTTTAATATCTAACCTGTACACAAGCTGAGCTATTTATCAAATCTACAACCTACCCCGTGTGTTGTCTATGCCTACAACATCCTCTCCATTTCTAGATATATTAGGAAAGCTTTATATCCCGTAGAGTCACTTCAAGTCTACCTCAAAATGATACTTCTCCAACCTCACCACCGCTGGAGCTATTCTCTTCTTTTTAATTTCTATCTGACGATTTCCACATCTGTCAAAATTAGGAATCTGCTGATTTTAGTTACTAAACCAAATACTTGAGGATAGGATGCTGCACAGTTCACTTGTTTTACATGACCCCTCACTGAAGATATATGTACACCTTCAGTGCCAGCATCCCTGGTAAACAATTCAGCAATACGGACAAGATCCACTTGCTTGACTATCTTGGCAAAGAAAGGCCATGTTTCTGCACTTAGACAATGCGGTCAGTTCACTTTCCAAGGGCCCCATTGATTTCTGATTGCACTTAAAACAGAATAAGAGGATAAGAAGTTGGTTGAGGGCTCTTAACAGGTGAGCTGCAGCTTTCTTTGAACTGCGGAAAGCTTTGGAAGGACTCAGGCAACTGAGGTGCACCAGGTTGGTATCTAGTCACCTCCGTTCTATATTCCTACTCTTCTTCCACCCTCATCCCCTAGAAGTCTGATCTACGTGCTGCTGTTTCTTTACTCAAAACACCATGCTGAGCCACTCTCCACATCTCACGTTCCTCTGGAACACCTGCTTACACTCTGGCATCTGCTTCCTCTACGTGAGAATTGCTGATAGCACAGCACACACACCTGTTAAAGCCGGCATGTAACCCTATACTGACATGTGGGTGGCTGCTAACTCTATTCTCTTCCCCTTCCGCTCCCACCCCTGTCCTTGCTCCCCACCTGCCTTCTCAAGGACATCTGTTATTCAACTTGACAGGAAAATATCTGTCAATGGCAGGAGGACCTCCAGTCACACCATTCGGGCTGATCCACTTTCGTGGGGGGGAGATGCTGTTTGTCAGAGTAGGAAATGTTAAGTCTCAACCACCTACCTAGTGATCTGAGGAATCTTCACAGAGTTCCAAAAACAACTTCCTGCCCCACCTAGTTTCATCCCACTCTCTTCTAGTAGCCAGCCCTGAGGCTGCCTGGTTTAGCTATTTACACTTACTGCTTTATATGGGCTACTTGCTTTCATGTATAAATTTAACTATAGTCAAAATAATTATATATATATGCATTTATATACATATATATACACATATATATGTATACATATATACGTATATATATGTGTGTGTGTGTGTATGTGTATGTGTATGTGTATGTGTATGTGTATGTGTATATATATACACATACAGGGTCTCACTATGAGCTCTGGCTGTCCAAAACACACTATGGAGACCAGGCTGGCTTTGAACTCAGAGAGATCTACCTGCCTCTACTTTCTGAGAGCTAGGTTTAAAAGTGAGTACCACCACCTGGGAAAACATTTTTTTAAGTGTGTCTACCAATGTATGTATGATGGGGGATGTATGCCATGGTACTGTGTGGGTCAGAGGACAACTCTGTGGTTCTCGACATCCACCTTTACATGGACCAGAGAAGTGGAATTCAGGGTGTCAAGCTTGCATAGCAAGCGCCTTTTCTGGCTGAGCCGTGTCACTGGCCTAAAAGCTGTAAGTTTACTTTTTGTTGATTTTTTTTTTTTCCTTTTTGCAAGTGCTGGGGAGAAGAACACCTGTGACTTCATTAATTAACATACTGACTAGAGATTATCTCGATATTTCAGATCCTGTTTATTGACTACAGCTCTAGTCAGTGACAGAGAGGGAAAAGGGAACCTACACACAATTTCAACACCATGGGAGCCAATCAACGCTAGGTATATATTGCCATAGAAGTTATCCCATCACTGCAAACGAATAAAGGGACAACTTCTAGAATTCTTTCTAATTTTACACTCTGTTTATTCTCAGCATCTGGCAGATGAATATAATATTCATGAGGAATATTAAATGTAATTGAAATAATAGTACTTTACATTTAGCATGAAATTGTGCTATTATTTTCCATTTGATTCCTGAATTTACCCCTGTATTATTTTTCAATTCTGTTGTTAAAGCATAAGAATCAAGTAAAAATGAAAAACTAACATAATAATCTCTCTATATAAAACTCTTACACATGAAACTTAAAACTAAAAGTAGGTAGTGGGTTTTGCTTTAAAAGACAACAAATCCCTCTGGGTATTGGTTTGTGTGTTTGTTTGTTTGTTTGTTTGTTTGTTTTGAAGTAGGGTCCTGCTACCTGGCTGATGACTTTGAGGTCCTCCTGCCTCAGCCTCCTAAATGCCGGAACTACAGGTTTACGCCACCAAGACCCACCCTATACCTTTGCTTTCACTGAACCTTTACTACACGGTTTATAGAATGGAGAGATTATATGAGACATAAGGCAGACTCCATTTGGAAAAACTAGTGAGAAAATGGCAAATCCCAGACCAAAGACTAAGTGAAGGAACAACTTCAGCCAAAAAACAACATTCTAAATTTAACAACTAAAACTGTTTAACTATCAGGTGCTTCAGAAAGGGGACTTCAAGTCAGGACAGGCTGCTGCATGATGAGAACAGTTAGCTTCCACATGGTCCCATCAGGGAGAGCGCCTGGAGGAGGAGCGAGCCCTGCTGGGGCCAGGCAACATCAGCAGTGATGAAGCACACCACAGCAAAGGAAACAGGAGAGTTCGAAAATATGGAAAACTCAAACCTATTTGTTTAGTTACATATGGATATATTTCTAAGCAAAACATGTTAATATATGAAGATTAATTGCTACATTATATGCCCTAGCAATTTTTCTGTTTAGTTTATATATGTTGTCGGGAGGGGCAGCACAAGACATGATGAGGGTGGGGAGGAATCATTTCTCTCCTTCTACCAGGTGGGTCCTGGGAATCAAATTCAATTCCCTGAGCTGTGACAAGCACCAGTACCCACTAAGCCGTCTCACTGGCCTCCCTAGAAAACTTTAACAGAAAGATACTTTGTGTTATTTCAGCATGATATAACTTTCTTTCTATTTTGCCTTGACTATTGCTTAAAACTACATTGTTTCATCAGACAAATTCTCCAGCAACTTGGGAAAGGAAAGAAAAATATTTCTCAATCTTTACACCTAACAATAACAGCTGTGGTTTTGTGAGTCTTTAGAAGCCAGGTATTCTGCTAGACACCGTGAATGCATTACGTCTAAGCGTATCGTCGTAACACACATCACTACTACTCTGCATATGAACTTCTCAGAAGAGGAGCAACATGGCCCGCAGGCACATGAGCTTCCAGACTGAGGTCAGAATCAGAAGCCACGACAGCCTCAGCTTCAGCCCACAGTGCTGCCATCACCACCACTGATTCAAACACCTGTGTTCACATATGGGCTCTAAACCCCAGTGAAAAGCAGTTAAGGATAAACCTATACCTTTCTCTTATCTTCTTTTCTGGAGAGTATTTAAGGTCATATACTTCTAAGGAAATCCATGGTAACTAGAAATGATCCTCAAATACCATACCTACTCCATTACAGTTTGGATCTAGAATGTTCTCCAAAGACCCCTCTGTTCCGGTCTGGTGCTTTACAAGGGGCTGTCAAAAGTGATGAGAATTTTAAGAGGCAGGCTCTAGTTGAAGGTCTAAGGCCAGTCACTGGGGTATGCCTTAAAGAGATGATGGGACACAGGCTTTTCTTAGTTCTCTCTTTGCTTCCTGACTTCAGCAAAATAGGCAATCTCCTCTCCCACATGTTCCCACTGTGATATACAGCACAGACTGAAATCTTCCAATCTATAAACCAAAACAAACCTGCCCCTCTTTTTCAAGTAATTCGGGTATTTTGTTACAGTGATGGAACACTCAAAACAACTAAAATGTGAGGTACTTCTTCATGTTGAAAATGCAAAAATAAATACACACTGTTCAATGAATAAAGCTGTTTACAAGTCAAATTATAAATAAAGGTGTTTATAAGTCAAATTAATACTATATTTTTATATAATGCTCTGAAATAAACTTTTCAATTATAAATTATTCTACAATATTGTTTTATTCTCTTTAATGTTGGTTTGCCTTATCCAAAGAGTGATATTAAATGACTCCTGCTGTCAACTTCCAAATGACCACAAACTCACCTCCCGCTACAAGGTTTGGGAATGACTTTCTAGACTACTAAGAAGAGGCTTTTAGTTGAAACTTCACACAAATCATCACCCTTCCCACACACAACTGAAATAACAGTAAGAGATACTCAAGAGACTCTTTCATGGGTGTGCACATGGGATACAGGAACAGACCTAGGCCTTCCAAGTTTCTGGGAGCTCTCATCAAGCCTGTGTGTTCTGACCTGGTCTCCTGTACTAGTAACATAACCACTAACCTACTTTCTACAAGAGCAGATACTTTTGTGGGGTGGAGAAGTTAACTTTGAACTTTATACTTACAGTTATCTTCAACATCCTTTTTACTGTCCTCTTCTGCAGGGAATACTTGGTTTATGAGAGCCAAAAATGTCTAACAGACAAACAAAAATAAGGTTTGAGCATTTGAGGCTTTCAGATAGTAAAAAAGACAAGGAATTCAACTGGTTGCATATATTGGAATGACGCCGACAATACATTCTCTATTAGAGTATCACACAGATTTTACTACTTAACAAAGCATTTGTTGAGGACAAGAACTGTCATCAAAAACTGGGTCCACTACTACTGTAGCCACGAATCAATAACAGCAATTAACAAATGAGCATCCTGAGCTCTCACACTCACAGCGGGAAAAATAACAAACACATGAATCCTAATGAAATAACAAGCACACTAATCCTAAATTTCTATTTTGAGACATGCTAATTACCAAAAATTGAAAGCATTCTAATGTTTGCAATATAAACCATTTTATTGTTTTAAAAACAGAAACATTCACAGTTACATATAACAAAAACAAACTATTCATGTTATTATTTGAGAAATATATTTGGCATTAATTCCTACACAAAAATACATCAAAAATATAAAAATATCTGGTCCATATAATTAGAAGTACCCACAAATCAGTGGGTATGGTGGCACATGTTTATAATCCCAGCACTTAGAGGGTAGAAGCAGGAATATCAGGAATTCAAGGTCATGCTTGTCTACATAATGAGTTGAAGCCAAGCAACTACATAAGACCCTGTCTCCAAAAACAGAAAAGAAAAGAAAAGAAAAGAAAAGAAAAGAAAAGAAAAGAAAAGAAAAGAAAAGAAAAGAAAAGAAATTAACCCAGAAAGAAACTTGCATTCATTTATCACTTAAAATGCTATGGGAGACACTGCAGAATTAAGATAGTATCTTGTAACAGAGAGCAAATGATCTCAAATTACATCTAAAGAGAATTAAATTTTAATCCATGCTACCGTAACAGTTATTTATAAATTTATACCTCTAAATAATTACAATTAACTCTTCTGGTTGACATTTCCAACTGTAACAAATGCTACTCTTAAGGAAAAATGGTTTGGTTCTTTTAAAATAATATCTGCAGGGCTGGAGGTCTAGTTCAGTGGTAGAGTTTACACTCAGCACGTACAAGGACCTTAGTCCGATCTCTAGTACCACAAGTAAAAAGAATATTTGTAACTCTGTGTGTGTGCAAGAAGAGTGTATGTAATAAGGTTATCGTAGTTTATAACTTAAAATCCAGGATTCAAAGACTACTCCAATTCAAAGTAATAACAAATTTAGCAGTCTGGGGATGTAGCTCAAGTGGTAAAGCACTTATGTAAACTATGTGAGGCCTGGATGCAATCTCTAGTATCATTAACACAAAAGAACAACAACAAAGTCAAACCTAACTTAGAAGACTTAAACTCCACACTCTGAAACATAAGTCTTTGCAATCTAATACATCAGTGTCATAAATGTGGAGGGTTTGGAGGAGAGACCACTCTTTCAAGAGTGAACTTGGATCAACATGACCAGACAGTGAACATTATGTAGAAAAAGACAACATAAAACAACCAATTCCTTGCACTGATTCTGTAGGAAAATCCATCCTGAGATAGCTGCTGATGTCATAGAACTGTGTACACCCTTGTCACAGCCAATGGGGGGGTGGGGGGATTGGTCCAGGCCTGGCAGGAACTATAGCCAACGAAAAACATTCCAGATGAGGACTCCAGTGGAGGGACAACCCAGTTCGTTAAATGAGAATGTTAACAGCAAGCTCAAACAAATCCAGAAGGAAGTGTCTCACCCTCTTCTTTCAGCCCTCAAATTCACAACCAACCTCTATTTTGTCTCCCTCCAAGAAAAAAGAAAATGTTTCATTTTAAAAAACTATTTTCACTGGGTGGTGGCGGCACATGCCTTTAATCCCAGCACTTGGAAGGCAGAGGTAGGCAGATCTCTGTGAGTTCGAAGCCAACCTGGTCTACAGAGTGAGTTCCAGGACAGCCAGAGTTACAACAGAGAAACCCTGTCTCGGGAAAAAAAAAAAAAAAAAATTCGTCAAAAAGATTTCTTTTTTCTTTTAGGGAAGGTTTTTTCCATTCTAGGAAAAAGGAGGGCCAGTAAGATGGCTCAGCAGATAAAGACACCCACCACCAAGTCTGAGGATGTGAGTTTAGTCTCCGAGGACCCTGAAGAAACAGAATCAACTCCCACAGTTTGTCCTCTCACCCTTACTCAGGAGGATCTTGTGCAACACACACATACACACCCACACACAAATAACACAAATAATAACACACAATAACGTTAAAAATGACTTTTTAAAAAAGTAATCCCTCAAGCCTCCAAAATAAATTATAAAAGAAAATTAGGCTTTAGTTTATAGAAATATTTGTAGATCTTATAAAATATATGTGATTCCATCATCTAAACTATGCTTCCAGGCTGGTGAGATTGCTTAGCCGTGAAGCCTGAGGTGCTGAGTTCAATCCCTGGGACCCACATGGTGGAAGAAGAGAAACAACTCTCTCAAGTTAGCCTCTGACCTCCACATGTGCATATGCACATGAAAACACACACACACCAAACAAAAGTACCCCAAAATATTTCAGTTAGACTTCACTTCTACTGACTCTATATACGTACCTCATTAACACTAACACGACAGAGTTCAGAACACATTGAAATATGTAAAATATTTTGCAAAAGCACATCCCCTTAAGTCAAGTTTCTTTTATTCTTGAACTGAATTATTCTGTCACCTAGAGAAGCGACAGACCATAAGAGAACAGACTGGGGAGGTACGGCCCTCACTTCACTCTGGCCTTTTAGCTTTCTGTGCCTAGAAAATATGTTAAGCAAAAGGCAAAAGCTTTCAAAATTTATTGTGTGTGAACTGAAAACCCACTTTTTAAATATGCCATGCATTGTAAGTACACGCAGGTATCGCTAATGAGGAAAAAACGAGAACACTTTGCCTTTCCTTTCCTGGAGGCATCTTTAATTGGCCTCCACTAACATGGCACGATATATATTATGCATTCTGGTTCCTGGGTTGTTTACAGTAACAAAATAGTCCTCTCTCATGAGGGATCCACCTTGTTTTTCTAAGGTTCCCAGAAGGATGGCAGTCATATGGCTTTAGTTAACCATGTATTGGTAGAATGTAAATTATTCATGGATATTTGCAGAGCCTAGTGTAAACAGAAACGACATCCACATAGTCAGAAGGAATATTTAATAGGAGTATTTGTTTTAAAGCTTTGAGGCTGAGATAACAAAAAATATCCAACTTCATGAAGGCTGAAAGAAAGATACCAGTTTAAACTGGAGGCCCCGGCTATAAGCAAGTCACAGCTCCTGGTTTAGGAACCTCGACTAGCCTATGTCTATGATTTATAAAAGGGAGTGAATTCTGTACATATACAGAATTAAAACATATTTTATATTATTATCATAAAAGTAACAGCATATGGGGCGTTTAAGATTTCAATACCTTTACTTCATAGAAAGATACTTACCCAAATCCCACACTACATAAGTTTAAGAAAATAGGTAAGTTTAAGTAAACAAAGAAAAAAGAAAAGGAGAGAAGACATAGCAGCTGAAGCTCCCATGCCTGACTTCACATCATAACAGCAGGACACCCCTCATGCTTATTTCATGACACAGAGACTATAGCACAGCTATCCCAGTGACTCTAATGCTGTGGCATATGGGCTAAAGCTGCCAGACTGTATATTTTATCCCACAACCGAGAATGCCATGTTTTGGGTTTATCACTGGGACTCTATTTCCTCGTAGTACACACTTCCCATCTAATCAAGGAAGTCAGCTCAACACTTCAATTACATTACCAGACATTTGTTTCCTCCACTATGGCAGGAGTATCTACCTCATTTTCACCTTTCTTTGGGGGGGGGGGGATGTGAAAGAGATCACATTTCAAAATCTCTCTGAGAAACTCACCTTGCCTTTTTGGTTCAAGGGTTCAATTGTTAAGCTGTCAGGGCCAATATCCACAATATTGCCCATCTGAAATCCATCTGTGGGGTGGGGAGCCCAAACGGGCTTTCCATCTTCCATTTTGAAGGAGGTTATCCACTATCTCCTGTTCAAGGGAAAAAAATAAAAACAACATGAATAACTGTGGAAATGTTTTTTTTTAATTTGTCTCCTTTATATGTATACACAGTAATCTCTAGCCATACAAATACCTGGTACAGGGGACCTCTACCTTCTCCCTTCTATCCTGCTACCTCTTGCCCCTCTATTCACTTCAGACAAGAAAGGCAGAGACCACTCCACCTTCAGAGAAGTTCTGTGACCTCCCGGAGTATACTGAAGTACAGTGCGGGAACGGAAACGCTCTCAGTTTACACCTGTCGCCCGAAGGTAATTTGGAATACTACAAGGAATCTGGGTTGCTCAACAGCCTTATAGGAAGAGACATTTATGGTGCAAAGTTAGCAGAGTGGAAAAAGAACTCATTCTTGTCCTGAAGGGATGAGGGGCAGGAGGCTTCCTGAGGGCTCCCTGAGTCTTGAGACAGCAGGCACGTATTCCCTGGGCTCATCCGCCCACAACTACTCAGCATGTTTTCATTTTCTTATTTTGATGCTTATTTGAAACTTTCAGTGAAGTGAACAAATCTAAGCGTGTGAGTTAATGAGCTGAGACAGATGAACACAGCCATCTGAGAAGTACTGTCCTCGGTACACAGAGCAGCTCTGTCCCCCTGCAGTTCCCACGCCTCCCTTTGCTCGGGCATCATCTCTGCTGTCCTCAGTTTCTGCCTGTTCTTTAACCTCAAATAAACAAGATTATACAGTCTGCATTCTTTTGTGTCTAGCTTCCTTCATTAAAAAGAAACATTGTTTATATTCAGCACAGTCAATGGTACTGCTGTGTGTAGGTGAACTGAACAATGCTCTGTTTACCTGTTGTGCTGCTGATGGGCATTTGAATGCTTTCCTACTAATACCCACTGGGGACGTCCCATTTTCAACTGTTCCTATGAGGCTTCTCTCATTCTTGGCATGCTAAGATGAAACACTTGTAATCGTGCCTACTGAGTAACCTAAAGGGTATAAGCAATACAAATACTTTGTTTTAAGGAGCTTGTATGTTACAAGACATATGTGTGACTCGGTGAATCTGCCAGTGAGTTGAACCTAGATGTTCTACTTTCAGTTTCTCAGTGGGAACCTAATTCTTTCACTACCCACAGTGGTTGGTGTGCCACAGTGTTCCTCCTCTGTGTGCCTGGGAGCTCCACAGAAGATACCTATGTGGACACTGAGATGTATCCCCCTCACAAGAGTCACATAGAGACAAGAGGGTTACAAGCTGCTATGGTGTTGGCCTCTTGCAGTGTACTTCTTGAATAACCTTTCCTATGCAGTGACTACAGGATGCGCTGCCTTCTCTATGCGGGAAAGGCTATTACATTTGCATGTAATTCTAAGTTAACAAATGAGATGAAGATTCTCCATAGAAGGTGCGAATCAGTAACACTGCTTTAGGCTTCTACTGCTATCTATGCGTGTCTGCTTTCCCTAGATAATCCCAGGGTTTCATATACCATTTGAATATGAGTGATGCCTAAACTCTCTCCATCCCAGATCCCCTCAGAATTCTCAGATGTTTACCTGCCTAATGGAACCTATCACAACTAACAGATACACTGTTGCTATCGTTATTCTGGTCGCATCCCACCTTGTCCTTCCCCATAAAGGTAACAGCACTCAATCCAAATCACACTTGGAGTCATCCTCAGTTCTTCCAGCCCCTTCTAAATCCTTATCACCCCTTAATTTTACCAACTCTCCCTCCCATAGACATCTCGTATCCACCCACTCACTCTTCTGTGTCTCCTCGATACCTTAGTCCAAACCAACACTGCCTTTACCGAGGCTTTTGCCGGGTACTCATATCCCTGCTCCTCCTCTTGCCAGTCCGCAGAGCAGCACTAACCATGCTAAAATATACATCTCCCCGTGCCACTGTAATTCCATCAGGGCAAGTACTATTGACTGCCTGCTCCCAAGGCCTGGCATGATATACACAACTCGACAGCCACTGGTGCATGAACGAACTGCTCACACCATCTGGAAGAGTAAAATGGAGACGTAGGCTAGAAAGAGTTGAATTCTCTTAAAACCCAGGCTTGAAACTCTGCTCCACCACTGACTGCTCTAGGCACGTTGCCTCCCTGATCTTATCTTACCTTCTCCTTACCCTCATCTTGGTGGCGGGATGGTATCACTTACCTTACAGAATTGCCCTGGGTATTAAGTGACATAAAACTGAGATCGCCATTCTAATAGATGCTAGTCACGCCTCTCCTCCCCTCTCATCCTTTCACTGAAACCACTAATAATTCGAAGGCAATGTTCTATATACAAAGAGAACTTACAAGATGGACACGAGTGATCATTTAGGGATGATTATACTTTAAAAAGAAAAAATTCTGTAAAGATCAAAATCACACAGCAAAGCCCAAACTCCCAAACCCAAAAGCAGAATGGCAAATTGAACTATTCAGATCACTTTCTCAGTTTAAACCATGGAATGCAACTCTGCAGTGAAGATGGCAAAGTTCAAGGCACATGACCAACCTCGCTTCTTCATCACGGCCCGAAATTTACAGGGAAATGAATCTCAGAGAATCCTTTAGGGCCGGAAGAAAACAACATCTTTCGGGAAACTCTTCCTGTCAACCCTCATTCTTACTAACTAAGCATGTTTGCACGTGAAGAGTACCACACTCTGTAAGCAGGAAAGGTGGCTCACAACTACAATCCCAGCACTCAGGGGTTGATGCGGGACAATCACCACAAGCTCAAATCCAGCCTGAGCTACATAATGAAACCTTTCTCAAAATAAAATAATAAACAAAGGACTCTATAAGGAGACCCATTAAAAGGCACCCTCAATTCCTCGTACCACACTAGATGCCTTAAGCTCCATGGAAGGCTGGCGGCCGAGACACTGAGTGGAAGTCAGAGAGCTTTGCTGGGATTCCTTGGGGAAGTTTAAAGTTACCAGCATTCCCAAAGTCACTGTTGGAAGACACTATCATGAACTGAAAACTACTTCATTTTCACTACTCATTTGGCAACTGATTATTTGCGTACCTATGTATTTATTTAGACTGGCTGGGATCAAGCCCAGGGCCTCACACTGGCTAGGCAAATGTCCTACTTGAGCTGTGCCCCCCCAGCCTGAGCTGCATTTGTTAAGTAAGCACTCCAGGAAGCACTAGAAGCAATCCACAGAAATACTGAACAGTCTACAAGAGGCACTCTGGCCTTTCCAAGGGGCCTTCATCTGTTGTTGGAAGGTAAAAATGACATCACCAGGAGGTTCCCTAGGAAACACCCTACTGGAGGTTAGAAGTGGTACACAAATACAAACACATCCACATCCTTTTTCCTCTGGGCCAGTGATGACTTCAACAGTGTCCATGTACTGTGTGCAGAATGGGCAGATTCATTCTACAAAATGTGAGCCACTGCCCGCACATCACCAGTCCCTTCAACATGATCCCTAAGAGTCAAGTTGTAAGGTCTAACAAGGCCCTGTGTTTTCTTAGCTAGACATTACAAATTAAGCACCAGCTAGAAACATTCTGCGGTTGGGATGAAAGGACCAAATAACTAAAAAGGAAAGAAGAAGCATTAAGCGGAACAAGCAGAACACCCTAGGCCTGCTTACGTCGTCATTTCTTTCTGTTTCTTTAAGCACCTACTATGTGTCACAGATAACCAGGTGCTCAGAATAGACAAGAGAACAAAGAGAATGGTGTCTGGCATCGGAGGGTTTGCTCTCTAACGGGAAAATGACCAGTAGGAAAGAAGGATAAACAAAAAGGGTACAACCCCTGTGGCAGCAGATCTTAGATGGGGAAGTGAAGGTAAGACAGATGTATCACATGTGCCATTTGAAGAGATTACTCCTTTATCTGCCAGCCCCTGGCATGCTCCTTTGGCACACAGCTCTCCACTGGCAGCTTCTCTCACCTGTATCAGTGTACCCCAGGGCTATTAGCTTCCTGGTGCCCAGACACTGTGAGAAAACTGGGCACTGGTTAACAGTTGGCCACAGTTGGTGTGTGTCGCATGCTCCTGACGCTATCTATCTTCCATGGGGCCTTTCTGTCCCACAAGAGATTATCTGTGCTCCAAAATTCTTTAACCCCTTTCAGCAAGATTCCCCTTTATAAGTAAACCACCTCTGAAAATGCCTTCCTAAAATATATTTTCAGGTTATTCTTCTTTGGTTGGTTATAGAAAATATGCCTATTGTTTCATTACCATAATATGGTATCATTCATTAATTAAATATTAGTATTAACATTTTCTGTGAACACATTGGTTTTCTTAAAAAAAAAACAAAAAAAAAACCACTAATTATAGACAAAAAATACTACTTACTAAATCCAAATAAGGACAAAGAAATAAGAAAACATCAAGATTAACAAGCTCCAAAAAGTCACATCAATTGAATAAAAAAATTTGAATTTATACTCATGTACTTATATTTTTCATAAATATTTATTGAAGAGCCAATATGTGTGAGTCACTGCTTTAGGTTCAGATTATGATGGAAAAAATACAGAGGTCCACAGTTTCTCAGTGTAAGAAATAAAAGAACAGAAAGATTTACAACACCCTCTCTTACAGGTCTTGGTGACAGCAGAACTGATCCTGGTGACTGACCCCTGAGACCCTGCAGGGCATGATTCACCATCTAAAGTTAAGTCCGTGGAGATTTCATATATAGAGCTTGAGACCAAGGGTAACTGGCACTATTAGAAAATCACTACAATTACTATACAGCCTGAATTAAGATTTTTCTTACAGATTTTCAAAGACAAAACCACAGATCATATTTTAGAGACTAAGATGTTTTTAAATTCTACTAACTTGGGGGTCATTATGAGTCATTTTATTGCTATGATCCTTTAGGAGAAAAATAGTATTAGGTTTCCCCCTAGGCCCATGACCTATCTAGTCTCAGGTTCTTGCTAGTTCAGCAATGTCAGATACAGATTTCATTTCATAGACTGTGCCTTAGAATCCAAGCTAAAAGTCACTGGTTACTCCCATAACATTTGTGCCACTAATGCACCAGTAAATTTTGAAGCCAAGTCAATGTCACAGGTCACAGGGTTTGTAGCTGTGTGATATTGATGACTACCTTTCTCTTCTGGTGGCATACAAAGTACCTTCCAGCACTATGAATGCTGGTCAGTAGAAGGAAAGTGGATGTTTTATCTCACTTAACTATGCAATCTCTTTCAGATGGCTCTTATCCCTTTGACAAGAAACTGAGGTTTGGAGGTTCTGGTCATTTGTCCAAATAGAGATAACTAGGAAAGATGTGCAGAAAGGACCAGTGAATACTGGGCGAATGCTCTGGTCTGCTTTCTGTTGCTGTGATTAAACTCTGACCAAAGGTAGCTTGGGAAGGACAGGGTTTATTTGGCTTACACTGCCAGCTCACAATCCATTGTGGAGAGAAGTCAGGATGGGAACTCAAGCAGGAACAGAGGCAAGAACCAAATAAGAATGCTGGTTGCTGGCTGGCTAGTTCTCAGACAGAATTCTTATACAACCCAGAATCACCTGCCCAGGAATGGCACTCCCCACATTGATCTGAGCTCCTCCTACATCAGTTAGCAACTAAGAAAATGCCTCATAGACTTGCCCATTAGCCAACCTGAATGAGTCCATTCTTCATTTGAGGCTCCCTCTTCCCAGATGACTCTAGATTTGTCAAGTTGCCGGCTGACAGTGACCCACGTCCAACTCTTAATCATCAGACTATAAGCCACTCCCTGGCTTCACTTCAGGGAGCTGAAATGTCTGCATCAGTGGTTAATGTCACTATCTTGAGAAAGACTTGTTTATGTAATGCAAGACTGTTTCCTACAGTCTTTAATAACATAAAGGTTTGATAACATAAAAATGTTTTAATAACATAAAAATATGTTTAAAGAAATGTAAAGGCTATGTGAAGATCCTCTCCACTTCTTTCAAAAACATTAAAATGTTTATTATATTGTTATTTCTGACCTGTAAAGTGTTCATTTGTATTTGGGGTTGGATTCTTTAATGAACAGATTACAAAAGCAGAAACTAGTATTTCCTGGTTTGAGTAGCCTACTCTAGAAGGCTTTTGGATAAATACCTTTTATGGGGAGTTAATTTTGTTTTGCACTCAATAATGTATTAAAATGACTAGCTAAGAATTAAAATCAAAAGGACTCGAGTTTTTGTTAATGTTTTTCATTTTGTTGAATTGGGTATAAAATCCTTTCATGTTATCATTTCTCCCTTAGCCATCATAATAATCAAAAATACGCAACAAGTACTACATCCGGGAACAATAAACTGCCTGGAAAAGCACAGGGAGGCTCCTCACATTGAGATTCAATCCTCGCTCCTGCCTGCTCTAGCTCTGGAGGAAGTCTGTCTCTTTTTCAGTTTACTGAACACCAAAGTTAACAAGAACACAGACCCTCTCTTGCTGAGCAGAACCTGGTCCCAAGTTATGGAAGAAAGCCATGCCTTAAAGAGTGCTGCCAGAAAGGCTAACACAAGCCTCTGTCACCAACACAGAAGCTGGTCATGCGTGTCTTGTTTAGATGCTGTGGAAAGCACCACTCGTTGACCTAAATGAGCAAGAGGAGATACGTACTGCCCACATCCAAACACCTTGTTTAGGAACACTGTTCAACTGGGGCAGCCCACCTGTCTGGAAATCACAAACCTTCCCTTGAAAATCCCTATAAACATTCTCCCTCAGGGCAAGGGTAAGATGGTCACTGGAAGAGAAGAGCGTGCTATCTTTCAACAGCCAGCTTGCTGTCAATAAAGCTCTTTCTTTCCCAGTCACTCTGCCTCTGGAATCATTGACTCCATCGGATGGAGTGGTTACACTTGTTTTTTTCCTCTATTCTTACATCACAAGCAACACAAAAGACTCCTGTGACCTAAAAAGGTACAGAGACTTCACACTACCAGCCAGCAAAGGCTATCGATTCTGTAGCGGCAGACACCTACTGGATACCCACAGGTCCCATTCACTTCTGACCCTGCCTGCCGAGAGTCACAGCACACGGTCTGAGCACTTTAGATGCTACTTGCCCTAGATTGTTTAGATGGTGCTTCCAACATTCAGGCTGTAAACCTGGGTTCCCAAAACACCTTCACATTCAATTAATTGGGTTCAAGCAGCTCACACAACCCAGGGGAGCACTGAATGACACGTGATGGCTAATAAAATATATTACAGGGGGCTAGGAAGATGTCCCAGAGGTCAAAGTGTCTGCTGCTCAAGAATGAATTGAGTATGGATCCCTGGTACGCACAGAAAAGGTTGGTGTGGAGGTGTACATGCTCTGTTTGGGAGGGGGAAGGGGTGAAGGAAGTAGGCAGATCCCTAGAGCTCACTGGCTAATCAACCTAGCCAAACTGGAGAGTCCTGGGTTCAATGACAGATTCTATCATTAGTTAATTAATTAATTAAAATAAAGGTTAAGCATGCTAGAGACACCTGATGTTGACCTCTGACCACCACATTAGCACATATGCACAAGCAGACCTGAATATACACAATCAGGCAGGCAGAGAGTAGGGATACAGATAAAAGGATGTATCAGGTGAAGTGTGGGAGTCTTCTCAGTCCTTTGGGCTTTTATGGAGACTTAACATCAGCATGACTGCAACAAGATAGTCAATCAAAACATGATTAGACCAAAGGATGTGACCCAAAGCTAGCAGACTAGCTGGAGAAACTCAGCAGGGCCAGCTCGCTGCGGAGTTCACCCTGGCCTCTTGGGCAATGTGCCTCCTTTTAGGGCACAGGGAAGAATGCCATGGAGTAAGGAGAATCGTACACAGTAAGACAGAGTAAGTCAGAGCAACTCTTCATAGTCAGTTCTAAGGCAAAAAGCCAGTGGAAGATCAGAGTATTCCCCCGTCTTGGAGAAGAGAAATTCTAGATTCTATTAGCTACATAGGAACCAAAATGCATATAACATATACGTGTGTATCATGAATGTGTCATATATGTCCTATGTGACAGTACTACAAATGTGTTCAGATACTGTACAAAAAAAGAAACTTAAACTACCTTTCAAATTTCTATTTGGATGCCATTTGAATTATTTTTAACTCCATTATGTAACAAGCATTGAAACAATAGCTATTAAGGAAGGTTTAAAATTGCAAATTTTCTTGTTTTAAAAATAATTAATATTCCTGAAGCTCTCGTAACACTATACACTCATTAACATGGAAGCATGTGCATATGCTCAAACTTGAATTCTACTACTAAAGCCAAATTGTTCCTAGAGGTCATTCTAAGACCCCATCTCTCCATTCATCCCACTTCTCCTCCCTCCTGCCAGTCACAAAGGGAAACCTTGATCAATACCAATTCCATGCCATCTCTCTCTTCTAGTCCAGTTTTTCTCCTCTCTCCCCCATAGTATCCAGTTACTCTGTAACCTTCTGTACACCACTGTCCTATTTCCTCACTTCCCCTCTTCTCTTAAACCGATTCCTGTCTGATGCACATTTTCCATCCCTCAGGTTGAGGGTGAGCATCACTACATCACAGGTTGGCAAGGTGAATACTCTGCTCCTTGAAGCAGGTTACCACTTATTTGGGTTTTATTCCTACTCTGCTTCAATTCTCTTCTGGTCTCCTTTAGCCAAAATCTTCCTTCATTCCTCTCCTGTTCCTCTGTCACTGCCTTCCTGATCTGTTCAAGTCAGAAATCATTAGGGACTTTACTCCAGCCACTCGCATTTCCTCGATTTAAACATCTCATCTTGTCTTAAAACATTGAACCTTCTGACCAATAACGGTACCAATAAGAATTAAAGAGACTAATAATGGCACTGGGGAGATGGCTCAGCAGTTAAGAGCACTTGCTGCTCATACAGAAGACACAGGTTCGGTTTCCAGCACCCAAACTCTAGTTCCAGGGAATCCAGTGCCCACTTCTGATCTCTGAGTACTACTATTCACATTTGGTACACATACATAAATTCAAACACGCACGCACAGACACACACACACACATAAAATAAAAACCTCTTTTAAACATGTGTCTAATGTCCAAGTTCCTAGTCAGAACAGAGTCCTCTCCAGTGAACTAGAGTTCATAGACTGTTTGACCTCACTACTAGGCAGCACCCATGTCTAACTTACACTACCCTACACACTGGCTTCCTACACTGGTCATCTCTAATGTACCACATTTTGGGTTTACACCATCCATAATGCCACTCACATAGAAGCCCAACTCTGCAGTGGCCTGGAAACCTTTCATACATGATCCCCTTCGTTCACAATCTCTCTGATGTTCACTGCTTCTTCTCCCCCTGAACTTCATCCATGATGCTCCCTGCTGCTCCCTCAACACACAGCAGTTCATCACTCCAGAGCTCTGCTGTGGAATGCTGTCCTGTGCCTGATGATATCAACATGCCTTGCCCACTTATCTTCTTCAGATCTTTGGGAAGGAGTATAACACTCCTGTAGAGACCCACAGATACAGGCTGACTGTAGTGAGAACAATGAAGACCTGCATTTGCAGTAAAGACATTTGCTGCCAAGCCTGACAACATGAGTTCAACCTGAGACCCACACTGTAGGAGAGAACATTCCCTGAAAGCTGTCCTCTGACCTCTACATGACACATGTGCACCTCCCTGGCCCCCCCTACACAAATAATACATAAATGTAATTAAATATTTACAAAAGAAAGAAACCTGCGGTGATAAGATCGAAGCAGTTACTCAAGGAAGAAAGGAAAATCCTGCCCTGTTTTCAGCAGGTTAGTGAAGCCTCTAGAAGGGGAAGCTGACCTAAGCTAGCCCCCACTCTGCTGTGTATCTCTCCAACAGGGAAATTAATGAAATAAGCTTCACCTGGCAATTTCACTGAGCCTTTCTTACACCTCAAAGATATACAGATGCTAACTTTCTACTTTGTTTCACCGAGGACACTCGGGTTTAATTCCATAGTGTGTGTTCATCACTCCTTTAGTGTGTCTGTTAATGTGTCGTTTTGTCTGTCTCTGAAACAACATGGGGAAAACTCAACCTGTCCTCTGGGTATTTAAAAATAATGGGGCAGCAAAAGCCGTAGCTACTTACTTCACTTTTACATATTTTAGATTATTGTAAGTTAAGTTACTGTTCTGGGCACGCTTAATTTAAAATGTCTGTGTATATGAACGCAAACATTTATAGGGTGAGTCTTAACTCACGGTACTGGCATTATGTGTAGAAGATGCTGCTTTTCTGCCCATGCTCTCAGCCCCACCCAATCCACATTCAGGATCGCCTCTTTCAACAGGTTTTCAAGTTCATTACCTTGGCCATATCTAACTAAGATGAAGACATTTAAGAAATAACTGTAAAAATTTGGGACAAAAGAAACAAAAAGCGGCCATTTTAAAACTGAGTTCTTGCTTCCTGAGCAGCCTGTTAAAAGGCTTAGAAGACATATCATATGGTCAGGCGGTCCTGATATCTCTCGCTCTATCATAGATGTAACTTGGATCGAGGTCTCTTCCATAATACATTTATGACAATAACTTATCTGCCTTATCTGTGTGATGGCTAATTTTAACTGTCAACTTGAATCACCTGGGAGACACAGTCCTAACGAGTAATTAAACCATTTTCGCCAGGGGCCTGTCCATTGGAGATTGTCTTGATTGTTAACTGAAGTGGAAAGACCCGCCAGGAATGTGGGTGGCACCACGAGCTCTGAGCTGCAGAAGAGTGAAACCCAACTGAGAGGCGAGTGAGCGCGTGTTTATTCTCTCTGCTCTCGACTGTGGGTGTGATGTGATACTTCAAGTTCCTGCCTTGACTGCTCCAAAATAATGGACTGTAATCGGGAATTGTTAGCCAAATAAACCTTTTCTTGCAAAAGTTGCTTAGGGTCAGGGTACTTCATCACAGCACAAAATGTAGGGAGTGTTTATGTGCCTGTTTGTGTAGATGAAGGGAAGGAGACAGACATAAAATAAAGACAGGGGCACAGGGCTTTCATCCTGCCTTTCCTTGAGGAACAAGAATAAATACCATGAGAGTTATTGATATGTTTTGCCTGTGTTTCAGATGCAGTTCCTTTACAGGAACTATAGATACAAAATATACTGCTTTTTAGAAAGTTTAAAAGAGAAAAGATAATGCTTTTTAGGTGGTAAATTTTAGATGATAAGTTATCTTTATACAAGGGTAAGGGATTGTCACAAATGGAAAAAGTGAAGACAAAATGGGAAGGTGTAATCATATCATAGGTCTCAGTCATAATAAGGGTTATAAAACATAAAACCTTTTAAGAAGTGGTATATGAGTGAGGGAGGTGAGTGTGTGTGTGTATGTCAGTAAATGTGTGCATGTATGTGTGTGTGTGTGCATTGTATGTCAGTAAGTGTGTGCATGTATGCGTGTGTGTGTGCATTGTATGTCAGTAAATGTGTACATGCATGCATGTGTGTGTATGTCAATAAATGTGTGCATGCATGCATGTATGTGTGTGTATGTCAGTAAATGTGTGCATGCATGCATGTATGTGTGTATGTGTGTGTGTGTATGTATGATTAAGTGTACAGTAATTGAAAGTTATTTTTTAAATCCTATGGTCAGATACTGTTAGACACTTATTTAATCAGTCAATAAGTTCCAAGCACTAGAGGGAAGCTACAAAAGGAAGCAATAGAGATAAAATACAGACCAAAAGGCCAAAAGGAAATGTCACTACAGAAAATAAGTAAATAAATAAATAAATGCCAACTGACAGCCTTATCCCTGAGAGATGATACATTATCCTGCCTCCTGAGAGAAGCTGGGGAGGCAAGACGAGGGTTCTAAAGGGGCGATGCCAGCCACAGCTGCAGGGGATCAGGGCAAGAACTGCTCTCAATGGAGTTTTATAAAAACAGGGCTTTATCCCTTCTACAAAGAGGGAATCCACCTAAATGAGGGTTGTCGCACCCATAACTCTGAAAATGGTTGTGCTGAGTGGGCCCACAGTTAAACATAAGCCTCTCCCACAGGCGCAGGCCACCCACAGAGGTTCAGACTGAAAATGGCTGGTACACAGGGAAGCCAAGATTCTGTCTCACAAAACAGATTCATAAAAACTATTAAAGGACCTCATGACTCATGGCTCCACAAAAGGCAGGCAGTAACTATTAGTTCTTGTCACTTACACCTTAATGAAGAAAAAGAAAAAAAAAGGACTGTGACATCCACAATTCAAAAGGCTTTAAGGCCTATTTGTTCCCTCTCCATGATAATCCAGAAAGTAGAACTCAGCCACCATCTTCCCATAATCTAGCATAAAAGACAGGCACATTCAGAGCAAAAGGCAGAAGGTAAGATTTCACTCCATGATGCTTGCTGACACTTTTTAAGGGTATATAAAGGCCAGTCTCACTCATATAGAAAGAACTTGATGGATTATTTGCTAGGTGAAAAGCTCTGTCTTCCAAGTCTCCATAGCCTCGAGGACATCTCAGAGACAAGGCTGTTCACGGTTGCAAACTAAAAAGACTTGTGAGGAGCCGGAGAGATGACTGCAGTTAAAAGCGTGTACTGCTCCTGCAGAGGACCTGAGTTCAGTTCCCAGCACTCACACCAGCGGCTCAAAACCAACTAACCACCTGTAACTCCGGTTCCGGGGAGTCGGGTTCCTCCTCTGGCCTCCCTGGGCACTGTGCACATGTGGCATGCACATATGCTTTTTTTTTTTTTTATTTTAAGGCTTCAAATTTTTCTTCAAACAAGAAAGTTTTTACCAAAAAAAAACAGAAAGAAAGAAAAAGAGAAAGAGAGAAAATAAGGAAAGTTCTTAAGTTCTGAAATGCAAAGACAGTCTATTTATAAATCTATCAGGACTTATTTAAAGTTTTTATTATTCTTTGGCACTGTTGGTATAAAATATGCTCAATTATAACCACAAACTGTGTTTTAGTCTAGTCCATCATTAATTTCTTTTTGGAATTGTTCTTTTGTGTTTTGCCACATTCTCAATACATGACCATCAGTATCCTTCTAACGGCCGGAATCTCACTAATGATGAGTGAGGATAGCTGTACTACAAGACCTGGTACGGACTGGGGACAGTACTGGACATGCTGACTGCAACGCCAGGGGGAATGTGCCAAAAGCTTAGAGAGAAGTGATGTTTGGGGGTCAATACGGCCAGACAGCAATTCCAGAACAAGCTCCTTGTGCTACAGCAATTCCAGCCAGTTCCTGTTAGTTAGGGAATCCGATCTTCCTTCCCAGCCCCCAGATAGGTCAGCAGGAGCAGGCCTCTGTCCTCACACAGGGACTGTGCTCCTCAGCAGCATGTAAGTGATCACTGAAGATGATCATCATCTCTCGGCTTCGCAAAAGAACCTGAAGAACTGAGTCAAGCGTGTAGGGGGGCGCTTATCCAAAACCTTGCAAAATTAATGAAGAAGATAGTTGGAAAGCTACACCAAGACTCACCGAGACCGGTGAGGGCGACTGGCACGAGGGCAGAGAGGCACCCGCAGCTCATTACGATCCCAAAGCGTACAGCTGTGGATGGAGATTGCACATGTGGCACAACATGTATGTCAGACTACATGTAACAGGTCCCGTTGTGTAGCACCATTCCCTCCAACAATGAGGAGGAGCCTCATGAAACCAGGAAGTAAACTAACTTTGTGGGAAAGCTGTGGATCTGGGAGAGCCAGAACTTAGCAAGACACACAAAGGCCTCTTCCCAGGTTATGGAAGCAGCAGAGAGAGCTAGGGGAGGAGACTTCGAGAAGAGACTCTCAGACCTGTCCAGCTGCCAGTAGGTCACGCAGAGAACCCTTGGTTGCAGCTTTTGATCTGTCACCCATGCTGAGATGTGCTTTCTGTTGGCAGAGCTGCATACTAGTTGTCCATGCTCCTTTAAGTAACCCCTCACATATACTCCTGAAACTAACAAAAATAAAAACTCATTGGTTTGCTAGGCTGTGTTTTGGTAGAATGACTATTTTGATGTGGGGTAAGTAGGTGTGTGTGCACATGCGTGCACGTGTGTGTCCTGTCTCCCAGGAAAAGTCTCACTTAAAATCCATACTAAGCAAACAAGTCAAAAAACACCAATGCCTTTTAGAGGGCATTGCTTAGCTGCTAAACCTTCTGCCTCCTGGCTCCCTCCCTCAGAAGTTATGTTGTTTTCCTAATAAACTGTCTTCTCTCTGTTGCAATTGTGTCTCTGCCGAGTTCTCTGTTCCAGGACACAGGCACCTGGAGCCCCTCTGAAGCTAGTGGATTAGAATATCCCTTCAGAGGGTTGGAGAGGTGACTCAAAGCACTTACAGAGGACCTGAATGGAAGCTCACAACCACCTGTAACTCCAATTTCACCCGCACTCACATGTATATACCCATACCCATACAGACAGATAGACAGGCAAGCAGGCAAGCAGACAGACAGACAGACATACACACACAATTTTAAAATAAACTAAAAATAAACATCCTTCAAATCAGACTCGCTCATTGCTTATTATTCAACATAGCATTTCATATTAATATGTTGAACTGAAAACATTAAGGAAATAAATATACTAGGAGAGTCTAAAAACAGATAAAAATACGAAGTTGAACCAAACGTCAGGTAAGAAGTTAGGCTTCGCTTTGTTTCTCAATGGATGCATATAAACCTCCACTTGTAGCCCACATGAACCAAACACTACAACAGGAATTTCCGTGAGCGGAATAGTCTGCCTTCTGACTTCTTTAGAACAAAACCTGACACAAATGTGATGTGTATATCATTACAATTACAATTACCTATTAACAGTGAGTTATTATGAAACTACGATGGTTTCATCAACTCACAAAGTTGTTGAGATAGCAATTTTTTGAAAACAGAAATCATCAAAACAAAATATAAAAACTGAATGATCCAAAGCTGCTTCTGCCTTCCCAGCTCACCGTGCCTGGCGAAAGCCAAATGGAAAGCTGCCTGAAGGAGGAAAGGGCTTCAGGTTCCCCAGCATAGTCAAAAGCAAGGAGGCTGCATGCAGTTTTCTTCAGCAAATTCACAACAAAAACTTCCCTGGCTGCACTGTGGGCATTTTGCGTTTACTTCTAACTGTCAACATGGCTGCGCACGACTTCTTTAAAGCAGCTGCCTCTCACTTACACCAAAGTCCAATCCGAGTCCTTATGCTACCGACTTTATTTAAAGCCGCGGGTTACTGCAGTGAGTTGAATTCCAAAACTGAGTGAGAGCAGTTCAATGGCTCAGTTACAGTTTCACATCTCCTCCATTCTTAGGCTTATTTACATAATGATTACTCGACAATTAAAATTCAACTCAGCTACAGTTTGGCCTTGATTCACAGGAATTACCATCCTGGGGTGGACTCTGCTAGAACTACTAAGTAACTCTTTCTGAGGGTAGGAAAAAAATTTTCCCCATTTGATGCTGGAGCCTGTTTCGTTTCTACAATTTAGTTACTCAAACTAAAGTAGTGATCCCTGCAACAACTCCCTTACAAGTACTATTCACGCTGATGGTGTCTTTTAAAGCTGTATTATTATACAGGCTTTGTATTAAGGTAATAAAAGAACATTATGTTTTAAAAAGCTCAGGGTAGCCTTCTTTAAAGTTTGTCTAACTAGACACAGTGCCGCCCCTTCCTTTTCTGGGTGCTCTCTGGAGCTGCTGGGAGGGACCTGCCTTTACTGCTCTCTACTGAGTACATATTTAAGTCCCTGCATGGCCACAAGCCTCCTTATCCTGCTTCACACTTAGATAATAGATTGAATACAAATACACACATTGATTAAATATACACAATTCACTCTGACTGAAAGGTATTTTTCTTCGGGATTTTGAGGGCATAATCAAGTACTTGTGGCATGCTGAATTACTGCGTCAATGGGTTCCAGCCTTTGCATCGCCTTTTGTCTCTGCCTGAGACTAAGAAGCCTGAAGGATCTCAAAGGGTCTGGTATTTGTCTTGGGTGTCCTCGGCTTCCATGGTAATGTGGCTCGCCAGTCACTGCCTGTCTCCACTGTGGTACACGGCTTTATTTGGTTTTCCCTTGGGTTTTTAAGACAGGTCCACGGAACAGCTGACTCTCGACACTATACACTCTGGAGGCACGGTCAGTCTGGAAGCATACCCATATCCGTTGAGGGATGTCTTGATATTATTTCCTTTTTACTTTTATTGTATGTTTCCTGTTCTCCCAAAAGTTTGATGTCTCAGTGTCAGCGTTATATGCGTATGATTTCATACACTTACTTCTTCTCTTTCATGTTATCCAGTTTATCTTTTTATTCTAGCCTTCCTGGAAATGTCTTCCACTTGGCTCTCTAACCTTCTGTTTTAATATTTTATCTCTACGGTCACATTTTTAATTTCCCTCAGTGGTCCGCTGCCTCCCGTTTGTTGCTACTTCCTGTCTGCTCTTCTTGCTGGAAAGGCAGCCCTCAGCATGTATAGTTTTCCACTCCCATTCTGCCCACTAAAAAAAACAGCTGAATGACTTCATGCTTGGGTAACTGGACAGGGCAGAGAGGGTACCCACAGATAAGATGTATGTTTCTTCCTCTTTCCACTCAGCTTCCTAAGATGAAAATGGGCTTCACAGAAGGGTTAACAGAGATGCCTGAAGATATCAGGAATGAAAAGGCACAATAATGGAAAAGTGGAAGTACACAGAACTATCGGGACCACCGCTATGGCAGTCCATAATTCTAACACGTTATAGCCAATACATGACTGAAATCCCACTCCTATTTAATGTTATTATTTTTGCTTCATTTTGGTAGCCATAAGCACTATGCTATAAATAAAAGAAGATTTTGGAAAGTTTCAACAAAGCTATATAGTGTCCTCCGCACAAGATAAAACCCGGGAAGGTAGTACATGTCTGAAATCCCAGACTCAAGAGGTGGAGGCTGGAAAATCAGAAGCTCAAGATCATCTTGATCAAATCCAGTCTATCACAAATGAGACCCTATGCCACAAAAAGGGGGGAGGGGGGTAATGTGATCCAAACACCTCATGCTACAATATATATTGCTGAAAACAATTTGAAGTTGGAACTAGTGTAGCTCAAAAGTGTCCTTTCACAATGCTCACCCCGGGCCCAAGGAGGTGGCTTGGGGGATACAGGGTACTTCTGCCAAGCCTGACAACCTGAACTCCATGCCCACAATTCACACAGCAGAAGGAGCAGTTTGTCCTCCATCTTCTACATATGCGCCACGCACCCAGAAAATACACACAAATGCAGAACAAAGTCCTGTCTCAAAACACTTCTTAAAAATCCATTATGAAACTGCAAGAGAAAAAAATGTATCTAGCAATTAAAGTTGTTATAACATCTGCATAATTACATCTATAATTAATTTACTGCTTACATATAACCGCAAAAGATGCCAGAAAAGCATGCAGTGATGATAAACTCCTAGAAAAATTATTGTCATCAAGTGTTCAAGATAACTAATAATTCTTAAAAATAGAGACAATCTTTGCCTACAGAATTAGAAAAACATACTGTAGTACTTATTGCTAGTGAAAGCATTGTCATGAGATGTGAACCGAAAAAATACTTTTGAAAAGCAAAAGGTACACACACATACACACATACAAACACACACACACACACACACACACACACACACACACATACACACTTATCAAGCACCTTAAGTATGTTTATACTTTTTTACCTTGATTCTCATTCCCAGGCAAGTACTCTTAAGAAAATAATCACATTTCATCCATAAAGATATTCTCTAGGGTTGGCAACATGGCTTAGCATGTAAAGGGGCTTGCTACCATGTCTGACAGCCTAAATCACATTTCCAGAACTAACACGATGGAAGAAAAGAACCAACTCCAGCAAGCTGTCCTCTGACCTCCATATGCACAGTAAGACATGGGTACAAACACCACACACACACATACACACACATACATTCTCTGGGGGGAAAAAAAAAACTCTCTGAAATGGTTTGTAAGAAAAAGAGGCAAAAGAAGACAGGAGGCAGAGGTAGAGACCAAGGCAGATCAGAAGAGGAAAAGAAGAAATAATTATGTACCATTTGACAATCAAGTATAGACAATGAAATTACAGCCCCGTACCAGGCGTAGCGGCGCACACCTTTAATCCCAATGCTCAGGAGGCAGAGGCGGGTGGATCTCTCTGAGTAGTCTACAGAGAGTTCTAGTCCAACCAGAGCTACATAGTGAGACCCCATCTCAAAAGACAAAAAGGAAACAAACAAACAAAACCCTATAGTACCAAGTAAGTCAGATTTGAAGAATCAAAAATAAAAGGTCTCATTAGTAAGCACTTCTCTGGAAAGCCAGGACATAGGCTGGGCACCACCTACACAAAATTGCCTTTTTGGGATAAATGGCCCATTACCTGTCTTTTTTTATCTCAACATGTTTAAAATTAGGCTGCACTTAACAACTAATTGGCAGTGACGCTTTTCCCTAGATGTACATAATCATGTACCTGAGTATCTATTGCATCTAGACTCAATGAAATGTGGTAGTGGCAGTCTAACACAGATTCTAAAGGCACAAAGCATTTTGCAGATGGAGACCTGAGGTGTAACCGAGTGAGCTGGAGACTCCTTAGCATCTTCCTTCACTGCACCAGTTGTGCCTCCTTGCATAGCACAGAATAGAATTAGCCTTTTTAATTAAGGTATAGGTCACATATGAAGAGTGGCGTATGATATCACATTGTCCCCTTTTGGCAGAGTATCATTCTGCAGCCCAAGATGGCCTCAAATTCGCAATCCTCCTGCCTCAGTCTCCTGAGTGCTAGGATTATAGTTTTCGATCACCATACCCAGCCCTGAATTTTTGTTTTGTTAATTGTTAGCATTTATTTATATATGTGTTCTAGGGAAGGGTGTGTAAAGATCGGAAGAAACCTGCCCCTGTCGGCAGGTACTTCGTTCCTTCTACAGTGTGGGTCCTGGGTATTGAACTCAGGTCACCAGGCTTGTGAGCAAGCGTTTTTCCCCCCATTGAGCCATCTCACCAGTGCAAGTCTTTTTAAAAATTTGTGAAATTGCATGCTTATATGGGTTTTTTTTCCTCTTTCTTCTGAAAAGGAAAAAGAAAAATCTCTAGCCTTAACCACAGCAAGTTCTCCCAAGAACTCTAGGCTGGTCTCAACTCTACTTCAGCTCAAGTGGCTTCCACTGACAAAAATCACTCCCAAAACCAGTTCTGGCATCAATTTTCTCCAAGTTTCTCTGGTGTCAGCCCAATCTCCTCCCAACACCCTTTCTTACCCTTTCTCCCTCTCTATGGCAGATAGACACCCAGCAGAACCCAGAGTATGTTGCTACTACTGCCTGTTCCGATTCTTCCCATTACTCTGAAGTGCCCCAGCCATGGGGAGATCTGAACCTGCACATATCTTCAAGCCAAGGACACAGCAATTCCCCATAAGCTGCATGTTCCCATAGGTATAGAGTGAGCCACACACAGTGAGAAAAACAATTCTGTCAGAAAAACACATGTTAAATCCTACATGATTATGCCAGAAAGTGTGAACATAACTCATCTTTATATATATATATATATATATATATATATATATATATATATATATATATATATATGCCAATATATTTTTTAAAAAATGGCTAAGTCACTAAGAGTACTATTTTACTACATCATTTTGCTGTATAAAATCTAAAAATAGGAGAAACAGTATTCACACACAGAAAGACTGTCTGACTGCTTGACAACACAGGCAATATAAAATAATGAAGAAAGATAAACTTGTCATCAAATGCTGCCAAGAAAATTGGATATGGATTTGGTAGAAACACAACAAAATTGAGCCTCTCCTCATATAACTGCATCCAGCAGTTTTATAGATGATTTATAAACCTACATGTGAGGGAAAAGACAATAAATCCTCTATAAATTCAAACAGAACATTGCATTTATAACTTCAGACTAGAGAAATTAAAATAGGAAGCAAAGCAACATTAGCCATAAAGAGAAAAAAAATTCACAAACCTGTAGTAGTACACTGCTGTGGTGGCCCAACAAGGAAGACAAGGAGGCAGGTTCTTAGGTACAAACCCTGCCAGACCTCAACAGAGGGAACCACCATCCTGGTCAGCACCATCCTGGCCAGTGGAACCCTGAGCATCTGCGCTCAGGTGTTTTTATTGAGTCAGAACTCTTTAGGTGTTCTGCTAATAGCACATGCAGATCATTAGCCATCAAACATCCCCCCTCATAAATCCAACACCTACAGACAATACAAAACACCAAGACCTTGGGTAGCTCCTCACCCAACAGTGCATAAAAAAATTAATTTATTTATAACCAAAAATAAATTTCCACAAGCAAACCTCAGTAGTGTATGTATGTACATGTATGTATGTATGTATGTATGTGTATATATATATATATATATATATATATATATATATATATATATATAAAATGTATGTATCTATATTTCTAGGAGTGAGTTGAGCTTTTTATATACTTGCTAGTCATGTGTGTGTTTTCTTCTGAGAAATATCTGCTTGGACCTTTTTATCTATTTATTAGTCAGATTATTTAACTTTTCACTGTTAAGGTCCTGATTCTGGATATTAGGCCCCTGTGAAATAACAGTTGGCCAGTATTTTCTCCCGTTCCCTAGGCTATCTCTTCACTCTGTTGGCTGATTCCTATGTTGTGCAAAAACTGGTTTGATGCTATCTCATTGGTCTAGTTTTTTCTTTCCTGACTGTGTTTTGGGAGGATTTCCAAAAGAATCTTTGCTTATACCAATGTCTAAAAGGTTTCTTCTGTTTTCTTATAATAGTTTGATCACCTCATTTTGTATGGCTACAGTGAAAGAAAGAAAGAAAGAAAGAAAGAAAGAAGGAAGGAAGGAAGGAAGGAAGGAAGGAAGGAAGGAAGGAAGGAAAGAAAGAAAGAAAGAAAGAGAATAGAAAATAACAAGTACTGATTTGAAGTTTAAAAAAAGAAGAAGAAAAAACACTCCAAACAGAACTTCCATATGATCATAGTATTCCCTTACTGGAGATAGAGTCAAAGGAAACCCAAGCCCCCAACAGTCATTGCTGCCATAGTCACAATAGTCAAGTCAGCATAGGTAAGTGACCATCAGTGGATGAACTGATGGAGAAAATCCACATTGGGCTTATTCGGCCATAAAGAAAACTGACATCATGTCATTTGCAGGAAAATACATGTAACTGGAGATTATCACATGTCTCTCTTGTATACGGTGTCAGGGAGAAGGGAAAGGTGTGTGGGAGGAGAAAGAGAGGTATACCTAGAGATTGGGAAGGGTAGGGAGGAGTGAGCGATTGAACCAGTACCCAACTACAGTTAAACAGGAGGCATCAGTTCTAACCACTGGACAGCCCAGCAGGGTGACTACACACCACAATGATTAGACATTTCAAAATAACTAGAGAATTCAAAGGAGCTGGAGGCTGCAGCAGCGGCCCTCACCAGCAGGCATGTGCTCTGCTCCTCTCCCCTTTTCTCAAATACAAATTTCTCTTTCACTCTGCTCTGCTCCACTTGGCTGCCAGGATATATGGTTGGTTTTTTCCAACCTGGTTCCGTTCCACAGGACAGAAAGCTGCTTTATCTTGTTTTGTGTACTGTTCTTGTTATTTCAAACTTCCCTTTCCATACCCAATATTTCTTGTGCCATCACACAAATGGGCATTCCATGAGTGCCTTGAAAACAAACTGAGGAATTAAGTATGTCCAAGAACCAGATGTGGTGGCTTCCACCTATAATTTCAGGATTCAATCATTTCAGACAACCAGGGAAACATAGTAACACACACACACACACACACACACACACACACACACATCTCAAAAAAAAAAAAATAGAATAGGGGCTAGAGCAGTGTTTTCAACCTGGGGGTAGCAACTGCTTTGGGGCTCAAACAACCCTCTTTCATGAGGGTCACCTAAAACCATCTGCATATCATATAATGCATAATAGTATCAAAATTACAGTTATAATGTAGCAACAAAAATAATTCCATGGTTGGGGATCACCACAGCATGAGGAGCTGTATTAAAGGGTTGCAGCCTTAGGAAGGTTAAGGGCTAGAGAGATGGCATGGTGGCTAAGAGCACTTGCTGCTATTCCAGAAGACCAGAGTTTGATTCCCAGCACCCATACGGGGACTCATACTGTCTGTAACTCTCTAGTTCCAGGGGTTCTGATGACTTCTTCCGGCCTTCTCAGGCAGTATGTATACATGGTACACAGGCATACATACAGGCAAAACACCCATATACATAAAATTTTAAATAATATTCAGTAAACAGTATATCCAACCTTCTAACTATCCCTTAACCTAAAGGCAGAAATCAGACTTCTCTCTAAAACTTTGCCTATATTTTTGCCTCTCTACTGAAACATATTTAAAAGTCACAAATCAAAGCAAAAAAAAAATCTGTGTTTCTACTTAAATGATGTAATTCTAACCCTTCTAATAACAAAATAAAATACTGAACAACAATAAGAATGATCACAGGAGATTGGCAGGATGTCTGAAGAGGGTTTTTTACTTCATTGTCAAAACAATCATTTGATTGACTCATTAAACACGGCCCAATACCCATCTTAGAGGTAAGAATTACCCATTGCCTCTATAGAGTATTTCATGACTACAATAAAGAAGCCCATCCTACAAGCTGTCACCAGAGAACAGACAGAGAAGAATGCTAAGGGTTCCATCTAACGAGCTGGCTTTTAGGTCTTAATTTTACAGGTTGGGTTTCTGGTTCAGCAGCCCAACCATGTGATTCATGTAATGCTTCCCACTTAAAAATCAAAACAAGACCTTACGCTTGCCAGCTGTTTAACAGGGCAGAGAAAATGAAAACCTTAGGAGAAAGCTAGGAAAACTGAAGAAGGTGGTTTAAAAGCTATCTGGGGATATCAAAGACTATCATTTGTTCTCTTGTGAAAAGCTAAATTTGCAGTGGGTGGATTTCAGAGAAGTCCATGAAGGCAGAATTCTCGGCCAAACAGAGAGAATTTGTTTCCAGCTTAAGAAATCCTTAGCACAAAAATAACCGATATGGGCCAAGGAAAGAAGCACAAATGGAAACGGCCTGCAAGGAAAAAGGGGAGGAGGAGGGTAATTTGAATCTAGGGATGGAATACTGCACAGGGATGGAACTGTACCAGCCAGAGCAGCGGCAGGTTAGGAAGGTGCAAAGCCCTGCGGCAATGCACAAAGGACAGCAGGCAAATGGCAAAGAGTGGGTAGTGGAGATTCCTACAGTGAGGAAAGCATTTATCTTTTCTACGTTCACTAGTAACTACTGAGAAAATAAAAAAGCCTCGTGGGAGCAACAATAAGATACTGTAACCTTGTACTCAGAGGTCAGAGATGAGACAGAAACAAGATAAACCCAGGCGAACATAAAAGCTGCTTTAAATGGACACAATTTCAACAATTAATAAACTATACAAATGCACAATACTTAAACCCGAAGCAGATACACTCCCACATGCCTCTGAGTTCTATTTAGTTCAACCGCTTGTCTGCTTTCCCCAGAGCTTTTAGACTTGGACTTCTATAAAAGCTAGTGAGTCAGAACTGTAATACAGTGTCTTTGTTTCGTATTTCATTAAACGGACTGTTTTATCAAGGTTCAGACTGTTCCCCCAAGGTCTTGGCCTTCAAGTCATCTGACTCTGGAAACTGAAGACCAAAGAATCATCTTTCTCTGCATTACTCAGGTAATTTCATTACACAAGTTTAACTAAAACTAAACTAAACTGATTTGGGGGAGGGAATTAAGTGTTTCTTCACAAACATCACAAAAAATCACTTTATTTTGAACCTTTCAAACATAAAAAAATCTGTTCCAGAAGAACCAACAATGTCTTTGTAAAGAATATGCCCTTACACTATGCTTTATCCATCTTTATTATTAACTTCTGATATTCCCTTAGGAAAGATATTGATACATATAAAGTCACTACAACAATTAAATACATTTTCCCCACCATAATAATAAAAACCAAATGACTGTGAACACTGAGTTGTCCTTGCTCTTAGGGACAACAGACTAGTGAGGTCCAGACACCAGCACCTTCATCACCACATGGTTAAAAGGAAAAGGCAGAAATAATCACAGGAGAGTTTAATAACTCCATGGCATCTGGACACCAGAGCAGCCTGCAGCATCTACAACCAGTTCAGCAGCTCTCTGCCTCAACTGTCCAGCCTGGCCCAGAATTTTTACTTGGAGAAAACAATTTAAAAATAAAAAATAAACTGACACGATGATCACAACTGAACTTATGACAAGATTATTTACTGGGCTGACATTTGCTGAGTATATTTTATGACAGGGCAAAATACTAGGTCCCAAAGACACAAGAATAAAGGCTTTCTGAGCTGGCAGCAGGGAAACACGAGTTCACTACAATGTGCACGGCATTCTTGAAAACGCTGATGGGAAGATGGCTCCGCAGCAAAGGCCACTTGTTGCTTTGCAGAGGACCCAGGTTCAAGTCTCAGCATGCATAACGTGGCTGCCAACCATCTGTATCTCCAGTCTCAGATCAAACACCCTCTTCTGACGTCCATGGACACCACACACGCACACTGTGCACATGCATACATGTAGGCAAAACACTCTTACATATAAACATAAATTAGTAAAATCTAAAACGTTGACACAAAGACCAGGACAGAGGACAAAGGAATTGCTCTGGACTGAGTACTGATCAGGAGGCTACTTCTAAAAGCATTGACAGGCTACGTGCTCCATGAATAAAAAACATTGTGTGCTTTGCATATCGGGACTCAAACTACCTTGTACATGTTACTAACTTCTCCTAAGCAGCTCAACTAAAAAAGCTACTGTCCATTCCTCCTTTAGAAGAACATTATGACCACTGACTTGGGCCATATTCCCTCCAATACATCACTAATGGCTAGGCACTAAAACTACCAACAATGACATAATATCAAACAAATAGCTGAAAAAGCTCAAAATTTGAATGACCTCATTGGAAAAGGTAAGAATTCTGTTGAAGGTCTACAAACATCCCGACTCATCTCTGGCAGCCGGCTCCCCGACTGTCAACAGAGGAGCAACGGGCTCTTGAGGCTTGAGACTGATCTTTTGGCAAACAAGCACGTGGGTGCTGCTATCCCACACACTGCCCTCAGACAAGCCCAGGTACCTCTGCAACCCGAGAGAGTTTATTTCCAATCTGGACATCTGCCAACACACCTCACACAAAGCATCCAGGGACAAGGGCCAGCCCAGCACCCCGCTCTGGAGCCAATGCAGAAGTACCTTGTGTATGTGTTCCCGGGGCCCAAAGGTGACCTACACTCTTTCTCCCACACCTGTTACTAGACACAAAAGAACTGGAGCCCGGTTACTAAGCAGACTCTAACCTTACCACAGCAACACAGCGGCAGCACCTTGACTCCTGAGAGGATCATATTTAGCGGAAGGTCTGCTGGGATATGACTAAGCGATGCCGAAGCAGCGCCTTCTTCGCAGTGTGTAAACAATAATATCAAAGTATAATCTTACATATAAAGCAAATTAAACAAATTACCAATTTTTTTAATTAATTACCCAAATTTTATCTAAATTACCCTAGTTTTTTTTTAAAAAAGACTATTTCACAAAAGAGGGGAGGGATTAAAAGATTATGATAATTCATTTCCTTTGTTTTCCTAAGGAAAATTTCTAAGAAATAGGCCATGAAATTTTAAATATTACTTAAGAACCCATTTGAATGCGATGTTGAATGCTATAATCCCAGCACTCAGAAGGCAGAGACAGGCAGATCTCTCTGAGGACAGCCTGGACTACACAGCAAGTTCCAAGGCCAGCCAGGGCTACATTTGTTTTTCCTCAATAAAATAAAATAAAATACAAGTCCCATAAAACACTGCATCCATTCTCTAACGGGGAGGGGTGCTTCCAAAGGAAACTAAGAGTATCAATGATTTATTCTGAGCTAGAAACTTCCGCCCTGCTGACTAACCTCCATGGTGATAGAAGCCGATACACAGGCAGCTAAGGGAGGGAAGTCAGCAGTGGTCCTTCCCCACCTGAGCCCTGCATGCCTACAATACCAGCTTGCTAAGGGTGCGATAGTGGCACGGATGCTACAGAGGTAACCAACTGGTTTGTTGTTGGACTCGAGGCCTGCTCTACAGGAGAGTGCATGCCTAGGACTATGGACCTGGTCGAAGGCCGGTGGCTGGCTAGGGTCTAGGGACTAAGGGTGAACCTTCTCTCATAGCCTTGCTAAGCAGATATGTTGTCAAACTACCTCTTAAATATTTATATTCACAGACACGTGCTATACTCAGCCTTGATCAAAATTTCTTTTTGCAGAAAACGGTGGTTAATGCAGAGACTCATGGCTGCTCAAGGTGCTGAGAGCAAGTGACTATTGAGTGCTCAGCATTAAACAGGACAGCCATATCATCCCCTTCTGAGTCTCAGGGAAGACGGACAGACAGATTGTAAGAGCCCAAAGACAGAGAAGGCTGTGAAATGTTGCTTATCTACATGGCAGGGCCAAGACATCCATGAACTCATAGCAGCTGCAGTTGCCTACACACTGCTTGCGTAAGACGAAGCCAATAAATATTCAGTCAAAGAGGAGAGGCTCAGGAGGTCCCACTTGGCGCATGAAAGCATAGGGCAATCCAGAGTTTCTAGAAGAGAGAAAGTCATTCATTGTCTTCAGTGATGTAGCCACTGGCAAGTTACTCTTGTACCAGTGGATAGCTTCACAGCCATAACTAAACAAGCAACCTTGGTTAAAACCCAGTGGGTTGCAAAGCAAAGAACAAAAACAAAAAGACAAAAAGGAGGGTTGGGGACTTGGTGGAGATGTAGGGGGTGGCAGAAGTGGGAAGAAAATAGAGAGGGTCAAGGGACAAGTGTTACCATAATGTATCATATAGCTATATAAAATAGCTCTGTGTGTGTGTGTGTGTGTGTGTGTGTGTACATACATACATACAAACATATCAATAGAGAAAGGAATGGAGGCTGGAGAGATAGCTCAACATGTAAAGGCACTGGCTGCCAGGCTTGATGACCTGAGTTCAAGCACCAGGAGCCACACGATGAAAGAAGAGAATTGACTCGGACAAATTATCCTTGAACCTCCACATGCACACACTGCATGTGCACGCCCACACAGAAATAAATAAATGAACTAAATAAATAAATAAATAAATAAATAAGCTTATTCTTTTCTAATGAGAGTCAGGAAGGAAATGGATCCAGAGGGGAGGGAGGTGGGAAGAACTGAGAGGAGTGGAGGAACAGAAACTATAATCAGGACATATTGAGAAAAGAACCTATTTTCAATAAAAGGCTTTTACATCTATGGGGTCTGTTTATCCAGTTTCGGGTATCCCTTTGGGGTCCTGTGTTTACCACTTAGAAAAAAAGAACTCTGGTATGCCTTCCTACTTCGTGGGATTGATTTGAAGATTTTAAAAACATCTAGTCTGGGCTGCAGACATGGTTCAGCAATTAAGAATGCTTACTGTGCCAGGAGGTGGTGATGCATACCAGCACTTGGAGGCAGAGGCAAATGGATCTCTGTGAGTTCAAGGCCAGCCAGGTCTACAGAACAAGTTCCTGGACAGCCACAGTTACACAGGGAGACCCTGTGTGGAAAAAATTTTTAAAAAAGAACGTTTTTGCATATGATCAGAGTTCAGTCCCCAGCACCCACATGGCAGCTCACGGCCCCCTGTAACTCCAGTTCCAGGGCATCTGACATCCTCATCTATCTCTCTGGACTCCTGCACACACAGTGCACATAAATTCATGCAGGCACTCCAACATACACATAAGTAAAAAATAAACCTTTAAGACATTTAGTAAATCTACTTAAAAATCCAATGCCTTGAAAAGGGTATTGTTTAAATTATAAGATCACACACACAGTTCATGGTTGGTACTTTTGGACAAGAATAGCTCAGTGGAACAGCACAAGCACAGCATGCAGATTGTCCTGGCTCCAACCCCAGCACCACCAAAGCAACAGCACAAACGTTTAGCCCTATCCCATTAAAACTCATCATGTCTTAGTGCCTACGAAGTAGGGGTAAAAACAAAAACAATGCAATCAAGCAGAAAATTCCTTGATTGTCTAACTCTCCTACAGAAGAGACATGTGTAACTTGGCCCATCTACAAATGACTGCACCCCAAATTCCTTCAGAACTGATTCCCCTTGTGTTCTGGGTTCTGTCTCCAATCCATCTGGATTAGGGATGCGCTGTGCCATCTGAGCTGATTTTAGTCATTTCCTTGCCAGCACTTCTCACTGAGTAGTAAGTAGTAACTAAGTACTTACTGGTCAAGTTGACAAAACCTTCTGAAAATAAACTGTTTCTTGACATTAAAGACTAAAGAGTTGAAAAGGAGACTTTGATAGCTGGATAATGAGTTTTTCAGAATGAGGTTATTTATACAAGAAAAAAACAATTTCCGTCAGTAAATGTGTAAGAATTATAAAATGTGAGACCAGCAGGTAAAGGCACTTGCCACCAAGCCTGAGAACCTGATTTCAATCCCCAGGATCTACATGGTAGAAGGAGAGAACTGACTCCTGCAAATTGTCCGCTGAGCTCCAAACCTACACTATGACACTTGTGGATACACACACACACACACACACACACACACATTCACACACAAGCACACACAGGCACATGCACACATGCACATAAATTAATTAATAAATGTAATTTTAATTTGTTTAAATAATTTAAAATATGTTTGTTTCTGTAGGGTCAGGTCAGACTGCGTCATCTATAGGTGAGACAGGAAGAACTTTTATCATCAGGTGACAAAGGGTTACAAATACGTCACATCATGAGCTCCAGATAAGAAGAGCAGAAGCAGGGAGCTAGCTCGGCAGCTAAGAACACTTGATGTTCTTGGACCTGTGTTCCGCTGCCGGTACCCACATGGTGGCTCACAACTATAACTCCAGTTCCAGGGGATCCAGGCCCTCTTCTGACCTCTTCACACACAAGGCACGCAACGTGGTACACACAGCTGTATACAAGCAAAATCTCTATACACACAAAATAAGTAAAATAACATTTAAAAATTAAGAGAATACTAAAAGGTATCCAGGCACAGTGGCTCATACTTTTCAATCCCAGAACTCTGGAGGCAGAGGCAGGCAGATCTCTGTGAGTTCAAGGCCATCCTGATCTACATTGCAGGTTCCAAGGTAGCCAGGCCTACATAGCCACCAGAAAGAAAGAAAAAAGAAAGGGTGGGGCGAGATAACAGAAACCCAGTGCTGTGGCACATGGCTACAATCCTAGCACTGCAGGAGGTCGGGGCACTGGGGAGACAGAAGCAGGAGCTGTGTGTGTGTCCACACAGCTGAGTTCTAGGCCAGCCTGGGGTACATAAAGAGACTCTGTCTCAAAAACATTCAAACAACAACAACAAGCAGCAACATGGCTGCATTTTTGCAACAGATAAACAGATACATGCTTGAGCAAGTAAACTATGATTTTGTAGTAAATTCATGCTTTACGATGAAAAAAAATCTACCAATTAAGAACGGAACTTGCAAATGATGTTTGTTTTCGATTAATTTTTGATTTCATGAATAATCACGTGTATCCCTCTTACACCTCCAACTGATGATATCTGTTTTTTCCGGGGTGTACGCTGAGGTTTTTCAAAAGCAAAGATTGAGCATGAAGAATGAATGAATACCAACTGCATGCCTGTTGGATCCCTGGAACTTGAGTTATTGGGGTGGTTATGAGCCAGCATGTGGGTGATGGAATCAGACCCAAGTCCTGTGAAAGAACAGTAAGTGCTCTGAACCACTGAGCCACCCCTCCAGCCCCGAGCTATTTACTATTAATAGTTTCTAGTTCACATCAGGATTAACGAAGCAGCTTTTGCTATTTCATTTATTTTCTAAATTTCAACTCAGCCTGTAAAGCTTTGATGTCTCACTTGAAGAATCAGGTAACATTCAGCTGTGTCTGGTGGTTCACAGCAGATTGAAGAGGATCGAGGGTCAAGCCTAGCCTTGACATTGAGTTCAAGACATTGTGAGTTCAAGGCCAGCTTGAGCTATCTCAGACAGACAGACAGACAGACAGACAGATGACATGTCATACAACACTCCACAATGAATTGAAGAAGAAAATTCAGTAAAAATATTTTAGCCAAAACAAATGAGCAAACATGCCAAACTGAGGGATTGCCCAGAACTTTTACTTTTTATCTCAAACTTTAAGTCACTCTGATACCATGATGATGCATAGAAAATGAGGTGAAGAAGACTCAAGGACAGCTGAACCTATATTCTACCTATCACCCGTGGACTGGACGTGAATCAGTGTTTCACAGTTTAATGCACTGCTTCCTTGGAAATACAGTCCACATACATTGAGAGAAGACTGGAAAAAAAAAAAATGCCAAGAGGTGGTGGCGCACACCTTTGCTCCCAGCACTCGGGAGGCACAGGCAAGCAGATCTCTGTGAGTTTGAGATCAACCCGGTCTACAGAGTGAGGTTAAGGACAGTCAGAGTTACAACAGAGAAACCGTGCCTCAAAAAAACAAAGTAAAAAAAAAAAAAAAAAAACACTGCACTTGATCTGTGACCTTACTGAAAGCTGTTTTCATTCTGGAAGAGTCATGTTAAGAAGCAGTGTTAATCACAGTGTTTGATTGGCCAGCATAAGACACCCCTCCAGCTCTCTAATTTGAAGATGCTGCATTTACGATTATTCCCCATAACAGGTGCCAGAATTTGTTTGTTTTATTCTGCCTTGCAGTACAGGTATGCCTGGCCCTCACGTACTGAGGCATATCATTTACTATTTTAATTACTAAAGTTAAATATGTATAACTTAGTTCCTTTTGTACTTCCTCAATTTTTAGACTTATATGCACGTGTCTGTGTATAGACTCACGTAAACTACACAGGCAGCTTTTAATGACTACTAATGTTAGGAGCGTGAAGGAGGTATTACAAAACAATCATTTTGAAAGGAAGGACTAGATCTGAGAGAATCAATGGCTAGCAGTGAAACTCCAAAACTTAAAGGAAGAGTGGGGAATTAGGAAGAAAGTTTTAAATACCCTCTCCTAAGAAAAATGTGTTTACGGAGGATGAAATTTTATGACATCTGGGATTTGATTCAAATTCATCCACAGGAAGCAAAACCAGGCTGGCCTCAAACTCACAGAGATCCACCTGCCTCTGCTTCCCGAGTGCTAGGATTTAAAAAAAAAGGTATGCACCACTATTGCCCAGCTTCAACAGTAAAATGATTTTTAAAGAATATTATCTTCAGGCTGGAGAGAGAGGTGGTTCAGTGGTTAAAGGCACTGACTGATCTTCCAGAGGACATGAATTCAATTCCTAGCACCCACATTAGCTCGAAACTCGTAACTCCAGTTCCCAGGGCTCCTGTGTCTTCTTCTGACTTCCACAGGCTTCCGAGCACATAAACACAGACCACACATACAGACATTAATGAAAATAAATCTTTAAAAAAAAAGAAGTTCTTTATTTAAAATGCTCAATGAAAGGGGAGGAGGGGGCTAATAAACTCTGGTGAGCCCCTGAGTTAAATCTCCAACATCAAAAATAAGTTTTTCAAATAATTTCACTTTTATGGATAGTCATAGGCATCTCTCTTAAATGCCCAACTGATGCAGCTTGCTTTTACTAGGATACATGTATGCTGACATTTTCTAAAGTAGAGGTTATGCATTAAATGCCCAATTATCCTAGTTCCTCAACGCTTTTACCTGATGGCAGCAAGTTACTCACATCAACTAGATGGAAGTGGAAGAAAACAGACGTTGACCCTCAAGTTCTAGATAAAAGAGGTCAAAAGACTCTCCCATAAGGGATTTGGACACTATCTACCTTACAGCACAGGACGGAAGTCTTAGTTACAGCTTCATGAAGAGTATGTCTGGAATTAGCTCTAAATTTTTCCAGTTTTGTTTCTTGAGATAGAATTTCCCTCTGCAGCCCAGGCTGTGCTTGAACTGACAGCAATCCTCTCGCTTCAGCCTTCCGAGCACTGGGATTATAGAGGTGACCCACTGCAATGGCTATTTGCCTCTAAATATTTTAACTACACAATTGTGACAGAAAACAGAGGAAGTCTGAGTTGAGCGTGCGAGTCTCCAGCTGTGCACTGGCCCTCATCAAGCCTCTCTATGCTTGCTGCTTCCTTCAAAGCCTTGGGAAGAACTAAGTGGACTCTGAGGCAAGGTGCAATCCCACTGGCGCAGACTACACAGCCAGTCTTCATGAAACCTGAACATAAGCACAGTTCAAGTGCATAACTGCCTACAGCAGGGATTCTGTCCAAGAAGCCCCTGAAGGCTCAGCAAAGTCCAACTGTTTTCATAACACTATTAGGAGACCTGCTTTGTTCCCTATGGTTCCCTCTGAAGCAATGATGTCTCATTTATTGTGGGTAAAGCTCCAATGCTATTAGCAAGAACAGGGGCACGGAGCATTGAACTGTGACAGTGGCCAGCACCTGGAGAACACAAAGCACTGTCCAGTTTAAGAACCACCTCTGTGAAGCAGGGAGAACTTGTATCGCCATAGCCTGACCTGTGCTTACTGTTCTGTAGGGTGAAGTGGGAAACTCGCGGAGGCACATCTGCATTGAGGAAAGAACTTGTGCAAATAAAGTTTCGAGTTGTGATCTTCAGGAACTGCCCATTAGTTCAAGAAACATCATTGTGACTAGGGGAAAAAAAAAACTAAAGTGACATATCATGTCCAATCAACCTTGAGACCTGACAAACTCAGTACTCCTTCGTCATCCTGCCCTTTGTTCTCGGTAAAGCCTGTCACTTTAGGGAAAGCAGCTGACAATATTTACTGACAGCTGATAATATTTACTGGCAATGATAAAATTCAAGCTTTCCAGACAGTGAACAGCAGCTTTTCATACAACACAACTTGAGAAAATCCACATGATGCAGTGCAACATCGAGTTCCCAGGTGATCATCCATGACGTAATAAAAATCACCCACGGGAAAAGAGCATCCGGAGGACAAAACAAGCGGTGGGCGGCACTTTGCCAGAGCACAGACAGTCCGCTGGCTGCTGTGGGAGCCCCGCTTGGAACGTATGAAGCTAGCTTCGGGTGAAGGATTTTGGAGAAGGATCAGAAAGAAAGCAGCTACGTGAAGAGGTGAAAGACTTCTCGTACACTGCATCCACCCAAACAGCGTGCTGCGGCCAGCCGAGAGCAAAAGCACGTGTGTGACACCTAGCTTAAACTTGAAGAGAGACTCACAAAAGTGGAAAGCAATGCCGTCACCTACATCCCTTAGAGGTCATTTTTCATAAAATGCTGTTTTCATTATTTTTGGCGTATTCTCTTATCGTTGGTATTTCAGCACATTAGATAATTTTAAATGTTCTAAGTTTTAACTTCTGATCCAGTAAATACCGACAGCCTGCAAAGTTTTTGTGGCATCTAGATAATTTTTAAGAATGGAAAAGACTCCTGAGCCCTAGGCAGCTGGTACCCTCTAGTCATTCACAATCCAGCGAGAGTAGGAGTGATTAGGGATACATGTTACATACTTGTTATCGATGTGATAATAACGCTGTCATGCAAATGTAAACTTTTAAAGGATACTTGTGGGGGTTGTTTTCAATACTGGGGATTTAACCCATGGCTGTGCACACCGAGACAGGCACTCTACCTCTGAGCTACACCCCTAACCCAAAAGGCTACTTTAAAAGAGTTAATTCATGCAAGTCCTAAAAGACAGGGAAGACTGACTCATTCCAAACAAAGGGTCAGTTTGAGCAGGAATAAGGAGATAACATGTCTGGGGAATAGGTCCATGAGGCTAGAGCACACACAGGCAGGGGCGTGATGCATGCTGTGGTAGAAGAGTAGATCAAGAGAAACAAAGAGGGTTTGAAACCGGTTCTCGTACACATTCTGATGCCGGAATAACAACATGGCTAAAGCAGCTCAGGGAAGACAGTGTTCATGTCAGCTAACAGGTTATAGGCCATGGTCACCAGGGCAGAAGGAGCTTGAAGCAGAAACCAGAGAGGGACATCACTTACTGATCTGCTTCCAGGCTCACCTACAGCTGCCTCTCCAACAGAGTCCATCATATGCCCAGGGATGGTACTGTCCACACTGGGCTACATCTATTAGCAATCAGGAAAATGACCACAGGCCAATCTGATGTGGGCAATTAATCAACTAAGGTCCCTTCTTCTCATAAATTTCAAAGTAACAACCAAGATCAGCCATCACAAAACCCAACTCCTCCAATAAGGGTTTGGATTGTGAAGCATGTTAATGAGTGTTAACATTAACTGGGGACTCTTGCTGGGCAGGAGACTGTCACCATCAGTTCCACTTAGATGAAGAACCCTCTGAGGATAGAACAAAACTGAGAGAAAGAACCAAGAGGGGAAGACAGGTCTGGAAGACACTGGCTCTCAGGTGAGAAGGTGTAAAAGGCCAAGGCGAATCTTCCAAACGTAGAACAGTGCTGGGTGAACAACACAATCTACCAGGTGATGACAAGAAGGATTAATGCGGATTCTGAGCAGAGGCTCTGGAGCAGGAGCACTGCCAAGGGAATTCTGGAAATTTCTACATAAAGATGAGAGTCTGGACAATGCGGCTGACATGATGACCATCAGAAGAGGGTAAAAGAACAAGGTGCCAAGTACATTCTGCTAAGATAATGGGAAGCAGTGGGCTGGGAGGGAAAAGCAGACAAGCAAAGTCAGAGGCCAGCAAGAGGGCAGGAGGAGGGGGAGTCTGCTCACCAGCCAAAGAGCTCCCGAAGGGAAAATAGTGTAAATGGGGCCACTGGATCTATTAATTAGCAGTTTACAGAGCAGGCATTGCTAAGTGTTCAGGGCAGAATACAAACTGCAATGAATCGGGGATCAAGGCCTCATCAGCACGATATTAGGGACACAGAATATTCTTCCCATGCATGAAAGTGTGTTCCAGACAATGGTTTATCTGCTATTCAACTTAACAACTTCAAAAACGTTCTACAACTTACCCATTCTCAGAAAACGTATTTCAGATGTGGGAAATAGTGGCTTCAGCATAAACAGAACTCTAAACCTCATGAATTTTAAAAAAAAAAAAAACTTTTGTTTTATTTATTTTTTTTGTTCTGTTCTTTCTGTGGTATTATATTGTTGTTGCTGTTGTTGTTACTATTATTATTAATTAAAACAAGTGTCCCTATTATGTAGCTCTGGCTGTCCTAGAACTCACTATGTAGACTAGGCTGGCCTCAAACTCCCAGAGATCCACCTGCCTCTGACTCCAGAGTGCCGAGATTAAAGGTAAGCACCACCACACCCAGCCTATTTTACTTATTTGTTTGTGTGCACGCGCGTGCTCACGTGCACACGCCACTTTAAACATATAGAGGTCAGAGGACAACTCTGTGGCTTCAATTCTCCTTCCAAGTGGAATCCAAGGATGGAACTCGGGTTGTCAGTTTCTTTTACCTGCTGAGCTATCTGTGAGCCTACAACTCAGGAATTTTGAAACACAAAAAGAATTTACTACTCATGTGTTATATATACACTGAAGCTCAAACTATTGTTTAAAAGAGAGATTCTTACCATAAATAAAACTACTGCAATACACTTCAGTACGTAATCAGCAAATGGCATTTATTTAAGCAAAACTAGCATCCAATCATTCTTTATGCAAAATGAGACCAAATTTCATTTTGGAACTATCAAATCAAACGCATACATAGCTAGAGCTATGATTATACAAAAAAAAAAAAAAAAGGTGGGAAAATGTATTTTATTAGTATAGTCTAGTAAACAAATGGTTTGTTTTCAAAAAGATTATTTCCCTTACAAAATAAATCACTATTGAGTCCCTTTTTTTAAATGTATTACTTGGGAGAGGTGGGCACAGGTGCCAGGTGCTGGTGTCCAGGTCAGAGAGCCCTTGGGGGGGGTCAGTTCTCTCCTTCCATCATCAGGTAGGTTCCAGGTATGGGACTCAGATCACCAGGCTTACAAAGCAAGCACATTCCCCTACTCTGCAGAGCCATCTTGCCAGACCCACTGGCTCCTGTAGTAAGTGAGAGGCCTTCCAGAGTAGTAAAGATGTAAAGCAATTCATTATTTCATTTACACACAAGAAACAAGAAAACAAGTACATATTAAAACCAATACTTGGGAGGCATGGCTTGCTTTCTGTGTGGCCAGGTCTCCCCTTACCAGCTACCTCACCAGCTGGCAGTGGAGGCTGAAGCTGGCGGGTTGGAGAGGGTAAGGGAAACCCAAGGGGAAGTCTAGATCCAGCGGGAATGTGGATACTAAAGAGAAGCCTTGGACTTGAAGGTGGGGAGCAGTCACAGGAATCATAATCTGATTGTTCCTTGTTGGGTATGAATAAAGAACAGGTTAACCCTGGGGAGAGAAGGCAAATGTCTTTAATCCCAGCACTCAGGTAACAGAGGCAGGAGGATCTCTATGAGTTTGAAGCCGGGCTCATGTATATATCAAATTCTAGGCCAGCTAGAGCTACACAGTGAAACCTCTCTAAAAAATACTTAAAAATATTAATAATAAAGAATTTCTCAAAGCTCTGTGTCTCTAAACACACACACACACACACACACACACACACACACACACACACACACACAGAAAAGGGGAACTTAAAATTGTAATTAGACAAACATTCTGGAGCCAGATCAGCTGAAGCATGTTTCAGCTCCACACCTCACTACTCTTGTCCCTAAGCAAGTTATTCAGACCTCAACTCTCAGCTACAAGAAGAAAATGTGAGCACAGTGACATCCACTTGGCAGTGTGTGATCGTGCTGACCATACGTCCTGAAACTGACCAAGGAGCCTAGCAGTCTTCCATTTGGGTAAGTAATCCATCTTGTGTGTTCTTCTGTTTCAAAAATACATGTTAATCCAATTCAATGTTTTATACCAAGGAGGATCTAAAGAACAGGACCAAAGTTCGTGCTTTCTGGACCAGATCCAGAAACACGCCTTTCGTAAAGAGTGGCCCTCTGCTTTCCCACACAGCATCGCGCATGCCCACACTGGATGTGCCCACACAGCATCGCGCATGCCCACACTGGATGGTCTCTGTGTTTTAACAGCTCACTAACAGCTTGTTTCTAAATTCCTAATCTATGTGGCCTTCCTTGCTGAAAGAGAAGAAAGGAGGGGGAAAAGGAAAGAAGGAAGAAAGGGAGGGAGAGAGGGAGGAGAGGGGAAGGGAAAGAGGGAGGAAATTAGAATGCATTACTAAATGGAATATCAACTTCTGATTGAAATAAATATTTTCCCTGGTTTTTAAAATACTTGTGTGACTTCTAGTCATACAGTCAGACTCAATTTAACTCCCATTCCCGCCTCCCCTTCTTCCCCAACAGAAAAATCTGAAGATAATATTAGCCTCCTCAACTAGCCACTTGAGAAAATGATGACTGATCTTATGCTTCTATGCTCATCTGTTTCCTCCGTCATCTCTGTGGCCAGCACAAACCTTGGTTTTGTTTGGAGTCTGAACACCACCATAACAGACAGACGAATCATCTCGTTCTTCTACCCTTCGAGATGAAATATGGACAGGAAAAGCAGAACAACACGTACAGTCCTCACCAGCACACACATAGTCTTTGTTCCTTTAAGGACAACAGACAGCAAAAATGTGCCCACAAATCAAAACATAAATGTTTCATCTAATTTTAGAGAAAAAAAAAAATGACAAGGAAGAGGAGAAAAGTTCTTTCTGGATTAACTCAATCCTCAAATCAGGGAAATTCACAGAGCTGTTTGTAAACCAACACCCCCAATTCTATGTGATAATTCTGTAGCATCAAATAAATAAATAAAGCCTCTGAGGCTGTCCCACTATCATGGCTGCTAAGACTGGACGACCTGAGTTTGACTCCTGGGTCCCACCAATAAATTGTCTTCTGATTGCCACACACAAACACACTGGTACACCTGTACACACTCGTTTACACACAACAAAATACATGCAATTAAAAGATAATAAATTAAACAAACTTGTATCCTAAGACCTTTGTACTATCTCTCTAAGGGGAGAAATTTTCTTCAGTGCCTCTCATCAAGGAATCCAATGTAACAAACTTTTCTAGAATTAAAATTGACTAGAGTGATAGTTGCATTAGCAAGTGCCCGGAGTTTGACTCCAGGACACACAAAGAAGAGATTCACTGGGTGAACCTGGAGAAAGCAGAGGGGGACCACTTATCATTTCTTTACTCCTATTAGCTGCTACTCCATCGGGTGTTTTGCTATCAGAAAAGTCCAAATAAAGCCAGACACAGCAGCTTACACGTATAATCACCACTAGTTGTGTGCTAAAGCAGGAGAAACCTCCAGGAGTTCCAGGACAGCCTAGGCTATACAGTGAAACCCTGCCTCCAACACTGACCAGGTAAGGAAGAAATACAAGCTTCAGGATGCAAAGGATTTTGCTTACAAACTTTGCTTGCTTTCACTGAAAACCATTTATTTATTCAACTAAACCAAGAATACCCCATGATAAAAAATGGTCTAGTGATGAAATTCTTTAACAAACATAGAAAGGCATAATGATATGTTAATTTAACGTTATGGCGCTTAACGGAGAGTCCAGAGTTGAATTTTCCAATGCTCTTTATTAATCACAAACCATGTCAAATCTCAGGGAATTCTATACCCGGGCAGCTAGGCAGAGAGCTCACTCCAAGGTTTCCTCACCCCATGCTCTCCTCTTGGTTCTCCTCCTGCTCGCTAGCTTCTTCTTCCTTGTTCTCTGCTGTCTGTTTGTCTCCTTCTCTTCTGTCCTTGCCCTAGTTCTTTTTTATTCCAAATCCTCTCTGTCTCCACCCAGCCTTCCAACATACAAATCAATGGAGCCTAACCTTCATCTGCCTTAAGGCTAAGGAATGTCCTATTCTTGTGGAGAGCCGGATAGCCACTTCTTTGTTTACTGGTAAGCAGTGAATCCTTTACTTGCTTCAAGGACAGCTTACTGGAACATTATCCATAACTAAAATCTCCCACAACAATGATGTATTAATAAAAATTCTTTAAATGATGTAGATTATGGTTCTCATTAGGAGATATATACAGATAAATGATAGATAGATAGATAGATAGATAGATAGATAGATAGATAGTTCAGTTAAATGAGAAACTGAATAAACTATTTTCATACAAGTAGCATTTTACAGATGTATCACAATGCTAACAAGTTATTTAAAGTTCGGAGAGAATCGCCTAGGGAATGTTACAAATTCCCAGGGGTTCTAATTAATCTCCTAGCTCTTTCCCATCTGCTCCCCCACAGCTGTACCCTCTACTCTGCTGTTCTGGGGAGAAGGAGCCTGAACTAAGCTCTACTTATCTTCCCAGCAAGGTTCTGTTCATGGAAGACACTGGCCAAGGCCTGAAGGCAGAAGTCAGGGAACCTCCCTTCCTCTAGCTCTGCCTCAAAGCCACAGCTCCCACTGGCCCTCCTCCACAGAGCCAGCTTTCAGCTCCAGCAATCTCTGGAGAATGGTGGCCTTCTCACTGTTGCTAGTCCCTTGATGCTTAACTACCCTTGTTTGCTCCCTAACGCTGCAAACACTGCTGTCTTTTGCATCATCAAGGAAAATCCCCTTTCCTATTAGTATTTTGCCTGATGTGACTGGTACCACTGACTGCTTACTCAGCAATCCATGCTAAAGAAATCTAATTAAGACTTTTTAACCTTTTTTCTTAAGACCTATGCAAGCATATATTTATTCCTGCTATTTGTTGAAATGTTACACACTAAATAACTTCTAAATGAAACTGGATAAAGCTGGAAATCATTACTGTTTAATTTAGTTATGAAATTTAACACTGTATTGCCTTCTCAATATAAATGCTGTAAGCTTCAAGTAAGATTTATAAAAAAAAAAAAAAAAAATCAGTGAAAGGATTTTGGTAGGGGATATTTCACTTCCTTCTTCTCTACATAATCCAAACCACTTACTTTCATTGTTGAAGCCCTCCCTAAGAATAGGAGGAAGAAAAGCTTTAAGCCAGCACTTCTCAAATGTTGGTATGCCTGTAAATCAAAGGCAAGCTTATTAAATGCAGACACTCGGGCCTTACCCTCCCTTTCTTTGTGTTTTTATCAGCTCCCAGGGTAATTCTCTTACAGAGCTAAATTCCAGAATGAACAGTGGCCACCTTTAAGGTGACCCAACTTTGCTTTTTTTTTTTTACTTTTGGTTGAAAAGTTCCCCATTACATATGACCAAAGGACGCAAAGAGGATGATCAACACCAGAACATTCTGAACCAGTTTGTGTCTGGACTGCTGCCATTTAAAGAGTCAGAAGTGAAGTCGGTTAAAACAAAAAGAAGAAAAAGAAAAGCAGGCACTCCAGGTGAGCAGCCTCCAGCTGAGCAGCATTGCCTCCATTTTACAATGAGAAAACTGAAACCCAAATAAATTAATCTGACCGAGTTAACGATTAGCAAAACCAAGACCTCTTGGGTATACCTATGGCCTCTTCTCAGTGAAAGAGACTCATAAACATTCATGTTTAAATGGCACTCAAAAGCCCCAAAGCTTTCACAGAGACATGAGCCTAAGGGACACGCAGTTATCAAGGAATGCCCTCCTATCTACCCAGTCATGCCCACCCCTCTCCCCTCTCCCCACTCTCCTCCTTCGTCAAGGCTTTCCACCTTCCAGATCTGCCACACACAACAGAACAGAAGTCAGTGCATTTGCATAAGCAGTCTGTCCTCGTAAGTACCTACTATATGCTAAGTACCAGAATTCGAATGTGAGCTTGGGCAACTTCATTATCTGTCTCAGTTTCCCAATATGTAAAACATAATACCAACTTCCTGCAGTAACACTGTGACTAACCAATGTGCCTCAATTACTCTTGTGGCACAGTATCTGGCACATGGCAAAAGCCCAGTATGTAACAACTACAATTTAAATCTTACACCAACACATGGGCCCCGGTCCTATTTATTTTCTCAGTCTTGGGTCCTGGTACTGTGATGAGTAATGAAACATCCTGGTATTTATATGCAGCAGAGATAAAACAGTGCTAGGACCTGGTGGACTGGGCGGCTCCAGGAGGAGAATATTTTAGGGCAAATGAGTCTTTCTGTACCCTCAAATTACACTGCTTTGACAACTGTCTATTTCCCAACTTGAGAGTCAGCCCTGTTGATTACATACTGGAATGAAAAGTCTATCATTAACTTAATGCAAAACAACAATGACATGTCACTCAGCACAAGCACTTGGCTTTAGTAGTAGCCCTGCATCTCCAGGACGGAGAACAATGCCTGGTCTCTTATAAACACATTTTTTAAGAAAAAACTTTTTTAATTTGTGAGTATGTGTGAGTGTATACCATTTGTGAGCAGGTGCTCTGAGGCCAATAGACAGCCTGGATCCCCTGAAACGGGAGTTGCAAGGACTTAAGGAGGTGCCAGATGTGGGTGCTGGGAAATGAGTTTAGGTCCTCTGAAAGAGCAACAAGTGCTCGTAACTGCTGAGTCATTTCCGCAGCTCCTCAAACATTTTTTAAATAAATTAAAGCGTAAGAGAACCCCCCACACAAGCACAGACCTTAAGTCTTCAATGATTCCTTACCAAAGAGTCACAACCACTACAGCAATACAATATACTAAATAATAAGTTATTTTCAAAACATCTCCAGAACAATTTTCTCCTCTGTTTTTAACCACTTGTTGATTTTCCTGAAACTGTCTAAGTAGACAAGTTCATTACCAACCTGTCTATAACTATATCACAAGTGTCAAAGCTTCATGTTCATCTACTTGCTATTAAAAACATACAAAAGGGCCTGCAACCACAGAGCCTAGTGGTGCATCCCTGTAATCCCACACAGGGGACTGAGGCAGGAGAGTCCAAAGTTGGAGACTAGCCTGGTTACACGGCAAGACTTTGTTAAAAAAAAAAGCAACAAAATTTAGTGACCATGATTGTTCAGAATTTGAAGTATCTGGATTAAAATCATAATATGATGTAAACTACTTGCTAATAGAGTAATCTTAACATTAGGAAGTAGAGAAATACTGCAGGAGAGAGCCTACCACCTTGGGAATACAGAGAGGTTCCATCCTCAGAGAAGTTTCTAAAAGACTACCTGCCTTAAACAGGTTAGTTAAGTAAGTAATGTTTAAGGTTTTGAATCTTTATTTTCACTCCTAAAAAACAAGAATAAATTTCCTATGCCTGTTGTTTTAATAGAAAAACAACACAATTAAAATTATTTGCATATATATATGCATATACAAAGGAAAGTATTCACTTTTGACATAAGCACCTACAGATTTTAACCAGGGGTGGGGGGACATGAAAAAGGGTCTCACATAGCCAATGCTGGCCTCAAACAAAATCCCAAGAATTGGGATTATAGACAGGTACCACCAAACCCAGTTTTGTACAGTGCTAGAAATCAAACCCAGGACTCCATACAAGCTAGGAAAGTTCTCTACCAACTAAACTGCATCTCCAAATTCCTCTTTTTTTTTTTTTGAGTTGGGATCTTGTCATATTGCCCAGACTGGCTGCAAAAAACTGACTTCAATCCTCCTGCCTCATCAGCCTCCCTTGTACCATGCCACCTGACCCCATGCCACTGAACCTCTTTACAGATTTTAAATGTATGGTTTCAATTTATCTTCCTATATATCTGCCAAACTCCATATTTCCCAGATCTAAAGATCCATCATAACTAAAACTCTGCCACACTAAGAGCTCACCTTGTAAGGATTAATTAGTTGATTACTTGATTTAAAATAAAAAAAACTCCATATATTTATTTATTTGTATGTGTCTGTGTGAGTATATGCGACATATACTCACATATACATATGTGCTGGTGTCTGCAGAAGTTAAGAGAGGGCACTAAATCACCTGGAGTTCGATTTGTAGGTGATTGTGAGCCACCAACCCAACAAGGATGTTAGGAATCCAATTCTGTTCCTCTGGAAGAACAAGTGCCCTTAACTGATGAACCATCTCTCCAGCCTCTGGTTACTTTCAAATACAATAACAAGTGACGTAACATGCACACACAAGAGATGCCTGTGTTTTTGTCGGGAGCTTCCCTGGTGCACATTAGTCAGCATGAATGTTAGTGTTCGCCCTGTGTGAATTACACTGAAGGAATGTGCTTAAGTGTTTTGGTTTCACTTGACGCACGCTTATTGTATAGCCAATTATGTCCTCTCTATTTAACACCAGCAAAATTTCTAAAGATGCCAGAGTTGTGCTTTCGGTCTTACATCTTAGGCTTCAGTACTTACAGAGAAAATTTTGGTAGATATGTGGTGACTTCTTAAAAAAAAAAAAAAGTATATATATATATATATATATATATATATATATATATATATATATATATCTCACCATTCTACTAAAGTCCATCAAATAAAAGCATACTGTTTAAACACAAAAGATCCCAGTACCTCTAAACATTATCTAATGCCTCAAAAACAAAAATTTTAAGTTATTTAACTCTAGTTCTTAATTATCTGTACCCTCACCTCCTCCCCATAGAAAAACAAAGCATGTTATCAATCAAACATTAATGATTTATATTTAAGCCATTGGATCATATTCCACTTACATTAGAATATGGGTATCCTTGGATGCAAATTCCTAACAGTTGCAATAAGAAAAACCCTTATACAGTTATCCCCCAGCTTAACCTTCCCTGTGGTTTCCCACATATCTATTCAAAAGACTCATTCCCTAAGTATATTCCCTAAGCTCAAAGGATACTCTTGAAGTTTGAGCTATTTAAAAACAAAACAAAGCAAAAAAACTGGGGAGCTGGAGAGATGATTCAGAGGTTAAGAGCACTTGCTGTTTTTCCAGAGGATCCAAGTTCGGTTTCTAACACCCACATCAGGTAGCTCACAACCACCTCTAGCTCCAGGTCCATGGAGTGTGATACCCTCTTCTGGTCTCTACGGGCATCCATACTTATGTACACACACACACACACACAAATAAACAAATAATAAACATTCTTTTAAAATCTATGAACCATTTTAATCAAAAGACATTGTATAAGCTGGGTGTGATAGTACACATCTTTAATTCCAGCACTCAGAGGCAGAGGTAAGTGTATCACTGTGGCTTAGAGGACAACCAGGTCTACACAGTGAGTTCCAGACCAGTCAGGGCTACCAGTGAGACCCTATCTCAAAAAGAAAAGGGAGCAGGGGTAGCAAGATGGCCCAGCAGATAAAAAAACACCTGCCATGCAAACATGATGGGCTGAGTTTGACCAAAACTGATTCTGCAAAACTGTCCTCTAACTTACATAGGTATACGACATGTGAACACACAAATTATGTACACACAAATATAGATAGGTAGGTAGGTAGATAGATGATAGATAGATTAGATAGATAGATAGATAGATAGATAGATAGATAGATAGATAGATAGATAGAATTTGTTCTGGGCTAAAGCTGTAGTTCTCCTGATGAACTGCCTACTATGGAACTAGGTTTGGTCTCAGCACCACATAAACAGGGCAGAGCTACAAGCCTATAATCCCAGTGTTCAGAAGGTGGACGTAGCTAGATGTCTTAATCTTTATTTCTTTTTTATTTCTTATATTACAATTCTTTGTTTATGACTCTGTGACATGGCATATGTGTGGAAGTCAGAGGACAATTCACAGAAGTTGTTTCTCGTAGGACCTAGGGTCAAACTCAGGTCATCGGGGCTCCAGACAAGTGCTTTTACCTGCTGAGCCATCTCACCAGCTTGGCTATCTTAATCTTGAGGCATGTTTATGGTTAGAGTTAATTGAATAACATTTAAGAGACAGCTACTGTATTTAGGAGCAATAATATACATCATGTGAAGGAAAAAACCTGAAGTTCTATCCTAGACAGAAATATCATATACCGTTCAGCTACAATGAAATCAATCCAGGATTAAGACTGCAGTGTTGATTCCCATAAGCCCATCAAAAAGCACATAATACTTATTACATGCTGGAACCACACCAGAAATGATGCCACAGCATCAGGTCGTTGCTCAAGGCCTTGAGAAAGAAGACAGAATTCTCAATTAGTTCTGGACTACATGCATGGCCTATCTCAGTTTATCCACAGTCTTCTAATCTCCAGACCAGCTGTACAAAGGTCTCTCAAGAGTTCACCAAGTGAACAGAAATCGAGGCAACTTCTGGTGAAAAGGGGTGGGGGGGCTTCACTCCCACGCATAGTTTAGAGTCTGTACTTTGCCTTTCTGAAGCTACATGCAAGTATTTCACTCTCTGAACCTTTGCTTTCTCCTCTATAAAAGAACAAGACCATCAATCTGGAGAATTGTTCTAATCAAACCTTCAGTTTGTGTGTATTTACCCCTACTAAATGGCCATGCTACAAACTGTTACAAAGTATCTCTTTCTGAGAATAACCATTGTACTGTGTGAGACTGATTCAAATTGTAATGTTTTTTTTCCCAATCTTTTATGTTTAAATAAGATATTTTAATACAGAAATAGAAAACTTCAGTACCATACCAGGACCATACATACACTAGGCAAGGAGGGATCTATCCACTGAATTACACTCCCAAGCCTGACTTTTTTAAACTGGTATTTTATGTATGGTAAGTGGAGCTTTAAGCACCAACAGAAAGTTAAAAACTAGTGGATTTTTTAAAATGTGGAATGCTTATATATTTGTTCAGACTTCACATGGTGGAAATCTTTAAAACTGTCTAAAGGCAGCTGCCTTTCAGAACCCAGATACAGACCAGTTGTCTAAACAATAAATGATCCACCACAGACTCCAGGCAAAGTCACAACAGGATGAGAGACGAGCCTTTGGCCTCTCTTAGATTTCCTGACCACTGTTATTTTAAAACTTGGTCACATAAACAGGGGAAAATCCCTTTCAGATAAGTCCCCATAGACTATAATTTACTTACTTTGTCTTTAATATCTTATTATAGTTTACATTAAATATCACAGTTGCTCACTTTTCTTCCCCGTCTGTCTAGGAACCAAAGAGCATATATATTCTATTCTACACAGCTTAACTACACATTTAATCACAATAATCTTCGCTTAATGGTAGTATTCTGTTCCTGTCTTTTATAAATAACTTCTGAAAACAAATACATAGCTTTAAAAGAAGAGGGAGGGGGAAAAATAATAGATCTCACACAAATATAAAAACACTGTGGGCAGATGAGTATCAGACTGAAATGACTTCTGTTTACCACTGCACAACTGAAAACACCAAAAATGACAGGACATTTAAAAGTCAATGAGCTATTCTGAAGAACGGCATTGTTTCTGGCTCTTCCCCTGGTTCCCTTGCTAACATTTGTGGCTGTTTCTAAAACTAATGCTAGAGGGCACTAAGGTAGCTTTTCCCCACTACTTTCCAGTTGGAAAACCACAAGCCAAGATGTCTTGAAGTTGAGTTAATTTGTACAGAAACGCTGCTGTTCCGAGGCCAACCTTTGTACCATGACCACCACACCAAGCTTGAGACTCACATTTTATGGCGGGCAGATAACTACAGCTGAACCTCAAGGGCTGTTAAAAGTCTCAAGCTGACTATATTCGAACATCCTGCAACCATACCACGAGAGCAAACAAAACTTTTATTCAGTATATGTGAAATCAGAGCAGCGTTTGTGTAGCTCCCCAACATATCTCCACATTAAGATTTAAACAGACCTGCCCAACATAGTTTATGCCAGATAAAATGTAACTCTGTGTAAATATTCCTAACACAGATAATCTAAGAATATCCTTACCAAATTATTTCCTATTTAAAACTACAATCCAGAACTAGAGCGTTTTAATTAGTTTAAGGAGTTTTGGAATCCACTAAGGAAGTTATATTTCAGCAACACATCCATAAAATTCACACTCAGGGTACTTAGGGACTAAAATTCCAACTTTGTAGAAGCTGAAGAAGCCATTGGGATCTTCGACACGGCTAAATTATTAATGGTATCATTTGATCTTCACGTCTGACAACAAACTAGTCTGTGTAGAATTTTCAGTGCGCTTCCAAAGGAGAAAATAAAACCATCTCTCAGTGTCCGGGTAGGATTCTGGGGACCCGGGACGCAGCAGCGTCAGGTGGCAGGAGCCCCGCTGGCCCGGGAAGGGGAAGCCAGCGCTCTGGTTCGAGCCGGCGGAGCTGAGGCCAAGGCGGCTAGGACAGGCGAGCGGACAGGAGCCCACACTCACCCGGCGAGGCAGGTGCGCGAGGGGTCGCGGCTGCGGAGTGGCTGCCGGGCTGCGGGTGCGAAGGGAGAGCGCGACGCCGCGGCGGAGAGAGCACCGGAGACGACGGCAGCCAGGATACGCTTCCTGCTGGGATAGATCCCTGATCGGTCTCCGCCCGCCGGCCGGAGACCCGCAGAGTGCTCAGCCTGCGGCGCACGTCACTGCTACGGAGCGCCCAAGGGGGCGGGAGGCGGGGTCGCAGGCGGGACTTAGTGGGCACGGGGAGGGGCGGCTGGAAAAGGGCGTGTCTTCATGGGCAAGAGGCGGGGCGGGTTAAAGGGTGGGGCAGACGTGGAAGGTGCCTGTTCTATAGAGTGAAGGAACAGAGGGGCGGGGCCTCAAGACGTGGGGCGGGGACGCGGGGGGCCTCAAGACGTGGTGGGGGGACGCGGGGGGCGAGAGCTGAGAAGAGTAGGGAGGCCTCCAGACGCCGGATGGAGATGGGAAAGGGAAAGCTTCAGAGAGCAAGGACTGAAAGGGGCGGGCCCTCAGTACACTGGAGGGCGGGGCTGGGAAGGGGCGGGAGTTAGTGGCGTGAATCCTGGGAAAGGCGGGGCCTCAGGGTTCGAGAAGGAGCTGAGCACAGAGGCTCTAGGGGCATCCCTGCTGGGAGCATGCTGCAGGTGGCCACAGGAAGACTTTGGTCGCAGTAGTGGTTGTTTCTAATCATGCAGCGCGGGTTCTGTGGGTCTGCACCGCAGAGTCAATTGGAGGAAAGTTGAGAGTGAGTGGAACAGGCTTATTACTGAGGGACTCGGGTGCGGAGCTCGGGGTCTGGGTGACATGACCAGACAGGCAGGCCTCGGCTCCCCATGCAGCTCGCCACCTGCCCACGTCAACTCAACTTCCTGTTCAGACCTTGGAGGATTGGACCATGGAAGGAAGCTTTCTCTTCCCTCGTGCCTCTTTTGTTGTTTATTTGGACTCTTGAGAGTCTCAGTGTGTACTGGAACTCTCCATGTAGCCTGGGCTAACTTCGAAATAGTGAAGGTCCTTGTGGCCTGGTATTATAGAACTAAGCCAACTGTCCCGCTTTATCTCTCCAGTTGTTTAGTTTTACTATCTTTATAAGGTCATATATGAGTCATCTTTTAAAATTAAATATTACATTCTAATGCAAATTTGAAAACAAAACATTGCCTTTACAAGGAAAAGAAGCTACTAAGAAAACAAGGGCTGGCAAGATGGTTCTGCCAATGAGGGTGCTTGCAAACCAGCCTGAAGCCCAGCTTTTGATCCCAGAACCCACATGGCTGAAGGAGAGAACTAACTCCTCTAGTCGTCTGTCCTCTGACCACAGAGGTACTGTCTGGAAGATTCTTAGAGGAGACAAGTTTCAGGTATTCATACTGGCCCGGTTCCTCATGCTTGTAATTCTAGCTAAGGCTGGGCTATATAACTCCGTGGTTGAGTATTTGCCTAGCGTGAGAGGCCCTGGGTTCAATCCACACTATCACAAAAACGGTGGAGGTGGGTCACATATTCAGAAACTACACAGTTGGCTTGATGAAAAAGCTACCTTCTAGTGAGAACATTTCAAATTCATAAAACAGTAAGTAAAGTATGGTAGTTTAAAAAAAAAAAGAGGAAGAAGAACCAAGAAAGGAAGTAATTTACAGCAATCACAGGAATTTAGCTCCAGATTGCCAAAAGATAAATCTCAAATATATAAAAGATTGTAGAATGAACTAAAACTAGGTGCAGAGCTCATTTCTATGACCCTGGTATCCGGGTTGGAGAGGAGGATGGAGGCAAGTAGACCTCTTGGGTTCAATGGCCACCTATTCTAGCAAAAATGGTGAGCTTCAGATTCAGTGAGACCCTGTTATTAAAAAGATGGTGAGAGACTGAAGAAGATGCTTGTGTTGGTTAGTTTTTTTGGCAACTTCATGCAAGCTACAGTCATCTGAGAGAGAACTTCAATTAAAAGAATCCCTCCATCAGATCGGCCTGTAAAAAAGCCTATGAGACATTTTCTTGATGGATGATTGATGTGGAAGGATCCAGTCCACTGTGGAAAATGCCATTCCTGGGCAAGTGGACCCGGGGTATATAAGAAAGCAAACTGAACAAGCCAGGGTGAATAAAGCAGAAAGTAGGTATTCTCCATTGTCTCTGCATCAGTCCTTGCCTTCAGGTTCCTGTTCTGAGCTCCTGCTCTGTCTTCCCTTGATGATGGACTGTAATCTGAGAGGTGAAATAACCCCTTTCCTCCCTAAGCTGTTTTTGGTTGGTAGATTATCATAGTAATAAAACAGACTAAGACGATGCCTAGCATAGAACTCTGGCTCCCACCCAAACAAATTGCAGGCACGCAGGGTTCCATACACTTGTGCATGACAAAAACAGAAACAATTGGCTTTTTAGAATGAAGGTCATGGGGCTGTAGAGATGGCTTAGCAGTTACAAGCGCAGGACATGGTGGCTAATAAAGGTCTTTAACTCCAGTTCCAGGGGAAATATGATACCCTCTTCTGGCCTCCTCCGGCACTGCATGCATGTGGTACACAGACAAATTTGCAAGCACAGCACTCATACACAGAAAATAGAAATAAATCTTTTTAAAGGAAAAAATAAAGATGACTGTGTATTTTGTCCACTGCCTTTACTTAACTTTGACTTTTAACAGAATCTATGCGCAAGCCAATAGAAGGAGTTTTGTTTAGTTTTTTTTGTGACTAGTGATGTCCGTGAGTCTTTTCCTCCCTTTCTCCCCGACTTTAGTTTGTCTAGTCCCTTTGCTTCTAGCCCCAAATCTCTCTGCCCAATTCCTCTTCCTGCCTACTACCATTCTTTTATCTGAGCCACCATCATTGCAGATCTTACATAATCATAACCACCGATCCAGATTTAAAAATCCAACAGTGAATGGTTCTCCACTACCTTTAGTATAAAGTCCAAACCCCTTAACATGTCTTCCCCTGGACCCTTACATCTTGGAGAGTGGGTCTGTGGGTTGAAGCACTCTAGGCAAGTCCATCACAGCTGAGTTACATCACAGTCCTAAAACACCTTGTAGGATCCTGGATGTATCCACCTTTCACAAAACTGGTTGTTCTTGTCTGACTAGCATATAGGATTATTCCTTTTGTCTTTCTATTAATTTGTAAAGCCTTTTCACTGGTCATGTGATTTCCCAGTTCAGCACTGCGCTCAAATCCACAAGCTGAGTCACCAGGTGTTTGTCCTGGGAATCACTGCCCAATCTCATTTCTACCCACAGCCTTCCTCCATTTTTCGTATTTTACATACAAGTTATTCTGAAGGGCTTTTGTGTCCCCAAACACACTCTATGCTATTTACTACACTGGAGCACAGCCAGGCTAAACCCAATTATTCCTTCAGAACAAAGCCTGCTTGTCCTCTCCAAGAATTTCCCCTAACCCCCCTGGTGGCAAATCCTAGGCATAATTCAGTTCTTTTCCCATCTTCTACTTAGCATCCACTGTACAAATATCTCTTACAACACATCTTGCATTGTTACCACCTATATCTACTTACCTGTATTCTGTAGTTGGCCTGTACACTCTTTGAGGGCACAGTAGAGGTTTCTTTGGACTTGTAGTATCAAGCACAGTAGCTTTCTCATAAAGTAATGCCCACAGGGCCTGAGATATGCTCAGTCTTAAAGTACTTGGTGCTAAATAAATAAATAGTGCCTATGAGTAGTAGTATTACTGAATAAAATGGAAGGGTGAACAGATGACAATTCTGGAAACTGCGAATACTGTCATCAAGCCCAGTAAAAGTAACTGCATTGGAGGCCCAAACTCCTTCTGTGTTTATATGTCTTAAGTTCTACAGCTTGCTTTGGACCTCCCACCCCACCCCCTTTTTAGGCAGGGTCTCATATATCACAGGCAGGCCTAGAACTTACTTGTAGCTCAGGATGATCTTGAGCTTTGTTTTTTAAAATTTACTTCTTTGGCAACTTCATACATGTATATAATCATTCTGGAGACTTTGAATTTCTCCTTCTTCTATCTCATGGAGTCCCGAGGTCACAGGCACTGGTTTATATGGTGATCAAACCAGAGCCTGATGCCTACAAACCATGATACATTCCTAGCCTGTTTTTTGTTTTTTGTTTTTGTGTTTTGTTTTGTTTTGTTTTGTTTTTCTGAGCCTATCCCAGGAATTCTTTTATTTTATTTTAATTTTTTGACATTTATTAATTTATAGTGTGTGTAAATGAACGTGGAGATCAGAGAACAACTTGTGGGAGTTGGTTCTCTCTCAAACTCAGGTCCCCAGACTTGATGACAGGCACCTTTAATACTAGGCCCACTTGGTTCAGACCCCAGGGATACTTAACCTGAGATCTATGGTATCTCTTATCATAAATGGGAGTTCTATGAATTGCTCCTTCCCAACCATGTGCAAAATTTTGATGAGTTTTTATCCTTTTGTGTTCACAGAAATTCATATTATAGGTGTGTAAAGACTCTCTGCACCCTTCCTTTTAGGCAATTAAAGCAAGGAAGGGTACCTTTAATTACTTTGGCTGCTTCTGTGTTGCCAGCTCCTAGAACAGTGCTTTCAACCTTCCAACTGTTGCGACCATTTAATACACTTCCCCATGTTGTGACCCCTAACTGTAAAATTATCTTTGTTGCTACTTTATAACTGTAATTTTGCTACTGTTATGAATCATAATGTAATGATAATCTGATATGCCGATGGTCCCACAGGTTGAGAACTGCTGTCACAGTGTAACGCAGGAAGAGTACTTGCAGGTGTGATGCAGAAATTCATATCGTTCTGTTCCACTACCTCGACTAATGCTGGCAGACCCTGCTATGACTGATGTTACCAGTGCCTGCTCTGGTAACTGTGGGTTTACACCATCCAGGGCTCTTTCTCTTCCTCCACTTGCAGAGTCACCAAATCCAGTTCATTCCATGTGATAAATCATTCCTAAGTGATACTTCATTCCATCATGGGACGGATCATCATCTTCTCTTATGTGAACTTCTGATTTTGTTTGTACTCATTCCAGTCCATTCTCTCCTCCATTCCTAGAGCTACCTTCTCTCAAGTCTGATCACATCATCCCCGTTACTGTGTCCTTGTTCCTTTGGCAAAAATTTTTGCTTGATCAAACTTGTCTTCTAAAATGTCTCCCACACCCAAATGTGTACTTCCTTGTAAAGGAAGGGTTTTGGCAAGAACCCTGCTGAATCCTTCAGCAAGGATCTCTGCCCTCAATGTCTCACCCTCCCCTATCTCTCAGCTGGTGTCTGATCACCTGACTTGCCCTCAGCTAACATCTCCTTTCCCCTGACATTGTCTTTTAGGAATTCTGTGTCCACTGGCCTCACCCTGATCTTCGTTGTAAATTTCCACTCACAGTGACTTCAGTGCAGAGCCAATCTCTCGTTCCTTCCACAGCACTCCACCGCAACTGCCCCTGTTCCAGCCATCAATGGCATGAATAAAGTCGTAGTTACCCTTCAACAAACACAACTGAATATGTTTTTGCTTTGACACCTTTCAGGAACTTAAACGAACTGACAGGCATATTGAACCCTTCACAATCCTGGATCAACCCTGTCAAAGGTGCTTTGATATTTTGTGCCGTTCTTCTGTCTCCCAAAACTCCAGCCCTGTCTCAAACCTGGAAGACTAAAGCAGGAGGATTACAATAATTTCAAAGCTAGACTGGAGCAACATCGTGAAATCCAGACCAGCTGGGATACATTGTGAGACTGTCCATCTGTCTGACAAAAATCCTAGGTTGTCTCTCTGTCCTGATTTCTGGCACAGCAGTTTCTCTTTTCTCTGTTTTTCTGAGCACCCATTTCACAGCCTTGTTATAGCATTGACTAAAAAGGATTTTCTTTTGTGTATCAGTTTCTCCCTTTAATGACACTTCAAAATATTGAGTTTGTTTTGTTCTTTCTGAAGGGCTGGGCCTCAAACCCAAAGCCTCGTGCCTACAAAGGATGCAGTCTACTGCTCGCATGCATCATTCAACCCATGGTACTGGGCTTGAGTTCTTTGGTCTAGGTGCAGTGGTGCTCCTCTGCAATTCCAGTTGCTCGAGGGCAAGAGGATCATTCAAGCCCAGGAATTCCAGGTCAGCCTCAGCAACATAGGAAAATGACCTTAGAGCAAAAGACAGAGCAAGGGCCGGAGAGATGGCTTGGTGGATAAAGGTGCCTGTGCCGATGAGTTCAAACCCCAGGACCTACATGGCAGAACCCACGTGCTGTCCTCTGACTTCCACACCATGACACTTAGCACATTCCATGTGCAAAATAAATATATAAAAATATATGATTTTAAGAAAACAGAAGTGTCAGGTATGGTGGCGCATACATTTTATCCCAGCATACGGGAGGCAGAGGCAAGCAGATCTCTGTGAGTTCGAGGCTAGCCTGGTTTACAAAGTGAGTTCCAGGACAGCCAACAGGCCACTCTGTGTAAACCAGTGGCTCTCAACCTCGCTAATGCTACAACCCTTTAATACAGTTCCTTATGTTGTGGTGACCACCCCACCCCCCCAGCCATAAAATTATCTTCATCGCTACTTCGTAACTGTAATTCTGCTATAATTATGAATCATAATGTAAATGTCTGACATGAAGATGATCTTAAACAACCCCTATGAAAGGGTCATTTGACCCCCAAAGGGATCGTGACCCACAGATTGAGACTGCTGAGAGACCCTGTCTCAAAAAAGAAAAGAAAGAAAAGAAAAAGAAAAAGGAAAAAGCCATTATATACTTTATTTTCTTGTTTCTGAAGGTTGACACACTGCCTGCCTCAACGAATTAATATAAATAGCAATGCTAAATGTAATTTATCATATTCACTACATGGCAGCACCCTGCTAAGCAATTTAGAGGGATGAGTACAGTCAGGACTACAGTGAGCATTTGCTCACCAGCTCTCTGAACTCCCATCTTGTATGTGGAGAATCCTTCATTTTTATGTCTTAGCAGAAGCAGAGGCCACCTTACTTGAAAAAGTGATTTGGACCAAAGTCCTTCTAACAACCTGTAGCTGAGGCAAAGGCCTGGCACTGGGCCTGACCTAAGCCATCAGGAAACGTGGGCAAAGTGATACAAAGATTCCGAGACTTGGACAGATGATTCACAGTAGTGTGGGCAGCTGTGGCAGCCAGGGTTGCTAATAACAGCAACAGCGAAGGCCTAAGGCTGGCCTCTCATGTCTGCACACCTGGTTCTCCACTGTCCCCAGTGGGGCTGAGACTTCATTGGCTATACAGCAAAGCATGGAAATATGATGATAGGCTAAATTTCAAAGAAGAGCAAGTGAATGAATTCAGGTTATTACTGAATTCATTCAATGCTTTGTTCACTTCAAACTTAGATTATTATTAACTAGGGGATAATATTTAACTTCAACATATTCAATTAGGAACTTCCAGGGCAGTGGTTCCTTGATACTTCCTTAATCTATTTCAAGATACGAGTGCTTTTTTTATGGCATCTACTCATTGCACGTGGTGATGGGGTTCAAAAGGAGAAATTCTTTAAATCCGTCATTACCCTTGCCATACTCACAGCTATGCCTCTCTTCTTTCTTTTATTTTTCCTTTTCCCCTCTCCCTCTACGTGTGTGTGTGTGTGTGTGTGTGTGTGTGTGTGTGTGTATTTTCTGAATGCCATTATTTTTTCTACTACATTAATTCTTTCAAGGGGATGTATTATTTTGTTTGTTTGTTTTGTTTTATTTTGTTTTTTTGACACAGAGTTTCTCTGTTGTAACTCTGGCTGTCCTGAAACTCACAAGGAAGATCAGGCTGGTCTCGAACTCACAGAGATCCGCCTGCCTCTGCCTCCCGAGTGTGGGACTAAAGGTGTGTACCACCACCACCTAGCTTTACAATTTCTTTTTTACAATTTACATACACACATAAAAATCCCAATGGCATGAACAACAAGCGTTCATTTTCCTCCTGGGACACTTGGGGAAATGGTAGCTCAGGTTGCTCATCAGTCCATCTGTTTTAGGTGTCTCATTTCAGAGCTCAAGAAAATGGAGCAGTGTCTATATGAGTGGGTTTATGTGGTGCCTTTTGAAGTCTAGTTTCTCATCAGTACTGAATACCTTTGAGGGGGCAGTGCCTTGCTGTGAAAGCAGGCAGCATAGCTTGTGGGAAGAGCGGGGTAGGGGGGATCAGCTGAACACCTTCTGCTCTCAGAATGAGAGTTCTGGGGTTCCAAGCACACTTCTACCTCATCTTTAGCTCTAGGACAGCCCACAAAAGACCTTGTCTCAAGCTGAAAGCAACAGAGTAGGACACCTGAATTCCTCCTCTGACCTCCACAGGCACATGGGTATGTACACCAACACACATATGCATGTACACACACATGTGCACCAACATTAGAAATCAAAATAAAGAGTTAGGGAGATGGCTCATCATGAGAAACCACTTGCTGAACAAGACACCATAGGTTCATGTTTTTGAACCTCTGGCCCCCAGCTAGTGGCATTTCTTGGGAAAGTTGTTGAAAGCTTAAGAGCTGGAAACTCTGCTGGGCCATGGTGGCGCACATCTTCAATCCCAGAACTTGGGAGGCAGAGGCAGGCAGATGTCTGTGAGTTCAAGGCCAGCCTGATCTACACAGTGAGTTCCTGGACAGCCAGAGTTACAACAGAGAAACCCTGCCTCCAACAAACAAGCAAACAAACAAAAGATCTGGAGACTCACTGGAAGAGGGCTCCCTAGGGGCAGCCTGGCAGGCCTGTAGCCCTGCCCCATGTCTCTGCCCTGTGTCCTGACTAGACAGCTCCTAACTGGAGATGCCATGTGGCGTGATCACCCCCTCCTCCTGTTGCCAGACCCTCCTCACCATGGTGGACTGTATCTCCTGTCTCCCCTCAAACCCCACTTCAGTGGTTTCTCACAACAACAGTAACTAAGACAGTAGATACTGATAATGTTACTTGAGTGTGCTCACACTGGGACTTTTCATTGTGCCGTACACTCCCTCCTCCCTCCCAGCCTCCTGCCCCTCCCTCCCTCCCTCCATTCCTCTGTGTACCCCCTCCCACCTTTCTTTTTGTTTGTTTGTTGTTGTCTAGACAGGGTCTTGCTCTATAGCTTTGCCTGGCCTGGAACTCCTAGTGATTTGCCGGCGTCTCTCCTGAGTGCTGAGATTAAAGGTGTGTGCCACCACCGCACACCTAGCTTCTTTCTGGTTTGCTCTGCTGCTCAGAGGATCCCAGCTCCTGGGCCCAAGAAACCCTATTTCTCTATTGCCTTCTCAGTGTGAATTCCAACACATGATCTGTCAAGAGACACATATTCAGACTGTGGCACATGTCCTCTGTGACTCATGAATGCTTTTTTACCTGGAGTTTGGTTGTCTGTAAAGGCTTCATTTCCTAGGCGCAATTCAGTCACTAGGCACCAGTGATGACATCAGTCCCCTGTCATTTCCTATTGAGATGTAAGGACAAAAGAAAAGTCACAGTGAAAGTGACATCAAGAAAATATTTAAAGATAGAAGAGAAGCCAGTGAGCTTTGGTCACCTTGACCTTGAGTGCAGGCACCTGGAGGTCTTCGTTCTCCACTTGGTGTCCAGAAGCTCAGGCTCCCTGCAGGAGGTTACAGTTGCTTTGTGAGTGCTTCCTGGTATAGAATTCTTCTGTGTCTTCTGTTAGTCATGCTAGCCATGTTCCTAGCACATGGCTTCTGATTTTACTTGACACTCAGTAGACATTTCCTGCAAAGGAATGTTTAGTGCTTCATAGTAAAGTCTGTCTTACTTGCTGCCTCCTGGAAACATTAAGCTAGCTAACTGAAGTCATGTCTCTCAAACTGTAGTTCCTGTGACTCCCAAGTAAAGTGGTATTCTGTCTGTTTGTTTTTTGTTGTTTTCAGGACAGGTTCTTATTATGTAGTTCTGACTGTTCTGGAACTCCTCGAACACCCAGAGATCTCCCTGCTTCGGCCTCTTAAGTGCTGGGATTAAAGGTATGTGCCACTCTGCCCAGCTTAAGTATGTTGTTTTGAGACAAGGTCTCATGTAGTCCAGGATGGACTTGACCCTCACTCTGTAACCAAGGATAACCTTGAAGTCCTGATCTCCCTGCTTTCATCTCCCAAATGCTGACATTACAGTCCTACGCTGTCCTGCCTGGTTCCAAACAAAACTGTCTTATAAAGATTTACTGTTTGGTTTTCTAGACAAGGAATGAAAGTACCAACCTGTTGATATGGCACCCAGTCCTCACGGGCTAAGGCTTGACTTGTCACCCCAGCATACAGGCGCCTTCCTGCTTTATTGCTCCTGAGCTGATTAGGAATAGAGGAGACTGGGCTGGTGACATGGCCCAGCGGGTAAAGGTGCTTCCATGCAAGCCTGATAACCTAGTTTTGTCCCAGGACCCACAGGTCACTGACCTCAGCAACCCCTAACCCCCAGCAATAAAAATAAAAATAAAAAAAAATAGAAGAAACCAAGAAAGCCAGTTGTGACAATTAAAGATGTTTGTTTATTCCTATCATTCAAGAAGTTAGAAATGTTTTATAACCTCCATGCAGAACACTGAGGACAGAGACCAATATAATAATTATTATATAATATATACATACATATAAATAATGTATATTATTTTGTGTATGTGAGTGTCTTGCCTGCATGTATGCATTTGCACCATGAGCATGCTAGGTGCTTTTGGAGGTCAGAAGAGGATGTTCATTGGATCCTCTGGAACTGGGGTTACACATGGCTGTAAGTTACTATGTGGTTTCTGTGCTCTCTGCAGAAGCAAGTGCTCTTAACCATTGACCCATCTCACAGTCTGCAAAATAGATTTCCTTACTGTGTCACAATGTTACACTTCCTTTAAAAGCTCCTCACCCCACGTTAGGGATTGAACCTAATACTTCAAACAATGCCTTTTTTTTTCAAGGTCTTCTGGATTTTTTGTTTTAAATTTTAATTACAGTTATTTATCGTTTGCGTAGGCACCTATGGAGACTAGAGGACACTTGCAAGGGTCAGTTCTTTCCTTCATCATGTGAGTCTCAGGCATTGCACTCACTGGTGACAGCTTTACCAGCGACACCCTCTCTCCCACCCCCACCTCTTTCCTTGTGATTTTCCCCTAATGCTAGAAGCAGAGGTTCATGTATGCTAAGTGTACACTGTATTCCAGCTTTGTTTTGTTTTGCTTTTTTCTGAATGCTTAATTACTTTCCCTTGGGAGAGTCACATTAAAATAACTGATGTGACTGTTGGATTGTTGAGAAGAAAATGTAGAAAAATCTGTTGTGATGGCCTCTAAGGTGGTTCAGCAGATAAAGGCACGTGTCGAGCAAGTCCATGGGCCCTGAGTTCCATCCTGGGAACCAAGTAAAGGTGCAAGAAATGACTCTACAAAGTTGTCTTTTGACTGCCACATATATGTTGTGCACGGTCCTTGTGCCTGTACATGCAGACACACACACAGTACACTTTTTAAATACTAGTTTTTTAAAAAAAAACTATTGTGTAGACACATGTGGTAGGTAGCTCATGCCTGTAACTCTAGCACTCAAGAAACCAAGACAGGTAGATGTCTTTGAGTTTAAGGCCATCCTGGTCTACATATCAAGTTCAAGGCTAGCCAGGGCTACTTAGTGAGATCCTGTCTCGTAAAACTAACAAATAGTAAAAGATTGCTGTGAGTGGTTGGAAAGCTGGTTCAGTGGTTAAGAGCACTTGTGGCTCTTCTAGAGGACAAGGGTTCGATTCTCAGCACCCACACAGGGTTCACAGCCATCTCTAACTCCAGTTCCAGGGGACTAGATGCCCTCTCCTGGCCTCAGGCAGCAGGCAGCATACAATGCACATACATACATGGAGGCAACATACACATATGCAAAATATAAAAAGAAATAAATCTTAAAAACTGTTGTAGGAAGGCTTGTGTTTTCCCAAATGAACTGTGCACTGGTTCCTGAGATAAATGAATGGAATGTTTATTAATAATGTGAAGACCAACAGAATTTACACAAGTTAGTAAAAAAAATCTATGGTACTTTCTGAAAGTACTTTCTGTACTTTCTGTAAAAGTTGTCCTTTTGATGTTTTAAGACAATGTTCATAGAGAAAATGTGTTTAATTGTGCAGAGGTGTGGTGGTACACAGCAGTCATCCCAGCTGCTCGGAAACCCAAGGCAGCAAGATGGCTTATGCCCTGAAGTAGAAGCCAGAATGGGCAACACTGAGATACTCTGACTTTTCTGTCTGATTTTTCCATGGGGCTAGAAATATGATTCGATGTTAAAGGCATTTGGCTGAGGTAAGCAAAGCCCTGGATCCAAATTCCAGCAACCCCAGTAAAGAATAAATAAAAATGGATCATGCCAATAGCAATATTTAAATTAACCAAAGAATTAGGAAGCACCCTGCCTCCATATAAACTCTCTAAATAGTTCAGAGCTCAAAAATATCTTCCTAACCTGAGGGTGGTGGTGCCCATCTTTAATCCTGGCACTTGGGAGGGAGGCAGAGGCAGGCAGATCTCTGTGAGTTTGAGGTCAGCCTGGTCTACCTAGTGAGTTCCAGGCCAGCCAGGGCTATACAGAGAAGCCCTGTCAAAACAAAACACAACAAAACAAACAAACAAAAAACAACCAAACATTAAGATTTTAAAAACTATTTATTCACTTATTTATTATTATGGCGTGTGTGTGCATGTCACAGTGCACATGTGAAGGTCATAGGACAACTCTGTGGAGTCAGTTCTATCCATCTTTATGTGGGTTCTAGGGATCTAAGGCAGGTTAGCAGGCTTACTTCACAAGCACCTTTACCCACTGAGACATCTTATGAGCCCACTGAAATTTTGGAAATACCTTTTACAGTATTATACAACAAGGGTATGTCAGCAACACATCCAAGTTGTTACTAGACAAAATTTTACTCCTGTATACTTTTAAATCTTGTAGCATGTAAGATTAAGCCTTAGTGTTGGTATTTTTCACATTGTGAATGGTAATGGCATCTAATGGATGTTTGTTAGTTGGTTGGCTGGTTGGATTGTGACAGGGTCTTACTATGTAACCCTGGCTGGCTTGGAACTCACTATGTAGTCCAGGCTGGCCATGGACTCACAGCAATCCTACTGTTTCTGCCTCTGAATGTTGGGATTACAGGCATGTGCCGCCACAGCCAGCTTTTATGAAATGGATTTTTAAAGGAACATTTAAAAACATCAGAATTTACCTTGTTACCGCTTCAGAAAGAGTAAGAATTGTTTCTCAGCTGTGTGCTGAAAAGAGGATGGCGGCAAAGAGAAGCAGCCACAGGGAACTGTATTTTCTAGGAGGGCAAATGTGGTCAGCAAAGTCTCTCAAGCCTGAAGCTATTGCTTACACTAAACCCCAGTTAATGAACTAGTCTTGCCTTGGGCTTTTTTTAGTTATCTAGCAACTTGAAATTTATGACAAGTGGTCATATATCAACAGGATACTTTCTTCTGAGGTCATCCTATTTGTAACCAAGTCTCTCAAGGTTCAAGGAATAAAAATTGAAAAACTGTGATGATAATCTACCAATTAGCACTTCAACACCTAATGATAGTAACAAATTTAAGCCACAATAGGGCTTAGGATGGCATTCAGTTTGCAGAGTGTCTTGACAAGCTTCCCTGAAGCTCCAGTGTATTCCCAGCACTACTGGAAATGGAGGTGGGAGGATCCGAAGGCCATCCTCAATCCTCTACAGAGTTCTTGGTTATATGAAGCCCCCCACCCACCCCACCCGCACACCCCTGCCAGCACACACCAGAGCTCACTTCAGTAGTATGCTCATTTCACCTTATGTGGCTGATGCCCTCTTTTGAGAGTAGTCTCGTTTTCCTCTACTCCAGCTCCTTTTAATACATCGTTTTCCACACCATATCCCACGTATCATTCACAGTGGCTTTGCCAAACATAAAGATCTCTTTTAGCGTTTTTTTTTTTAACATTTATTTGCTGTGTATATCCCTGTGATAGCATTTCTACAGCACTGCCTTCCTGTTTAAAAGTTGTCAGTAAACTAGTTTTGTGTGGGAGTGGGGTGATGGACAGAGATCAGAAAACTCACAGGAGTCAGTTCTGGGGATCAAACTCAGGTTGTCAAGCTCAGTAGCAGATGTGTTTACCCACTGAACGATCTTGCCAACCCCAGGCAACATGTTAGCTTTATTTGTAATCTTGGTTACAGTTCTTTGCTACCAATGTGAATATTTTGTTTTTTTCTATACTCATTGTCAGAATTAATTTTGGGTGCATTTATCCAGGCACTGTGTCTTATTTTATTTGTTCTATTTAAAATTCCAAATGGAAATGTTCTATTTTTTCCCCTGAAATTTGTTTTCTTAGTACATTTGCAATAACTGTAAAAGACTGAACCTAATTTTTTTTAATTAAGTTAAATGGCTTTAAGTGTTTTACCATTGTTACTTTTTCATTTTTCTCTTCTTTCCCTCCCTTCCTTCCAGGGCTGGGGAGCAAGCCCAGAGCTTCTTGCATGCTTGGCAACTGAGCTACACCAACCATTTCCTCCCTTTTGACACCACATTCACTAGAACTTTGTACTGCAGGTAGATGATGGCTTTCACAAATGAATCGGAGTATTTTCAAGGACTTTTATGGCCTGGAACAATTTGATGCTGCCTCAAAGATCAAGTGGATTGATCTCCTTGGTGCATCTTTCCAGTTGTAGGCTCTTGACATTTTGACAGTGTATTCCAAGTGTGCAGACTGTAGCCAAACTCTTCTTTGAATCCATCCCGATGCTCTCAAATTGTGGTCACAGTGTTGATGTTTCAGTTGCAGGCTTTTTCGTGTCTTGGATATGACTCTTTTCCTTTGAAATTATTTTTGCATTAGGCTCAAGAGTTTGTTATGTATTATCTTTTCTAAAACCAGATTTGTGAATTTGGGGGAGTTTGGTAGCATAGTGGAATAACTTTCAGTTCACTAATTCTGTGTTTTCTTTCTACTTTGTTGAACAAAATACATTTGACTGTCCTATTTAACATGAGGTTTCAACTATCATTTTTTACTCTTTAATAGGATGTTTAAATCTATAACCTCCTTTTGCGTTTCCGCTCTGTCCTTTAGTTACCTGGACTAATGGAATGAGTAGACGAAAGTTTAAAAAGTAGAAATTTCAGAAATCTCAGTAATTTAGCATGAGAATATGACAGTTCAGTGTAAAAGAGGATTTTTAATAAATGGTGCTGGCACAAATCAAAGTCTAGAAGAAGTCCTTATGAATAAAACACCCATGTCTTTTGCCATATACAGAAATAAACTTCAATGTCATTACTTAAAATTTAAAAACCTTGTAAGAAATATTTGCCCATGTGCATTACCTCAAGTCAAAAAAGAGGTCCTTAACCAAGACTGAAAAATCAAATAATGTGTAAAAATAAAAAATTCTGCTACAGAAAATACAACATGAAGTCTACAAAATAAATGATATCAAAAAAGTACATTTGTAGCCAGGTACAGGTTATATACCAGTACCTGAAAGGCTGTAACAGGACACCCTGCCTACATAGACCCTCTGCATCTGTAACACAAATGACAGTGTAGACTGTAGGTCAGAATGCTAACGGGAAGAATAGACATTGCCAGTGGAGACCATTCAAACCTGTGATCAGGGAAAGCAAAGGTTGCAACAAAGAGGAGCTTTGCATGAAAGGCTTCAAGATAAAGAATTGATAGCACCTTTAAGGAAAATAAATGTTCCCAGTGCCCACTACTGTGGAAGTCACAAAACAAAAAAAAAAAATCTTCCTCTCCCGGAGAAATGGTGAAAGCAGGCTTCGCTGTTCATTTGGAGGCTAGAACGTGCAGACTTGTGTAGACTGAATGGCAGCCACATGGCTTCTAGAGGGTGGAAGCTTTGAGTCAACACACTGCCCACGAGCTTCCCTTCTCACCCCAAAGAGGGAGCAGAAGCTGCATCAGAATCCCATCTCTGGGACCTGAACAAGAAGTGAGCAGAACTCCCTTCCTTGCCTCTTTGCTTCTCTGGACACCTATAACGATTGAAGAAAGCAAACATTTTGCAAAGGGTAAGTCCTGAGAACCTTTTCTATAGCACAGGCAAAGCTAGAGTGATTAACAGAGTGAGACAAGGCTAAATAATTACCATGAGACACTGCTGAGACAAGATTCTATAAAGCGTTTATAAAAGTTATCCTAGTTTCGTAAGAAAAATTGTATTTTAATACATTATATAAATGCATAGAAAAATAATATGAATATGGGGGAACACAGAAAAGTTAGGAAAGAAAAGTTCAGAGTATTATAAAAAAATCCAAACTTTAATTACATGCCTCAGTTCAGATATAAAACATGGGTAGGAGGAGACAAGCTCATACAGTACTTCAGCAAGCCAATGTGGGGATGTCTGGTGCATCAAGGTATTCACATCTGACACATTACGAGGTCATGCATACCATTGGTTCTCAAGTGTGCTCTTGCCTGTTATCTGTTACGGCTGTAAATTTATAGACTGCACTGCACACCCAAGTCAGTAACCAGGGACCACGCTTGGAAACTTATGTTTATGCTTTCCATTAATTTTGAGACAAAGTCAAATTTATTTGATAAGATACAGTCTTATTTCAAAGGCTAACTAAAATAAGAAAGTTCACCTTAAAAATAAGGTCATTTTTTAGATTATCATTTTAGCATTTTCTTTTCTTCCCAATACCTAGATCTGCTCCACTAATTGCTGTTTTGTTTCCTTTGCCTTCTCTTTCCTTGGGCCCACTCAGGTGACAGAGGGGACAAGGAGCAGCAAGTGAGAGCACAGAACTATGCAAGCACTTGGGTAGCTTCAAGTTTGGAGATCTTACACACTAGATCAAGCATGAGTTGCTTTTAAGTTAGACCATCTAATCTTTTTCTTGAAGGAACGTTGGTATTTAATTCTAATTTTACATCTTCCGCTTATGAGATTTATATTTAAAAAATAGAAAGATTTGCTTAAAAAATTAATGCTCTTTATCTCTTTGGTAGTGTCACAAGTTTTAGAAACAACTTATTTCATGTCAGTAACGTCAAACAGTAATTTGTTTCTATTTTAAGCAGTATATGCTTGAGCTACCTTTGAATCATTTGTTTTTAAAAAACAACAAAAATTCTGACTGGGATAAAGAACAGTCTTTCATGTTCTTGTTGCATGTTCCTAAAAGGAACATTTCAAATGAGACCGTCGTCTTTCCAGCATTCCTACCATATAGGCATTTATTCTATGCCTCGCCTAGGAACTTTTCATGATGTGACTGCACTCATTCTGGTCCCATTTTCATTAACACACGATCTTTTCTGAATTCACACTTGATCGTGTTACTCCTCTATCTGAAACTATCCATAACTTTTCATAGTAATGACTGTGATCTTGAACATGGCTACAAGGCTCTGCATGATTTAGCTTTCAGACTCCGTTCTACTTCACTCAGTTACTAAGGCATTCTAAGAAACTATGCAAACGTTTACACATCATTTAAAAACCGCATAATTCAGAACAACCCCTTATATCCCACTTCAGAGATAAAGACTCTATCACAGTACATCTCAAGAAAATCAGCAGTATCTTACTTGTACCTAATTTTATCAAGCACAGGTTAACCTAGCAACTTTAATGCTCTGAATAAGAAACTTTCTTTGGACCTGTTTCATAAAATGGAAGTACTAACAGTACATGAACCTCCTAAGGTCACTGAGGAAATGAATGCATTTATCTAAAAATGCTCTAAATAATATCTAGAATTCAGTACAGGCTTTATTATTTATGCCAAAGTATAGTTCTATTTCACACGTTACTCTTTCTTTCCTAGACTATTACCAGTGGTTCAAATGTCACCCCCTCTCAGGAAGTCTCTGAGACCGGGAGATTACTGTCTATATCAACTGTTTTTCATGGCTGGCACTCCTTTGTGAAGCTGACTAATGTGTTTCCCACTACACTGCAAGTGCCAAGAAGCGGGAAAGATGATATTTGGTCCTCTACTATGTAGTAGGTGCTCAAAACATTGAATGTTAAGAATTTAAAAACTAATTAAAGTCCTCTGTTATCTGTATAAAGCTAATTATGATAACATGTTCTTGGGATTTTTTGTTTTGTTTTTCAAGACAGGGTTTTTCTGTTGTAACTCTGGCTGTCCTGGAACTCATTCTGTAGACCAGGCTGACCTTGAACTCACAGAGATCAGCATGCCTCTACCTCCTGAGTGCTGGGACTAAAGGTGTGTGCCACCAGGACCCAGGAACATGTTTTATTATAAATTTGAACAACTTTTAGTAAGACAATTTAAAAATATTCAAAATATGTTAATAAAACTATTCTAACTTACAAAAGAATACTTTTTTTTTGCACAGATTTTGACGGAAGAAAAACATGTTTTTATGTCTGAAGTTCACCTATTACAGTTTAGTTCTAACATAAAAAGATAGAGTGAAAGTTGGGGGTGGGGGAATTTAACCTAGCAATAAGAGGTTCCGAGAACCTCAGAGAAGCCTCCAGACAGCCTTTCAATTCACTTCCATATTTTTACATAATTTTTATTTTCATATGTTTGTTGGGATTTTACGACCTTACAAAAGAGTAAGAATCATCAACTCTCTTTTCCCTAAATCAACTCACTAATGTGAAAAATTAATTTGTAATCTTTTCCTTACAAAGGTTATTTTTATAATGGTCAAAAAAAAGCTTCTCATAAAACTTATTTCACTAATGTATCAGTTACTTATTTTCAGAATTCTAAACAATAAACACGACTTTAAAAAAAATTGTTTTTAAACCATCTTAATTGTTCACTCAGAGTTTTGGAAACAGAATATATGGCCAAACTGTACATGGTGGTCTGCAATTTTACTTAATAATCCTGCATATTAATTACTACATTAAACACTTTGTAACTTGCTTGAAGCTGTTCTCCACACTGGATGCTGGACATGCAATTGATAGTCTGCAGTATGCCCCTCACCATCATCTCCTGCCCTCACTCCACAGAGCAGCTTTGATGTCTATTTGCTCTTGACAAGTATCAATGACCTGCTCCATCAGTTAAAGGCTTATTTCTTTCCTGTAGATCATCCCACCAGCTCCTGATTAAAACATACTAGTGAACTGAGTCTTAAGAATAATTTTGAAAGGGTCACTACTCTACTTACTATCTTGACACAGTCTTCAGAGACTACAAATAGGCTTCACAGAGAAAAATACCGAATTCATCTTATAGACAAAACACAATGCAAATAATTTTGTGTTTTCAAATAAAATCGTCTACATTTAATTGACTCAGTTAAGCACAAGCTACATGCAAAGAAAAGCTAATGGTTTCAGGTTTGAGTGGTTCTGAAGTAACCTCATTGAGTTCTCAGCTGTCTGAAGAAAGCATGTTGGTGCAGCCAAACGGACAAGACTGATTAAACACCACCTTTGCTCCTAAACTACCAGGAGCCAAGACACATACAAATTTTATGGCAAGTAATCTAAAACTCTTCTAAAAATGATTAACTGTTATTCTATCCAACAAGAAAAACAATACAGCGCTCTATCTAATTAGTGAAGTCACCAGATACCCTCATGCAGCTCTGGTGTCAACTGACAGACTTTTGACTGCAAAGTTCTGCCTCATAACTTGTACGAATCACACATTTTAAAGGAAGCTCTTCACTTTAAACTACTTATAGAAGAACCAGAGTACACAATTACCAAGTAAATGCACTTCTCTACAGACCTCACCTCGTTCTGCACTGTAAGGCAGCTCCATCGATTTCAATGTGCACGTTGCAAGGGCATTAGCATAACCAGTAGAAGTAAAATTTTACACTGGTGGGACAAAAACCACCAAAGAGCTAAGTGTTCTACTTGTAGAAAGTTGACACACATCAATCTTTATTTTTCATGTTGAAATGAAAAAAACTGACCAGAATTAGCTCAAGGGACAAGCTGTAATTTTATCTTACCAAAAGTTATCTAACACTATAAAACGTAGCTATTAAGAATCAAACAAAAAACACCACAAGCATTTTAGGACAGTTGTTTTGTTTGAGACAGTGTCACACCCTATTTTGGGCTGACCTTGAACTCCCAGGTCAAGTGGTCAAGCCCCTCAGCCCTGGAGGAGCTGGCATTAGTGGCATGTGTGCCAGCATATCTGGTCCTTACATTAACTGTTTCAGTTCCCTCAAATGTTGGCAAAATAGAGTTGATTTTAAAAAAGGAAGTTTGCTAATCTGTTTATACTTTCTATTAAGTTTTTTTAAATTCCTTTTTTTGTTTTAATTTTTGGTCTTAACTTCACTAGAAAACAAAAACATTTTGGCATTTTCAGTTAGAAATAACATTAGAAAACTCTTGTCTCACATATCTGAGCTAATTATATGGCCTAGCAGCTGTAAAGTCTTACTAAAAAGAAGTAATAAGAAGGCTAAAATAGGTCAAAGTAAAAAAAGAAACACATAGTTGATAGCACTAATGGTGATTTTCCTTACACTTAACTTTGATTTGTCACTAGTCTCAAAAAGTTTTTTAACATTCTCACCCACTCCAAATCTTCCCAAATACTTTATTATAAACCCACTAACAGTCTAAATTGTGTTTCACAGTGCCAGAGATGGCCACATTAAAAATAAAATATCTCTGACAAAATTGTTTATTCTCAACTTTTTTTGTTGTAATATGGGTATTTAAATATTCACTAAAAAAAATGACTTAAAACATATTTTTTAACTCTTACACTTAACTTGAAAGAACAATATACCATTCGTTTGAGAAAAAGAATCCTTTCCACATATACGAGTGAGAACTCTACATGAATTACAAATGTGGCATCAAAAGCTTCACGTCTTTCTATTTCTGTTTGCTACTGAGGACTGAAGCAGGGGCCTCTGGCATGGTAGGCATGCACTCTACCAACTACAGGCCCAATCCCACATTTTCAATGTAAGAACTCTGCTGAGTTACACAATTAAGAAGAGTATGTTTCCATGTAAAAATAATTTACACAGAAGAACTAAAGCAAACAATCTGATCCTTTATCAAGACAATGAGAACAAAACAATGAAAAAAATAGAAGTCACAAAAAGTAAATTCCTATTTGAATTCCTGCGTTTACACGGATTAAAAGTGCTTCTTCACCAGTTCTAACACACAGGCTGCAGCATGTCGTAAGGTAAGATACAAAGGTGACGCCGGGTAGCTGAGACCCGAGCTGCACGCGCTCGGGGAGTCTGCACCTGAGCCGCAGAGGGTACCCAGTGCGGTTATGCTTTCCTAGGAGAGGTCAAGGTGCGTTGTCTTTGATTGCTCTTAATTTGTTTACGTATTTGTGTAAAATTATAAAGATTTATTACATTTTGGGGATTCTCTGAACACACGAAAGAACATGAACTGAAAAGATGTTTTTTTCTTGCTACGCAAACATATAAAGATGCATTTTTAGTTTAAAATGTCTCTGACAATAATATTTCACATTTTTGAGTATTTTAGAACAAAGGTTAAAAAAAAATTATCATAGATACTTATATTCCCATGAAATAAATCACACTGAGGAATTATACAAGTCCACTAAAGAATATCAAATTTATCATTTTCTCCTATAAATATTTTATTTATTTGTGTTTAGAAGTTGCAGTTTTAGTACTATTAACAGAAAATACATAACAAAGGCTTCCTAAAAGTGAAAAAAATAATTATAAATGTTGGAAAAATTGGCCTCATTAACATATTTACAGACTGTACTTAATACATACTCCTTTGGAAATTACTTATATGACATTTTTACAAGCATTAACATCTCAAATCTCTGAGTAGTGAGCACTTTGGCTCTTTACTGTGTACACACAAAACTGAATGCCATTCGATTTCTGAAGGCAGAACCTACAAGCCCCAGCCTCCTGGTCACTCTGAGACAGTGCTGGCGTACTGCTCCACTCCTTCCGGAAAGGATGCTTCTGCTGAGGAAGTGTCTTTCAGCAGCTTCTTCTCTTTACTCTGCTCTTCCTGCAGCTTCAGAATTATGTTTCGGATTTCTTCTCTTTTTGTTTTCATTCTGGGGGGAGGAAACCAGTTCACCAAATTCATAGGTAGCTCAAAATTTAGTATTGGATTCTGAAAATAAAAAGATTAAATGTCTATTAGAAAATTATAATGGGTGACATTTTAGTTTTAACCATAACAACACTCAAAAATTAAATATTAGCATCTATTCACCTGTTTTTTATATTTCACAAGCTAGGTACTGAGTTAGGCACTGAAGATAAAAAACAGTACTGGCCTAGAAAGTTTACTCTTTAGATTAGAGGCTGACAAACTACAGCCATTGGGCTGAGTTTTGTAAATGCACTGTTTCTGCAATAAAGTTCTTTTTTGAGCAGAAGCATACAAATTTACAAACACTTTGTAGCTGTTTGAATAACAGTAGAACTGAAAGCTGCAGGAGTTTCCACAGCTGCAAAGCACAAGTATTTGATCTTAGGCCCTGCTTAAGAAAAGAATGCTAGCACCAAACTACATAAAAAGACAGTCAACCTTGGCAAACAAGGTATGAAGTGCGATGAGAACAAACACCATCAGTCTGATATTTAAGCCACATCTGGAGAGTATGTAGATGTTAGCAAGCCAAAGAATGACAGAAGCAAGGTCTGGAGACATGGCACAATAAGAAACAGAATGACTTACAACTGGCCAATACACAGCTATGTATAGGCCATCAGAAGGGTTCTGTTCTTTAGTTTGATAGCAATATGCAGTCACTAAATATAAGCCTGATGAGAGTAACCTGATAAAGAGTTTTTGGAAAATGACTGTGAAGAGCAGAAGGCATGAGAATCTCTGGTATTGCAGCTCAGAACAATACTGGTATATTGGAGTTGGAAAGTGGCAGAGGAATGCAGTTATGTACGTATGTGACCTTAAATGATAAAAGAGATTCAGTGGTTCATTCAATGAACAGTGATTAAGAAGGAGTCAAAAGCTGGGCAGTGGTGGCACACACCTTTGATCCCAGGCAGAGGCAGGCCTGGTCTACAGAGTGAGTTCCAGGACAGTCAGAGAGTTACAGAGAAACCCTGTCTCAAAAAAACAAAGAAAAAGAAAAAAAAGAAAAAAAAAAAAAAAAAGGAGTGAGGGGAATTTAAAGAGTATCTAAGAGATGTATATGTAGAACTGTGCTGAAGGAAGGGATTAAAGAAGGAATAGTGGGATGGGAGCTGGAGTTCAGGAAACCTTTCAATGTAAGGGGAAGGATCATACCAGATTTCAAAGACTTAAGAGGCAATTTTGTGTGTGTGTGTAGATGGAGATGGACAGATGATCAAAGCAACAGCACGAATCCTAGTGAGATTTGCAGCTGGGTTGTGGTAACACATGCCTTTAGTCCCAGCACTTGGGAGGCAGAGGCAATCGGATCACTGTGAGTTCAAGGCCAGCCTGGTCTACACAGTGAGTTCCAGGACAGCCAGAGTTACAATAGAGACACCCTGTCTTAAAAAACCAGTGAGATTTGCTAAGGTAGAAAGTAAGGTAGTGGAAGGGAAAGGTTGATCAGAGATGATTGACAAGCCTGGAATTTGATAATCAATAATTATAGAATTTTTATATCGTTAAAGTGACTTTTAAAATGAATTACTTTCTTATCATGTTCATTACATGAAAATCAAATACATATTTCATTATTTCATCATATCCAATGAAGTGAAACTCACCTCAAAAAAGCTCTCTACATACTGCAGTATGTACACGCCACAGTCACTGAAGTTGTTCTGCTGTGGAACTTTGGGGTTGGAGCCTTTCATAACATCTTTGGAAAAACTTCTTTTGCTTCCTTTTTTAACCTCCCATTCCACTTCTAAATACCTACAACAACACACATGTACCAAGAATACAGATACATGTTAATAAACTTACTGCCTCAGATACAGTGTATCAAATAGGTAGGGTACAATTTTGAACTTACTCTCTTAGAATTTTGACAACATTTGACCGAGAAGGGCCTCTGAGGGAGTCCATAAGTAGGATACAAGGTCTGCAGGGTAGAAATTAAGTCACATTTGAATTATAATGTTACATATGCACAAGAAAATTAAAAAGTGTATTAATAAGATTAAAAGCCTTTAAATTTTCTTTTGTTTCAGTAAATACTCAAGGGGAAAAAGCAAACCTTACAGATATAGGAAATTTAGATGTATCTATCTTTTATCTATGGTAATTTTAAACACTGTGTTACAGAAACGTAATCTAATTCCAGAAAAACAAAAAATGGGACCCTATAAAAGTAAGTATTGTATGTGAGCATATATATGCACATGCATGTACTATGGCATGCATGTGGAGGAACAATTTGAAGGGGCTAGTTCCCTTCCCACTATGTGGGCTCGGGGATCATTAGACTCAGGGCATCAGGTTTGGCAGCAAATGCCCTTACCTGCTGAACTATCTCATTGACCTCCAATAGTACAGCTTATTACAGAAAACCAAATAGGTTACAACAAGAATTTTTATGACACAATATATTTTTAGGCAAGATTTTATCTTAGAACATTCTATGCTACTATCTTCAGAATTTTAATCCTGTATAAGTATGTTGTAAACTCAAATAACAACAAAATCTCATGTGCCCAGAGTAAGTCCAAAATGTCGATCTTCCCTCTCCTCCATTCTACCTCCCCCATCTCTTATGCTAAGGATTGAACTCAGGAGCCTTGAACACACTAAGCATATATCTAACTCTGAGCTACTCTATCAGGCCTGATATAGATCTCGTAACTATCACAATTATATTTCCTCTAAATGTCTATATTTTCTTTTATAAATGAAGTTTGCTTTTCAGGGTCCATTAATGCAGTTTTGGTCAACATTTCTACAGTAAAGAAATGGGAGAAAAGTGTACTACTAGGGGCAGGACTGTACCACTTAATAGGTTTGGGAGTCTCTGGATACTTTAGAACCCACATGTATTTCTGAAAATTGGTAACCGACTTATTATATCTTCAGGGTTCCCACCTGCACCTTGTCCCTTATGTCAATAAGGCACACACACATGGTCTTGGCTACACCAGGGTATGAAGCATGGCAGAGTGCAAGTCTGAATTTTCTCTTAGAATCCTGTCAAAGCTGACTGAAAGGGGTCTCTGAGTAAGTCTCTAAGTAAGACTCAAAGTCTGCATGCAGGGCAGGCTTGCTTTTAGTCACTCTGTGCCCTCTTAAAGTGGCTATAGAACTAACCATTTTATATTACTGTTTCGAAATATAGTGTTTTCTCCTCAAAAATATTATATACAAAGTTATATTAGTTCATTATAAAACTGTGGAAGACAGGCTGGGAAAACAGAAATGGCCTCTCCGCTGCATTTCTAGATAGCACTTTTCTTCCCACCTTGCCCTGAGAGCCCCTATGAATTCTGCTTAAGTAATAATTGTTCTGTGCGTTTTATTCTATGACACTAATAAAAATCACACACAGCTTGCAGAATGCGGTCAATGCTTACTGTTTACAGACAGTAGGCTTTAAATGCCACTGTCCGATTTCTGAATTGTAGTTTTCATCAGCAAGGAGTCCATCATCACTGCTATCATCCTATAAAAGACAGCCTTAGGTTAATTATTAAGACTCTACTATCAAAATAACTAATAATCTAACAAAATAGCACTGCAGGTAGCAAAACCTCTTCCAACAAAGTGGCAACACTTCTAGTCCCAGGGAGATAACTGACCTAGAAAATTCAGTCTGCTATCCAATTTCATTTATCCAATGCTAAAACACTAACATTTAAAGACTTATTCATTGTTATATGTGTGTTTGAATTGCATGTGGATATGAGCATGCATGTGAAGGTCAGGGGACAACTGTGGACCTTGTGGAGTCAGTTTTCTCTCCTTCCAACTTCATGTGGGTTCTGATACAACTCAGGTTGTGAGGCATATACGGCAAGTGCTCTGCCCACCAGGCCTTTAGTCCAGAACAGACTTTCACGTGCTTACATATGGTGAAGACAGGTTTATGCTACGGTTTTTCCTTTCTACTCAATCTCGTGACATAAAGTCATTTTTGTATTACCCTTGGCTTATAGCATATGGCTAGAAAGTTTAAGTTATTTCCTTTTCCACCACATGAGCATCCTAATCTCAGTGGAAAGTGATGCTCAGAAATTTGTTTCAAACTTCCGATATTTATATTATATTGCTCATCAGGTAAAGTCTATATATATAAATAGTTTAAATGTGAAAATCTTCAAAATCTTAAACATACCCCAGCCCACATTTTCAAATAGAGATACTGAGGCCCTACAGGGTTTATAGTCATAGCTTATATGAGGACTTACTCTTAGTCTCCTTTGGTTATAGCAGTTACCTGTTATGTAAACTAGTTAATCTGAGTATCTTAAAGCTATTCACTATAAACTAAGGAATAACATACAAAATAACCTCCACCAGATGGAGCAAAAAGGAAAACTGTGCAGCATAAAGTCTAAAGTATCTTTACTACTAAGTGAACACTGAAAGTCTGTTTGAACACTCAATCAGAAGCCTGATTTTGATCTCAAGGACCCACATGATGAAAGGAGAGAAATGACTCTTGCAACTGTGCTCTGACTCCCATGTATATACGTGCACTCACGTGTGCACACACAGACAATAAATAAATAATAATTTAAAAAAGAAAATTTAAGAAATAGTGTGCTACAGTTTCTTACTATTTCCAAAAATATAATTTATATTTAAGTGTTTATGATATTTACTAGGGCAAATAAGATTCAGGAAATAGTATAATTCACCTATGACAATGTTAATTAAATACTATCTATTCTTATAATACATGCATATTAAATTAGGAAAAAAGAAAACAGTCACTGGATAAGTAAGATAACTGAAATTTTAGACTTGCCTCTCAGATGTTTTTAGACCAGAGGTCAGGTACAGGCCATAATACTTGTGACAACAACAAAACTAATACATGCATCCTGAGAACATCTTGAAAGTTGAAAACTGGTTTTGTTTTGAATACAACCTAAATCCAGAAGCTCTGTTGCCTCTGTCACTGGTTGAAGGAATAGCTTTTAAGATTCTGTAACAGACTATGACAAAGCATCTTATTTTACCGGATCATCCTGATCTTCTGAGAAGTCAATGAGCTCATCTTCAAGCATTTTTCCACCTTCAGCTGACTGATCACCGTAGTTTAGTCTGATTTTGCTTAAGCCATCTGTATTAACAGGAAACACTGTATGATAAAAAGCCCATGCCTATGACCCTAGAATATCAAAATGAATGCCAGTAATAACTGACAATACCTGTAGGTACAAAAATCTGTCACAGAATGTAATACAACAAATATAAACTAAGTTATTTTAAATAAAAACATGGTTTAATGTCAGTTACAGAACTGTTCTATTACTCAGGCCCCAAAATTTATTAAAAAACAAGGTTATATAAATATGAATGTAAATCTGTGTGTGTGTGTGTGTGTGTGTGTGTGTGTGTGTGTGTGTGTGCGCGTGTGTGTATGTGTATGGAAGAGTATGTATCAAATATGTCGGTACTATGTGTCAGGTATCAAACAGAAAGCTACAAGAGTCTCTTCTTGGGTCTAGGGATTGAAGCTCAGAGGGAGACTACTTGCCTAGTGTGAGGCCCTAGTTTGATACTCAGCAATAGGTCTAAGGAGCAATCCTGCACACACTTACAGCGTAGAATAACGTGCTGACTAGTTTTATGTCAACTTGACATAAACTATAATCATCTGAGAGGAGGGAACCTGTATTAAAAAAGCCTCTGTAGTAGAATAGGCCTGTGTGAAAGCTAGAAGGGTCTCTAGTCCAGGTGTCTACATTCAGAGGCCTGTGTGGTCTGGATGGAATGTAGACATACTTTTAATTCTAGTATTCAGAAGGCAGTAGTGGTCCATGCCTTTAATCCCTAAGAAAGAAACAGTGTGGAAGCAGACTCAGGAGGCAGAGCTCAGAAGGAGTTAGAGTCAGTTACACAAGAGTAAGTTACAGCAGGCAGAATGGGCAATGAGAGCTCACAGAGACTCAGAAGCAGTCTGAAGAGTCTGAGTTCATAGGGAGCTAGTGACTCAGTCTGCAGTGGAGGCTGAAGCCCTCCAGTTCTAGGCTTAACAGTAGATTGTATGAAGGCTGAAACACCCTCATGCTCCAGTACTAAGGACTGGTGATAGGATTTGACAAAAAACAAAAGCCTTTGCCCTGAATCAATGTCTGTGTCTGTTGTGAATCTACGCCTACATTTGTAGGCAAGCATGTAGAGCATTTTCTTAATTAGTGATTGATGTCAGAGGGACTAGCCCATTGTGGGTGGTGACATACCTGGGCTGGTGGCCCTGGGTTCTTTAAGTAAACAGGCTGTCAAACATTGGGGCATTGGGCAGAGCCATGTGGAAGAGGGGGAGGAGGGATTGTGGAGACCAGAGGGGTTGAGGACACCAGGAAAACAGTGGAGTAAACAGACCAGGACTCTTAGGGGCTCATAGAGACTGAAGCAACAGACATGGAGTCCACATGGTGCTCTAGGTGCCCTACATATATCTTAAGGTTGTCTCGCTTGATGTTCTTGCAGAACTCTAGTTGATGAGGGGGTGTGGTGGTGGTGTCTCTGAACCTTTTACCTGCCCGTGGGACCCTTTTTCTCCTACTGCGTGGCCTCGTCCAGCCTTAATGTAGGAGCATGTGCTGCCCCTTGTACCATTTTGTTAAACCCTGGGAAGCCTGCTCTTTTCTGAAGGCAAGAGGATGAGGGCTGAGGGTGGATCTGGGGGAAAGGGAAGATGAGTAGGGGGTAGCTGGGAGGATTGGAGGGAGGCTAGGCTGGGGCTGGAATGCATTGTATGAGACAAGAAAAAATAAATTAAAAAATATTTTTAAAAAAGCAAAGAAGAAAAAAAGAAAGCAGGCTGAGCAAGTCATGAGGAGCAAGTCAGTAAGCAGCACCCCTCCATGACCTCTGCATCAACTCCTGCCTCCAGGTTCCTGCCCTGCTTGATTGAGTTCCTGTCCTGACTTCCTCCAATTATGAACAGTGACATAAAAGTGTAAAGCCAAATAAACCCTTTCCTCCCCAACATGCTTTTGGTCACGGTATTTCATCTCAGTAACAGGCACATGGCATACTTGTGGGTTACAGAGGAGAGTGACTTGATATCAAAGAATTTTGATCATAACTTTTAGATTTCTGTTAAGAGGCAAGAAACAACAGTTTCTAATGGAAGGAAAGGAGAACCAATTCAAAAGAGCTGAAGGGAAATAAAAAAGGCACCAGAGTGGTACCCCATTTCTACAGAATCAAGTGAAGGAGAACAAGGAACATGGATCCCCATCTTGTTTGAAAGAGAAAGCTTTTCTTTCTGCCTTTGGCCATCTGAACTCAGTTTACCCATCTGAAAATTGAGAAGACTGAATATATTTGTCTTGTAAGTTAAACTTCTCTAACTACTGCATATTTTGAATACGGGAAATTTTCTATAAATGGAAAATGTGAAGGTTGTACATCTGGATTAAATATCTCTTAATCTGAAATATTTGAGGCAGAATTGTAAATTTCCTGGTTTATTTTTCTTTTGAATATTGAGCTATTTGTATATAATACATGTGATATCTGGGAGATGAAACTCAAGTCTAAGCACTAAATTATCTTTCACATATATCTCATATATACTACTGGAAGGTAATATTATACAACAATTTTAGTGTGTCAATGACCTGCCACACAAGAAATTTTCAATGGTGACATAAATTTCAGACTAGAGATCCTATCTCTACTTCTCGGGGTAAAGAGATGAGATTAAACTGCACAAGAGACACCAGGAGACATTTTGAGTAACAGAAAGATTGGTTGTCATAATGATTACATGATTTATACATTAATAAAACTTAAGCGATACCCATAAAATGAGTTAATGTTATTTTAAGTAAATTCTACCTAAGTAAAGCTTAATAGAGAGAAAGTACATAACTTTAACAATTCTGTTTTAATTCTTTTGCTGTTCCATATATCAGCACATACCTGGATGATGCACACAATTTAAGCACTCAGCCTGTAGGCCATTCTCACTTTTGGCTCTATCGGTAACTTCCTGGCATGTAGGTTCTCCATTATTTGATTCTTCGTTTTCATTTGCAGCATGGTTTTTTTTTTTCATACTACATTTCACACTGTATGTGTTTCTCCGATAACAAGGCTCACTTTCTTCCTGTCCAACACTTGAGTCAGTTACAGCTAAGCAATGCTTTTTGTTTAGCATCTTCTTAATCACAGGCTTGGCAGAAGAGTTCTGTGAGCAACTGTCCATTTCACTGGCAGAAGAAACAGAACTGTCCTCTGCAGCTGAACTTTTTTGCATGACTGCATTTTCATGGTAATGAGGGTTGGGCTCATATTTTGGTTTTTCCAAACCAGGGAAACAAACAACAGCCAGAAACCAGTGTGCACTGTAAAAACAAACAACACTACTAGATACATCATTGGAAAAGCATCTCATGATGGTCAATAACTATCAATTGAAATGTTTTATTATACATTTGTAAACAAACACTGATCTTTTAAAACTCTATTTCACCAGTGGTTAACATACCATAATGCCCTGCCCACTAATTCTCCCCTCCCCCCACATTCACTTTTGCAAACAATTTTCTGAATCGTTTGCTTTTGAAATGAAAAATCCATTCAAATTTATCATGTCTTTTTTTATTATATAAATACATTAATATGAAAAGGAAATGGCATATCTAATCTAGTCATTGTTATAAAATGTCAAGTATTAGTAAGGAGTTTTAGTTATCAAGTGCAAGCTCATAGTGTCACTATATTCAGGTATTACAGCTTTCAACAGTAGAATATAGTACACCAGAAAAAGGCTATATTGTATGGCCTAATAGTCACTGACAACTTTTTATTCACTAGCCACAGGCTATGTGCTAGTACGCAATGAATAGGCTATAGAGGGCTTATTAGCCGAGTACAATATCTCTTACACAGGATATTTTCTTACATTATATTACAATAAGTAATATACAATAAGTATATTGTACTTATGCTTGTATATTGTACATACAATTGTATACTATATATACAATATATACAATAAGTAGTACTTATATTTCAATAAGTATTTTCTCAACAGAAAACATGTTTTTTTCTCTACTGCCAGGGCCACAGGCATGTTAGGCAAGTACTCTATCACTGAGCTATATCCCCAACCTGAACACCATGTCATCATTAAGTAATTCTCCATTTTTATTTCTGTATATATTAGCTGATTGCCAAGGTACTATTAGGAACAGTACTATCGATAACACTCAAATGCAAAGGTCATAAAGACTGGTTTTCTCAGTATTAAAAAGGTCAAATGAGCCTGGTGTGGTGGTATATGCTTTTAATCCCAGCATTCAGGCAGAGGCAGAGGGGCAGAGGGACAGAAGCAGAAGCAGGCTGATCTGTCTGAGTTTGGCCAGCCTGGTCTACATAGCAAGTTCCAGGCAAGCCACAGAGCTATATACTGAGACCCTGTCTAAAAAACAAAAAAAAAACCAAACAAACAAAAACAAAACACAAAAAGCCAGATGGATGAATATTTCTTATTTCCTATTCTTAATAATTGATTCTTAGTATATGATGGGCTAGGTCAAGCTACAGCAGCAGAAAACAGTGTATCCACACCCTTGTTTCAATAACTAAAGCACAGTAAATCCTAAATTCCAGTGCAGTTTTGGAAATGTTAAAATGTAGAAAAGTGTGTTTCAAAAATTGATGCCGTAGCCAGCATAGTGGCAAATGACTGCACTCTTGAAAGGTCAGGGGTTCAAGATCATCTTTGGCTACATATCAAGCCTGAAGACAATATGCACTACGTGAGATCTTGAAAACCAGTACTGATGAAATACGGTATAAAGTGGAGATTTTCACCCTCTACTGTAGCTTCACCATTCTCTAATCAGGCCAATATGAGAAGTCATACATTTTCTGCTGCCTCACTTAAAAACAAGGCAAAATGTCTTCCTTTTCTCCTGAATGAAAGGATAATGCTGAGGCACATGATCACTCCTAAACTCAAAAGTACAAGGCTTTATTCTTTGTGGCTCTTATTCTTTTTGAGACAGGCTCCCACTATATAGACCAGACTGGCCTAGAATACATATATCTACCTCAAGAGAAATAACTATAAATTACTGGTGTAAGAAGAGGCTAAAATAGGTTATTTTACTATGGTTGGATTATATTCAAATTCTAGATTTGTGCCCTGTAGCAAGTTCTGTGGCAATTTCTAACAAACAACTTATACACTTAATTTTTAAAAAAGTCAGCATGCTGGATGGTGGCGGTACACACATTTAATCCAGCACTAGGGAGACAGAGGCAGGTGGATCTCTTTGAGTTGGAGGCCAGCCTGTTCTACAGAGTGAGTTCCAGGACAGCCAGAGTTACAACAGAGAAACCCTGTCTCGAAAAACCAAAATCATCATCTGCTCTGGCACATCAGGGTTCAGTTCCCAGCACCTACATGCATCTTACATTTTAAACTCCAGTTCTAGGGGCTCCAATGCCCTCTTCTTGCCTCCAAGGGCACCAGTGGTGCACATGCATACATGCATGCAGGCAAACACTCATACATATAAAATAAAAATAAATCTTTAAAAAACAAACATCAGATTGGGCATCATAGTGCATGTTTTCAGTCCCAGCACTTGGGAAGCAGAGGTAAGTGAATGTTTTTTGAGTTCAAGGAGCCTGTTCTACAAAGATAGGGCCAAGCCAGCCAGGGCTACATAATGAGACCCTATCTTAAAAAAAAAAAAAAAATTGTTGTGGAAGTTTATTTTTAGTTATGTATAAAATAAATGTTTTGTGCATTGTTGTGTGAGGGGCTGCCTAGGCACTGGCATTTTGTATTGTCTGCAGATTTTAGATTATGTGGGGGATGTTTGATTGCTAATGATATACATGTGCTATCAGTAGAAACACCGGAGGAATTCTGGATCAATAAAAACACCCGAGCTCAGACTCTCGGGGTTCCAATGGTCAGGACAGTGGTTCCCTCTGCTGAGGTCTGTCAGGGATTTCACGTATGAATATACTTTTTTGTCTCTCTTAGTGAGCCGCTATAGCAGAGCATTACTAATAGCAAAAAAAAAAAGACATCATTACTAAAACGAAACAGATGATAAACCAATGGTGTATCTAGTAATAGATGTATATAAGATATCTGCGGCTTTAACCTCTTTAAAAATTGAAAATAAGACCTAGAAATTTGCAGATTGTTTTCCATCAATTCATGGAGGCAGCCCTCATGCCTGTACTGGCCTGCACCTCTGCTGGTTCTCTACCCCTTATAAGATGACTGGACGTATTCATAGAAAACTCTATTGACAGGAATAGTGATTATAGTGACCCTAAATTATTTATGACTCAAATTATATTTCAACTTAATAATTTTATTATTTACTTCTTACAAACAACTTTCCTCTTTTCTAAGAAGCTTGTGCTGCTTTATATGGTAAATTCCAAGAAACTTTATTTTATGCACAATAAAAAAATGTAAACTTGATTTTGAGCTTTATTATTCTATCCATAAAAATACAGTCTTGAATAAGTTATGCTTTATACCTATAACTGATGCTTTCACTTAAGCTCAGGTCTCATAATTAAAACATACATACACACACACACACTCACAAATGCACACTCTCGTGCTTGCATGCCTCAATACACACACTCAAACACACACATGTGTGCATATACTCACACTTGGCAATGCTGGGGAAAGAACTAAGAGCTTTCCACAAACTAGCCAAGCACCTGCCAATGAGCTATACTTCTAAGCCCGAAACATAGTATTTATCTATTATCGCTTTTAAGAGAGATCTTAGTACATTGTCCAAAGTAACCTCAAATTATTGTATTGAAGTGATCCTCGTGGCTTAGCCTCCCAAAAAGCCGTGACTATAGTCACATATGACTAAAACATTTTGAAGGGTTTGCTCATATTACAAAGTGAATCTGCTTTACAAAAAGAATGGATGAGTGCACATTTGCAATTTAAAATCTTGTATGATACAGCAAGGCTTATTATACATAAACAGTCCTACACAATACTAATTTCAGTCAACATTAATCATAAAGAGATAAAAATGAGAAAAGGCATTTTTTAATTTGTCTAAGTAGAGTACAATACTGTCACAGTGCATGCCAGAAAACAAGCATCTCTTTCCTTTGCCACATAAGAATGCTATTTCTTTACTTACGCACATCATTTTAACCTCAGACTCTCCCCATCTCACAACCAATGACTAAGGTCGTTTAAATGGGCTCTTTAAAATAAAAGCAAAGAAAGAAAGAAACACAAACTTTCAAATTTTAATTACAAGATAAAGCTGTACCATATATCAATATTTCATAGTCACTGGAGAACAGTAATGAAGCACCTGACCTTCTCTACTTACACACTTAAGCCAATGCTTCTAATAGTATGCCTTAAAGTTTAAGTAAATGGAATAAATCCATCCACCTTTTCCTTTACTGTTAAATGTGAGTGAATTTTAAACTACAGATTCAAATTTAAGCTAAAGATTCTTCTATGTGACCCAATTATTTTTTCAAACAAGGAAATCTATATAGACTATCTTGTACCACGCAAGCATCATTTAAAAACATTACTTTCTTGTACTTTGACCAATAAAATAAAATTAGAACAAGTTGTCCAATATACTCTTCAAAATTCTGTATGAGCCAGTAGAAAACTGTTACGTATTTTTGATACAAATAATGAATTTCAGAAAGATGTTTTTTTAAAAAAAATCCTTCATTTAAAAAAAGACTATCATCACATTTACAGAGAATTTTACTCACGCTTCATTCAAGGGTACGAAAATAAAATCCTTCTCAAAAATATCTACATGCCGGGTCCATGTTTTCACTCTCCCATGTCGTTTTTGTTGTATTCTGTAAGAAAGAGATATCACCTTCAAAAGTGTCTTTACAGTTGTAGCTTATATGCAGTGACTTATGAATTAGAAGTTCCATCTGTAATACCTCATACAGTTTCACTTGACATTTTAACAAGTTAAGGAAACATATATTTATTTTTTATTTTATGTGTATGAGTGTGCATATCTAGTGCCCTCAAGTCAGAAGAGGGCATTGGATCCCCTGGAACTGGCGTATGGCCATTAGTTGCTATTTGGTGCTGGTAACCAAACCCTAGTCCTCTTCAAGGGCAGTTAAATGCTGTTATTTACGAAGCCATCATTCTAGCCCCATGAACAGAGTATCTTAAATGAAGCCAGGAAGGGAAGACATGAAACCTCATGATTGAATCTGCATGAATATTTGGTTCGTTTTACAATATTCTGGGGACCTGCAGTGCCTCTCCCGGCTGGATTTCTTTTTGTCTCTACCATTTTACTGTTGCAGTGTTGCTATTAGCAACTATACTGAGATATTTATCAAAGCATGACTTCCTGGTAACTGAAAAGAAGGGAGCACGTAAAATACGCACTATTTGACAATAAACAAAGCAGCACCATAAATTATAAACAGGCAAAAAAATCGAAATAAAGTCTATTATATAAAACTAGGAACTTAAACAGTAAAAATATAATTTGTATCTGGCATAGCAGTCCCCAACTCAAGATATTTCAGTGTAGTTACAAGAAGATGTGCCAACTCTTTCTTGAATCTTTTGACCACCTAAAGCCAAGCAAGCATAAGACCTGAATACCATCGCTATATAGAGAGGAACTGTACAGAACTCAGGTGCTGAGAACAGTCATTCTAAGAGCTTGTTAAAAGTACAGGCTAAGGGCTGGGGATGCAGCTCTGTGGTCCAGAGCAGCTGCTTGCTTAGCACCAGGAGGGCTTTGGCTCAGACCCCAGCCTACAAAGAGAACAAGAAAAACAAAAGACTCATGTTTCCTCTCTCAGCATCACTGAGGGAACTTAGAGCAAAACACAGCCATGGGGGTTTCATAACCACCTAAGAAATACAAAGGAGTCCTATTTGGGCACTACTGTTCTAGATATTAGACCTACAATGTTGGAATCCTAGGTATTTTAAAGCTATCAAGATATAATTAACGATATTATTTTGAGAGAAAGAACAAAAATAAACTATGTTACAGTTACCCCTTAAAAGTAGTACAAGATTATTTTAAGGCAGCTGAACATAAATCCATGGAGAATAAGAAAGGAGCCTGAGCTGGTGTGCTCTACCTGGAGGTAGAGTGAAGAAATCAGCAGAGGTCTATGGGGCTTTTTCTGGGCTTTGTTTTCAGATTTCATGGATCTTCATTTTGCATCCACAAATTCAATAAATTGAGGATAGAAAATATTTTTGAGGAAAATTATACCTGTATAAGACACACCCAGACTCTTTTCATTACCCACTGAAGAACAGAGCCTAACAAATATTTAATGTGTTTACACTATACTACGAGTATGTTATAAGTAAAATATATGAAATACATAGGTCAAATGCAAATACTGCAGCATTTTATCCACAGGACATGAACGTCTATAAATTTGGTATCTCATGCGAGATAGGGAGAGCTGGAACCAGTAACTACGGATACTAAGGAATACTGAATGAACTGTTAAAAATTTGACTTACGATAGGTTAGTTGCCTCAGAATTTCTCCTCTCTCTTTGATTAAGGCGTTTATAGAAAAAAGAACTGAATACATGAATTCGGTCAGCATCTTCTTTCCTCAGTTTTTCAAGCACCAAGTATCTGTTTTAGGCAAAAACAATTATCATGTAATGGATCACAGTTCACTCAATATACAAATAGTCAAGCAGTGATAATACATTTATTTGGCCACCATAATCACTATCTCTTAGAAATGAAGTTTTACTTCATGTACTAGATGCAATTGTCACTAAAATACCTTTAGGTAATGAAAAGTAGTCTTTTTTAGAATTAAAACTATGACTTGAAAGATATGTTTTAAAACAAATTCTAAGCCAGAAAAAATTAAGTGTACATCTACACACACACACACACACACACACACTGAACATTCATAGAAGTATTATTCAAATTAGTAAAAAAAAAAAAAATGGCAGAAACTCTAATTAATGAATGGAAAAAATAAAATGTGTGATAGAATTTTATTCAGCAGAAGAAATAGCTGCTATACAAAGGACAAAGAAAAGAATTTCAAAAATTTCAAGCATATTAGGCTGAATTAAAAGCTAGTCATAGGGCTGGGGAGATGGCTCAGCAGTAAGAGCACATGTTGTTCTGCCAAGACCTGGGTTTGGTGGCCACAGCACATAGCCATCTGTAACTCCAGCTCCTGGAGTTATTGCACAAACTTGCAGGCAAACAGTCAGACATATGAAATAAAAATTTTTAAACAAACAAACAACAAAAATACCAGGGGTCAGTTGGCAGGGTGCTTGTTTAGCATCTTTGAGGTTGTAAGGTTTATTCTCCAAACACCACATAAGCAAGTTTTCCGCTCCTAGACTGGGTGTGGTGGTACACGCCTGTAATCCCAGCCACCAAGAATATCAGAAGTTCAAGGTCTTCCTCAGCTACACAGTAAGTCTGAGGCCAGCCAAGGATACACGAGATTCTTGCAAAATAATACCCCCAAGATATTAAATATCAAATATAGGGGTTAACAGTAAAAGGGTGAAGTGCTTGCCCAGAAAGTGAAAAGAAACATCTATACTGTCAACAAATCAGATCCAAGAACAGGAAGATTAGAGATAAGGAAGTGCATCGCATAATAATAGAGAATTAACTTTCCAAGGTATTAGAGCAGGTATTATACAGGTGGCTTTAAAAACAGCACAGTTGAAGATTTCAACAATACTTTTCAATAATTTTGTAGAACAATTAGGCATAAGATCTGTAAGGACTTCACACATGCTAGCCAAGTGTCCCAACTGCCGAGCTATAACTCATCTAAAACATCATTAAAAATATTATTCATACTTTGTTTTGTGTACATGTGAGTACTGGTGCCAGTGGAGGCCTGAAGAGGTATCAGATCCCCTGGAGCTAGAGTTGCATGTATTTTCCCTCCCAAAGTGTGAGGTGAATTCTGCTACTAGGCTATTAAGTCAACTTTGCAGGTTTCAAAAATCAAGTTTCAAAGCACATTTTGAGTTATGAAATAAACTGAAATAAATTAGAACACAATAGCCTAGATATAAGAAGGCTAAGTTCTACTTTGTTTCATATATGTGGCCATTTCATTACACATACCAGTAAATACATGCAGTAAGTTAATATTCTGAAAATTGTGCTGGGCACTGTCCTTATTAGCTCACATATATTACCTCACTCAACTCTCACAACCTTTTATTTTCATTTAAAAAATGTGGAAACAGGTACAAAACGAATACTTGAGAAGAGGACTACTCTTTTCAAGAGTCAGCATACATGGCAGTGATAAAAATTCTAAGCAAAACAGTCTTGACTTTAGGAAACAAAGATTTAAAAAGATATACAATGGCAGAATGTCAAAGGGTTGCTAATAAGCTAGTTAACTTACTTCAAATAAAAGTCAATAATAACATCATTTAAAAATTCTCCTTCCGTTAGACAATGCAGGTCCTCATTTGTAACAGAGATGCCTCCCTTAGCTGGAGGTGGTGGATACACTATTAATCTACAATAAAAGAAGAAGAAAACATTACTGAACAGAAACAGAGACTTTTTTAAGCACTGCAAACAGAAAAGGATTTTCTCACTTTTCTACAGGGCCAATGAAGATGGTATGGCTCTCTCCAGCTTCTTCTTCATCATCAAAAAACTGCAATTCTTGTTTGCTTCTAAGTTGTATTTTAGACTCAAAGGACACCTGGCAGAGAAAATTACCAATTTGTGAAGTTAATTGGAAATTTTTTTTTTTTTTAATAAAAGGAGCACATATAGGCAGAAAAAGGTGTTTCAATGAAAAATGTACACCCATAACCTGAGGGTTCACTGGAGGCTTCAGATGGCCTGGATTCCACAGTGAGTTTGAGAGCAGTCAGGGCTACATAGCAAGATCCTACCCCAATAACTAACTAGATAGATAAACAAATGAATGGATGAATGAAAAAAACAAAGACTGAAAATAACAATCTAGAAAATATGGACGGTGCTTAAAAATGAGAAGCAACAAAATGCCAAAAATAGGGCTACTTCCACTAGAGCTTCCAGACATTATGTGTTAGTATATGTTTTTTCCAGTTTTCATTTCTACTCTTTAAATTGATTCAGACTCATAAAATTTAAAGAACCTCTAAGATAAAGCAAATCATCCCAAAGGCTTTTTTTTTTTTTGACAGCAGTGAAAATCTACCTTAGTTCAAAGGCTAGGCAGAATGTGGGAAGTTAGGGCACAGGCACTGAGAACATACAGCTTAACAGTTACCTCAGAGCAATACCTTCCATTGAACCCCAGTCCATTCCACCTACTCTGTGGCTTTATCTCTGCTAAAGAGGCAGAATTGCCCCTTCTCCCCTCCCCTGCCTCTCACTACATGTATGAGGTATAGTTCAGTTATCAAGGCTGTCCTGGGGCTAGAGATAGAGTTAACTGGTAATGAAGAACAACTGACCAGAAGGGCATTAAAAAGAAAAGTTTGTCAGGCATGGTGGTGCACACCTTTTATCTTAGCATTTGAAGTAGGGTGGGAAGTGGGCAGATTAATGTGAGTTTGAGGCTAGCCCGGTCTATATAGTAAGTCCTAGGTTAACCAGAGCTACAGAGTGAGATCCATCTCAAAAATGAAAAAAACAGTAAGAACAAAAAGAAACCAAAACAAACAAAACCACGAATTTTCAGCTGGGTGTGGTAGACACAGGTGTAGTCCAAGAATCTAAGACATACAGGCAGGACTACCAGTTTGTGGTCAGCTTATAAAGCTACACGCTGAAACAAACAAACAAAACCCATCAGATTATGCCTTGTATAGTCCACATTTCTGAGTCTGTAGCCAGGTTAGAGATTTATTCCCAATAAACAAAACAAAACTCAAAACTAGCAAACTCAACTGCTGTAGAAATGGTACACTGCTACTGTGGCCTATGGTTCACACACCTTCAGAATCACCTAACTTTGAGGCATTTCTAAATAGCTGCATGCAAATGTTGATAAAGTCTGAGTATATTCCTTACTTTCAATTAACGCAAATGTGTGCTATGCACAAGGGACCTAAACTTCAGCTCTAAGACAAAGGGTAGCAATCTATTTGAATGAGCAGTGTCTGTAAATATATGCTTAAAATACAGAGTAGAGATGGGAGAAAAATAACAGAGTATGGAAAGGAACTAAAAGGACCCCAAAAAATCCTGTTTTAAATATCTTTAATTTTAAAATGAAAAATTTGAAGTCTAACATTAAAATGAGTAACATTTCATTTTAAAATTGCTCATTATTACTGAGGGTGTGGCTCAGTGGCAAGGTGTCTGCCTAACATATGTAGAAGCCCTGGGTTTGATCCCCAGCATCACAAAAAACAAACAGAATTACCCATTACTAAAATTACTGTAAGAGTTTAAAATATAATTACAGTTTTCACTTTGTTCTCTTTTTGCACACAATTTCCTTTGATGCTTTCTTCATAGTTTCTTGTACAGGCGACAAGTCTGCTATTGGCTTCTTCAAAAGGAATTTTCGCAAAAAAGTTGGGAACATTATTCTTTATACCAATGTCAGTAAGGATACTTTCAAAGACCACATTTGCCTGAGGATCAAGGCCAGTTTGAAAAATTAAAATAATGTACTCTTCTTCTAAACCTGTAAAGAAATAAACATAACTATAAGGCTAAAAGAATAAAAAAAGTAAATAGACAATTTTAAAGCATACCAAAAAGTGATGGGTATGGTGCTTGTGCCTTTAATTCTAGCACTTGTCAAGTGAAGGAAGGAGGATTGCCAAGAGTTTGTGCAAAACCTGGGCTACACAGTGAATGTGAAACACTCTTGTAAAAAAAAAAAAAAAAAGAAAAGAAAAAAGAGGGTTGAGGAGATAATTCAGTCATTAAAGTGCTTGCCACCTAAGCCTGAGAACTTCAGTCTGACTCCCAGAACCTGGTAAGCTAGGCATGGTGGCACATGCTTGTAAGCCCAGTGCTGGGGAGATGCAGACAAAAAACCCTGTCATCTGCCTTATACATCTGTGCATGCACACACATACTTGCACACACAGGCGCATTTGCACAAACAAGTAAGAAGAGTACCAACTGATTATTTCCTAGATGATCACTAGTTCTGGAATACATGTCCCTAACAGTGTTTGGTACATAAGGAACATACAAATACTGAAAGAATGGCCAGTGTTACCCAGAAACCTAAATCATCAAAACAAAGGAACCAGATCTAGCAGATCGCTAACAAAGCCATTAATAAGCAATCTGACTCTTCTAAAAGGATCAAAACTAATTCATAATCTTAAATACATATCAATTAACATTTCTCCCAAGGACGGTTAGAAAAATGCCAAGCAGATAATATTATTGCCAGATAACAGACCTGATGTTCACTAATATGTCAATTTTTACAGCTGTATTAGCAATTACTCGCTGCTAAGCCGAAACTGCAATTAATGCTAAAATATACTGATTTTTTAAAAAAAATTACTTTTATTGTTTGTGTGTGCTGCCTTCATGTACATCTGTGCAGGACTTGTGTATCTGGTGCCCACAGAGGTCAGAAGAGGGCATTACACCTCTGGGAACTGGAGTTACAGATAATTGTGAAATGCCACATGGGTGCTGAGAAACACAACCACATCCTCTGCAAGAACAATAAGTGCTCTTGACTGCTGAACTATCTCTCCATCCCCAAATGTACTGATTATATGAACATTTGTGTTGTGATGGCACAAAATGAAGAACCACTTCTATTTAAGGATAAAGACCTCCTTTATGTACTTCAAAATTTCCTAGTTCCAGCTTCTTAGATGGACATAACTCAGCAGTCACATCAGTTAAATTCATTTTATTTAAGTGTTACAGACTTCAGATCCTTTGAGTTTTAACCCAACTTGCAAACTTTCTAAATGGGTAAACCCAGGTTTATCTTCAACCCTTCTACTTTCTATGGCTTTTTCTCTGAGGCAGCCACACTCATTTCACAGGTAAGTAAGTATATTACATTCTACCAAATGAAGGGCTGACTGACCTGAAAACCACTGCTTCAACATCTCATGATGCACTGATGAAACCTTTCACTTTGCAAAATACTCATATTCTGCTATTTAGTAGCCCTTATATCTTAATTGTAAATTGTCTACAAAACTTACTTGTTAATCTGCTCTTTCCTTTACAATCATTCCAAACTTGATCTTCTTTACTCATTTGCAGCTGCATGCTCAGCTTTTGATGAACTGTTGGTATGGCCTGGAGAAACACTACTGGTAATTTCCGGACATTACACCACTCACATTTAGTTAGATCAGAGGTATTTAAAATAATCTCTACAGGATCACTTTCTGGTCCTAGAGGGGAAAAAAAATTTAAAAGAGTAAATTTATAAGGTGGCAAACTACAAATGGAGGAAAAACATTTACCATACTCTATATTATTCTTAAGAACTGTATTTATAAAACATTTTTTCCCCCAAATAAAAAGAAGATTCTAAAATATTAGGCTTCAGAATGAAATTAAATGAAGATGGGGGCCCTTCATAAAAGGTATCAACTAACTAATGAATTCTACAAATATTTACTTTATTACTATAAAAATGGATCAGTGTAGACAAAGTTTTAGTGTGTGAACAGATTAAAAATAGCTTACCATCTAGATGTATCTTGATCGACTCTAAAGAAAACTTTAAAAACAAAAAGATAAATTAGTATTGATGATAGACTTATGAAGATTTTGTTTACATACGCTAAATGACATATATAGTCCATAAGTATATAAAGGGCAGAAAAACTGAGCCATATACCATGTGCTTCAGAATAAATCTTCTAAGAACATGAACATTTTCCACCCAACTAAAACATCAACACATCTAAGAAATCCACATTACCTTCAATATACAGTTTATACTTAAATTTCCATAACTGCTCACAATTATCCATCTATCCTTATTTTACCTTTCTCCCAGCCATTATTCTGTCAATATAATATAGCATATAACAACTCTGTCTACTCTGCACTAGAAACTTGCCTCTCTATTCTTCATCACATGTTTTTTTATGAGATCTAATTTGTATAAAACATGCAATCTCCTGGAGGGGTGTTCATGATCTCCAGATCCAGGCCATGCATTTTCAGTAATAGCAGTGTCTGGGTGCTGAAACGCCACATGATCATGTGAGTATCAGGTTCTCTCCCTGCTGAGGTTGGCTTACTCACTTGGTCTCAACAGTGACTGCTAGGCTTTTCCATTGTTTCTGTATTTGTCCATTTACAACTAAATAATCTGAGGATAGATACTTGAAGTGTGTGGGTATCTTTTACCCAATGGTTTTGGCATCCATTGACATTCCTTCCCTGAATTAGTTATTGGTGGTTATAAGATGGTTTAATTTTCTAATTATTTCAGTGTGGAGCGTGCTTGACATTAAGCGCAATAAACCTGAATCAAGTTATCTTGCATCTTTAGAGAAGAGAATCAAAAGAGGAGGCAAATATTTTGAAATGTTTTGAAGAACAAGATGTATCAATACTAATAGTAGTAAACAAAAACAGGGAATGTAAACACAGACCGAGTGTTCCTTATCCAAAATTCTACAATGGAGAGGACCAGAGGGGTTCAGATTTTAGAGATGTTCATGCGGAACATTTACCTAGACTTTAAACATCCCTGACTTGAAAATAAAAACTTTTAAATGCTCCAAAATCTAAAACTTTACTCCCTCCTCCCAACCAGCACAGAGGACTGAACACAAGGTTTTGAGCATGCTAAACATGAGGCCTATCACTGGGCTCCACCTCTAAAACCAACTCAACTTTTTCCTCCTTTCTTTTCCCCTTCCTTTCTTCCTTCCTTCCTCCTTCCCTTCCCTTCCTTTCTTCCTTCTCAGGCAGTTTTAATGCATCAGCCTCCAAAATGGCTGGGGATACACAGCAGCATATCTGGCTCAGAGAATATACCACCATACCCAGTAATACAAAACTTTGAAGTATCCTGTCAGTACTCAAAGTTTCAGACATCAGAGAATTTAAAATTTTTGGACTAGGGGTACTCAGCTTGGATAGTAAAATACTAGAAGACAGAACTTAACTGTAAGTATGACAGTTACATACATCCCCTATAGTAAGTCAAACACTATTTTGAATTTTATATTATGACTACATATTAACTAGTTTTTAATGTTTATAGACAAATTAAAGCAATCTGAAATCTCTAATAATGTTGACATTTGATTAACTTGATTAACTTTACCAGTGGCATTTGAATCTTGATACTAGTACAGTCCCAGTCTGAGAAAGTACTTACAATTACAGGCTCTACCAATAGTCGGAAGAGTGTTCCAACTCGTATACTTCGGCAGTTTAAAATGACACTTTCAAAGTTTGGGCAGGTTAAAGACATAGGGTGAATTAAATTTCCATGAGGGTTTACTTTACGACGTTTTAGAGGTGTGCTGATGGAATTGCCAAGCTGAAAAGAAAAAGTGAAATTTCGCATAATAAGGTATTGTGACAATGCTGCAAGCCAAATACATATAAACAAAGACCCAGTAAGAGAAATGTCACTACATGGACTGACGGTCCTTTCTCAGTGTGAGAAGATATAGAAATTATGGCTTTTATAATTAAGTAAATTCCTTTTATTTACCTAGTGATACTCAAGTTATAACTTGAAATTCAAGCACTAGCACAGTGCTCAGGAATGAAACTCAGAAATCGCAATGGCCATGTTCAAATCACAGCCAAATACCATCTAACGATTCTGCAAACAGCAGTAACTTCCTTATGCTTCAGTTTCCTAAAATGAAAAGTACCGAGGTCTCAGAATGTCTCTATTCAGAAGAATAACATCCCTAGAACAGATCAGGGGTGATTTATGCAGACAAGCTGGAAGGATGGGAACTCTGAGCAACAGAGGTTGAACTGAAGACAAAGCACCATTTCTTTAGAAAGCAAGTGTTTAGGAGAATATTAATATTTAAAAAGGATATTCTGTATATTCACTCAGATCAATTACTTGATCTGGAACCAGTGATACGGTTTAGTGGTTAAAGGTACCTACTGTCAAGTCTGGCGACCTGAGTTCATGGATGAAGGAAAGAACTGACTTTGCTAATTGTCCTCTGACCTCCACACTTGCATTGTGGGATGTGTACCCCCCACTAAATAAATAAATTTTTAATAAATAATTTGGTATGCCTGAATTATTCATACTCACGAATGAAAATAAATCACAATATAAACAATATTTTATACATTTATAATATCAATTAAAATTAAATGTGTAGTTATATATTACCTTATTTGAATATGTGATATAAGAAGTGTTTCAGATTTTGGAATATTTGCATAGGTTTCACTGGTTGAGCATTCCTAATCTCAAAATCCCTCATTTAAAGCCACCCAGAAAAGTATTGTTCTTTGGAACACTTCAGACTCTAAATTTTTCTATAACCTACAGTAACTATATTACTATAAAAGAATAAAACATGACCTGGATAGAAAATTTCTTAAAAAGTCCAAACCAAACCAACTAAACAACAAAAGCCATGGACACTATAAAGTCACAGACACTATACTGGACAGGCAAAGTAATCCATTATCTTTCTAAGTTACTTCCAAGGCCTGCATAGAACAAACTACATACTTACATCAGTTAAGTGTACAAGTCCCTCAAACATCACCCCAAACTATCAGTAAAAGCAAATTCTGATCTGCAGGATATGAATTAAACCAGTAAAATCAACAGTGCTGCCATATACCAACAGCCAATTATCTGAAATACAAACAAACAAATAAACAACAACAAAACACCAGTGGCTACAAGAACATAAAACATCTAGGCATAAATTTAAGCAAAGAAGCCAATCATATCTATGAGGAAGAAACTGAAGACATAGAACCAAAAACAAAGGCATCTCAGGTTCATGGAGAAGAATCCATACTGTTAAAATATCAATACCAACCAAAGAGAGTTAGAGTCAATGCAATCTCTAAGTACCAACACCCTCTTTGAAGAACCGGGAAAAAAAGATAAAACCTAAAACAAAACCTAACACTTTATATGCAACCATATAACCACAAAGGAGAGAGAGAGAGAGAGAGAGAGAGAGAGAGAAGAAGTTCAAATAGCCACAGCTATCTGGAGCAAGAACAAAGCTATCAGCTGACTTCAAAATATACTCCAAAGCTACAACAATAGAAATAACAGGCCAATCAATATAACACAGACCAAGGAATCACAATAAACAAGACAAAATAAAACAAAACAAACCCTGTAAATTAAATTCATGCTTCTCCAGGCAAATGATTTTTGTTTCTTCATTTTAATCAATGAGTACATATATGTATACACACTGTTGGAGGAAAGAAAGGGATAGCTGGAGAGGTGGTTTTGATTACTGTAGGTGCTGGGAATTGAACTCTTATCTTTTACAAGTCTGAGTCTCAGCCTTGAATAGCAGAGCTATCTTTGCAGCCCTTGTTTTGTTTTTTAAGACTGGATATTTGTGTAGTCTCTCATGCCCTCACAGTCAGGATCCTCTTGGTTCAAGGATCCTAAGTGCCCTGCTACAGGTAACATATTTTTAACAGAAGTGCTAAAGACTATACACTAGAGGAAGGACAGTCTTTTCCCATAAATGATACAGGAAATGCCCAGTAACAACAAGAATGAAATAGGGCTAGAGAGATGATTCATAGGTTAAGAGCACTTGCTACTCTTCCAGAGGACCTGAGTTCAATTCTCAGCACCCACATGGTGGCTCACAACCATCTATAACTCCAGTTTCTGCCTCTGTAGGAGTTAGGCAGCTAGGGATGCACAGGCATGCATAGAGGTATAAAACACACATACACATAAAATTATGATATATTTTAAATAAATAATGAAAAGACTTCTACCTCTGAATATATATGTGTGTATACATATGATATATATGTGTGTGTATATATAGAGAGAGACTCTAAATGAATTAAAGACCTAATATATGATCTAAAAACTATGAAACCTGATACAAAGAAACACAGTGGAGATATTTGCAAATGACATGATAGGTCTCACTTATCAGGTGGAACGGTAGCTGAATAGGAAGTGAGACTGAATCCGAAACAGAAACACTGTATTTTTGAGCCCAGTCATCACCTGGAACTGAAGGAACTGAACTTTATTTTTGGTTTAAGCTCTTGGACCCTCTTCCTCAGAGGTGTACACGCAGTTACCAAGGTAATGATCACGAGTGACAAATCATACGTGCATGCAAGAACGAGGTTAATGATCACAAGGGAAAAAGCATACGTACAGTCAAAGGTTCTTACTAGGTGAAGCTAAACATTCCTGGAGAAGGGGAGTGTTCCTTAAGCATTCTTCAATTTCCCTGAAACAAGCTGTCTCCAAGCAAGTCTTGTTTTACGACCCAGCCTTGCTCAGCCAGTGTCCCAATTGATAAATAAGCATATAGCAAAAAGCACACAGAATTTAGGCCCAAGATCAGGGGCCTCTCCACAATGATGGAATAGCAAAGGACTTTTCTCAAGGTGCTGAAAGCACACACAGACAAAAAAAAAAGTCTGATAGAAAAAAAAAAAGGAAAACTATATACCTAACAAAGGGCTAATATTTAACATACATACTGAACTCAACAATGAACACAGAAACAACCCCATTAAAAACTGGGCAAGCTAGCACTGAAGTTCATGCCTATGATCCCAGCACTGGGGAGATAGGAGGCAGAAGAACAGGAGCTCAAAGTCATCCTTAGCCACATAGGAAGTTCAAGGCCAGCCTGAGCTAAATGAGATCCTGTCTCAAAAAATTAATTAATTAATTAATTAATTAATAAGCAGAAATAGGAGCAATAAGACAATTTGTAAAAGAAGACACACAAATGATTAACAGGAATAAAAAAACATGATCAGCACCACTAACCACAAGGAAAATGCAAATCAAAACCACACTGAACTGCCTTAAAACAGCATCAGAAAGACAGACAAGTGATGGCAAAGGATGAAGGAAAAAGGCGCACTGTAAATTACCATGGAAAAAGAATGGGGAGCCTTCCAAAAATTAAAAACAGGACAATACTAATGCTACTATGCTAAGTATACGAAACCAGTCTGTCAAAGAGATCTCTACACTCCAATCTTATTACAGCACTATTCACAATAGATAAGAGAAACAACTTACGTGCACATCAACTGATGAATGAAATAAAAAAAACGGTACACAGACACACTGAAATACTACTCAGACATACAAAAGCTCAAAATCTTGTCATGTGCAACATCATAGAGGGAACCAGAGATAATTAACTTAACTGAAGGAAGCCTGAATCAGGCTTCCTCCACTTCTGTAACCTCAGCACCTGAGAGGCTGAGACAGGAGTATAACTGAGAATTTCAGGCCAGCCTGGGCTATAGAGTGAGTTTGAGGGGAGAAGAGGCTGGAAAGTGAGACTCTGACACGGATCCATCACCCCCAGAATCCTCCAAGAAAACACACACACACACCACATAGCTATGGTTTTATACACTAATTTTAAAAAAATCTCTTGGACAGGTTTGTTTTGGCTTGGTTTGGTTTTTAAGTTTTACAGTCATTTTTCAAATGAAAGCTATTCCATTCACTAATGGCAGGTAATTTAAGTGCTACTACCACTAGAATTCTAGAAGGATGGAGTCTGAAAGCTCTACAGCATGCTACAAAGCATCACTGAAATGACAGAAGAATTCTGGTCAGTGTCCCCTCAAAAACCTGAATAATCCTATCACATGAAAGTCCAATTCAGTTAACTGAACTCTTCTATGTTGAATGTACTTCTAGTCTGTCCCCACAACAAACTATCTCCAATAAACATTTCTACAGTATAATCTAGTTCCTATGTGCAATTATTGTTCAACTGTCCTCCAGCAAAGTTATAAAAGTTTACAACCCAATCTTTTCAAACACCACTAGAGTGTTACCACAGTTAAAAACTTTTGCACAATCAAACACTCAAACAGCCCATCTTTTCAAACACCACAGGAGTGCTACCACAGTTAAAAACCTTTGCACAATCAAACACTTAAAAAGGATCAATTCATTTCATATTCACTAACCGATTACCATCTTTCCTGAACTTAATTCATTTTCTTTACTTATTCTTCAATGCTTACAAGTATGCATGCAATAGTATGCAAGGACCTGTATGTCAATATGGGCTAGTGGTCACAGGACCTAGGTCTCTCTGACTGGGTAAGGCTGAGTGGCTAGTAAGTTCAGGGATGTAACTGTGCCTATCTCTCCAGTGCTGGATTACAACCCACACTTGACTTTCTACATGGGTGCTAGGGATTCAAACTCAGGTCTTCAGGCTGTGTGGTAGGCATGTTAATGACAGAGCTATCTCCCTTCCTAACTCCTTAAATTTCTGGACTTTAAGAAATTACAAATATATCAAGAATCAACTTACAGTATCAACTGATACTATTTTTTTCTCATTTACACTAAATTATCAAATCCTGTTCATGTTTCATACACTGATCTATATTTCTTTTTAGTAAAGTATAACTCTGCTATTTATTTTTGTTTGTATTGTCATGCTTGGGAAACACTCTTTAAGATTATATAAAAATATTAATCCATTTTAAAATTTGCTATTTTGAGTTGCTTTTGTTCTTTTTCTCTTCCTCCCTCCCTTTCTTTTCCAAGAGAATTTTCTCTGTGTAGTCCTGAGTGTTCTATAATTCTATCTGTAGACCAGGCTGGCCTTAAGCTTGGAGATCTGCCTGCCTCTGCCTCCTGAGTGCTGGGATTAAAGGCATGTGCCACCATGCCCAGCTTGTTTCTCATTTATTAAGGTTCCTTTTTTTTTTTCTCTCCTTTCCTTAGTAATATATGTTTTCTCTGTGTAAAAAATGTTAATTTTGTAAAACATGTTTTTATAAATTCATAAATTCCTGTATCTTGTTATCCTCTGCAAAGAGTACAATATGTTGATTTAACTCTGATTTTTATCTTCAATTAGTTGCATTGGCCCAGCTTATACCAGAATTCTTCAGCCACATCTATATTAGTGGATAGTGATTTTTTCATTACTAACAATGTTTTGTTTTTGTTTTTAAAGTCAGGGTCTCATTTTGTAGCCCAGGTTGGCCTAGAACTCACTCTACTTCAGAAGTCTCAATAAAATGTACAGTGATCCTCTTGCCTCAGCTTACCAATTGTTGAGATTGCAGGCATGAGGCACCAAGCTCAGCTAACAATCTTGTATAAATACTTCACATCTTGGGAAAGAGGGAAGAATTTCTTTGATTAGGATTCTATGGGGGGGGGGTCAAATGATATATATTAAAAATTTTAAGATATGTTTACACATTGCTTTCCCCAGAAGTCATAGCTTTACTTTCTAGTGCCAAAACAGAAAAGTACCCTCCCCTTCCTTTGGATTCTTACCAAGAACACATACCGCTTTGCATTAATTTTAAAAGTCTACTTAGTAAAATTATCTTTCATTTCTTTAACCATTACTTTCTTACTAACTTTTGCTTTTTATGTGGTGGTTTACATTTGACAGCAAATCCAACCTATGCTCTGATGGCCATATGTAGCCAACAACTGATATGAACACAATTGTAAACTTATTTAAAACATTATGAAATTAAAACAACAACTCAATTGCTCAAGTTTCCAGCACGAACTCTATAATGTATCTTATAGTGACTATCACCTTACAATGTCAAAGAGTTGAATACATTTGGGTCCTTTGTTCTTTTCTTTTTTATTCTCAGTTTTAGTTAATTTTTTAAAAACATTTATTTATTTATGGGGGAGGGAGCAGATGCTATGGTATGCACATGGAAGTCAGAGGACAATTTGTAGGAGTTGATTTTATTCTCCCACCATGTAGGACCAGGGAACTGAAATTTGATTGTCAGGCTTGTCAGCAAGCACCTTTACTTGTAGAGCCATCTCTTGCTTCTAAAAACATTTAATCTATTATAATATTGTATGTTATTTGCATTATAAATCTCTCTCCTTAAATCTTTTTATTTACATCATCTGAATGTTTTGAAAATTATAAGCAAATTATAAAATATGGTAAGATATGAGTATATACTATGGTGACATACAATGAAATTAAAATAATTTCTAGCCTGCTAGGTTTTCTAAGAAATACACACACACACACAGCATGTAGTCACACATGCATGCATGTGTGCACACATACCTTGTCATCCCTTAAGTATGAACTACTATGAACTCTGAACCTTCTGAGCACTAACATTGAGCACATGAAGTAAAGTGATGGGTGTCAGTAAAAATGCAAGTGAGGCACTGGAGAGATGGCTCTGAGGTTAAGAGCACATACTCTTCTTCCAGAGAACCTCAGTTTAGTTCTCAGCATCCACATCAGTTGCTCACAACTGCTGGAATTCCGGTTCCAGAGAATATGAGGCCTCTGGCCTCTGCTGGTACCTGCACTCATATGCATATACCCATACATATACACATAAATAAAAATAAGAACATTTACAAAAAACCACAATCAAACTAAAAATAAAAATACTGTGCAAAAAATTTACATCAAGATTATCTGTAGGTCCTAGCTCCAAATACCTAAAATATATTGCAAATAGTCCCTATTTTAAAAACAATTGAAATTTAAAACATTTCCGCCCCAGAAAACTTGGATAAGAAACCAGTACCGACAGTTTTAAGAATAATGCTGGAGCCAGGCATGGTGGCACACACCTCTAATCCCAGCACTCGGGAGGCAGAGGCAGGCAGATCTCTGAGAGTCCAGAGGCCAGCCTGGTCTACAGAGTGAGTTCTAGGACAGCCAGAGACACAACTGAGAAAAAGCAAAAAATAAATAAATAAATAAATAAATAAATAAAATAATAATGCTGGCTTTTTTCTTGTTGGATTTTTATACTTAAGCCTTTGGTTAAGTTGTAATTTATTTTTGTATATAGTTTAATGATCTTCTAAAACAATCTTTTAACAGTATGTGAGCATGAATTAATGAATAAGCCATTTTTTCCTGCTGTCATTAACAAATTACTCTTCAAAAACAGAGGTTATATCCCAAAGAAAAGACCTTAATCTGAATGTACCTGGTCCTTCATTCTTGCTTTTCTTGTTATGACAACTGTATTTAACTCTGATTCTGCTGGACTGCTTCTAGGTTCCTGCTCTGCTCTGCAGGTATTTGCATTTAGTGCAGCTTCTACTTTTCCAGTAGACGGTGCTGGGGAAGAACATGCTGAGTCGGCAGGCTGCGGAGATATGCTCTCTCTTCTATTAGTCCTGTCATCGTCGTCATCGTCATCACTGGACAAAATGACTAAAATCAGAAAGAAAATTCAAAATTTACATTAAAAGAATTTATACTTATATTTGTTAGTTAAATATTTAACTGGGTTTTAATAAACCAAATTTGTCTTAGATCTTTTCCACATGAAATCAATAAAGGCAAATGAAGGAGGAGCCAGTGAGATGGCCCAGTGTGTAAAATCACTTGTTGCACAAGCACAAGTTTGACCACTGGAATCCATGTAAAGTTGGGAAGCAAGAACTGACTCTCACATACACCCCCGCTCCAAAAAAAAAAAAAAAAAGCAAAAAAAAAAAAAAATGAAGGAAGATGTAATCCACAGTATCTCATGAAAGGTTAAAAAAAAAAAGCCTATGATCTATAATCTTTTCAAAAATATTAGATAAATAGGAAATCGACTCTTTTAGCCCTAGAGCGTCTACAGTCATCACTATCAGCGCTGGGGATACAGCTTAGCTGCAGAGCACTTGTCTAGCACACACAAGGCCCTGGATTCAATACTGCCAAAGAAAACATAAAACAGATGATATTGTCATCACTAATCCACACAGCAACATCAGTACCTCACAAGAATTATTCCTAAGTCTATTTCAGAGTTACAGAAAGTTTATGGCTTGAAAATACCCAAATTATGTTCAAAATAATACACATTTTAAATATATGACCAAATAATTTTGCCTTACAATGGGAAACACTAAAATTGTAACTGGTCCTAAAGAGAAACCACTATTTAATGTTCAATAAGTCTTGCTTTATATACATGAAGACACTGTAATGACAACTTGCTCTTAGATCTATCCTTATACCATAATCCTAGAGCCACCACAATGTAGTGTGGTAGAATCTCAATTTCCTACTCCAAGAATGCTGGCAAGAATTTGTCTTAACCACTCTACCTTCTACACTCTCCTTGTGTTTTCATAAAGTCTTAGCTTTGAAATTACTTTGTGATGGACAACCTAAGCTAACAAAAACACAGAGACAGTCATTGATTTGAATGTTTCAAATCTTTGTTGAAGTAGCTTACTTCCAACTGTAAGAGCAGGAATAATGTCTTATTCACTGTATTCCAGAACCCAAAACTGTGCTTCATCCAGAAAAAAGAACATTAAAAATATCCCGGGTTAATACATACTCTTTAAAGTGCTCCTATGTAAGCGTGAAAAACTGACTAAAGACATTCTGGTGATACAGTTGCCTGTGAATTACTTACTCCTGTAAGTAACTTTAATAAAGAGGGGATGGGTAAAGAGGCATGACATATGAACTTACAGGGGCAGTTTTCTCTTTAGTACCCCACACATACATGCTCAGTTAACACTGATCGAGTAATGTAGAGGCCCCAGAGGGCCATCACTCCAGTAATATCCACTTATCTCTTTGATTTTGTAATCTAGTTTTATAACAAATACTGGCCTTTTACTATTTTCAAAACTGATTATCTGATTCAATTTTTCTTCTGTATGAAATCACAGACATCAATGGTATCTATTTCATAGGACTGTTGTAAGGAAAAAAAGGATATGTAAAATCCTGTCACAGTGAATAGTACCTATTAACCTGTAAATTGTGTGTGCGCTTTATTTGACATGGATTAAAAATGTCCAAGAACTATCTTGTACTGCTTATTAAAAACAAAGAAAACAAAACCCAGAAATTTATCTTAAAAAGGAATTCTAGACTTGGCATGGTGATGCTGTAATCCCAGAACTCAGGAGGCAGAATGAGTCTATGCAAGCACCAGCTACATAGTTGAATTCAAGGCTAGCCTGGGTTACATTGAGATTCTGCCTTGAAACAAAATAAAAAAGTGTAGTATTCTATTTACAGTTATTTTTAATGTACCTGAGGGGTAGTAAACTGTGCTTTATCAAATAGGTAAAGCCAAAGTATATGGCAGGATGAAGTTTTTTTTAATTTATAATAAGCAAAGGTAATGTTTAATGTCACTATAATTGCAAAGCATGCAAAGGTATTAGTTAAATAACTAGTCTCATAGATGCTTTTATTAAAACACTAATACACTGGATCAGTAAAACTGTTCTGTTGTAGAAGTTTATTTTTAGTTATGTATAAAATAATTATTTTGTGCTCGATTGGGAAAAGGGCTGTCTAGGCCTTGGAGTTCTATATTGTCTGCCGGTGTTGGATTTATGTGAGGGATGTTTGATTGCTCATGATCTGCACGTGCTATCAGTAAAATATCCAAAGAGTTCTGGATCAATAAAAACACCAGAGCTCAGATGCTCGGGGTTCCAGTGTCCAGTATGGGGCTAGCCAGAATAGTGCTTCCCTCTGCTGAGGTCTGGCAGGGATTCCACTTATGAATATGCCTCCATGTCTTCTTTGATGAGTTGCCATGGCAGTGTACTACAACCCTGTTCAGAGAGGGTAGGCACTTGCCATATAGTCATGATAACCTGAACAAATGTAAAGGTGAAGGGAGAGAGCCAATTCCCCAAAGTTTTCCTCTTGTCTCTACAACTGTGCCATGGCACACACTCCAAATAATAATATAAATATTATTTATAATAATATTTCTTATAATATATAACATAATAATATATAATAAATATATTTATTATAATATATAATAACATAAAACCTTGATGATGATGATGATGATGATAATAGCAATTTTAGGATCCTATCTCAGAAACTTCTATGAATTCAACTATGTCTCTATGTGAAGTCCTAGCCCCCAATATGAGTATATTTGAAATAAGGGTTTTAAGTAACAAAGATTAGATGGAGTCACTAAGAGTGGGGCCTTAACCCAAAAGAACTAGTAACCTAAAAAAAAGGAGACACAAAGCAGAAAGTTCATGTTTATGGTTGATGTGACCCTATGTTAAGGTCTGCTTAAGGCATGTCAGAAATACATGAATTTATATCTTTGTATTATCAAAGTTACATAGTTATATAGCTGACGAACATAACATTAATTAAAAACTGTTATTTTACTTATGTGTTGGGAACTGAACCTGGGTTCTCTGCAAGAGCAGTTAATGTTATTAACTGCTAAGTCTCAAGATAAAGCAATTATTTAAAAAGCTTTACCAAACCAGCCTTACTACTATAAAGATCACATCATGCCAACAATATTAACAATAAACATATGCTACTAAAATATGTAAAAATGTTTATCAAGTAACATTACATTACAAACTTATTACTGCCAGCCAACTATCATACAGTAGAATTTAACTTTTATTTTGTTTATTTCAGACAAAACATCCTCACTGAGACCAGCCTAGGCCTCTCTAGCCTGCTGGGGCTGACCTTGAACTTCCTGCTCCAGATTTCCCAGGGTTAAGCTTGTAGGTGGTGTGACAGGTTTCCAGGCATGTGTCACCATGACTGGATAGTGATTCTTAACAGTTCCTTCTGAAAAATAAACTAACGTGCCCTTATGAGTTGAGGATTTTTAAACTGAATTAATAATTCAACTTATATTTCTGTGGTATAATAGAAAAAACACTCAGTTTCCCTCCCTTTATTTACCAGTTATCAGAATAATGCTTTGGAATTCTGAGCAACCTCTAAAGGAAACCAAGAGAGGCTTTTTAAGGTATTTTGGCTGAAAGGGGGTGGTTTAGTATAATGAGCCTTAGTTTTTGTTTTATTGAGGTAGGCTTTCATTATGTAGCTCTGGAAAACATGAGCCCTATGACCAGGCAGGCTTCGGGTCCTAAGGGATTATGATAATTTGAATTCTCAATGACCAACAGCTATAACTCTTCGCAACCAGGTCTTCTCATTCTCATCAGGGCGAGTCCTTTCCTCTTATCTCCTGTGTCTTTGTGTTGAGTTCACAGTGGTTTCTAATAGTCATTTTTGAGTGTTTCCAGGCTTCCCTACTAAACTGGATGATTGAGGTTTTCTCATATACTCTGTATTATACTCTACATTAAGCCATTTCTCTAAGCAGCTTTGGGTCATTTTAGTGGGAAATACTATTTTAAAATACAAACAGAGAAAACGAAGTTGCTGTTTTTCTTTTTCTGGTTTTATCTTAGCAATTTTCTTTAACATAAAGAAGCAATCATATAAATTATTCACCTGCTTTGTCATTATGGATGCACTTGAAATAACACTGGCTTTATTGTTAATAACAACACTGCTCAGTAAAATTGGGCTTCCCTTGCTTAAACTGAAAATACATCACATTAAGGGATAGAAAACCACAATGTCATAAATCATTTGAAATAACTGTGTGTCTCAAACATCAAGGAAATAATCCAGTTAATTTGCTTTTGTCTATTTATTTTCAGCTGTACCAGGTATTGAACCCATGGCCTTGTGCACACTGTGTCAAGTGCTATACCCCTGGAGCTACCTTCCTAGCTCTTAAATTTTGCTTTATTTTGAATTTTACTTTATAATTACGAAAACATTTATAGGGTTAGTAGAAAGTATATCTGGAGAAACCTAGGGTGTTCCCTAATGTCTACATCCTTTTCTCCCTTTAGTCTTTGGTATTCCTTCTATTTAAAAACTATTTCATTCTCCCATTCTGTACAATGTATTCTTGTTTGCACATTGCTTTGCTTTGATAAATATCTACAAAACTACACTATATTATATAACTATATAAGAGGTCTCCTCTTTATCTTACAGCTATATACACCACAGTTTATTCAGCCAATGTCTTCTCTTTTCACTTTGTAGAAAATAAAAATGTGTGTATGCATATAAAAAAAAAAAAGACTAAGATTTAGGGGAGGAAGAAAAGTGGTAAGAAAATTAATTTTCACTGAGTCTGTGTGGCAAACATTGTATTAAATTATGATTATCTGGCATTTATATGTTATCTTATCTCCTCAAATCACTAACAAAGAAAGGGGCTAAGGAGACAGCTTGCTTGGCAAACCCTTGCAAGCAACCAGGATCAGAGTTTGATCTCCAAAACTCAAATAAAAAGGCTGGGAATGGTTAGTTTCTAACAAAAGTACTGAGACGGAAGAGACAGGCTGAACCCTGGAACTCACTGACCAGCCAGGCTAGTCTAATCATCAAGCACACACACACAGTCTATAGGAAACACCCATTTCTATACAGGAGAGACTAAATTATAATGAGCAATAACTAACACTTGAGCAAAGACTGGGGCCTAGCTATTGCTTTCTTATTTACTACTTTAACATGAGCAGAACAAAAACAAAGTCAGTTATTACTTTCACAACTGCATGAACATACTTTAATCATTTGATCCCCAAATGCATCGTATCTGCCCTAAGAAGATGCCTTGGGGAACTATGCTGCTTCTCAATTAAGGTCATATTAAAAAACATACAATAAAAGCATTGGATTGATATAAGCATTGCTGATGAATACAGTTAATCTAAGTGTGGTGGCGCACACCTGGACCCCAGATGCTCAGGAGCAAAGAAAGGCAGGAGGCCCACTGAGTCCACAGGTTTTTTGAGTTTCAGGATGGGAGGGAGGAAACAGAAGAGGATACTTACTTGGATCATTTAGATCTAACATGCTTGTCCTTCGTTCTTTCGAGTTTGTGAGTTTAGGTATTTTTCCCCCAGGTAGAATGACTTTTCCATTAGTCTGTATGTAATTATGTCTGCTAGCATCACAAGTCACCAAAATGTCAATCGGAATCTTTTCCACACTGTTACCATAAAACTTCTTAGCTGTTAGTCCTGTGTTTTGTGATTTCTGTCCTCCAGAATTCTGATGAATTGATGTTCTTAATAATGGTCCAGTAGATTCAGTCAAAGTTATAGCTTGTCTGCAATTTCTTTGCAAGTCATTACGAAAAACTATACCACAACTTTGGCATTTGGTTTGATTTTCTTTTTCTTTTCCACATTTTGGGCAACATTCACGCTGTTCAGAAACCTTATGTCCCAAAAGAACAAAAGAAAGAAAAGACTTTGGTATTTTACTTTAGCATCAAAAACCTTTTAAAAGTCTCAAAATGAAGTATTTTTTTTCCATCACCATCATCATGGACTACCTAAGATCCTAAATGAGTCATGTTATTTGGGGTCAGCATTAGAATGCTAGAAAAAATCTCAAGACCATCTAGTCCAGCAGTCAGCTGTGATAAGCTGATTTCACCCTAAAGAATCAAAACAGAAAGGGATGGGAATGGTAGAGACATTGCTTTGTAAGTAATAGGGCCTAGATTTGATTCTCAGGACCACAAACAAACAAATCAACAAACAAACAAAAAAGAAACACCCCAAGTGCCTGCCTCTCTCTACCTGATTATATGGGATTATAGACATATATAGCTTAAAGATAATTTTTATCTTATGTTAATTATAATTTCTTTCTAAAAGCAAAAATTGATTAAAATTTAATTTTGTCCCAGTTGGTCAGTAAACACACACACACACACACACACACAAAACAAATCTAAACAAAAACAAAAAAAACAAAACAAAAACCACATATACACAAAGTTAAATAACTTCAAATTACAGTAGGGGTTTGATGGTAAGACTCTTTCAGCATAAAGTTTGTTCCTCTGCAGTAGTCAGACTGCTTTGTAGCTCAACAAGGAAGACACAGAGGCATATTCATTGGTGTAAACCCTGCCAGACCTCAGCAGAGGGAACCACTATCATGGCAAGCACCATCCTGGACAGTGGAATCCTGAGAGTCTCATATCAGGGGTTTTACTGATACCTAAGCTCCTCAGGTGTTCTAGTGATAGTATGTGCAGATCATGAGGAATCAAACATCTTTTACATAAAGCCAACAACTGCAGACAATACAAATGCCAAGGCCTAGGCAGCCCTTCATTCAACAATGTGCAAAACAACCATTTTAAACCACTTTAAGCTAAAAATAAACTTCTTCATTATTCCTCAAAACTGCAACAACAAAAGAAAAAAAGAAACACTACAAATTTATTATTGCATACTATGTGCAAAACTCTATAAATGAAAAACCTTACTTAATAAAAACAAACCTGTCTTAGACAATGTCATTTTTATTTTGCATCCAAAAGATGTTTAATTACATTAAATTCACAGATCATGTTTTCTTAAAAGTAGTACAGTGTTGAGTCTTACATTCTTAAATGGAAAGATAACCCACTAATTTTGTTTGTAAATTAAGGATTACAAAAAGGCTGTCTACAATTTTTCTTCCCTCTAAGGGAAAACAGGATCACTTGGCACAGAAGTAGAGTCAAAGAAGGCCTTTAGGCACAAAGCAGTTCTGAGGCAGCAGCCCAGGGAGGAAGGATGGTGTGATGAAGAGTTTTACTTCTCCCCCTTCCTCTTTTTAGGATATGCCAGTATGGCCTGAGTCAACCTTAGGCTGCCAAGCCAGGAGATGGGTCAATAGGAGGAAACTGAGCAAATACCTAAACAGCAAGGATGGTGGGAATCAGAATTCTATGGCCCAAAAGAATTACAATCCTACAAGAACAAAAAAATAAACACACTGAAATAAACTCACAGGCTTTACTATACATATATATGTGCATTTCCTAGCCCTGCCTAATGACAAAATACAAATAGAAACTCAGCACCAGTGAATATAATTAGAGTCCAGATGCCTTCCTGTCATGTAAAGGAACACTGACTTCCTGGAGAAATGTATGACTCTTGGGCTGAGGCACTGAAAAAACAAGTAAGTCTAGCTATCTTGTTACATGAAGTAAAGAAGCTCTCAAAGATTTGATGGGGATGTGTCAACAAGCAACAGGGACCAGCCTGAAGGGATAGTCCATAAACAAGAGTGGGTATTGTCTGAGCATCAAAATACATGAAACTAAAACATTATAACTGAAGTAAAATAAGAATCTATATGCTCACAATGATACAAATAACTAAATACAGGCTGAAGAGATAGCACTTTCTACTCTATTTTCAGGCTCAGAATTCACATCTCAGCACTCATGTGAGGATTGGGTATTCTCACTAGGGCTTGCTGGCTTCCAGCTAGTCATGAAAATGCCAATCCCAGGTTCCTGGGGAAGACTTTTCTTCAAAGGAAGAGGTAGAATGTGATAAAGAAGGACACTTGACTATCTCTTTTGGCCTATGTGTTTGTCAGCATAGGTATATGCAGCATCCAACACTCATACTCCCAGTGAACACACAGTCACACAAACACATGTACACAAAAACCAATCAACCAACAAACCAACCAATCTTCTATCATGTGTTAAAAATTCTTATTAACAAATGAGTGAGGGGCTAGGAATATAGCTATAGTTCATTGATATAAGCTTAGCATACATACAAAAGGCTCAGAGTTTGATCCTATGATGGAATGGGAAGTGAGAGAAGGGAAATACTTATTAATTTCACAGGTTTAGAAATGTGTAAAGAAACATCTTAACTAAGGTGAAAAATCAATACCAAGTGCCTCTCAATAAATTGCACAATGACAAGATACACATCATTTCTTAGAGAAATAATGAAAATATACAATTACGATGAAATAACAGATAAATACGAGACACAAAGTCATGACCGAAGCACCTTAAATACATCAAGGTTATGAAAGATAAGAAATTACTGGACATTCCAAGTCCACATTGCAGTCAACCACAGTTGCAAACCTGGCCTTGCTCTTCTCCAATTCGACAAAAAATGTCTACACCTACACAGACTGAGCTATACATCAAGTACCTGATTGCTTTTTTCCAGAAGTACAGTGAGAGGGATGCGAACAGCTGTCAACTCTCCAAAATTGAGTTCCTCACCTTCATAAACATGAAGCTGGCCACCTTCACAAAGACCCAGAAAGACCTTGGTGTCCTCGGCCACATAAAGAAGCTGTACTTCAACAGTGATGGGAAGCTAGAGTGTCAAGAGTTTCTCAACCTTACTGGTGGTTTAGTTATAACATGCCACTGATCTTCCTCTGATCTTCCCAGAAGTTATCTAAGCCCCATTTCCCTTCCAGCCACCAAGTCATCACCTCTTCCCTAATCCACACGTACTGAACCCAGCACACCCACCATACGATGCAGCCCACTCCTGCTAGCAGAAATAAAATAAAGTCTTTATTTCATGTTAAAGGGGAGAGAGGGACTACTGGAATTGCTGGGAGTAATGGTACATGCTTTTAAACCCAGCACTCAGGAGGTAGAGGCAGGTGGATCTCTGAGTTCGAGGCCAGCCTGGTCTACATAGTGAGTTCCAGGGCAACCAGAGCTACATAGTGAGACCCTGCCTCAAAACAAACAAATTACTAGAATTATTCCAGATGAACACCGTCCAAAGAGTTGCAGCCAAGGCGACACATGATCCTGAAATGAAGCCTAAACCCATGAAAAACACTGTTTTTGTTGTTTGTTGTTGTTGTTTGTTTTTCGAGACAGGGTTTCTCTGTGGTAACTCTGCTGTCGTGGTACTAACTCTGTAGACCTCCAACTCATAGAGATCCACCTGCCCCTGCTTCCCAAATGCTGGGATTAAAGGTATGCGCCACCACCCACTGGCTGAATAGCACTGTTTATCTAAGATTTAGATGGGGATATAAGTCAGTGATCAGGAACCTGTCCAGCATGCCAAAGTCCTAGGTTCACAGAAAGAAATAAAAACGACTGGATTTTGTGGAACAGATTACAAGCTGAAAATCAATCTTTTCTGTACAGTTTATTTTATTTTTAAATTATATACATGTCAGAGCAGTATGTACATGTGTGAGTATAGGTTCTGTAGATCCCTGAAGAAAAGATCACATCCTCTGGAGCTGGAGCTGTAGGTGCTTGTGAGCTGCCCAGCTTGGGTGCTTGGAACTGATCTCAGGTCCTCTGTGAGAGCAGCCCTTACAGAGGTGAGCCATCTCTCCAACCTCAGGTTTGTGTTTTTATTAAGTTAAAAACATTTTTTTCTTTGTGTATAATATATACGTATGGGAAAAAGGGAGAGGGAAGAAAGAGGGAAAGAGAGAGAGAAAGAGAGAGGAGTTGGGGAGAAAGATGAAATTAGGGAGAGGGGGAAGAAAGAGGGAAGATGTAAAAAGGGAAGAGAGGAGGAGGAAGAGAAGGGGAAGGAGAATGATTAAAAACAGGTCAGAGACAACCTTGAGCTAGCCCTTGCTTTCTACTTTATCTGAAACAAAATGTCTTATTTTGCCACTGGATTCTCTGTCTTCCATTTCCTACTATGATTACTGGGATTATCTATATGGACTATCATAACTGGCTTTGCACTGGTTCTGGGGATTTGAACTCAGGTCCTCAGGCTTGTTTGTCAAGTGCTTTTACTGATCTGGCCATCTCTCCCACCCTCAGTTTTAAAAACTCAATAGCTACATGACGCCTCAGTCTGTAGTGAAGAACTGTAAAGCAAGGCTGGAAGACTGTGATGAAGTGGAGGCTAGCCTGGGCTACAAAGTGTCTTGTCTCCTAAAACAAAAATCAACAACCAAAACCACTTATTTTGGACTGGAGCCATGACTCAGCAGTTAAGAGCACTGGCTGCTTTTCAGGAGGACCACAGTTCAATTCCCAGCACCCACATGGCAGGTCACAACTGTCTGTAACTCCTGTTCTAGGGAATCTGACACACTCACCTTGACAGATATACATACAGGCAAAACACCAATGCACATAAAATAAAAATAAATAAAATATTTAAAAAACACATATTTTTAAAACATGCTTTGGTTTTTGAAATTTTCAGCTGAGTACAATTATCTGTATTGTACAGATACAGGTATGCACTGATAAATTCTTCACAGAAAAAAATTCTATATATTGGACAGGTAGAAAATGGTCTGTTTAAAATCAGAAACATTTACTTAGATGACTTTTCTAGGTTTCTTAGGGTCCTGTGATAAAAGATCACCTAGAATGTAATAAGCAGTAAAGATAATGTGAGTGGGCTGGTAAGATGGCTCCGCAAGTAAAGCCTACAAGCAGGATGACCGGAGTCAGATCCTGAGGATTCAAAGTGAAAGAACAAACTCCCAAAGAGTTCCACACTTACGCCATGGTATGCATGTGGCCACACTCTCACATACATACACAGTCATAAAATTAGTAATATAATAAAAATACCATGTGATAAGTAAAAAGAGGAACTTCTCTACCTACCTCTAAATGGGTCAAACACTTCTTTGAGGCTGGGGACAGAGGTGATAGCTGGTAAGTACTATAGTGGCGTTTCTGCTGTACTTTCCTCTTAATTTCAGACTCTACATGTGATTCCGACTCTTCTGTTTTCTTCATTGTACATTCTAAAAAAAGTGGGGGATGAAAAGCACTGAATTTAAATTTAATAAATTCCTCATGATCTTCTACAGAAGACTTAAAAGTCCATATTTTCAAATATTAATTTTTAGTTAAAATGGGATACATTTTAACTAAACGTATAATACATGTATTATACATGTATGATGAAGAATAGCCACATGGCTAATGGGCAGAGGTGCTTGCCACCAGCACTGATGACATGAATTTGATTCTCAGGATCCACATGATGGAAGAAAAGAATTTCTGAAAGTTGCTTGCTAACAACTCGTGTACTTATGCACCAGCACATGCACGCACACACACACACACGCTAAACATATGTAAAATACAAAAACATAAAAAGACCTTTAAGACTAAGGCAATAAAAATGTCCAAGCTACCCCTGGTTTTTTTCCCTTCTCAGCAGGATTTCCACACTGCAGACTACTTCAGAAGCATGGCAATGTTATATTCCGCTGAGCAGTAACAATAGAAACACCATAGTAAACCAGACATATGCCCCTTCCTCTTTAACTTAGCACTCTTCTTAGATAATAAGAACACACAGGATTTAAATATTTAGCACAAAGGTTTATATTAAGAAAAACTAAACTAATTCTTAAGCAACTCATCTAGATTCTTTTTGTCATGTTTGACATGTATTTTTCCTTAGAAATATAAAAATTATTTTTATAATGTTCCAGTGTAACTGCTCTACTGAAAAACTCCCAGCTTTGCTAAATACTTCAACTTTTCTGTCTTGAATATTTTCTCCTCCGCTCCCTCCCCCTTTGAGATGAGGTCCAGTTACTTTAAACTGGTTGGTATGAACTCTTTATATAGTCCAAACTGGCCTTAAACTTGTGAGCTTCTGCTTGCTTCTGGGTCCCAAGTGCTAGGACAGGAATACACAACCATGTCCAGCTTCCTTTTCTCTTCTGACTTCAAAGCCTCATATAGACATGACAGTCTTGTTTCATATTTTATTTCAAAGAGGTTCATTTCTCCACAGTATTTTTTTTTAAATTCTCTCCCACATGTTCCTCTCTGTACAAGCAAAGTCTACCTAATCTATCTGACAAATCCAAATCCTTCTTTGCTAAGAAGCTAGCTGCCTTTGTCCTACCCAGGTCAAGTAATCAATCCATAGTTCCCTTGGTACCCAATCTGTAATTCTATTAGCAATCATTTAATAACAAAATACTTGTTTGTACTGATCTATTGTTGACAATGCTGTGAAAAATCTGATCTTAGTAATATTTTTCTAACACCCAGAAAAGACAAAAAAAGTATTTAACTATATTAATGAATTACATGAAGACCAAACTGTATGACATATTTGAATATGAAATGCGAGTTGTGGTGGTACATCCCTTTAATACCAATACTCAGGAGCCAGAGAAGCAGGGGAATTTAGATGAGGAGGTGATGTTTCTAAGTCACCTTTGAAACTGATTTACCCTTTACAATAGAGAAAATGAACCATGTATAAAGTTAGAACCCAAGGACTTAGCCTTCAACCAAAGGACATAAAGGACTTAAAAAAAAAAAACCTATCAAGGTTTTACACTTGAGGTTACATAGAGAAACGGGCTAGTCAAGAGCATCCAGATTTGGTAGTTTTAAGAAGGCATAGTTTAGTTTACAATTTCTAAATAAATGATCACTAAGAGCTATACTATCTCACCCTTGAGTAAAAAAGAATGCAGATAACATATTTAAAACCAGAAAATACATAAACACAGGTATAGGTGTCCAGAACATAACAAATTACTTCTAAAATTAATTTAGAGCAAAATAGCCTGAAAACATGACCCTCCTCAAGATAGGGGTCCTGAATACTTAAAAGGCCAAGGCAGGGAAATTGAACCCAGGAGTAGAGAGACCAGTCTGGGCTGAACAGAGTATGCCTCAGAGAAAACCTTCAATGCCTTTAAACAACATGCTGCTTCAGATTTGTTTTATTTTGAGATAGGGTCTCACTATGCATCCCTGGTTGACCTGGCACTCACTATGCAGAACAGGGTGGCCTTGAACTCACAAGAGATACACCTAACTCTGTCTCCCAAGTATTAGCAGCATTAAAGGCTTGTGACACCAGGCCCTACTCAAATTTATTATTTTTATACTAAACTCAGTTATGAACACAAAGGAAAATCCTTTTCGTATAAACAAATTTCCACTAGAGCTTAAAAATTGAACACAAGGTATATGCACATCATTCTGCTCAAGCATCTATCAGTTTTCTGCCAAATGCTTCTTAAATACAAGTAATACTTAATAAAAGTAAGTAATTATAACAGTATGTATAACATTTAAAAGTGAGTATACATCTTCGCTTTGTATCTGAAAGGGGCCTAATTATAGGATTTCTCAAGATGGCAATCTGTAAATGCCTATCACCTGTGAAAAGTGGTGCAGTACTTACACATAAGCTGTGCACATCTGCCTGTACTTTAAATCACTTCTAGATTACTTATATTACCCAATACACTGTAAATGCTATGTAGTTATTTTTTGTGCTGTTTAGTAAATAAAAACAACAAAAATGAAGGTATATGTTCAACACAGACGCAATTTTTGACAGGTGTAATTTTCTTTTTTCAAATATAATTGACCATATTGGCTGAATCTGTAGGCCCAAGCGCCAAAGCTATGGAGGCTCACTGCAGAGACAGATACTAAGTTTTAAGCTAATAAAATGGAGTGGTTGAACATGAGCGGATACTTTTCTTCTGTATATGTGAATTAAAGAGTGATTTATTGCAAAATGAAAAGGAAATTTAAAGAACAAAATGAAAAACAGGAGGGAAATGGGTAGTTTTAATGTATCATTATATAAATGCTATTCTACATGCTTGGAAAAATTAATACTACCAAACAAAACAAACAACAACAAATCCAATGTGTTTTGACGGAAACCTAAAAAACTCACACTAACAGTTCATAAGTTTTAACTTTTTACTACAAAACCGCTCATCAATGTTAGTTAAGGCACACGGCTATAACTTACTAAAACTCATTATTAAGTACATCCCAAATTCAAAAGGAAAGCAAGCAGAACAATGAACAAGATTGCGGGTCAGCAAATGGCTCAGAGGTAAGGGCATGTGCTAAGTTCAATCTCCTGAGCGCCCAAGGTGAAAAGAGAAAACACACACCAGCAGAGTTGTCTTCTGACCTCAACACATGGAATATGGTACTTGGGCTAACTGTATAGACACACACATATACACAGCCACACACCACACACACACACACACACACACACACCTAACTAAATAAATAAATGTAAAAAATCATCTTGAATATCAAGAACTTAAATTCTGTTTAAATTTTAAAATCCATTTGATGGTGGTGGTGGTGGTGGTGGTGGTGGTGGTGGTGGTGGTGGTGGTGGTAGTGGTGGTGGTAACATGTATGATGTGTGTGAGTGCACGCATGTGCATACCATGTTGCACATGTCAAGGTTAGAGGGTAGTTTTGCAGAGAACTCTTTCACCTTTGAGGGTTTGAGGAATCAAACTCAGGTTATCAGACAAGTGCTCAAGCATTTTTATCTACTGTGCCACAGTGCCACAGTGATTTATTTTAATGTAAAATTATTCTAGGAGCTATGCTAGAAACTAATGACATGTGAACTCCAAGGAACATTATATGCAATATTGTGCTAGTACTGTAGTTCATCCTATAACCAGGCATATATTCACCTGCCCAATAAAAAATTGTAAAAAAATATAATTAAAGAAAAGAGGTGGCATTTCAATATAACTTTTTTCTTATTCTCAAAATGAGTTTACAGCTTGGGCTGAAGGAGTTCAGTTGGTACAGTGCTTACTTGGCAGTCACAAAGCCCTGGGTTCAATGCCTAACACTACATAAACCAAAAGTCTATCTGGGAGGCAAGACTGTCTTAAAAACACTCCCATACCTCAAATGCTTACTAATTAAATATTCAAATACTGTCATGAAATGTATAAGTACTGCCCATAAGAACTTAGAAATATTAATGTGTATAACCTTATTGCAGAAGAATTAATAAATGCAAAATAAATGAAATAGAAAATTACCATTAGGCAAAAATCAAGCAATAATTGGTGTAGGAATGAATAACGCTTCATTAGAACCCACTAATGAAGCTATGGATGGAGGTACAATTCTATAATCCCAGCACTCCAGAGGTATAGTCAGAAGCACTAGGAATTTAAAGACAGGATTGGACATAGCCAGTTTGAGGCTGAGACATAAAAGGCTGTCTGACAAAGTTCAACACTTAATAAAGAGAACTTTCAGTACCAAGAAAAACTAGTAATTTTACAGTGATGAAACCCCAGAGAAACTACTATATAACATAAGTGATCACGACTAATATCAACAGTAGCCAAACACATCAAAATCATGTAATCCCTGATATAGTGCACTAAAAAAGGCACATCATTTCTATAAGTGTTGTCAAAAATAAGTGCAGATGCAGCCTTATATGAATCATCACCAAACACAAACCAAGAGGCATTACAAAAGCAACTCACCTGTAGTCATCAAAGTTATCCAGAAAACTAAGATAACAACTAACTGCAATGCGGGAAGGGCATCAATGAAAAACAGGTTACTTCTGAACAAGGTCAACAGCTTAGCAAATGATAATGGCATATGCCTTTAATCCCATCATTTGGAAGGCTAAGGCATAAGATTATTAGTTTGGGCTAACTCTGGCTATATGGAGTCCTATGCTGGCCTGATTCTCTGTCTTAAAGCAAACAACAAAAACCCAATAAACCAGCAAGTAGTCATTTTATACTAATCCCAATTTTGACAAAAGTAATAATTTAAAAGACATGACAAGGATGAAAAGTAAATAGGAACCATTTTTTATTAGTTCTTCTGTAATAGTTTCTGAATAACTATTCACAATTATCTCAAAGTCAAAAACAAAGAAATCCAAAGATTACTCCTAATTCCTTAATGAACATTGTTGGGTGGTTTTGTTTGTTTGTTTTGAGACAAGGTTTTACTATGCAGCCTTGGATGGCCTGGAACTTACTAAGTGTGCCAGGCTGGCCTCAAACTCTCTGAGATCCACCTGCCTCTGCCTCCAGAGTGCTGGGATGTAAGGTGTGCGCTACTATACCTGGTTGGATAAATATTGCTGAATATTAATTGAACATTGTTGAATAAACTTTAAGTATTCTAGCAGACTAGCTAAATGACATCTAAAATATTATTAGTGGGTCTAATCACCTTTCCTCTCTGAAATGCATCTGTCAAATAGAAACAGTATTTCTGTGGTTCTTCTCTGAAGATCAATGTAACTCTGTACTGAGAAAGAGATTTGGCATGGAAAAGACCTGGGTTTCAAGCCTATCTGTTATTGCTAGCTTTGTAAGCCTGAGTAATTAATTCATTGCTACTATGGTACCATTTGCTCTTCTGTAAAATGTAGATAAAAAATCCAAACTTAGAGGGATCTTCCACAAGAAATAGAACATAAGTACGTAACAAATATGATGTATTTGACTTAGCAAGTAGAATGGAGTCAGAGTTCAAAAATAATGAAGGTGTAACAGAATGGACATTGAAGAAGGTAGTTATTATTGCTACACTCAATTTACTAACCTTACTATGTGCTGCAAAGTATAATAATTCAAATTTGAAAGAAATAATCTAAGATAATGAAAAACAATGAAACTGAGTAAGAAAATTTTACTTACAAAAAAGAGGTACATTCAATGCATGTACAAAAATTTGGAACTAGGAACCATCATGTTTAAAAACAAGTATAAGTACTGTTTTTAAACAAGGAGGATACATGTTAAGAAATAGGGGCTGTAGAGACGGCTCTTGAAGAAGACCAGAGATAAGTTCCCAGCACCAAATTCCTGTAACTCTAATTCTTGAAGGATCTGAAGCTTCCAACATCTATGGGCACCCATACACGCATGCATATCGGCCTCATCCACTTCCGCCCCCGCAAGTACACACATGCAAAGTTAAAATTAACAAAAATAAATCTAAAGAAAAAAAAGTTGAAGAATCTATTCTAAATTGGGCTCAGCAGTACATGTCTGTAAATTCCATCCACCCTAGAGATTAAGGGAGGGGATTTAAGTTAAAGGACAGCCTGCAACAGAGTAACCTTGATCTCAAACCAATAAATAGAAACAGTAATGCTGAGCTGGCAGAATGGGGCAGAGAGTAGAAGCACTTGCAGTGCAAGCTCAACCATTAGAGACATATCCTGGGATCTATATAAAAGGAAAGCTGATGTGACAGTGTGCATCTGTAACCCCAGTACTCCGATGCGGGGTGACAAGTGGGATGCAGAGCCACCTAGATGCTCAGGGGCCAGCCATCCTGTAGTACAGTGTGGCAGAAACCACAAAGCAGACTGCCTCAGCAAGGTGAAAGGAGGGAAGGGAAGAAGACACCCGACAGTTGTCTTCTGACTCCACACATGCCCCACGGCATGTACTCCCAGACACCCATTAATAATAAATAAAATAAAAATCATTATTTTACATAAGGAAGATCAATTTAATGGTGAAATACATTTTATACAAGTTATTTTTGCATTAATACAAAATGATATAATCCAATATAAAACCATCTTAAAGCTATAGCTAATCCATGATTAATACTTGGGAGTTTTTAATGAAAACTATACCAACTATACCAAAGATTTCAAACTATACTCACCTGACTGTTCAAACCATCCTGACAATGTAATATCACAGCTTAAAACAAAAACAAAATCTCAAATCTGTTATAAAGTATGGTTTTCAACATTATTTCTATTATGCCTGAGACTATTATTCTAAAGCTAGTATCTATATTATCCCTAGTTAAACTTCTCATGCAGGAATTAAAAACCCTTCACAGGGTAACAAACAAAATTGTACACTTACCTACACCTTGGACATGACTTAACCTTACAGGGTTATTTTCAACTTTTTGAACATGAGGTGGATATTCTTTCCTACAAAAGGAAATTTATATGATTTCATTCAAATAGGAAATGTAGTTTTCAAAGTGACAAAGTTAAGGGACCACTTACATTTATTCAGAGAAACCACATCTTGTCATGTTAAAAAGCGATACTTTAAATAAAACTGCCTTAGGAAAATAAAACTACAGCTAGAGAACAATGGCAGTATCTCGCTGAAAGTGTCACTCTACCAGAGCCACAACAGTGGACTGCTAGAATACCTAATTCAATAAAATAAACTCAAATTATCCATTTTTCAAGACAGTCATTTGTTTAATTGAATTTTTATTTTTTAGAAAAAGTGCCTCATTTATGGTCTCAAACTGCCAGATGCAAGAGATCCTCCCATGTTAGCCTCAATTAGCTGGTATTCCAGGCCCTACTTTCAGCTCACAGCCAAAATAATCACTTTGAGAAAGCTGTGTATTTATTCCTCAAATGCAAAATTTAGACTCTTTAAATTGTCTTTTAAACAGTTTATAAAATTTACATTAAAAAACTTCATCACATGTGTGACAAGTTTAACAGAGCAGTTTAATATTTTAAGACAAGCATATTTCTGGCCATATCAGTTTGAATAAATTACCGAACTGAATACCACTCAATTTTCATTTTTGCATTTTTCTCATTATTCAAAAAGTAAAATGAAGAAAATGAATATTGAGCAAAAAATAAATTTTAAATAAAATTGGTCTTGAAGACCATGCTAAAATCAGTAAAAGAATGTTTTGTACAACATAGAACAAGTGACGTCTTGGTCTTATCTTGTCATAGAACATAATGGCCAGAAATACACTTGTCTTAAAATATTAAACTACTTTGTCAAACTTAATATACCATTAGTTATCATTATTTTAGAAGGGATCTCATTACGTAGTACAGGCTGGCTTCAAACTTGCAATCCTTCTGCCTTGGTGCTGGGAGTGCAATCATAAGCCACCACATTTACCTCAAATATAACCTATAATAAACATAACTTCAATAACTAAGTGTCCCAAATAGCATATCTATATACATCTAAGTATACTAACTTTGAGAAAAAACAAAAAGTTCTATAGGTCCTATTGAGAGAAAAGCATTATATAAAGGGAAAAAGCAGCACTAAATCAAAAAGAATAACAGATACTTTCCAATTCTAAGTAAAAGTTTCTAAAAATACTCTTACTTTATATAAGCAGAGAATTAAAGAAGCTAATTCTACTTATTTATAATCCCACACTAGTGATTCATAGCTTCTATTTAGTACAGAACAATGTAGTGCACTTGATTAAACAAATCACAAATGAATATTCTTTCAAGGATTTCATATTTCTACATAAAAGTCAAAGTACTAAAATAAAAATGACAAAGAAAACAACATTAAAAAAAGACAAGTAATGTATTTGTAAAACCAACCAGCAAATACTGAACACTATGCACCAGATATTATTGTTCAAAATATTTCCTATTAACTCCTTATTCTCATGATAATCTTGCAAGCCACACACTATCAACATTTTATAGACGAAAAAAAAAGAGCACAATAAAGTTGATTAACTATAGCCCCACAATTATTAAATGAAAATTTTAGCATCTAATCCCAGCAAACTATGTCAGCAGCAACGACAAGAGCAGTATCAGGAATATGTGAACAATTTCTATTCTGCCAAGATTTAAAAATTTGTGAAGATAAAGAAAAGGACTTATGTTTCATGCAGTGGTAGCAAGGGTACTATGAAAAAAGGAAAGTAAGCTGGAGATTTAGCTCAGTGGATGGAATATGTTTGGTTAGCCTGCACAAAGACCTGGGTTTGATTTCAGCACTATTTATTGTTTGTATGTATGTATATATGTATGTATGTATGTATGTATGTATGTATGTATGTATGTATGAATGCATGCATGCAATCCCAGCACTTAATGGGTGGAAGCAGGAGGCAGAAGTTCAAGCAAGGTTGGGGCTAGAGATAGCTGAGTAATTAAAAGCAATCTTAACTGCTCTTGCAGCGGACTCAAGTTCTGTTCCCAATGCACGCACACATACACATACACACACATACAAATACATACATACAAACATACAAACACACACACACACACACACAGAGTTTAACTCCAGCTCCTTTAAGACTTAGAAGAGTCAATGCTTCTGACCTCCAAAGCTATACACTTGTACCCATACCCAAAGCAAGATACACATACACACAATTAATAATTTAATAATAATAATAATAATAATAATAATAATAATAAGCATAAGAAAGGTTCATGGTCATTTCAGCTACATAGGGTTCCAAGCCAGTCTGAGATATATGAAGGCAATGTATAAAAGAAAAAGAAGGGCTAGAAGCCTCCTCCCTGCTAGCTATCTTCCATAATACAGGAAGGTAATATCAGGATACGGGAATAAAAGTTATCAATGACCCAACCTTGTTAAGAACTCTGTGTGCTATACCAATCTGTCAGGTAGGACATGCCCACTGGTGCAATAGTGGGATGATGTTACTAGGGTGGCCAACTCCTTGCTGGTTAGGTCTGAGATCCTTTGCACAGGAGGGAATTCATGCCTGGTACTAATCTGATCGAAAGCCCTTGACTGGGGAGGTCATAGGTTCTAGTAGGTAACCTATTGCTGCTGGTTTGCCAAATAAACATCGTACCAAACTGCCTTCTAAATATTTATGTTTATACATATTATATACCCACAGGACAGTGCTGCTCTCAGACTTGTTCAGAGAAGTTTCTGTTTGCAGTAGATGCTGGTTAATGCAGACTCACTGATAACCCAAGTGATAAGAACAAGTGACTGCTGAATGCTCGGCTCTAGGCATGACATCTGACACACGTATTCACTCTGTCAGTCAGTCTGTCTGCCCTAGGATCTGGAAACACTGTGGAATAGGTGGTAGAAGAATGTAAGAGCTGGAGAATGGGAATAGTGATGTGAAATGTTATTTTCTGGGCATGAGGGCAGTTGCACTCACCAACTCACAGCAGTGGAGTTTACCTACACAGGACCTACATAAGCCTGGGCCTATCAACATTCCATCATGGATGGTGAAGAAGCTCACAGGGCCCTATCTCTCCTTGAGGAGCCATAGGCAGTTAATGGTTACTGGGGGAAAGGCGAGCAATATTTTTTAGTGGTGTGGCCAGGGGCTAGCAACTCTGTTCGTGCAAGCAACTCTAATTAAATGCAGTGGGGGGTGGGGAGGAGGAAGGAAGGAAGGAAGGAAAGGAGGGAGGGAGGGTGGGCGGGCAAGCCTTGCCACCCATAATCTTACTTTCTTTACACTGTAGTTTTCAGGCTGGGGATATAGCTCTGGGGTAGCACAACTGCTCCTGAGTGCTGGATTAAGGAATGGACTACCACTCCTAGCTCCTTCACTCCTTTTTTCCCTCCCCTGGAGACAAGGTTTCTCTGTATAGTACTGGCTGCCTTTCCCTTAATAAAGGTCTCATGTGGCCCAAACTGAGCTTTTATTCCTTGGATTCTATTGTCTCAGCCTCTATAAAGTACTGAGATTACAGGTTGTGAACCACCACATCTGGCCAACCCTGACCTCTTATCTAAGGTAGCCTTTAATCAGTTTTCTCTATTCTAAAATGACCATTTCCCCCACTTACTCAACTTGGTAACAAGTTCAGTTCACACTCAAAGGACAGCAATAACCTACATACTTCTCTTAGAATTATTCTGGAAGAAAAAGTTGTCTGCCAGTACATTTACACAGCATAGGAAATTAAATATTAACAAATCTAACCTGGTCTATATAGTGAGTTCCAGGCTAGAGATTGGCCTGGCTATTTAGGTCATGGAGTCCTCAATCTCCAACTCCTCACGCCTTAGTCTACTCAAGTAGTTCTGGCTGAAAAGCTCTGATGATGTAACCACATGTGACTTTACTTTTAAGACACTGAAAATTTTATTTTTAAAGAAAATTAGCCATCAACAAAATTCTAATAACCATCCATGTAATAATATATGCATTGAGAATTATACTGAAACATCACAATGTACTATTTATAGGTTTCCTTTCATTAAAATAGTCAGCTTTAGTGATGAACTCAAATTCAGGGTATTGTTCAAAGCATATAAGCTGATATTTTACCTCTACATCCACGTTCTAATTTAATCAACATTAAGCTTACCTTTCTTTTCGGTCCTGATTGCTTAAAACATAAAAAAGAAAAAAAAATGTAAGAGGGGGACTTTATTGTCGAAATGTCATTGCAGTTCTAATTATTGCAGTCAACAATGCAAAACTATTAATAGGAGCAATTTGTTCTAACGATATTTTGCATATACTATATGTTAACTATTGCTTACTTTTCTTCAATTTTGATCAATATAAAATAATCTAAGTAGTCATATTTAACAAGAAGACATGGATGGATAACACTATGAAAATTCTCAAAAGAGCTTTACCTATAAAGCATTTGATGACATAGATTATTTTATAACAGTCAGATATCATTTTCAGAAAATAATATTTCCTGGAAGTTATAAAAATTCCAATAATTTTAATTTTATTATATTAGACACAATTCTCAAGGCTAAAACTTTATTTTGCACAAGAGTCTTAGAATAAATATTGTACATCATTTAGAATACAAGACAAAGCCTAGGTTTATAATTATGGTCTCTTATCACAAGTCCAGCGTATAAAAATTCTACATTCTCCACAATTCATGCAAACTCCAGAAAAGTCAGTCGCTGAAAGTAAAACTAAAGTCTTCGATTTAGAATAAAATAAATCTCACATTCTGAAACTATTGCTCTTCATCATAGAAAGGTTTAGATGTTCAAAATTGTAAGTAAAATAAGTAACAAAATCTCGAAACTATAGTATTGCATTCCTCTCATGGGCACATACACGCAAACAAGCAATACAATCTAGCAAATTAAGAAAACAGTACAGCAATTTTTCCATTAGCAACACTCAAAAGATACATTAAAATTGTTTCAACAGTGAAAAAAACAATATGCTTACATTAATATATTTGACATTTTGCCTTTGCTATTAAAAGTTTATAGAAAATTTATCTGTCAGATGACAGGTTAAAAAAGATAACATCGAATTCCTATTAAAGTCAAGGAAATATAAACACACAAGTTCAAACACAACCTAGCTTATCTCTTTCTCTCTTAGGAAGTCCCAGGAAACATTAAACACCTAAGTGAGATACTTCTAAAGTTATAATGTTGATCCCAAGAGATGAGTAGAGTTTAGAACTCTGTTCAGTGTTTTTAAAATTCACCTGTACAAAAAGTGTAGAATATAGACAAAAGTAAAGAAATAGGCTTGGTTCTTCCCAATAAATTAAGAGAGGCTGGAAGAGAAAGAAATTATTACCATCCTCTCCTCCTTTATCCTTGAGAAAAATACACTATTGAGAGGATGTCACTCGATGGGAGTGGAAGCCCTGGGTTCCATCTTCAGCAACACACAGGTACAGGTACACACACACACAATATCTAATTTACAAGTCACAGCACTCCACAAGAGGCTTCAGTGTATGTATTATTGAGTCTCACACCAGAAGGGCGTACGTGTGTGTGTGTGTGTGTGTGTGTGTGTGTGTGTATGTGTGTGTGTGTATGTATGTGTATACACACACATACATAGATTAAGTATGTAGAATTTATTAATAAAGAAGGACTTTGGAAGTATCAGTTTACCCTCTTTTTTGGACCATTTCATGTAAAGTGTAAAGGAAAAGTTACTTTTCTAAGAAATGCTGTACGAGCGGTCTTAAAATGAAAAGCAAGGCTTAGTAAGCTGGCTAGTGGTTGGGAGCAGATATTGCTCTTACAGAGGATCCATGTTTGACTTCTGGCTCCCATATCAGGGAAGCACAACTTCCCACAGCTCCAGTTCCAGAGGATTCAACATCCTCTTTTGGCCTCTGAGCACTTTTTGACTCATGTGCACATAGCTACACACAGACACATAATTAAAACAAAAAATAAACTTTCAAATAAAAATTTAAAAATAAATGGAGGAAATAGACACTGATTTAATTCTGATATTCATGTCTTGATTTAGGATTTCAAAATTTCTCTGTGTATTACACCCTCTGGCAGGACAGCACTGCTCTGTGATGCTGTCACATTCAGTTTGCATGTCTGCACTACTGAACTTATGCATAAGCCTTTGTTTGCTGGGGTGGAGAGATGCTGGGGATAAAACTCAGGGCTTCATGTTTTTGAGATAATTCTCCCTACACAGTAGTCCTGACTAACCTTAAACTCATTAGCCCAGGATAGCCTCAAATCTACAGTTTGTTTTTTTGCCCCAGCTTGATCCTGAGTGCTGGGATTATAGACATATACCACCACATCTGGATTCATTTATTCGCCTTCCTGTCTTTAACCATAATTCATTAAATTTGATCTCAAAGGGTGAGATTTAGCCATATGAGTCTTTGAATACACTGTTTCATCTATATCCAGCAAAGAGCTAGGATAAAACAAAACACAACTCAATTTCTTGACTCTAATCTTTTTGTATGAACATACATCTTATTGTTTATCCTTTCTCCTTATGTTAGTGCCCATGTTTGCCAGAAAGCCTGATTCCTTTGTGTACCCCGCATTACAACAAAGCAAATTTTTGGTGTGGGCAGTAATTTCTGTCTTTTGAACTGAATTTCTTACAAATCTTATGTGAAAACATAGTAACATATTTAAGAGAAGCACAGGTTTTCATTTAATCATCTTAAATTATGAGAGGAACTTAAAAGATTTTTAAGTCAAAGATCTATTGTAATCAATCTACATAAGCATCAAGATATAGAAAGTTTCTAAGGTCTGAAACAAAGTTTAATGAATAACAAGCTTAAAAATAAAGAACAAATTGTATATTATAAATTGTATACCAAAAATAAATGTTACAAGTTATAATAAAGTATTTGGGAGTGTAGCAGACTAACTCCTAGGGCCTAAGAATTTTGAATCAATTGAAAGAAGATATTAAACATTCTAAAAAATGATCTGAAAAAGCTCAATATTGCTTAAAAGACTAACATTTTCCAAACTATTGTTTTAAGGACAAAGCAGTACTTTCAACATTAGTGAAACAACCAAACACTTAAAACTAATGGGTTTTCTTGATACTCTAAAATCTTATAAAGCAAGAAGTAATTTTTAAAAAGTAGCTTTGCTCTTTAAGGTCAACTACCAATAGGATAGTTCAATCTAGTACAGCAAGAACAATATTATATATCAATTTTATTAAATATCTTCTTGGATCTAGAAAGTAATACAACAAATGGTTCTCATTTTAAATTCTCCACAAAAAAATGTGACTTTAAAAAGTAAATACAAAACAAATTATAACAGGCCATGAATTATTTTGTAGATATAACTCTTCTAAGACAGTGAAAATAGCAAAGTTCCATACATGGAGGGGGTGAAAAAAATCCACTTAAAAAGAAGGAATCATACTGTCCAAGAGAACGAGGCCCTTACCTCTGGGCTGCTGTTTTGACGCCTGGCACCTGGACATGAGCATGATGGAAGCGTCTACCGTGAACTACAGTTCCAGAACATAATGCTGTAGCTTGTGTATTTTCACTGTACATTCAAAAACAAAGAATAGTTTGAACGGATAAAAAAAAACTGCATGCATACTGACAAAATAACCCTTTAAAATCTGAGCCCTCACACAAAAATTGTGCACTAAAATAACAGGAAAAAAAAAAAAAGATAAACCCACCTGACCATTTAAAATTGCCCACTAGGAGACTTTCAAGTATTTCTAACCTCCTCAAGAAAAGAGTAACTAGGATACTAGAAGTCAGAAGTCTAATACCTTAATTCTGCTACTAACTTTAAAGTTATCTGATGTTTACAGATCTTACTTAGCTATCTCTACAGTAATAGAATAGAAAAGAATGAGTTTCAACTCCATTAATGGGATGTTATCGATCTTAATAGCTCAGTCCTAGGATAACCATGGTTTACTATCATAGCCACTAAGAAAGGAATGTTTATCTGAAGAAGAGGAATAAAATCTTCTACAAGAAAAACAAGACCCTTGTTGAGATAATCTGAATTGGATATGCTATTGAGGTTTGAGTACCTATGTTATAATTATAGTGCCTTAGACTTCTAATACTGTGACAGCTTTTCTACTTAGCTACATAAGAGAAAATGCATGCATGAGCTGTCATATACTGAAATGTTTCTTGTAATGTACTTTATGCAGAAATCATTACAATCAATCCTTTCAAGACTAAAAGGGACTGAAGAAATGTCTTGGGGAGCAAAGTGATTGTTATGTGAGCATGAGAGCCTGATTTCAGGTCCCAGCATCCTTGTAAAAAGCAAGACAGACTGCATGCAGGCCCAGCACTGCCAGCAAGGACATGCAGATCGAAGGGGCTAACTGATAATAAAACAGTCCAGCTGAAACACCAAGCTTAAAGGTAATGTAAGAGACTATGTCTCAAAAAAGGGGGAAAAAACAGGTATAAGCTAGGCGTGCTAGCTTTAACCAGCATTCAGAGGCAGAGGGAGTGAACGGGAATCTCTGAATTTGAGGCCAGTCTCATCTACATACTGAGGTCCAGGCTAGTCAAGGGCTATGCAGTGACCAGGTCTCAAAGGAGAAAGTTAAAAAAATAGAGGAAAGCAATCGATAATGACATCTGTCTGATTTCCACATGCACCCACACAGGAGAGTGAACATGTGTAACACACATAATAAATACGTAAAAAATAATTTTAAAAGAATGGACCTGGCAAGGTGACTCAGCAGGCAAAGGCCAACAAGTTATCAAACCTGAGTTCAATCCCGGGACCCACGTGGTGGGAAAGAAAACTCAACTCCTTCAAGTTGTTCTTGGACTCCCATATGCACATCATGGCACATGTACCCACATACATACACACAAAATTAAATACATAAATAAATAAATACATCAATAAACAAATAGATGTTAAAAATTTTTTTTAAGATTAAAAAAAAAAAAAATCTTTGCAACCTCTTGGTCTTCCTGACAAATTCAAAAGAAATGGGAAAGGGCAGGCCTCTGGCCACAAAGGCAGTATAGCTTCTAGTGCAAACACTTTCTTTACCTTCTCTATAGTGAAGCATCTACACATCAATCTTTCTATATTTACAGAATTTATTCAACATATAAATGTACCTCAATTTCTTATTGTTGCTTAACATGTTAAGTCCAATTGGGTTGCCTTTCAGAGTTTTCAAACTGTCAGTCTTATTTCGTCTTACATAAGTCTTCAAGATGAAATCACGAGAACTAGTAGCAACAATTTCAGATTTCCGATTTAACTGCAAAAAGATCCATAAATGTTAAGAGTCAACAAATGACATCACAGGATAATTTATCAACAATATTGGAAAACTCATTAGTTAAAAAACAAGCCAATTATGACAGCACACAGGTGGAGACAGGAGGATCACAATTTCAGTGCCAGTCTGGGCTACACATTTAATAAGCCAGTAAGATGGCAAGGTGGGCAAAGGTACTTGCCATGATGTCTGGGCAAATGGGATCTCCAGGACTCACAATGGTGAAAGTAGAGGACTGCCTCAAGATCCAAGTTCTCCTCTAACCTCCATATGAGCATGTGCACACACACATGCACAATTTAAAAAGTTAAATGTCAATAGGACATAGAGGCCTCTAATTTCAGCACTCTGGGAATTGGAAGGCAAAGCCAAGATTAGTGTCAAAAATTTGAGGCCACCCTGGTTTTACACAGTAGCCCACTTGAGGCTATTACAGTGAAACTATCTCAAAGAAAGGGAAAGAGGAATGAGAAGAACAAAGGAGAAGGGAGGGGAGGGAAGAGAAGGGGAAGAAAAAGATAAAAATATACACAGCTGTTGGAGACAGAGGGGAATGGGGTATGGTGAGAAGACAGCAGCAGGACAGATTGTGTGAGATTGGTTTGAATTTTTCCCCTAAAGACAATATAAATTTGTAGGAACAGGGAACATACTATTTTTCTTTTCATATATATCTTCCCAAAAATCCTTAGAAAATTAAGGTAATGGATCTTGGGCTAGTTTTCTCTCTGCAGAGCATAAACAAAACAAAAATAACAAAAACCTAACATTTCCACTGTTCACCAGGCCCACTACCATCAGTAGGACAATATTGCAAAATACGTGCCTTTGCTCAGCAAAGTTTCTATAGAAACACAAACTGAGATTGTGTCTTCACAAGTGTGAATAAACACACTGACAAGAGCCTAGCAGAGCTCCCTAAGTATTTAACCAACCTTTCTTTGGTGTGATTTACTTAACAAGACAAAAGCTGCTTTCAGACTCAGTATTAGGGCGGGGTGGGGTGGGGGGGGGGGGTAATGAGTGTTTTGCTCAGATGTATATATGTGTACTGTGTATGGCCTCGGTGTCTGAGGCTAGAAGAGGGCATTGGATCCCCTGGAACTGGTTGCTGGGAACTGAACCTTGATCCTATGCAAGAACAGCAAGTGTGCTTAACCACTGAGCTGCCTCTCCAGCCCCAGTTACCATTTCTTAGTGAAAATTTCTTCAAAACGATATTTTAAAAAACCCTACACATCTGTTTTACTATTTTTTTACATTATTTACTTACTTCATGTATGCAGCTCTCTTTTTCCTCTACGTGTAGCAAGCAGCTTTTACCCACAGTACCATCTCACCTTGGCTTTCTTATCTATTTTAGTATCTTCTTCCTTCTCCCCTTTCTTTAAAAAATATTCTTATTAATTTTTTGAGAATATCATAATGTATTTTGGCTATTTTCCCCCTTTCACCAACTCCTCCCAGTGGTGGGATTCTGTACCCACCTAGACATAGTCTTGCTTTATAGCCCTGAGAGGACCAGCACTCAAAATAGACCTCCTCAGATTTCTGCAAAGATAACAGGCATGTGCTACCACACCCAGATTAACTTCTTCATAAACAAAACAAAACACCAAGAAACTATGGAATCTAGACTGAGACAAAGTGGTAAAAGTGGCAATAGTTTTAGTCACTAGCCCAAAGTAAATGTACATCTATTTGCTCTACAGAACAAATTATCTTAGGCACAAATAAATTGGCAAAAGAAACAGAACTAACAGGAATAAGGTAATGGGGTTATGACATTCTTTCATTTTTCTTAAGGAAGATATTCGCCTACTATGTTCAAAGCCCAGGGTGGATATCTGGCATAGTAAAAAGGCAAAACAAAACAATAAAACTTACACAGATGTCTTCACTATGAAACCTGTATCTGACCTCCTTGGGTGATTTTGATATATTATCATAACAGGAATCCCAGAAGTAAACAGTTTACATTAAAAACTGATAGTAGAATCAGTGGCACATGTATAGAGAGACACATTGTATGTGAGCACCTGGGAGCCAGAGGCAGGACAACTGAAGAGTTTGAATTTATGGTTCTTTTGCACTTTACTACTGAGCTGTCTTACCAGTCCCTCAACCATGTTTCTGATTAAAGAATTGTGTTTTCAATAATCTCTTTTTGAAGACGGATATGGTGGTATAAGTCTATACCTCTAGAAGTGGAGAGGAAGAGGCAGGATGGAGTGTTCAAGGTCAGAGTAGTTTTACATAGTAATACTCTTGTCTCAAATGAATGAATATCTTTTTTGAGAAAGTACTTGAGGATATGACTACCAACAGTCTGATGTTATCATCAAAACAAGAGTATGTCTATGAGAAAAAGATTCTTCAATTTCTTATTTCTGTTCCCTATAGGTTGTTTATATGCTAGATCATCTCAGTCAGCAATAAAATAACCAGTACTTCTAGTTTCATTATGTTGCAGCTTGACTATGAAATGCCCGCAGAGGTTCATGTGTTTGGTCCCTGGCTGGTGGTGCTGTTTGGAAAGTTGTGGAACCTCTAGAAGGTATAGGCTTGCTGAAGAAAATCTGCCACCAAGGGTGTGATTTGAGGTTTTATAATCTGGCCCCGCTCCCTGTTTGGCAAAGGAATGTGATCACTGCTTCCTGACTGCCAGGCTGGCCTCACACTCCCCCCCCCCCCCCCGTCATGCCCTCCCTACTTCGATGAACTGTTTCCTCAGCTGTATTTTCAGCAAAATAAACCCTTTCTCCCCTAACTCACATTTTGTCAGGATATTCTATAACAGCAATAAGAAAAGTAACTAATACAGTTAGGAACTGTAAATCTCATAGAAAAGATAATCTATTACATTGTCAATACTCTTAAAAAAGAGTTTCCTAACTATCTGTTATATTTAGCATTTAACTTCAGGAAAAATTACTTATATTTTCTTCCTTTTTATTTTTTATTATTTTGGTTGGTTTGTTTAGCTGTTTTTGGAGACAAGGCATTCAGTACAGCCCTGGCTATTGAACTCACAGAGAGACCTGCCTACTTCTGCCTCTCCAGTTCTGGGATTAAAGGCAAAGGCCACCATGCCTAGCTTATTTATGTTTTCTTGAGGCAGGGTCTCATGTATCTCAGACTGACCTTGAATTTCCACATAACCAAGGATGAACTTGTATCTCTGATCCCACTGCCTCCATCAGGCATGCACCACCATACCTAGATTACATGGTACCAAGGTTCAAACCTACAATTTTATGCATTCTACGCAAGCACCAACTGACCTACATCCCAAAGCCCATAAATGTATTATTCTATAGGAGAATCACAAAAATGTAAGCTTATAATTTTTTTCTTGTTACACAATACAAAGTTGTAAGACACAATGCCACACAAGCATGAGAAGTGGAGTTTGGATTTTCAGAACCCACATAAAAGCAAGGCAGACATGGTGGCCACTCAAAATCCCAGCATTGGAAAGCAGAGACAGGGGATACCCAGGGAAGGTGGCTAGCCAAATGAGCCAAACCAGCAAACTCTGGGTTAAGCAAGAAACTCTGCTCAAGTTGCCAGAATAAAAGTAAGAGTTACAAAGGCTTGAAAGCTTAGAAACAGAGCCCAGACCCAAACGGCAGAAAACAACCATACCCATACCTCTTTTTAAAAGAAAAACCCTTTATACTCTGCCTCAATTAATAGCAATAAAAACGCTGCCTAAATAAAGCAAAGATCAATCAAGGAAGACATTCAACTTTGGACCATAAGCACATATGCATCCCTATCACACACACAATTTTCTTTTTAAAAAAGGAATATAAACACTATTTTACTATTTTAGATATATGGAATATATACTTTTTTTTCTCCTAGTAGTTTTTATTATTCATGGCCTTAGGTTGGTAATATATCAAATTATTGAAGAGAGGGAAATATAGAACTAAGTCATTTATATATATTCTAGATCTACAGAGAGATTTTATATATAAAAAAAACTAAATTGTTTATATATAATCATCTCACAGATTAGAACATTCTTGATTATAAAAATTAGGATGGCAGTTTTGGCTCAAGTCAATTTTCCAAGTAATACAAGCCCCACACTACTGAGGAATGGAAGGAGATGTGGCTCAGTTTTAAGAGTGTTTGCCTGGCATGTGCAAAGCCCTGGAGGTCCCCAATTCTGGTCCTTGTGTTTATGGAGCAAACACTACCCACTGGGCATCTCCCCAGTCTTAGAGCTACTTTCTATGGACTCTCATGGATGGCCTCCAGGAATTCCAAGTGAAAGCAAGACTAGAAAATTATGGATAGTACAGTATACTGCCAAAGACATTAAGGGAGCAGGGCCTGGAGTGCTACTGGTAGGTCTGCCCTCTTTCCTTTTCTGCTTGCTAGCAGCCAGGAATGAGAATCTTCCTAAGTGGGTATGCTTCCACCATGTTGTTACAGGCCCATGCAACCATGGGCAAAAACAAACTTAAGCCAAAATAAATTTTCCTCCTTTATTAAGTCAATTTAGCTTTTAAAAAAAAAATACCAATGGAAAGCTCAACTAAGACACATTTCTAGAGAAGTAAACAAAAAATTATAATTATTTGTGTCTGGAGTTGGGAAGGGGAGCACTAGGACTTACAGTAAAAAAATACATAAACCTTTTTCTTTAAAAATGACACAGCCTAGCTGGGCAGTGGTGGCACATGCTTTTAATCCCAACACTCAGGAGTCAGAGGCAGGCAGATTGGATCTCTGAGTTCAGGACAGCCTGGTTTACAAATCGAGTTCCAGGACAGCCAAGACTACACACAGAGAAACCTTGTCTCGAAAAAAAAATTAAAAAAAAAAAAAAAAAAAAAAAAAAGCCCACCCCACCCACCAAAAAGTGAGTGACACAGCCTCACTCTGTGGCCCTGCCGGCCTGAACTGACTATGTAGACCACATGGGCCTTGAACTTGTGGCAAGCCTCCCTCCACTGTCTCCTTGGTGCCAGAATTACAAGGTGCATATCTTTTAAATAACTTCTTTTTGAGTACAAAACACAAAAGAAAAAATTATTTTTAAAGCAACACTTGCCTTTTTTCCTTTTGAGGTTTCAGAATCCTCATCTTCTACACTGAGTAGATCTGCCCCACTACACAGAAAGTAAAGGAAGAAACCTTAAGCAACAGTTATAGTCCACATAGTAATGCATCTGTTTTATTTTCACTGCTCATGTTAACTGGGGGAATCAGCAAACCTTTCTGCAAAGGCCCAAATAGTCAAACACTTAAGGCTTACCATTATAACTATAGTAACTATCTATATATATATATAGATAGTTATATATATAATTACCATATAGTAACTATAAACATTCTCTGTAACATCTTTGACACAGCAACATGAAAATAACCATAACATTTCAGAGCTGACTGCTTTCCAACACAATCATGAACAAATCTGGCAGTGGGCTAATCTTTTGACCCCTTCCTCAAATAAACATATGATCTTGTTTTTCAGCCTATAGATTTTATATATAGTTATGTTCACAATTTCCTTTTCTGTCTTGAATTGACATTTAGAGAACAGAGAAGTTATAAAAGCAGAGCACCATTAGGGAAGGAAAATTAGCCAAGGAAAAGAAAGCAATTCCAATGGTATTGGCAATATCAGCCTTTTACTCAGAACCAGTGGCTGTCATGCTGACACACCATCAGCTCACTGGCAACCCCAACATGATCAGAAAGCTGAAATCCCTGAGGAACACAATGAATTAAAGAGTGCGATCCATATACGAGATGCACAGAACAGCACCTTAATATGTCATTTTTAAAAGGTAACGGGGAAATCTTCCAGAACAGAAGTCAGATATATCTTTTAGATAATTCTGTTATATATATAGTAAACCTCAAGCTATTTGTAATAAAAATGTAATGTTTTGCTCCATTACTTTGTTATATATCAACATTGTTTATACAAAAATTTTCTTATAAAAATTGTATCTCTTTCAAATAAAATTACCTAAAATAGTGGGCATGAAATACCTCAAATATTCAGCCAATTAATATTAAATGATATTCACTCAAACATTAATATTAAATCAATCATTAAAAATACACTTGAATGATAACTTGTGTAACGATTTCTTTTTAAAAAGCTGGATGTGGTGAGATAAATCTGTAATTCTAACACTAAAGAGGTTAAGGAAGATAGCTACAAAGTTCAACGCCACTCTGATCTATACAGTGAGTTCCAGGCTAGCCTGGGTGACAGAGTGAGACCCTCTCCCAAACAACTAGGAAAACAAAATTTCTAAAAATGTATTTATAACCTGGTGTAGTGGTCCACACCTTTAATCCTAGCACTTGGGAGGCAGAGGCAGGTGGATCTTTTTGAGTTCAGGGCTATTCTGGTCTACAAAGCAAGTTCCAGAGCATCCAGGGCTGTTATACAGAGAAACACTGCCTTGAAAAACCAATATAAATAATAAATAAATATATAAAAATTAAAAATATATTCATATAGCTTTGCTAAAATTTTGTGTATCTACATGTCTTGTTTCCTGTGGCCAATGGAAAAGGAAGCCAATAAACCAAGAATTTAAAAATAGTATTGAATTTGCAATATGATTATCTTAGTGTACAAAAGTATTATTGTAACTCTTAGTAAAGGCAATGGATGTACTCTGTGGAAGAACACGTTCCTAGTTAAGACCCTGAATTTGATCTACAGTACCACCAAAAAGCACCCACACCTCTTTTATAAAATTTCGCACGGATTCATTCCCAGTGCACTGACCAAGTATGACATTGCTTTTACTTCTGTCTGGACAATGCCTGTTCCTATCATTTAGACCAGTGCTGCTTTCCCTGGTGGAAATCTTATCCAAGGTGAAAAGTGGTGATCCTAGGTTTACAAGTAAAAAACAAACAAACAAAAAAAGGAAGACTTAATCTTTCACACAAAATTCAGAAACTTGGTAAACTGTGGCTTTTCAAATTGTTTCCAGAAAAGGCTGCCATTTTAAAGAGAAGAGGAGGAGGAGGATTACCTTATTTTGAAAACTGTTAACTAGTCATTTTTCAATCATTAGAAAACATGTATTACATACAAATACATTTTAAAGACTGAGAAATATAAGCAAAATTATTTACCAATAAAATATTGTTTTATCTTTTCTTACTGTAAAAAAATACCATAATATTAAAAAAACCCTTTCCACAAAGTATAAATTGATTTTCTAATGAAAACTTTCATTCTTATAAAATATCGGAGGAAAATATCCTTACTCTTTATCTGCATCTCTTTCACTTTCTTCTTCATGATCAAAGCTCCAATTATTTTTAAAACCTCCATCTTTCTTAGATTCTGATCTAGCCAAAGCTGCAATAAAACAAACTGAAATAAGTATTCATTAACGTAACTATTGAACATCATAGAAATTTGAGCATTTCCCAAAATCTGATTGTTCTAAAATTTTTAATCTTTATTTTTTTAAAACGATTTCTTGTAAACACTAAGCTTACTTCCTCCAAGAGAAAAAGATATTAAAAGCTGGCTTTCTAATATGAGGTAGGTGTGTGTGTGTGTGTGTGTGTGTGTGTGTGTGTATGTGTGTGTCTACTACAGAAACTTAAGTTACTAAAACTAAAATGGGGAGGGGCATGCATGTATATATGAAATATAAAATCAGCCTTACTCTCAATCTTAGACCACTGATTCCAGGAATTAGTCCCTGTAAGTCAGTTTGCTTGCCTTTGTCATGAGAACTACATACTGCATCCAGACCACTAACGTTTTTTGTTAGACTCAATCACTTCTGCTTTTAACAGAAGAAAAACAAAAGAGCTGTGTGTTGGTGAGATAGTTAATTTGATAACCAGAAAACTCTAGATCTGAACACCAAAGATGCTCATTAGGAAATACAGAATAAAGTAGGAAGGGTGAAATGAATGAGGTTCAAAAGCTAGCATCTGTCCTGGAGGCACATGACGAAAGTCCAATTTCCTAGAGTTTGGGCTTTAAGAGTAAGTTCAGAGTCCTAGTGTTATGAGAGGTCAGATTGCCCCAAAGTGCAGGAAAAAGAAAAATACAACTTATTTTTTCCTAAAAGACAATAGGGATAACTGTGATGGCCTACCCTTGGATCTGGACTTGCTAGCTGAGTTACTAAAGACTTGCCAGCTGAGGACAAAGTATATCTACAAGTCTGGTGTATGTATGTATGTATCTATCTATCTATCCTCTATGTAGATAGATAAATCTATCTATAGATATCGAAGTATATCTATCTATAAGAAGCTCAGTGATAGTGCTTGCCCACCATGCTATAGACACTGGATCAATCTCTAGCACTGTAGATTGATGATAGATAGATGATAGATAGATAGAAATTTGTAACTTAATTCTGTGGTTCTCAAGTATGACCTCTGTAGATGACCATTTCAGGCTACAATTTCAAAAGGCTAAGCACCCATTAAAATGTTTTTGTCTCTCCAAAATTCAGATCTTTCTTCTTCAACTTAGGATAAATTCACTAAAGTTTAAAGAAAAGGCAGGCAAACTGTAAATCTTGGTATCTTCTCGAGAAGAAAAATGGAGACAAGGGAAAAAAGCTATGTTGCTTCAGTTAGTCAGCAGGGAGGTCAGCCACATGGCAGAAATGCAGCCAAGTAGCAGGGAGGCGGGCTTTAGAGAAACAATAAGGAAGTGTAGAGTATCAGAAAAAGCACATTTAGGCTCTGGCCAGCATCCAAAGGAGATAGAAAGAAAAAGAAGTTACACCTTCCTAAATCAAAACTCAAAAAGCAGGGTCAACCAAACCTCTTCAAAGATTGTAGGGCCCGTCCCAAATTCAGATATTTAAAATCCCACCCCAAGATGATGCTGTTGTGAGTAAGAACTTTAGGAGATACAGAGCAGAATCCACAGCAATGTGATTAATCCTATAATTAATCCTATAATCCCATGGGATTAATCCCATGGAAGTTGGTTTACCTTACCGTCCCACCACAGGAGGATGTAGTCACAAGTTGCCATCTGTGAGAAAGCAAGAGGCTACCAGATATCTATTTTGGGTATCTTGATTTAACTTTCCAGCCTTTAGCACTGAGAAATTCATCTAGAGCTGGGCATGATGGTGGATTCCAGTCATCCCAGCAATGGGATGATGAAGCAGAAAGATCATAAACTTGTGGCCAGCTTGGACTACACAGAGTTTGAAGTCAGCCTTGGCTATGTAGTAAAGCACCTACCCCACTACCAAAATGTCAACAAAGACAAATTATGTAATCTGTGAAACTTTGTAACAGCAGCCCAAAGAGACTAAGCAGAGCATTCCTAATCACAAACCCTTAATTACTAAGAGCCCAGACCAGAATTTTCACAATCTATGTTATACTGAAGTCCAAAATTAAAATAGCTTCCTTTTTGGTCTCAGATACCTGAGCTGACCAAGAGCCATCAGGATTTGGAAGCAATGCAATTACACCCACAGTACACTGTCTTCTTTAGAAGTTGGCCTGTGGCAAATTTGACTACCTTACTGTGACTCTAGTTTTATTTGTCAACCTAATAGAATCTAGAATCTTGTGGGAAGACAGTTTCAATGAGGGGTTATCTAAATTAGTTGGCCTATGGGCAAATCTGTGGAGAATTGTCTTGATTGTGCTAATTGAGGTGGGAGAACCCACCCACCCACTCTTAATGGTACCATTCCCTGTTTTGGGGTCCTGTACTATATAAGAATGGAAAAAACAAGCTGAACATAAGCATGTGTACTTTCTCTCTGCTCTTGACTGGATGTGGCTAGGTGTTTCAAGTACCTGCTTCCCTGTCCTCCGAGCAATGGTAGACTGTAATGTTGTGAGCTAAACTCAACTCTTTTTTCTCCTAAGCTGTTTTGTTACGGTATTTAATAACAGCAACCAAAAAATCAACTTAGCAAGTACAAAAGAAAAGTGTAACTGGAGCATCAAGGCTAAAAGTCAAAATAACCTGGAGTACCAGTCAAATGAGACACTTAAATATTGGACATCACAGACTTGTTCCACACCCAAATAAGAGGACAGCATGGCAGCAGTCAGTTACTGTTGAGAATATCGGCCACGACTCAAACAATAAACACTCCAAGTTTTAAAACACCAGAGGCTGGATGGCTCAGTGGTTAAAAAGTGCTTGCTGAACAATCTTGAGGACCAGAATTTGGATCACAGCATCCACGTAGCAAGCTGGGCATCCCTGGAATCCCTGCCACCCCCAAACTCTGAAGTGAGCAGAAAGAGAAGGATTGCTGGGGTTTGCAGGCTTCTAAAACAGCCGAAAAAAATTCAAACCTCCAGTTTAGGCAGAGACCTACCTGCCCCAAAGGAATAGGTCAAAAGTGATAGAGACCTCCAAAACTGTTTTCAGATCTCCTCACACACACACAGGAGCATACCCCACAGGCAGGCAAGATACACATATACAAATAAATACTTAAGAAAAAATTAAAACCACAAACTACAAAACTGGTTATATACAACCTATCAGATAAAGGACACATTTTCCTCAGAAAAAAATTTCAAATAATTTATATACATACCCTGAGAGAATGTCTCAGAATAAGCTACTTGTTAACTCACTCCAAAAAATAAATAAGAGGATTTAGAAAAGAAAATGAAAGAAAGAAAGAAAACACAACAAATAAATAAAAAATGGCCAGTGGAAAACCCAACAAACACTTCTACACTCAAGTGTCAAAGATTACATCAATTGTATGTCATATTCATAGCATAACCTTTAATACAGTATAAGAGAAAAAGCACCTCAGTTCTCTGCTTTTCTTCTCTAAAACTCCTAATACCAATTTAACCATCAAGAGCAATCAGAGTAGTCCCCAAATGAGACATTCTATGAAGTATCTCATCAGGACTTCTTCAAAAAGAGATTAAGACACCATCAGAGACCGAGTAAGTAGACACGGCAACAGAGGCTGAGGCAGGAGGATCCCTGGGAACTTGAGGCCACCCAGGTCTACAATGTTAGTTCCAAGCTAGCCAGTGCTATGCAGCAAGACCTGAAGAGAGAGTCAGTCAGTCAGCCTCAGACGGTCTCTGTGTCTCCCTCCCTCCTCCTGTCCAGCCTCTCAAAAAGTCAGTTTCACAAGGAAGTGCAAGTTTAAATCTGAAGCCATTTCTGAAAAAATAAATACAAACTTATTATGAGCCTGAACTCATAATACAGCTGAGAGGGTACCACCTAGTGACTGCTTTGCTAGGGTCAGCCTGGAAAGCACATAGAGGCTGAAATAACTGTGGTCCAAAGAGGCCAGGACCCATCTGAAGCTGACTCAGAATTTGGCATTGTCCATGTTCTATCCATGTATTAGTGGTTTTCCAGGCATGCTTTCAAAGATACAAGACTAAGTGGGACATGGAGTCTACCTCCATGGTTCCAGAGAGCCACAAAAACCAGGTTCAGAGACCTGGCCCTTGTGAAACAGTGAAAGGGAAGCCTAGGTGGGTTGCAATGGAGATCCAAGTAGTTGGAGGTGCCAGGACCCTGATCATTCACCAACCAAAAGCTGCAGGTAAGGCGCAGAGCTGGCTCAAGAGAAAGGCTAGTGTGCTGTAGGGAGCAGACAGGGAGGGGCGGGGCTATTTAGAACCCAGATGATTCTATCACTAGTTCCAGACACAGGACATGAAGTTGCAGGATTTGGTGTTTGTCCTGATGGAGTTGAGTCTTGCTCTGATCTGACCTTTCCTTGTATACCCTCACCTTTCACTTTTGGAATGGGAATGCTTATTTTGTGCCATTGTTATGTTGGAAGTTTGTAACTTAAAAAAAAAAATTGTACGGGAGCTCACTATTATAAGATTGGTTGCCTGAGTATGAGAAGAGGCTTAGTACTAACACTCTTCTATGGTGTTGAGATTGGTAATGACTATGGGACTTTGAAAGAATGCATGGTACATCACAAAAATCATTAGCCTATGGAAGCCAGGGGCAAACTGTTGTGATTTGAATGAAAATGTCTCCCATTGTTTCATGTGTGTGAATACTTGTTTCCTAGCTCTCCCACACTGTTTGGAAAGGAATTTTTAGGAGGTGGAACCTTGCTGGAGGAAGTGGGTCACTGGGGGCAGGTCTTGGTTACAGAGACAAGTGCTACTTCCTGCTCATTCACTGCATCCTGACTACAGATAGAATCTGATCAACCAGCCTCCTGCTCCTGCTTCCTTACCTTACTGAACATGATGAAACCTCCCAGATTATAAGACTTCATTAAAAGGGTTTTTTTCTTCTTTCTTTTTGAAGACAGGGTTTCACTGTAGCCTATGCTGCCTCTAATTCTCTAGGTAGCTGTGAATCACCTTGAACTCCTGATCCTGCCATTCCATCTCCAGAATGCTGGGATTACAGATATGCATCACTGTGCCCAGTTTATGTGGTGCTGAGGATGTAACCCCTCTTTATGCATACAAGGCAGAAACTTGAAATCCTTAAAGTCCCTGAGTATTTACATGTCAGCACATGAGTAACATTGGTAACTATCAGAAGAAAATGGTAACACTGTATTCCAGTAAAATTGGGTTAAAAATATAAAAGAAAAAGGTTAAGGAAAGATTTCCATTAAATAACAAGGTTGTTTAGCAAATTAAAGTTTCTTCTAGTGGTGGGAATCAAACCTAACTTTGGGCATGGTAGGCAACTACTCTACCACTACACTAGCCCTCCAGCTCAATACATACACTTTTTTTCTTTTACATTTTTACCAAAATGACAATTATGTAAAGAGGAAAAATAAAAAGGAGATAATAGTGGATAAAAGATACAACAAAAGCAGCAAAATCAGGCAGGAGAGATTGCTCCATAGTTAAGAAGAACACTTGTTCTTCTAGAATACTTGAGTTTGGTTCCCGGCACTCATATCAGCTGGCTCACAACCACCTGTAAGGGATCCAACATCCTCTTCTGCCCACTGAGCATCCCCCTCCCATTCACATTCATTCTCACATACACACAGAGAGAGAGAGAGAGAGAGAGAGAGAGAGAGAGAGAGAGAATTGAAAATAAAATGAATCTTAAAAACACGTATTTTCTTTTAGTTAGCTTTCTGTTGCTATGATGAACATCACCTGGGGAAAGAAATGGTTTACCTGGCTTACACATTACAGTCCATCACTGAGGGAAGTCAAGCACAAATTGGAGGCAGAAACCTGAAAGCAGAAACTGAAGCAGAGACCAAAGAGGAATGCTGCTTACTGGCTTGCTCTTCATGGCTTACTCAGCTTGTTCTCTTATACAATACAGGCTCACCTGCCTACCAATGGCACCACCCACAGTGGCTTGGTCTCTCTTCCATCAACCAGCAATTAAGAAAATGCCCCAAAGACAAGGCTACAAGCTAATCAGATGGAGACAATTCTTCAACTGAGGTTCTATCTTCCTAGATAAATCAAATTTATAACGAAAGTAACAACTATGACAATCATCTAGCACTAGGTTAGAACTCAAGTAATTTTGAACCTTGAATAAACAGATATAATTTTTATACAACAATAAAAACATTCAGCTTAGTATAAAGTAGCATAACTTCAAGTCACATGTAACACCCAGAGGACAAAATTTAAATCAAAAGGTATTAAGAAGATGATGATATCTAGGAAAAGGAAAAGTTAAAATCTGCTGACATGATTCTAGACATCAATTTGGACAGTGAAGTTGAAATTGCTCACACAGGATCTAGTCAATCCACTGAGCACACAATAGGTCTGGTGTGGGAAACTATGATGCAAATGAATCTGGCTTGCTTTTTATTAAAAAACACATAAGCTGCCAGGTACGGTAGCACACACTTAGCACTTGGGAAGTAGAGGCAGGTGGATCTCTGTGAGTTCCAGGCTGGCCATGGCTATGTAATAAGATCCTGTCTCAAGCAAACAAACAAAAACAAACAAACCCACAATTACATTAAATGTGATTACTGTTAATATAAGAATGCACACACACACACACATGATAGATGCATAAGTAATCAAGAAATATGTGCCAAGTAAGGAAACTAAGGCAAGAGGATTGGCATGAGTTAAAAAACCGGTCTAGGCTATACAAAAGTATCTGGCAGGCAGGGTTATATACACAGCAATATCCTGGCTGGGAGGTGGGGGGAAGTGGGGTAATGAAAAATGACAGAAGCCCTGGCTTCTCGAGCAAGTTTAAGTATACTGCTACAGATACTAACCACACAAGGATACCTAGAGACTGCATAAAGAGGGAGGAGGTCAGCCAGTCGGGAATCAATAGCCAAACTGGAATTAGTAGCCAAATCAGGGCAGAATCAGCCCTACAATTCTTGCATGAAGCCTCCTCAAAAATCACCCAGCTGAACCTTCCTCACATTCCCAGTCTGTGTAAATGTTTACCTTTTGGTAAAGAAAACAGAGCAGTACTTGAAGATTAAGTCTCTGAATGTATCCATGAGAAGAATATAAAATTAGAGTTCTCTCTAGCCACACAATAAACAAGATTCTCGCCCTCATAACCCAGCTATTGTTCACTTCCTTTCTTACTTTCCTTTGCCTAGTTTCAGAAAACCCTTTATCAGTTTTTGATCAAAGTAAACCTAATGACTTGATATGCCACTTTGTTTTATCTTACCACCTACTCCACCCCACCCCAGTGCTACGGGAATACAGGCTCTTAGCATGCTAGGCAAACACTTTATTACTAAGCTACATACCTAGCCTTGTTTTGTTTTTCTCATGAACTGTTCTGAATTTGGAAACTTGGGTTTCATAAAATCTGTCCCTTGCAACTTTGAGAACATAGCAGTCTTTTCACTGATCCAACAATTCCAAGACCCAATGGACACAAACCCTGTAACGTAATGCCTTTTCCAAGTTCATTACATACATATCATGCATTGTGGCTATAACTTTTACAGTTTGATATTGCTAACAAATGTCTTCAATTTTTTTTTTTTACTGTATATCATGGCAAGCTCAGCACCTAATAATTGCTTTTCTTAGTAACTAAAGAACTTTGACCTTTTCTCTTATTATAGCACTCAGATCGACAGCATCAATATTCTCGAAACTTGAGGTCATTATTAAGTAAAACTAAACACAAGAAAAACACAACAGTTAATCTCATAACCAAGGGAGCTACTAAGTGACTGATATAAAAATTGTATAAAAGACAGCAACAACTGGGCCTGGGGACATGTGCCTTTAATTCCAATACTGAGGCACAAAGGCAGGTGGATCTCTGTGAGTTCCAGGCCAGCAGGGTTACAGAAAATGACTGTCTCAAAGGAGGTAGGGGATGAGAGCAGGCACATCTAAGGCTGGATAGAGGGTGCCTGCCAAGATTCACTTTGCTACTCAGAATGTAGTGCAATTTAAAACCATGACTTGTTTATTATTGGAATTTTCCATTTGATGTTTTCAGACGGTGGTTGACCATGGGCAACTGAAACCAAGGAAAGAGAAACTTGGGATAAAAGGAGACCACTGTACCATGCATGACTTTGTTGAAAAGCTATTAGGAGAAAAAGAGAGCTGTGTAGAATTCAAGCATCTGCAGCATCCTGATACTTTTGCCGCTGAGTGGCAGCCCCTTGTTCTCTCCATGAGTCTGGGTGGCCTTCAAAAGCTTAGCCTCTTCTGCCTTCACACAATACTGCCTTACCAATAAACGACAATGCTCCCTAACCACCAATGATTTCCTTCTCTTAGGCAGTACCCCTCCTCCTTTCGAGGATTGCAGGAAAACAGGAAAAATGTAGAACAAATCACTGGAGGAAGAAAGAAAAAGTGCTGAAGAAAGCTGTTGCTTTCAGTTAGGTCCAAGCTCCAATTCCGATCTCCCTAACGGCATGCTCTGGGTCACAGAACCATTCTACCAGTACCTTTTGAGTTCCTCAAATATTCAATAAATTTTGTAATGTCAAGAAGGACAATCAATTTAAAGATTACAAGACACAAAGAATTCATAATTTCCTTTTGCATTCTTTCTCACGATACCAATCAAGATCAGCAACTACATGTTTTAAAAAGGAAAAAACTAAAGAGATCAACAAGTAAATAAAAAGGAAGCAAAGCTATAAAAAAATTAAAGTCCAAATAAATGAGATAGCATGACAGAAGATAAGCAAGGGATTTTTTTCTACTAGTTAAGAAAATAATACCACTAACACATGGTGCTTATTAAATGACTGGAACTGTTTCACATATATAATATATAGAATCTCATTTAATATAGTAATCTTAGGAGGTAACTCCTAAAGGTAGCTAATAATCCTCTCATGGATAAACTGAAGTCTTTACTATGCTACAACATATTCTATTGCTATGACAAAACACCATTACCAAGGCAATGTATAAAAAAGTGTTTAATTGGACTTATGATCACAGAAAAGTTCATAACAGAGCAAAGGAACAGGGGCAGAAATAGATGAGAATGCACACTTGATCCACAAGCAGAAAACACAGAGGGCACACTGGGAATGGTATGTCTTTTGAAACCTCACACTGTGCCCCTAGTAACACACCTCCTCTAAAGCCACACCTCCTAATCCTTCCCAAACAGTTCCACCAATTGAGGACCAAGTATTCAAACATATGATCTATAAAGGTCATTCTCATTAAAACTATCACAACTGGTAGAGGGTAGAGTCTCATAGAAGAAGGTAAGTCACTCTTAAGACAATGTCCTTGAAGAATTATCAGACCACTTCCCTCTTCCTGTAAGAGTGAAAGTTATGTTTAAATTTTAATTACTGTGCCTAAAAGATCTATGGAACAAGGACAAACAACTTGCTAGAGTGTTGTGTGGGGCTGTTTTAAGTGTGACACCAAAAGACAGAATTCTGAATCTTCCTTGCCCAGGGACAGATAACCTACTGGATGGAATGTTGGGTGGGGGAATGTCTAGATCCCTTTTGGTTAATCCAACTGCACCAGATGTGCTCCAAATGCACTGGATATGCTTAGTCACTTGTGGGCACGAGATAAACCAGACAGGAAGTATGTTAGGATAGATGTTTGCCCTGATTGGACCTGGTGAAAAGTACTAGCCTTACAGGTTCTGACGTCTTAAGCATCTGTGCCATGTGACATTCTGTGCAAACTCCCGGAGGTGGCAGGACCCAGAGGTAGCATGGGAACCTCATAAAGGACCTGGTCAGAGTCCCATCTTCTTAGCCAGTATTTAATTAATTAAAGCTTGCTTCAAATTTGGTTCAGTTGTGATGGTCTTATTCTCAACAAGTAGGATTTACACTATTCTTTTTCATTTCCCAGCAATCATGAAGTAACTTTACTACGCTCTTATTCCTATTATAAACTGCTTCACCAAAGGCCCCCAAACTACACATAGCTAATCATGTGCTGAAGACTCCAAAACTACAAATCAAAATAAACCATTTAAAGTTGATTTTCTGAGTATTTCACCACTCTGGCAGATAGCTCACTAATACAACACAGTTACCCTTGTTTTTACAACTGAGAAGGCCCAGACAAGATGAATTATTAAGTAATACAGCCAGGGATGGGGTCCAAGCATTCTGGCTGCTGAATTCATGTTCTAAATGCATTTCTAATACGAATCATTATTATACACAAGTTTATACACAAGTTTAATTTTTCATACATTTTTATACACAAGTTTAATTCTACTCTACTGCTACATGTAAGCATATAAAATCAAGCAATAAAATGTATCACTTTGATTGGAATGGAAACAGCAACTAGCCATAAGTAAAGAATAAATAAGGAATGGCATCAGTCCTAAAAGGAAATCAGTAAAAACGTTTCACCAGGTATACAGCCTCATGGCTAGGATTGCAGGAAAGGAAGCAGAGGCAGGGTGACATAAAATAGCCATCAGAGGAATGGTTGAACTACATACTGACTTTTAGGTCAACCTGTGCCACATACTGAGAACCTCCACCCTAACACATACAGAGCAAACAAAGAAAGAACCTTGAGATATGTTTCTGAGTAAACAAAAGCTAAAGGCCTTGCTCACACTCCATGGAAGCACAAGCTGTGTTTGAGTTTGGCAGATAGTAATAAAAATTTGCTGTCCTTGTGAAACTGGCCACTGCATTCTAAACTAAATTCACACATAAGAATTGTGGTTAAGCATAATGGAAAACACTTCTCACTGGAGAAGCAGTTTTGCTGGTTTAAAAGACTACAGGGGAGAGGAGGGAGGATAGCTCAGAGAGCCTGACTACCACAGTTCAGTCCCAGGACCCACATGGTAGGGAGAGAATTGACTCCCACCAATTGTCCTCTAATCTACTGATCTACACACTAAATAAATAAATGCAACTAAAAATTTATTTAGTTTAGTTTAGTTTAGCACAGTCGTTTATTATCATGTCTCAACCCAGGACAAGGTTTTACACACACACACTCGCTCTAGAAAGAAACAATGGGACATAGTGCACCCTAGCAGGACGGCTGCAAGTTCCAGTAGAAAGGGAAGATAGAAAAGTTATTTCAAGGGGGGAAAAAAAAGGAGGATTGGGAAAATGGCTGGGTAATGTGTTTACTGCAAAAGTATGAGACCAGAGTTTAGATGTATCTCTCATATAAAATGCCAGGTGCAGGCTGGCATGCAAATCAGTTGGTAGAGTCTTTAGTCAGCCAAAGGAAGTACTAGGTTTGATCCCTAAACCATATAAACTAGGCGTGGTGGTATACACCATTAATCACAGCACCACAGAGGTGGAGGCAGGAGGATCAAAGTTCAAGGTCATCTTCCACAGATAGTTTAAGGCTAGCACAAAAACAGATGACTTAAACACCATCTACTTACTGATATACCTGACATTTATAGAACGTGAGGACTAAGCTGTAACAGAACATGCATTCTTGTCAAGTATATTCTCCAAGATAGAATACATTGTGGGGGATAAAATAAGTCTCAAGAATATTTTAATTGAAATTACATAAAGGATGTTCTGTAGCTACAAACCAATTAAATTAGAAATCAGTAATGCTGTAACAGCACGTGCCTGTATGCTCATCACTGGGAGGAAGAAACAGGAGGATCCCAGAGGGAATTTGCTAAGTCAGTCAGTCTAGCCAAATCACAAGCTCCAGATTCAGGGAGAGATTCTGTATTAAAAAAAATAATAAAGTGGATTTTTTCCCTGGTGCTGAGGTTCAGATGCATCCAAGAGTCAGCTTCCTAAGTAACCATGGTCCAGCAGGCATTGCTGCTGAAGGATTAATGGACTACAGTACTACTTTACAAGAGATTATGAAGACCTCTCCCATACATGAAGGCTTAGCGTATGAAACTTGTGAAACTGCCAAAACCTTGGACAAGCCCAGGTTTATCTTTGTGTGCTGGCATCCAACTGTGATGAACCTATGTATGTCTAGTTGGTGGAAGCACTTTGAGAATAAAATCAACCTAATTGAGGTTGATGACAAGAAATAGGTAATGGATGGATGCAGTTGTGTAATGGTTAAAAACTATAGCAAGGAATCTCAGGTTAAAGATACTATCAAAGAGTACTTTAAATGCAAGAAATGAACAAATAAAATATTTGGCTCATTAAAATAAATAAAATATTCAAGTAAGTAGGTAGGTAGGTAGGTAGGTAGGTAGGTAGATAGATAGATAGATAGATAGATAGATAGATAGATAGATAGATAGATAGGGTGGAGGGCTGGAGAGATGGCTCAGTGGGTGAAGCAGTTTATGGGCCAGCCTGAGAAACTGTTCCAATTTCCAGTACCACATAAAGTCAGTGGTGAAAAATCCTGGCTCTTCTACAGGCAGGGAGACAGGACAGTTCCTAGAGTTCACAGACCAGCTGTCTGGTCTATGCTGTAGCAAACAACAAAACACCCTGTCTCAATAGAAGGCAAAGAATGATACCTGAAGTTGTCCTCTGACCTCTATATGTACACTGAGGCAAGTATGTGCCCACATCTGCACACATAACACAAACACATATATGTATCCCGAAGAAAAAGAGGAAGGAAGGAAGGAAGGAAGGAAGGAAGGAAGGAAGGAAGGCAGGCAGGCAGGCAGGCAGGCAGGAACATTTAAGGAGTTAGAGAGAGGGTTCAACTGTTAAGAACACTTGTTCTTATTTGTTTTTTCAAGATATGGTTTCTCTGTGTAGCTCTGGCTGTCCTAGAACTTGCTCTGTAGACCAGGCTGGCCTTGAACTCAGAGATCCCCCTGCCTCTGTCTATAGAGTGATGGGATTAAAGGCATGTGCCACCACTACCAGGCAACAACATTTGTTGCAGAAGACCTGGGTTCAGTTCCCAGCACTCACAGGGCAACTAATAACCTTCTGTAAATCCAATTCCAGGGGATCCAACATCTCTTTTGACTTCTGCAGGCTCCTGCATGTTTGTGGTGCACATACATACAAAGTAAAATAAACATTAAAAAAAAAAAAAAAGACTTTCAAAAAAGTGAGAGTGATAGAAGACTTTGACCTCTGGCCTCCACATACATAGGCTGGAACCCATGCACTTATGTGTTCTCTCCCTCTCTCTCTCTCTCTCCCTCTCTTTCCCTCTCTCTCTCTCTCTCTCTCTCTCACACACACACACACACACACACACACACACACACACACACTAAATGGAAGAAGCTAATAGGGAAAGTAATTCAGATGGCAGAAAAAAGGCAAAGAGAAAGCAAAGTAGATATAAGAAAGCCCACTACATAAACAAATGTGAGAGAAAGCAGACTTGCAGAGTTCCACAGATGAGATGAGAGAAAATACCCAAAGGCAGGAGAATAAACAAGTTATAGTTGCCCAAACACAGCAGTCACCTCCCAACTGGCTTCCCTAATGATCTTCTGCCCCTCTAAAGCAGTCTCCACACAGGAGTCAGAGATCTTTTTCGAAGCACACTTGATGATGTCACTATCAGCCTCACCTTGCACCATTTCTGTTGGCACTCATTCCATCCCCTCAAACATGCCATGGTCTTCTATTCTTAATGTCTCTGCCTGAAAATTGTCTCTCCACCACTCCTTCTCCTAGTCACCCTTAAAAGCACTCTGATAGAAAAATTCTTATTGTAAATAACTCCTTTGTTGTACATGACAACTGTAATTTTAAAAGATTACTTGATTATCTCCAAGAAGCTACCATGTGCCCCTGTGCAGTGTCTACACATAGCAAGCATTATTCTTCACTGAACGAATAGAGAAGCCTGCCAAAATTATCACTAGTGAAAAGGGGTACTCAGCACCAATATATGAACAGATGTAAAAGAAACAGCCAAAAGAAGGAAACAGATGGAAAAAGAAAGAAATTTCAACACAAATGCAATACAGAGGGCCTGATAAATAGTAGCTATTTTCCTCTAGAGCAGTCATTAAAGAACACAGAACTAGAATTTCCCCCAACAGTTAACATATTCTAGACAAAGACATCAGACAGACACTTGGGACCCAACAGAGAATCACTTCCCTTCTAAATCCACTCAGTCTCAATAAAGGCCATTAGTTTCCAGTACTTCATGCTAAACCTCAAAGAATGATCTTGGAGTCTTTCCTTACTCTCATCTTAAGTGGACACTGTATGGACAAACCTTATAAACTCTGTGCCTTACTCTCCTTTTCCAATTTTCAAGCCAGGTTCACTTCTACAAAGATTGCTACAATGTTTTGTTTTTAATTAGTCTCTCTTCTTGCACTTTTGTAATAATTGCAGAAGGACACTCAAAGTGATGGGATTGGGGGAAAGACAGGCTCATGTATCCCAGGTTGGCCTGAATTCACTATGCAGCCAGGGATGACCTTGGGCTTCTGATGCCTCCACCTCCATAGTGTTGAGATTACAGGTGTTCACTCACCACCATGTATATATCATGCTGAGCAAGGTAGGGGTGTGTGTGTGTGAGAGAGAGAGATACAGAGTGAGAGAGAGTGTGTGTGAGAGAGAGAGAGAGAGAGAGAATTTTACCAGGATACTTTTTTTGCCCCAGCTTTCCAATGGCTTATTACTTGGAATGAGACATAATTACAACTCTGTATCACAGAGCTTCTACCACTCCCACCCTTGCTTTCCTTACTTTAAGCAGTGGAACCACATTATCACCTCTGAACCCTTACATGTATCACCTCCTTTGAAGTATCTCATGGTTAAGGTGTTTACTCAGCATCAGCTCTTTAAGGACACCTTTTTTAAGTTGACACCATAAAATAACTTCTCCAACTTTGCTCTCTATGCTTTTCCCTCAGTCTTATTCACATTGTAACGATCTAGTTTATTCATCCACAGCAAATATGTTCCAGGCATATAAGAATATGACAGTAAAACTACAAGCAAATTGCTTCCATAGAGCTTTTATTTCCATAGGGCTGAAAAGCAGAAAGGAATCATTTCATAAATTGGTATGGAAAACAAAACAGAAAAAGTATTCCACAGCACCAGGACATGATAAACAGTTGTCAGTTTCAGCAGACCTCAGTAAAGTGATGGCCTTTAGGAAAAGCAAGGGCAAGGCTGTTCTAAATGCATTGTTTTTTACTTGCTGACAGGGTCTTCCACTACAATAAATATCCCATGAAAGTAGTGACTTTGACTGTTTCATTCACTGTTTCACTCCTGCAAAGCAAACTAGGCTACTAAAAATGTTTGGTGAGTTTAAAAAAATAAAAAGCCTACTTCCGTTTTTTTCAAAAATACTGCCAGAGAAAACCAACAAGCAACATGGGATCTCTAAAATATTAAACCTAGGGGCAAGAGCGATGGCTCATAGGTTATGACCACTTGCTTCTCTTGCAGAGGACCCAAGCTCAGTTACCTGCACCTATATAGACGTTCACAACCATACATAATTTCAATTCTAGGTGATCACATGCCCTCTTTTGTTTGGCTTTTGCAGATATCTGGTTTGTACATGTTACACATATATTCAGGCAAAAGACTCACACACAGAAAATAAACTTTAAAAAAATGGTTTTAAAAATGATAAATTCAAAAAACCCACATATCTGTAGTCCTACTGCTTGAGAAGCTAAGGCAGGAGGATTTCCAGAAGTTCAAGGCTGGCCTGGTCTACATAGTGTGATCCTGTCTTTAAAATTTAAAAAAAAAAAAAAAAAAAAATTTATTACTGAATGAGACAAGGTGAAACTAAAATTTTCACATCTGTACATTTATAGACACTTAAATTAGAATAAACTAAAAGCAATGGGCATTCACATCATCTGTCAGTGATGACTTTGTGCTTGTTTATCCTTCCTGTGTTTATTCACTCTCAGAATTTAAACTCAATTAGAAGCCTATAGGAGCCCAAAATTTACAGAAGCCTGTAAGAATAATCATCTGCCCGGTTAATATGAGCATCAGAAAGCCATCTGTTGAGTTTCCAACTTCCAAACAAAAAAACAACACTGCATAGCACACTACCTGTAGCACAGCAATACAAACTAACCCCCACCCCACACACCCCCCCCCCGACTGTTGACAGGTTACCTAACACGTCAAACTAGTATGGAGGTAATATGAAATGAACTCAGGAAAACGTACAATCTCTCTTTATCTTGCGAGAAAAAGCAAAGAAAGCTTTCATCACTTTTTATATGAAGTCTGGCTTGCAAGGCATGGTAAGACCTCCCCCCTCCACACACACACACACACACACACTTCCCTAGTTTCAAGTACAAAGAATAAAGAAAATTACTCTTCCTCCTCTCTTAGTCTCCATTCATTATTAGACGAGAACCTACTCTGTGAACCAGTAAACAAGGCATAAGCCACCCTCCTGTAGAACTTGCTAAGGTTCTTTCTTAATTTTAAATTATACTTTCTTAATTTAGTAATGACCTGAGTATATATCATCTGGAAAAAAAAAACCCTGCAAATTACCCACGGTGATTATTAACAAGAACTGAATACAGACTCATTTTCGTAAACATATTTATAAACTCAACTACCAGAAAAATTAAATAAAGTCATGTGGAGGTTTAAGTTCCCAGTCTACAAGTGTAATTAAATGTAGCTGTATTTATTGTGGATGGAGGTCAGGCAAAAGCCAATTTCGTTACCCATTTGCTACCACCCCGAACCAAAACACAGCTTCTCTGCTGGCTTGGTCCACCAACTGAAAATAGTTAACTGTGCCTCACAAGCGACTAAAAATGGAAACACCCTAACTCTTTCAGCTTCCCTGGCTGTCCCCAAACTGACACCGTGAAAGCTCCTTCTCTTTTCTCCGTACAGATTGTTTTACAAAGTACGACCCAACACATCTCATTGGAGAGTACCAGGCACCGCAGGGTCTAACCTGCACCCCAGTGGCAGCGGCCAGCCTAGGAGCTTTTAACCACAAGGCTGCGAAACGACAACCACCGCTCCCCTGCCTACAGATATCGGCCAATTCCAACCGAGCTTAACAGTCTGAAACTTTCCACCGACGCTAAGCAGGACCCGAACGCAGCCGGATCTCATCCGCTAGGCAATCACCGACAATATGGAGGTGGGGCCCAGCCCAAGCCTGCTGCACGCCCCTCGCAGGCCGCCCTGGGCCTCGGCTCCCTGCGCGGCCACCGCGCCGCCTCGCGCCGGCCTGCCCGAGCCCTCGCCCAGGCGGACCCCGAACTCGGCGCGCCCGCAGCGCGTTCCCTGCCCGCCATCGCCCTCCGGGACCCCCGCGGCCCCAGGCCCTCCCGGAGCATACAGCTGAGGCCCACGGCCCGGGGGCCCCCCGTGTCGCGGACTCCCCCCACACCCTCCCCTTCGAGAGACACGAACGTACCGTCCAGAAAAGTAACCTCCCCAGCGATGCCGCCGCTCTTGCCCGCCGCCATCTTCCTCCTCCCACGCCGCCTCCTCCTTACTCCATGGCCGGCACCGCCGCGGTGCTCGCGGGGAACGGGGGCCGCGCGGCGGGAGGGTAGCAGCCGCAGGGTGGCGGGCCTCGGGCTCGGCCGTCCGCGAGCGGCGCTCCCCGCCGGTCCGGCCCCACACAAAAGCGGGCCGGCGCGCCCCGGCCTGTCGCGGGCTGACGGGGGAGGCGGTGAGGCCCGCGGCCTGGGCTGCTTCTCCTCAGGCTCCTCCCGGGGACCGCGAGCGACGGCGGCGGCGCTTCCCGGGCCCGGCTGCCCTCGGCACACGACTCCCCATCCACCGCCCGCGCGGGCCGCCGTGAACCTCCGCTCCGCCGCTGGCCCCGGGAAACGGAGAGTGAGGCGAACGCGTACACGCCTCCTGCGTCCCGGGCCGTAAAATGGCCGCAGCACCGCGCCGAGCGAAGGCTCCGCGTCTGTCAGGAGCCCGCGACCCCTCGCTGCTCCAGCAGTGGCCGCCGCCGCCCGCCCACCCCGCCCAGGCGTCAGTGCATCAGCTCGGGCCTCGGCTACTGTCCATGTGGACGGGGGTGGGTCTCCGCCACCGCCGCGCGTCGGTCGCCACAGCAGCCCCGCCGCTCCTCCCCCACGGGGCTCCGGGCCCGCCCCGCCGCCGCCCCAGCGCCTCTCCCTTCGGGCCCGGTCTCCCGGCACGGCGCCGGCCGAAGCCAACAGTGGGGGTTCTCGGCCCGCGGGCCTGCGTGGCGTCTGCCAGGCCTCGCTGGGCCACGAACAATATCTCTTCCTCCGAAGGCCCCCATGGCAGACCTGGCCTGTGAGCGCACCCAAGCCTGCTGCTGAGGCGTTAGGTTTGGTCCTGTGGCACCTCCGATGTTAAAGAAACGCTCACTTTTGGGGAGGCCTTCCGAATTTAAAACCTGTGTCATGTGAAGAAAGAACGCGGCGAGGTAATGCAGTCGCTTTGGAAAATAATGTGTTCGCATCCATCTTCAGAACACTGTTTAAGACTGAGCCAGCGCACTTCGGATGTGTCAAAAAGAGAAGACCTTTGTCATTTATGTGCCTGATACTTCGAGCACCAGACTCTATGCCAGACTCTGGTTCAGAGGAGGATATAAGTTGAGTTTCTTTTCTTTACAAACTGACTTTTAATCCCAGCACCTTGGGGACAGGCAGGTGGATCTCTGTCAGTTGGGAACCAGCCTGGTCTATATAGTGAGACTCTGTCTAAAATAAATAATTAAATAATAAACAAACAAATAATCCAATCCAAGCGGTGGCACACACCTTTAATCCCAGCACTCCGGAGGCAGAAGCAAGCAGATCTCTGTGAATTCGAAGCCAGCCTGGTTTGTACAGAGCAAGTTCCAGGACAGCCAGGGCTACACAGAAAACCTGTCTTGAAAAAAACAAAAGATCTATAGAAAATGAAAAAAAGTTACTCTCTAGTATCACGACTAAAATACAACTCTCCTAGGTGTACTGTGAATAAGCTCCTCTCTTTATTCTCTCTCTCTCTCCCTTACCCTCTCTCCCTCTCTCCCTCTCCACTCTTTCCTTTTTTGTGTGTTATGTTTTGCCTGCATTTACTTTTGTGCACCTTGCTGCCTGCAGTTCCTTCAGAGACCACAAGACAGTACCCGGAATCTTCTGGAACTGGAGTTATAGACAGTTGTGACTGCTATGGAGGCACTTGGAACCAAACCACTGAGCCCATGTCTCCCACCCCCTACCCCTCTACTTCCTAATCTGAAGGTATGGTCTCACTATACAGTCCTGGCTGGCCTGGAACTCCTCGTGTAGACTAGGCTGGCTTCAAACTCACAGAGATATGCCACCCTCTGCTTCCCTCTTCCTCTGCCTCCCATGTGATGGGAGAAAAAGAGTGTGCCACCACACCTAGCTCCTTTTGGTTTCTAAAACAAGGTTTGGAGTATCTCAGGCTGGCCCTGAATTCCAAGTTATAGCTAAAAATGGCCTTGATCTCCTAATCCTCCTGACTCCCACATACCAAGTGCTGGGACTACAGGCATGCAGCTTTACATCCTGCCTAGCATGTTCCTTAAATCTTGCAGTGTCCATCTGTAAAAAGCAAGTCTATGCTGTATATCAATGAAAACTCAATAGCGATTAAAATGATTCAAAAACACTTGTTAAGTATAGTCTTTGTAATTTCTAAATGTACTTTCTAATTCAGTTGTTTACTAACCAAGACTCACATAGGAAACTTTTTTTAGATAACTTGGTACTTTATCCCACTGTGGTGGTTCACAATTGTAATCCTAGTACTTGGAAGGCTGAGGAAGGCAGATCTCTGTGAGTTCAAGACCAGTTTTGTATACATACAGAGTTCCATGCCAGCCAGGGCTACATAGTGAAACTTTGTCTCAAAACAAAACAAACACCACAACTTAATATCTTTTACTATAGTGGCACCAGCAATCTTTCCTGATTTCATAAAAGTAAGGAATATAGTATGTTAAAATTTGTATTTTTATTACCTAAGGAATAATCCTGTTGTGTTGTAGAAGTTTATTTTTAGTTATGTTTAAAATGGTTGTTTTGTTCACTGTTGGATGAAGGACTGCCTAGGCCTTGGCATTTTGTAGTGTCTGAAGGTATTAGCTTTATGTAAAAGATGTTTGATTCCTCATGATCTGCACGTGGTATCAATAGAATACCTGACGAGCTTACATATCAATAAAAACCCCTGAGATGAGACACTCAGGGTTCCACTGTCCAGGATGGTACCTGCATGATAATAGTTCCCTCTGCTGAGGTCTGAAAGGGTTTGCACTTATGAATATGCCTCTGTGTCTTCCATGTTGAATGACACAGCGTCATATTTACTCCTACAGGGTTGGGATAGTTGATGAATGACAGTCTGTGCCAATGACTCAGCATAATACTGAGGCATGTAGATAAATAGGTAGATGTGGGGTGACTAGTCTCACCTACAAAATATAAAGAAAGTATGCCTCTCATTAAAAAAATATGCACATAGAAGTAGGCACCAGGAGTCAAGGGTTACAGGTGGCCTCTCAGGGATGGCTATGGTGGAGAATTTCCTCTGGAGTCTAGACAAAGAAGAACTGGAAGGCTTGATTTTAGCCCAATGAGACAGTTGTTGACCTCTGACCTTACAAAACCCACACCATGATAAATTTGTGGTAAGTTGCCAACTTAGTGGTACAGTAATTTATCCCACTGTGGTGGCTCATACCTGTAGTTCTAGTACTTGGAAGGCAGAGCTCTTGTGAGTTTGAGACCAGCCTGGTATACATAGAGAGTTCCAGGCCATCCAGGGCTACACCGTAAAACTTCGCTTCAAAAGAAAAACATAGGAAACTGGGAAGTGTTGTCATTTTAAGAAAATTTAATTAAACTAGGTGTGGTGGGGCTTGCCTTCAATCCTAGCACACACAGGAGGCAGAGGCAGGCAGATCTCTGTGAGTTCAAGGCCAGCCTGGTCTTCATAGTGAGATCCTGTCTAGAGATAGATAGATAGTTAAATAGATAGAGAACTAAATTGGGACTTTTGGGACAAAGGCTACCGCTTTATTATTTTATTTCTTTCTTTTGGTTTTTGAGACAGGGTCTCTCTATGTAGCCCTGTCTGTTCTGGAACTCCCTAATATAGACCAAGCTGGCCTCAAATTGACAGAGATCCACTTTCTTCTACCTCCCAAGTCCTAGGGTTAAAGTCATGTGCTACCAAGCCCAGCCCACTACTTTATTTCAAGTGTTAGTAATTTCAGCTAGTGTCTGTGGAGCACCACCATTCCAGTCTTAAAGCAGAAGTATGGGTTAAACCAATCACCTGAAGGCTTGTTACAACACATTGTCTTTCCCAAGCCCCAGAATTTCTGACATAATACCTTCTAGAATGAGACTACAGAAACTCCACTTCCAACACATTCCCAAGACACAGTTGCTACTGTCTGGAGGCATACTTTGAGAATGAAATGTCAACAATCTCTTAAGTTCCTTTCTAGTTCAGCCATTCTACTACTGAACCTGCAATTAGACATCAGATATAGTTAGTGATATTTTCTAAAATCACCATTACTCCTAATTCGTATGATCAACTAAGAATCAATAGTATTGTGTATTTATCCAGCATTCAGGGCCTAGAAAATTTTGTATGTAGAAGATGCTCCTGAAACTGTATATCCAATATATTCACAAAAATACTGAGTTAGCAGGCCTCCTTCCCTTCCTCTTCTTTCTCCTGCCCCTTTTCCTCCTCCTTTTTATGAGGCAGGTTCTCCCTATATAGCCAAAGCTCCTATTCATTCTCTCAGTCTCTTTGATGCTGGGTGGCATATGGGAGTGCACCACTATGCCTGCATTAGCCCTTCTCTATGCATACATTTTTGAAGCTCATCAACATTACTACGGTTACTGATGACTAATTAAAAAGCCAATTACCTTAGTTATTATTACCTTAGTTATTCAGTTTTGATTCAAAGTCACCCGTGGGCTAGCAAGGTGGCTCAACAAGAGAAGGCACTAGGCAAGCTGAATTCAATCCCTGAAGATCACACAAAAAAGCCAGTGTTGGGCTGTTGATGTGGCTCAGGAGGTAGAGTGGGCTAGACACTTGCTATGCAAGCCCAATGACCCGAGTTAGATCCTAGAAGCCCATGTAAAGGAGGAAGGGGAGACTTACTCTACACGTTTGGTCTCTGACCTCCATGGACACATTCATATTTATTTTCAACTTTTTATTGCCATGCCTTTATCATTTAAATTTAGCAATGCCATTCAATTGTCAGCTAACCTTTAAGGAAAATTTAATTTTGGCATAAAATATAACGGAGAAAAGTTTAGGCTGTTTTAGACTTGTATGAGCGAGCAATTAACAGTAAATACTATGATGTTTTGTTATTTAATTATTCCATTAGAGAAAATCTGGGACCTGGGGATGGAGCTCAATTGTTTGTAAGGCATATGACATATGAGGACCTGGCTCTAGTCCTACCACAGGGAACCTCTGTGCTCTTTACTTTAGCCTTTCCCACCGTTTCCAGCAGACGTCCTTGCTACTTATTACAACACTTGCTACAAGCTGAGCCTTCCCTTAATTTACTGGAATTGTCTGCTTGTGTATATACCTATTCTAGTTTTAATATCCTGATTTATAAGAGAGACTCTTACCCTCCAGTCTATTAGATTTTATCTTCTCTGTATCAGAAGGCATGGGCCCTACTGTTTGTAACCTTTAGGATGCTTTGTTACCACATACACTTCAGAGCTTTGCAGACAATTGGCCAGCATAGCTGCAGCCAACTTACATTGTATAAGCATATATATTGAGCTGAATATGACTCTGCATTCCTGTAACACTAGCACTTGGGAGCTAGAGGCAGAAGAACCACGCAGAAGTTCAAGGCCAGCCTGGGCTCCATATTGAATTCCAGCCTATCCAAATAGTGGAAGCCTGTCTCAAAAAGATGAAAACAGACAAAAAACAAGATTGATAACTGTGTTCTCAAAAAATATATGAACTGAAACCAGGATGCTATTTTATTATTAATGTGGATCTGTTTGTCCCAATTGTTTTCTATCAGTGCTCTCCTGTGTTTCCCATGCAGATCTTGAATTTGCAATCTTCCAGTTTCAGACTCCAGAGTAGCTGGGATTACAGGCTTTCCTCATCATGTGTAGCTTAAGGCCTATTTCAAAAGGTCAGTCAAACAAAACAAACCAATGAAAGCAAACTGGTTGAAAGGTCAACCAGAACTGGGTATGGTGAATGAAGTCTATAATTCTAGTCCTCAGGAGGTTAAAGGAAGGAGGGCTTGGGAGCTTGATACAGAACTGCCATGAGTTTGAGGCTAGCCTGGGCTTCATAGTTCTACAACAGGCTACCTCAAAAAGGAAATGGTGAAGGGAGAGGAGAGGAGAGAGGAGGGGAGGGGAGGGGAAGGGAGAAGAGATGAGTGGGCAGAAGAAGACTCAACATTAGTGTTAGATCTACTATGGGACTATGGTCTTCTGGAATGGAAGAATAAGAGAAAGAAGCTAGGACTCTAATTAGTGGTAGAGAACTTGCTTAACGTGCATAAGGCCTTAGGGTCAACTGCAAGTACTCACCCTCCTGTGTCCCCCCAAATCAGAGAAAGATGAGAAAACTGCCTTTGGGGAGAAAAACTCACTTCATACAAGCCAGGGACCAAAGATAAAGAGACACCAAGGTCACAGTCTCATGCAAGGCCATACCCTCAATCACCTCACACTGGGCCCTACTTCCTAAAAGCTGAACGACTCAGTAGCAGCACCCTGGGGACCAACCCCTTAATGTGTGGGTCTGCAGGTACATTCAAGATTCAACTATAGCCATTGTAATTGTTCTGTCTTATTCTTAGTTACTTTGTTCATCTTTTCCTGTAGTCAATTTATAAATTAAAGGATATTATAGTTACAAAGCTATAAGGAAAACAAGTGTCTATAGATGCAGCACTATCTATGGTTTCAGGCGTCCAGTAGGGGTGGAATGCGGTCCTCCTGGATAAGACACACTGCTATAGCTATAATTTGCTCAAACTCCTTAATTTTTTTTTTTAGATATTGTCTATTTTTAATTGACTTTATTTTATGTGTATCAGCGTTCTGTCTGCATGTATGGATGTGTTCCCCAGGAACTATGGTTAGTTACAGATGGTTGTGAACCACCATGTGGATGCTTGGAACACAGGTTCTTTGCAAGAGCAATAAGAGCACTAAACTGCTGGGCCGTCTCACCAGCCCTCTTTGTTTGTTTGTCTTTGAACAGAGTCTCATTATGTAGCCCAGGCTGGCTTTAGACTTTCAGCTGTTCCTCTGCTTCAGAGTTTCAAGAGCTGGGACCACAGTTGTGGCCCTCTGCATCTAGCGGTTTCTTTTTGAAGTTTTTGAATTATTACAGCGTTTGGCTGTATGTTTTGTGTATGTGCGTGTGTGCATGCACGTGTGGGTTGATGTGTGCCACAGTGAATGTATGGTGGTCAGAGGACAGGAGTCAGTTCTCTCTTTACACCTTGCTGAGGCAGAGTTCTCCTTGTGTCTGCTGTGCTAGCTTGCCTGTGAGCTTCAGGGTCCTGTCTCTGCCTCCCATCTCAAGTAGGAATCGGAGATTGCAGGTATATGCAACCACATCAGCCTTTCCCCTACAGACTCTGGGACTGAACCCAGGTTGACAGGCTTGCTTGGCAAGTGTTTTTACCAATGAATCCACCTTACCACCACCCCTTTTAATTGGTATATATTCATTGTTCATAGTGGTGTCTTTCATAAAGACATTTTCATATAAGTTTACGACATAACTTGGCCACGTTACTACTCCCCAGACTCCCTCTCCTCCCTCCCTACTTCATGGCTTACTTCTTAGAGACAGATCTCACTATGTAGTCCTAGCTGGCCTAAAACTCGCTATATCGATCAGGCTGACCTTAAACTTACAGTTCCACCTACCTCTCCTGAGTCCTGAGATTAATGGTGTTTGTCACCAGGCCCAGCCTTTCTTGACTTTTTGAGATAGAGTCTCATGTTGCTGGGGCTGACCGCAAACGAACAATGTAGCTGAGGATGACCTTGAACTCCTGATCTTTCTGCCTTTGGCTCCCAAGTGCTTGGATTACAGTTGTGTACCACCACACCCAGCTCATTTCTTTTTCTTCTTTGTGTTAGGGATTTAACCTAGGGTCTGTGTTTGCTAAGCAATCCTTCTACCACTGAACTCTAACCTAGCCCCCAGTATTTCTTTTTGTTACTATTGTTGTTGCTGTTGTTGTTGAGATCGTCTTAGTATGTGGTCCTGGCTGGCCTTGAATTCACAGAAACCCTACTACATCTGCCTCCTGAGTACTGGGATTAAAGGCGTATACCACCTCAGACTTTAGTGGTTCCTTTCTTATTTTATTTTTTAGATTTATTTATTTTTATTTTATGTTTATGAATGTTTTCTCTCCGTAGATATATGTGTACCATGTGTATACATGGTGCCCAAACCAACCAGGAGAGGGCATTGGACTCCCTAGAATTGGAGTCACAGGTTATGAGCCACCATGTGGGTACCTGGAACCAAACCCAAGTCCTAAAAGACCAGAAAGGCTCTTAACCACTGACCTATCACTAGCCTTCTCAATCAATCTTTCTTTCTTTCTCTTTCTTTCTTTCTTTCTTTTTCTTTCTTTCTTTCTTTCTTTCTTTCTTTCTTTCTTTCTTTCTTTCTTTCTTTCTTTCTTTCTTTCTTTCTTTCTTCCTTTCTTTCTTCCTTTCTTTCTTCCTTTCTTCCTTCCTTCTTTCCTTCCTTCCTTCCTTCCTTCCTTTCTTTTTTTGTTTTGTTTTTTGGGTTTATTTTTGGTTTTTGCTGTTTTGTTTTGTTTTTTCGAGACAGGGTTTCTCTATTGTAACTCTGGCTGTCCTGACTCACTCTGTAGACCAGGCTGGCCTTGAACTCACAGAGATCTGCCTGCCTCTGACTCCTGAGTGCTGGGATTAAAAGTGTGCACCACTACCCCAGCTCTCCTCAGTGTTTCCTAATGCTCATAAAAAACGTCAATACTTGTGTTAGTAGATTTTAGGGAAACTAGAAAGACAATAAAATGTATGGGGACACGGGAAGGAAAAGGAGCCCCTCGCTGCAGCAACTGGCTGAGCATCTTACCTGTTGAGAATCAAGAATTAGACTGAAATTACTGCAAAACTTGCCAATGTAGAAACTATTTCTTTTATATGAAAATATCTTCAAAAAAAATGTTAACATAAGCTAGGCATAAAGCCTGAAAGTATATGACCATGAATAGGGGAGCCTCCTTCCTCTGATATTTTTGGGGAATCTCACAAACAAGATTATTCATTGATTTACACTAAAGATATCCTACTTTCCTCTATCCCTGTGATCTAGAGTTTTACTTTAGCGTTCTACCATTTCTTTCCTTACACGTGTTGTTTTTCTGGGTGCATATGTGTAACATTCTTACATCAGCCATACTATAGGTTGGTACGTTTCATCATATGTTTGGCAAACATTCACTTTTCAATTTTCCTTAGGTTTTGATATCTTAAGGTCCTTAATATTTGATATTTGCTTTTTGTTTTAACCTACAGAGAAACCTGTTTTCAAAATTCCTGAACTACCATTGTGTGTGTGTGTGTGTGTGTGTGTGTGTGTGTGTGTAGAGGCAAGAGAACAACCTTGAGTGCTTGTTCTTCCACTTTGGGGGTGGCAGGTGATAGGGTCTCTCATTGGCTGACCAGTGAGTGAGCCCTTGGATCCATCAGCCTGTCTTTCAAGCACTGGGTTTCCAAATTCACATCACCACACCCAGCTTTTCACATGAGTTTTCAGTACTGAGTTCAGGTCCTCAAGCTTGGGTTGCAAACATTTTACCAACTGAGCTATTCCTGAAGCCCAGATGCTACCTTCCTCCTTCCTTCCCCTCTCTTTCTTTTGTCTCCCAGGCTAACCTCAAACTTACTATGTAGTTGAGGATGATCTTGAATTCCTGATCCTCTCCTCCTGCCTCTGCCTTCTAGGCTGGGCATGAACCACTATCCTTGTTTATATGATTGTCTTAGTCACTGTTCTGTTGTTGTAAAGAGACACCATTGCCACAGCAACGCTTATGAAATAAAGCACTTAATTGGGGGCTTGCTTACAGTTTCAGAAGCTTAGTACATCATCATTATGGTGGGGAACAGCATAGCCCCAGGAAAACAAGCATGGTGCTGGAGAAGTAGCTGAAGGCTAGTCCTGATCCCACAACTGGGGAAAGGAGGACTCCCAAAGCCCACCTGCAGTGACACACTTCCTCCAATAAAGCCACACCTCCTAATCCTTCTAATCCCATCTCTGGGACTGAATTTTCAAATATAAGCCTATGGTGGGGGGACTTTTATTTAAACCACTACTTCTGCTATATTGGGTATCTCAGTTACTTTTCTATTGATGTGAAGAGACATCATGACCAAGGTAACTTATAAAAGAGTTTATTGGAGTTCTTGGTTCTAGGGCAGTGGTTCTCAACCTGTGGGTCATAACCCCTTTGGGGATCAAATAACCCTTTCACCAGGAACACCTAAGACCATCTGCATCCCAGACATTTATATTACAAATCATAAAAGTAGTAAAATTACAGCTATGGAATAGCAATGAAAATATTTTTATGGTCGGGGATCACCACAACGTGAGGAACTGTATTAAAGGGTTGCAGCATTAGGAAGGTTGAGAACCATTGCTCTAGTGGGTTAGAATCCATGATACCATGGCAGGGTGCACAGCAGCAGGCAAGTAAGCATGGTGCTTGCTAGAACAATGATCTAAGAGGAGGAGACAGAAAGAGAAAGCTAACTGGGCTTTTGAAGCCTCAAAGCCCACCCCCTAGTGACACACCTCCTCCAATAAGGCCATACCTGCCAATCCTATTGAGTTACATACCTAGCTAATGCTCATTATTTCTTTAATAATTTTTTTTTTCTTTCTCACTGACATGTCATGCTTCCTTTATCTTATATTAAATCCTGCTAAAGGACACATGGTTCTCCCTGAGAAGGGAAAATAGAACAGATGTTGCAGGTGGAGTGAGACAGGATGGGAAAGGGAACAGGAGGGATCAGCTAGGGGGAGAGAGATGGAGGGAAAGAATATAGTGAGAGACAACCAGAACTGGGGGACATTTAGGGGATGACCTGGAATCTGGAAACTTCCTGGAATCTATGAGGGTGACCCTAGCGAGGACCCTTAGTGATGGGGGTAGGGAGCCTGAACAGGCCATCTCCTATAACCTGGCAAGGTGGGGGCAATGGAGGGGTAGAACTCTACAACAAGGGAGGGAGCCTATGCCTGACCCTGCAGAGCTGGCCAGGAGCCTGATGCTGAGTAACCCTGGGAAGATTCCTAACAGTATTCTGCTGTGCTCATAGATGGGTGCCTAGCCCAAGTGTCATCAGAGAGGCTTCCTCTAGCAGCTGAAGAGAGCAGGTGCTGAGGCCTACAGCAAAGCATTTGGCAGAGTTCAGGGAATCCCAAGGGAGAGGAGACCAGAGGAGCTGAGGACACCAGGAGAACACACTCCACGGAGTAAAAGGACCGGGATTCTTTGGAGCTTACAGAGACTGAAGCGGCAGACATGGGGCCTGCATGGGTCTGTGGGTTCTCTACATATATCTTAAGTTTGTCTGGCTTGGTGTTCTTGTAGAACACCTGAAAGTTGGAGTGTGTGTGTGTGTATATGTGTGTGTGTGTGTGTGTGTGTGTGTGTGTGTGTGTGTGTGTGTGGCGGGCAGGGGGGACATCTATGGACCTTTGACCTGCCCTTGGGACCCTTTTTCTCCTACTGGTTGCCTTGATGTAGAGGTGTGTGCCCAGCCTTGTTCCATTTTGTTAAGCCCTGTTCAATTGATAACTCTGGGAGGCCTGCTCTTTTCTGAGGGGAAGCAGGAGGGGCTTGGGGGTAGATCTGGAGGAGAGGGAAGATATGGGGGGAGCTGGGAGGAGTGAATAGAGGTGAGGCTGGGCTTGGGATGTATTGTATGAGAGAAGAAAAATAAATTTTAAAAAATTATTTTTACTCCACGTTTTATTCCATTAATGACCTTTTATTTCAAGTTACCACTATACTTTTAAAATTATTTTTCTAAAGATTCATTTATTTTTATTTTACATGTAGGAACTGGAGTTACAGACAGCTGTCAGCCACCGTGTGGATGTTGGGAATAGAACCTAAACCCAGGTCCTCTGCAAGAGCAGCCAGTGCTGTTCTCCGCTGAGCCGTCTCTCCAGCCCCAGATTATAGTTTAATAGTACATTTGCCTCACTGGCTGTTTCTTTCCCCATTGCTGTTTGTTCTTATTTGCATGTACTACAGAATTTCGGCATTTTATTTTTTTTAAAGTTTAAGATAAAAACTCCCTCAGAAAATTGAAATTATTCAACCTATGGGGGGAAAGCTTCAAGTTAGCAAAAAATATTTTTAAGAAACTAGGTTTTATTTTTAAAGCCTTCTAAAAATATCACTAGGCTTTAAAAATATTTTCCCTTTTTATTCCCCATATGGTGCCAGCTGTGCAATTTTACTTCCAGCCAGAGTATTGCTCTCAACTTCCACTGAGTGTTTTTTCCCTGCATTAATCAGGCTCTTTTGGATGACATTTGCCATAGCCCAAGAGAAAATACTGAGACATGATTACATATCGCACAGATGCACAAATGCTACATGTGATTACATACGCACTGAATACATTGTAATCATTTTGGATTTTTTTCTTTTTAAAGTTTTTTTTTTTTTGTACTTAAAGTCCCTTTCTTTTTATTTTTTATTCCATTCTGTGGTCTTTAAGAGAGAAGGGAGTGGTATACTTCTCTTGTACTATATGATGTTTGTAGACATTGCCCTAAATATCATCAGCCGACTCACTGAGATGAGCAGCATGAGGACAGCCCTTCGGAAGGAAACCCTAACCGTGGCTCATCCGAGGCTCTCTCCATGCTGTATGTGGAAACGTCTTCTCTGACAGTGCGGAATCTGCTCCTCAGTACTCTTTCGATTCAACTACTCATTGTTTCAGCTGATTGACTTAGGACCTGCACCAGCAATCCCCAACAGAATCACCTCACATCTCAGTACCCCTTCCCACTCATGAACAGCTAGCTGTTAATGTATCTTTCGATCGCTTAATAAGAGTCCATCGTTAAATTTTCCAATGCTTTTTATTAATCACAAGCCATGTCAAATCTCAGGGAATTCTATACCCGGGCAGCTAGGCAGAGAGCTCACTCCAAGACTTCCTCACCCCATGCTCTCCTCTTGGTTCTCTTCTCGCTTCCTCTCTTCTTGCCTTAGATGCTTTTTTATTCCAAATCCTCTCTGTCTCCACCCAGCCCTCCAATATACAAATGAATGGAACCTAACCTTCATCTGCCTTAAGGCTAAGGAATGTCCTATTCATGTGGAGGGCTGGATAGCCACTCCTTTGTTTACTGGTAGGAAGCGAGTCCTTTACAGTGCTACAAGGACGGTCTACTGGGATATTATCCATAACTAGAAAATCTCCCACAACAGTTAGCCTCACAGGTCAACTTTCCCTGGCCCTTCCTCCCCAGAGCCCCACCCCAGAGCTGGTCTACTCAGGTACCCTCGCCAACATCCTTTCCACATCCTCAGTATCCTGAACTGAGAGCAAGGAAGGATAACAGAAGTACTCAAGGTCTTCAATTGGATTTTTAAAGCACAGTAAGCAGAGTGATTTGATTATTAAACAGGGTCTCCAAGGACTCCAAACCCAGCCTCAGCAGCTTAAGGTCTAAAATGTGATGGCTTACATGACTGTGTTCTATTGTTCCAATGCAGCATTTGGGCATATACATACACTTTATTCTTGGTCAGCGGTTTCTGCTTGAGTTCTGTTGACTGAGGCTTGATTAAAGCGGGCTGTCAGAGAAGCCTGGTCAAGTATGTCTGGGAATGAACTGACCTCCACTCTAGCATGTGTGGTCTCTGAAATATTCCTCTTTACTCTCTTCCCATTCTTCCTCTCCTTTGTCTCTCTCTCTCTCTCTTTCTCTCTCTATCTCTTTCTCTCCCCCAAGCATCTCTCTCTTAACATAGACTTTATTTGAAAAAAAGTTTGTGTGTGTCTGTGTTTGAATGAGAATGGCCCCTGTTCGTTAATATGTGTGAATGCTTGGTCTCCAATTAGTGAAACTGTTTGGGAAAGATTAGGTGGTATGGTCTTCTTGGAGTAGATGTGACCTTATTGGAGGAGGTGTGTCACTGGAGGTGAGCTTTGAGATTTCAAAAGTCCATGCCAAGCCCAATCTGTCTCTGTCTTTGCCTCTGCCTCTCTACCTCTCTGCCTCTGCCTCTGCCTGTAACTTGTAGATCCAGAGTGAGCTCTCAGCTATTGTTCAAGCACTGTGCCTGGCTGTCTGCTGCCATGTTCCCTGACATGACAGCATGGACTAACCCTTTGAAACTGTAAGCTATCCCCCAACCAAATGCTTTCTTCTAAAAGTTGCCTTGATCATGATGTCTCCTCACAACAATAGAACGGTAACCAAAACAATGTCTAAATGCATTTGCTAATTTTTGTCACTGTGATAAAACATCATAACCAAGAACATCTTGTGAAAAGTGTTTTTTTTTTTTTTTTTTTTTTTTTTTTTTTGCTTTGTTTTTTGATTCTTTTTGGCTTCTGGTTCCATATGGAGAGTTCATAAGGGCAGGGCAGTCATGGCAGAATGCTGCTGGAGCAGGACTCTGAGAGATCCATTTTCAACAGTTAACAGAGCAGAGCGTGAACTGGAAGAGGGGTAAGGTTATGAAGCCTCAACCCCCCCAACCCCCAACAATATACTTTCTTCAGGAAGGCTCTAAATCTCAAAGGCTCCATAACCTTTCACAAACAACTCCACGAACTAACCACGGGGCACCAAGTTTCAAATGTGTGAGCCCATAAGGAGACATTTCTCATCCAAACTGTCACATAGAATAAATGGAAAATTCTGTTACACCCAAGGAGATGAGTGTTATTTTGGAGGTTCTAACAGGGAAACACAGCTGCTTATACATCATTGACTGAAGACCTTCCTCTAGACAGGACGTTCTGACCATGAGCAGGTGATGGAGGAAGGGGTCACCTGCTTAGCCAGTTAGATCAGCTAAATAAATCCTGGTGATCAGTGGGGTGCAACACTGCAGCCAGGTCCCCCTCACATCCTGCATCCAAGAACATGAACAAAAAGTATGACCATTTCAAAGTGTCAAGAACAAAACTTGACATATTGTAAAGAAATGGAAGAAGGTTGGTGCAATTCACATCAATAACTGCAAATCGGCTGGTGTGGTTCATACCTGTAACTGCAGACCTCCAGAGGAGGAAGGACATCCTCTCAGAGGATGATTGAGAGTTTGAGGCCACTGAAAAAGCAAAAAGCATCTTTTCTGTTCTCATCTCTAACTACTTGCTCTCTGGAAGCATATTTCTCAAAGTGCTGGGCGGTGCTCAGTCTGTGCATCTTGACATCGGGTCTGGAAAAAGTAGAGGAAAGTGAGGGTTTCCTGTTCATAAACAGGTGAAAGCATGTCAAACACAAGATCAAGATAAGGAGACAATGTGATATCCAAAGCTCCCCGAAACAGGTATATTTATACACTGGTCATCACACTGGCAGAGAAGCTGAGGCAGTCCTCCCCATCCCCCAGCTTCAGCAGCCAAGCAGCTGAAAAGAAACAGACACACTGAACACTACACCAAACAGATAAACACCAGGGGGAAGATATTTCTGAGGTTTTTCCTCCTTGGTGAGCATTCATTTAGGAAAGCTTTGCATGTATTCTAATAATAAAAGTGAATCCTCTGAGTCAACTATGTTCATATTGTTAAACATTTTTAAGGATTTAAAAGAATAATTTAAATTCGTGTGTGTGGATGTGGATGCAGTTGCCCCCAGAGGTCAGAAAACAAGGTCAGATCTCTTGGAGCTGGAGTAACATGCACTTATGAGCCACCTGATTTGGGTGCTGGGAAGTGTCCTCTGGAAGAGCAGAAAGGACTCTTCAAGATAGTATATGGTATGGTTGCTAGGCAGAGCCACACCATTTTATAAAGCTCTTCCATTTGGCCACATGGTCTTAAACACACAAAAGGAAAGCCCAACCAAGGATTAAAACAATCAATGATGATATGAACAACAAAACTAAACTAGAATGTGAAAGGGAGAATTGACCTAGGCCATAATACCCCACCCTCCCATTAGTAAGCATTCCAAGTCTGGTAATTACAGCCTCCTCATCTGTGATCAGATTAAGGGACCCCCATACTTTCTCCATAAGCAAAATACTGTTGCATATTCCTGACAATTCTGCTAATATCTCCTTTGCTTTAAAGGGTCAACATGAGATAGAGACCATGCCAAACACCACTATTCTGTTGCTGAATAGATTTGAAACTGGATCTCTGGACTTTCATAGTGAAAATGGGCTGTGTCTATTATAACCTTAGTAGCCACGCTATTATTGGTTGGACCTTGCGTATTCAACTGCTGTCTCAATTTTATCCACTCTCGTTTACAGTTGATCAATACTCAGATGATCCTCTGACATTCTAACTCCATTTATCCTTGGCCCCCTTGCTCACCCTCCTCCAATGTCTGAATGTCAACAAAAAGGAATGCTGAACCAGTGGTTCTCAACCTTCCTAATGGTGCAACCCTTTAATACAGTTCTTCATATTATGGTGACCTCCTACCATATAATCATTTTCATTGCTACCTCTCATAACTGTAATTTTGCTACTGTTATGAATTGTAAGTATCTGATATGTAGAAGGGCTTAAGTGACCCCTATGAAAGGGTCATTCTATCCCCAAAAGGGTCATGACCCACAGGTTGAGAACCATAGCCCTAAACCTTTCTGTGCCAAATTTCAGCCAAAAGCAACTAGACTGACTTGACATCCATTTCCTAAATAATTTTAGGGTTTCAACTCATGAGGGAAAATTGTTAGGTCGCCACACAGATATTAGCAGGCTTGGAGGTCATTAAGCAATGACCCTTCCCTCATGAATTTTGCATTCTTTCCCTGATGCTCTGGGCCTTCTCACTCATTCTATAAAGCTCCCCTGCTTTCTGCCACATGGCTGCTTGTCTGAATATAGCTGTTGGTGTTTCATCACTGAACTAGCCTGTCAACTCAGACCCTAGCTTAAATGGCACAATTTTTAAGCCTTGTCTTTTAACTGCCTAATCAGTCTTGTATCCAGGACATTGCCAAAAGACATATTAACAGTGCTTTTCTCCTCCAAAATTTCTATACCAGAGATGGCTCAAGACTCTCTTGATGCTACCCTTGTCCAGTAAGAAAGAACTGTGAGAACAATAACTGTGTTTCCTTCTCCACCTGTCTAATAGAAACAAAAGTCAGGAATGTGGGCCAGAGCTATGCAATTTTACAGAGCTACTCCATTTTGATGGAATCATGACAACATTAATAACTCTTCTAATAAGACTCCTTCCCCAAGGAATAATCTGCCTCATTGTCTTCACTGACCTCCAAACTAGAAACCTTTCAATCATGTTACATTGAGATTCACTTCAAATGATATAATTTAACTTAAGATAATTTCCCAGCTCCAGCATGGTGGCACCCACCTTTAACCCTAGCACATGGGAGTGATATGCTGGCAGACCTTAGTAAGTATGATGTCAGCCTGGTCTACATAGCAAGTACTAGGCCATCCAGGACTACATAGTGAGACTCGATGAAAAGAAAAGAAAAGAAAAGAAAAGTTAATTTTCCATTTGTTATCATATTTTTATTACATTTAATTAAAGGTCTTTTTAGACTAAATAGTGAGTTTGAGACCAGACTCTATCTCAGAAAAGAAAGAAAGGAAAAAAGGAAGGAAGGGAAAGAAAATCTGCAATCTATATAGTTCAACAAAATTATTATCAGAAAATCAAAGTCTACTTAAATTAATGTTGAATATAAAATTGAATTGAATTCAACATTGTATTTAATAAATAAAGTTACTTTGAAAATCTAAATCATAGGGACTAGAAAGATGTCTCAGAAGTTAAGAACACTTACTGATCTTGCAGAGGACCCAGAGTCAGTTTCTAGGAACACCCACATGGTAGTTAACAACCAACTGTAACTCCAGTTCCTGGGACTCTGATGCCGTCTTTTGTCTTTCTCAGTAACTGTCCACATGATATCATGTCCGCATGGTGCACAACCATGCACGCCGGCAAAACACTCATATGTATGAAATGAAAATAAATAAATCGTTTTTAATAAACTAAATCACCAATCTACATAGTAGCTAATACAGTCAAATAGTTCGATAAAGTACATAGTAGCTAACATAATCAAATAGTTCAATAAAGTAAAAGAAAATCATCGACTACTCTTCTACTATTTTTCTACCAAAGATTCTCCTTCTCACACCTTCAAATTTTCCACGTCTTTAACTAACATATGCTTCCATACATGTAAATATTCCACTTATGCTTTTATTTAATCTTAAATGATATCTCCTACTGACTTGAAACCATGAGATAACATGATTTGCCCCCTTAGCTGTGGAGTGGAGAATGGTCTTGAACTTCTAATACTCCTGTTTCTACTTCTGAGGTGTTGCAAGTATAGGCATGCAACAGCATACCAGAGCCTTGCACATATTAGATAGCACTCTACCAATTGAGCTGTATGCTCAGCTACAGAGAATCACAGGTTTGAGGGCAGCGAGTTCCAAAACAAGCTTGGGTTATACTGCAATTATATATATATGTATATATGCTGCAATTATATAATGGGAAGGAATTAGAGGGGGAGAAATGAGGGTGGATTTGACAAAAACATATATTCATGCATGAAATTATCAAACAGTAAGATTTTTTTTAAAAGACTCTATTGCTAAAACAAAACAAAATGGCAAAATGTAAAAAATAAAATGCTAGGTGTTGGGGGAAATTATTTCACAGCACTAGATAGCATACAGAGCCCTTAAATATCTGAAAAATATTTTTAACCCCGTATTCGTTTGTAGGTTTTGCTGGGTGGAATTCTGAGATATAAATTAACAATAATTTTGGAAGCATTGCAGTTCAGCAATCATCAGTCATCTTGATTCTTGGTTTTTATATATTTGCTCCCTGTCCTGTTTTTTTTTGTTTATGTTTGTTTTTTGTTTGTCCACATGACACAAGCTAGAGTTCCTCTGGGAAGAGGAACCACAAGTGAGAAAATGTCCCCATCAGAGTAGCTTGTAGGCAAGTCTGTAGTTTCTTGATTAATGGTTGAGGTGAGAGGGCCAAGGTCATTGTGGCAGGGCTACCTGTGAGAAGGTGGTCCTGAGTGGTATAAGAAAGTAAGCCATGATGAACAGGAGAGTTAGCAGTATTCCTCCACAAGCTCTTCTTCAGCTCTTCTTCTTGCCTGCAGGTTCCTTCTTAAGGATCCCAGGTAGTCTTGAATCCCCAGTCCTCCTGTCTCTACTTATGTGCTGGGACTACAGGCATGGGTCATCGAGTTCTGCTTTCCACCTACAATGGCTTAAGGCCTTCCTTTCCTTACAGTCAGGAATTTCATGATGACGTATTTTAATATGAATGTTGTTTCTTTTATTGTGCTAGAGCTCTCTGCCAGTTTCTTTCAATTTAGAAATTTATTTAAATAAATGTATTTATTTAGAAGTTTATTTCAATTTAGAAATTTATTTAATTCTTTCTGTGCTGGTGTAAATAAAAATGGCCCCCACAGGCTCATATATTTGGATGCTTAGTCACTAGGGAGTGAAACTGTTTGAAAGGATTAGAAGGATTAGGAGTTACAGCCCTTGGAGTACATGTGGCCTTGTTGGAGGAGTGTGTCACTGGGTGTAGGCTTTGAGGTTTCAAAAGTCCATGCTGTTTGTGTGTCTCTCTCTGTGCTTGTGAATTAGGATGTAGCTATCAGCTACTTCTCCATCACCCCACTGCATTCTCTCTGCCATGATGATAATGAACTAAGCCTCTGAAACTATAGCAAGCCCCCAAGTAAATGCTTTTTTTCATAAGAGTTGCCTTGGGCATGGTATGTCTTCACAGTAATAGAACAGCAACTAAGACACTTTCCTTGAAAATCCACCATTTTCTTCTGGAACAATTTTTCCTAAACGATTGAATCTTCTACACTGATCCTTTAATTTTGTGACTCTTTTCTTCCACATTCTATTGTTTTTTTTTTTTTCCTTTTTCCTTCCACGCTATCTATCTCCCGGCTCTTCTCCTGAAGTTTTGAAGTTTGTTATAGTGATATTATTCTTTGGTGGAGGCTAAGATGTTATAGCTGTTTAGTTCATCTCTTCTAAACACTGCTCACTGTTGTAAATGCAAAGGTAGGATCTCCACTGCTGAAAGGCTGCGTGGACTTCCAGTTGTAATTACTATTTGAACTAAAGATTGGCATCATCTATGGGTTTATTTGCAACTCTGATGAAATTTTTCTTTTACTGTGGACAAGGTTAGGTCCCATAACACTTAGGAGTTTGCTACATGCCAATGAATTTACTGTTTTAGGTGATTATCATTTCTCTCTGTCTGTCTGTCTGTCTGTCTGTCTGTCTGTCTCTCTCTCTCTCTCTCTCTCTCTCTCTATATATATATATATATATATATAGTTTTGGAGTTTCCATTTGGTCTATTTTTCTCAGCCTGAAGAATTTTCTTGTTATCTCAGTGTTTGGAATATCAAGAGATAAGAGGTTCCTGAGTTTATCAAGGCCAGTTTGGGTAACTTATAACTCCCCTCCCCCATCGCTGTCTCTCTCTTCCTCCCTCTCTGAGACAGGATCTCATGAAGGCCAGGCTGACCACAAACCAGACTGGGCTTGAACTCTTGATCCTCCCTGCCTCCATTTCCCAAGTGCTGGAATTATACACCATGACACCATTCCCAGCTCTAACATTTTTTGTAATACAGATTTGCTGGTGAAAATTTCGGTCATGCTTTATCTTTGTCTTTTTAAAGACAGTGTCTCACTCTTTAGTCTGTGCTAATCTGAAACTCCCTTGGCGTATCATACTGGCCTTGGGTTTGGGGCAATCCACTTGCCTCAGCCTCCTGAGTGCTAGGATTATAGGCATCCGTCTTCGTGCCTGTGGTGACTTTGTTCTTTACCCAGTGAGCCATCTCACTGGCCCTAAAAATAATTTCTGTGTCTTACAACTTTGGTTTTGCTATTTTGATGATATACATGTCTATAGTTAAAACTTCAAAATGAAAACAGTTTTTCTTCTACTCCTATGCCTGGGTTTCTACATACCCTCCTTCAGGAAGTCACTGTTATCAGTTTTTATGTGACCTTCTAGAGGTCACAAGCAGAACAAAGAATTATGCTGCGTTCACTCACCTTTAAGCAGTATACTGGACTACAGTTCTGTATCTTTTCCACTTAACAATGCTTATCTTAAAGGAGTACAGAGAGCTGATCTGTCTCCCTCCTCCCTCCCTCCCTTTTTCCTTACTTCCTCTCAGAAATTCGTTCATGTAGACACTATATGTGAGATGTTCACCAAACTACACTCCGGAAGTGTTGTGTCCTGCTTGCCAAAAACAGTTTATCAGCTTTTTACTTATGCCAACTGATAGGTGAAGACTAAGCTCAGAGTTGTTTTGCATAAGCTCTGAGCATGAGGGTGGCAGAGAACATTTACACTAACCCTCTGTACTTACTTTGTTGAACTGTCTTTATGCCCACCCCCACCCCCATTCCTATCTAATTTTTCTACCACAAGTCCTATAAAAAGCCTCTGGGCTGGGCTTGGTCCCACTCCATCTTGGAGGCTTGCTTCTCCTTTATAGGAACTCTGTCACCCTTTCATCACACAGGCAGCTGGATATCATGCAGGCATCCAGATATCCTACAGGTACCCAGACATCACACAGGCAGCCGGATATCACATAAAAAAGCAAGCAAACAAACAAAAAACTCAAAACCTCCTCGGTGTTTTTTTGTTTGTTGTTCCTGTTGTCGTTGTTGATGTGTGTGTACTCCAGCACTTCTTGTTTTCTTTTGCTATTAAGTTCCTTCTTGTTGAGCAATTGTTTAAGTCCCATTAGAGAAATGCTGGTTATCATCAATGTATGCATACCACGAGTGCACTTTTAGGGTTATCCTGCCATGCTGGTCTGCATTGTGGTTTATAGGTATCATAGCTGGGTAGGACTTGTAGGGCTTTAACAGGCTGGAACCTGGCAGACATGGCATCAGCCCCCTATCCTGCCTCTTTTCCCCTCTCTTAGTAAACCATTAGATCACACTCCTAAAGCTAGTCACCAAGGTCAATTCCCTTATTTGGTCATTAACTCAGTTCTGAGACTCAACACCAAGGTCTCTTTCTCAGCCCACCAATCAGAAATTTCCCATTGGATACCCTAGTTAACATGCCCAATCATAACCTACCACCTTATCCTGACTTGTCTTCCTTTTTCTCTTGGTTAAAAGTACACCTGCTAAGTTTTTCTTTGCTGTTTCTGTATAACTCAGAAGCAGTCATCTTCATTTTTCCTAATAATAATACATCTCTTTGTGTTGAACATTGGGTCTGTGCATAATCTGGGGTCTGGGAGAGAGCACCGCAAAGTGTGCAAAATTCTCTTCAGTATTATTGCTCGCTTCTCTGCTTTGGCAGCTTTCATGGCACCTTCTGGTACCATAAGAGTTCTTCCTCAGGGAGAAGGCATTCAGGTTGGTTCCAGCTCAGGGGCCACTTAGGTACAGGGTGTCCTCAGCAATAGGGATTAGCAAGAGCTAATATTTATTTAACACTTATGCGTCAGGCATTAATGTTTCCTTTAATTTGGTTAGTTATTGAAACAACTCTGAGCATGGGTCATTACTAGTGTAGTTCATTTTTATTTATAAAAAAGTGATTTATGTATTTTGAGACAAGGTCTCAGTTATTTAGCCTTGACTAGCCTGGAACTTGCTTTATTATCCAGGCTGTCCTTGAACTCATCCACCTCTCTCTGCCTTCCAAAGGCTGGGATTAAAGGCAAGCTCCATCACCTCAACTAATGTACTTAAAAATATGTATATTTATAAATGTGGCCTTGGCATTGAGTCTTAAGGATAAGAACACAGGGACTGAGGCTGTGAGTGTTGTCAGATGCCCCCTGACGAAACAGGCCAGTTACAGTTTTCATCAGTGCTTGTATCTGCTTTCTACCACTTGGTGTCAGGGTTGTGCTGTTTGAGTACCTTAATCAATTCAGCAAATCCTGTAGGGTTTGTGAGCTTGAAGGATTTTGCTCTCCTTTAGAACATGACTGTGTTCTTTGTGAAATCAGTCAAAGGAAATGTTTCTCTTTTCTCTGGTGTGCTGGAAGATGAATCAGTTAGCTCTTTGTTGATGGGACAAAATACCAGCCAGAACTATCAAAGGAGGAAGGATGCACTTTGTTCCTGGTCTCAGAGAACTCTGTCCATGGTTGCTTGCTTGGTCCCAGGTGCCTAGGCAGAACATCGTGCTGGTGAGAACCTCCAGCAGAGGAGAGCTGCTCATTCCTTGACCAGCAGCAACAGGCAGTAAGCAAGAAAGCAAGTGGCTGGGGATAATTCTCTTCCAATGACCCGCCCCCCCCAGTGACCTACTTCCTCACGAAAAGTCCCCACAACCTACTGTCTCAGTGGTTAAGAGTGCTTGTGACCTATTGTCTCAGTGGTTAAGAGTGCTTGCTGTTATCGCGGAAGAGCAAGGTTCCATTCCTAGCACCCACCTAGGGGCTTACAAACCCTCCATTTCCAGGAGATCCGACGCCCTCCTCAGAACTCCTCTTGTACCAGGCACACCCACAGTGTACTTACATGCATGCAGGCTAGGCACTCATACACGTAAGTTTAGAAAAAGCAATTTTTTAAAAAAGTTTCTACAGTGTTCCCTAATAGCATCACCATCTGAGGACCAAACATTCTAAACATAGTCCTACAGGGAACATTTCAGATTCAAACCCTAACAGAAGAGAAAAGGGGAGGGGAGATGAAGTAATATACACTATAGGGAAATGAATCATCTTAGTGCCTAGAAAACATAAGATATTCTTTGAAAAAGTTGTGGCAAGGGGCTGGAGAGGTGGTTCAGTGGTTAAGAGCATTTGCTGTTCTTGAAAAGGACCCACAACCATCTAAAACTCCAATTCCAGGGGATCTAATCCCTTCTTCTGGCCTCCTGATACACCAGATGCACAGGTGGCATATGCATACATGCAGGCAAAACACTCATATACATATAAAATAAAATAAATCTTTAAAATTTTTAAAAATCTGTGAGATATATATATATATATATATATATATGCATATATATATATAAATCTATCTATATATATGGTAAAAATTACCATTTTAAAAATCAAGAGAACTTTAGGAATCTGTATATCAGTATTAAGGATTTTTGTGAAGTTTTAATGAAAGTCAGGTTATAATAATATGGTGATTTGGGGCCTGGAGAGATGACTCTACAGTTAAGAGCACTGGTTGCTCTTTCAGAAGCCCTGGGTTCAATTCTCAGCACCCACAAGGTGGCTCACAACCTTCTGGAACTCCAGTTCCAGGGGATTTGATGCCCTCTTCTGGCCTCTACTGGCACTGCACTCATGAGGTACACAGACACATATGCAGACAAAATACCAATACACAAAAATAAATAATTTGAAATATTAAAAATGATGATTCTGTGATATTATATATTATATATGAAGAATTAGGAAGTAGATTGGAAAATCAAACTCTGAAAAGGAGGATGAGAGTTTCATGATTACTGGGAAAGGTGCACTTAGTCTCTACGGCATATTTTCTTTAAAAAATAATTTGTGGGGCAGGAGAGATAGATTAGCCATTAGTGTGTGCTGGATAGTTTTATGCCATCTTGATATTAGCTAGTGCCATTGGAGAGGAGGGACCCTCAACTGAGAAAATGCCAACTAGTTTATATCAATTTGATACAAGCTAGAATCTTTTGAGAGGAGGGAACCTCAATTGAAAAAATGCCTCTATAAGATAGGACTATGGGCAAGCCTATGAGGCATTTTCTTAATTATTGATTGATGTGAGAGGGCTGAGTCCATTGTGGGTGGGTCCACCCTTGGGCTGGTGGTCCTTGTTTCTTTAAGAAAGCAAGGCTGAGCAAGCCATGGAAAGCAAGCCAATAAAGAGAACTTCTCCATGGCCTCTGTTTCAGTTTCTACCTTGAGATTCCTGCCCTCTTTCAGTTCCTACCTTGACTTCCCTTAGTAATGGACTCTTACCTGGAAGTGTAAGCTGAAATAAACCCTTTCCTCCCCAAGTTGTTTTGTTCATGGTATTTCATCACATTAATAATTACCAAAGACAGAATGTGTACTGCTCTTACAGAGGACCTGAGTTTCATTTCCAGAACCCATGTAAGACAGCACAGAGCTGCCTATAATTGCAGTTTCAGGGGATGCAATGTTGCTGGCATTTGTACTTATGTCCACATACCCACACACAACTGTTGTTTGAATGGGTGTTGAATGGTAGTTGGATATGTGGGTTCAATAATGACAAGGAAGACATTCTTCACTATTCAAGTCTGATTTCTCAATGGCAGAAGGAAAAGCCTTTGAACCTCTGGGCTAAACCTTTAGACAGAACCTTGGGTGCCAGTAACAGTTGTTTAGTCTGTCTCATGTGGATTGGTAAATAACAAGAGGCCATTCTCTGAGATGCAGGTCGAAAGACCTAGGCAGAGGGCTGCAGTCTCCCTAGGCTGCAGCCCTGGACTGAACTAAACTTCTGACCCAGACCCTCAGCCTGATTGCCCAGGTGATTTATTGATTGAAAGCTATGCCCCCCAGATACAAAGTCTTCTTTTGCATTAACGAACAGAATCCTATAATCCACTTCCCAAACACTAGGTAGGTTGACCTGCTGCCACTAGGTGAAGGTCAAGACGAAGAGACATAGGTGTTCCCAAATCTCCTTATTATCACTGAGGAAGGATTACAGAAATCCTTTCATTAGCATTAACACAAACTGAAGTAGAAAACAGAGGACAGGATAACCCAAGCATCAATTGCTTAGATAGTATCTGGTTCCTCACATAAACATTCTTTCTGCATTCCAAAAAGCTACACAAAGAAAGCTGGATCACATGGGCCATTGAAGGTGATCCTTACTAGAGCAGCCATGCTGCCAGATCAAAGGATCAAAAGAGAAAATGCTTTTTCTACTACACATAACCCTCCATACAATTAAAAATAAAATAAATCTTGTAAACTTTTTTTAAGAGGTTAAAAAAATTAATTTGTAGCTGGGAGAGGTTTTTCATGCCTTTAATACCAGCACTAAGCAGAGGCAGGCAGGCTGCTGTGAGTTTGAGGCAAGCTTGATGTACATGGAGAGTTCTAGGCCAGCCAGGACTACATGGTATGGCTTTGTTGTAAGAAAAAAAAAATATATATATATATAATATATATTTGCTGGCATGGTGGCACATGCCTATGACCCCAGCTATATAGTGCATTTGTAGCCAGCTGAGCTATAGAAGACACTGTCTCAAACATACAAAATCAAAAAATAAATTATTGAAGAATCAATGTAATCACATTTAAAAATTTAAAAACATAGACTGCTCAAGCGACCGCAACACACATGTGTTCTCTATAGGCATACCCATCCTAGCCATATACGATCATTTCTGCTTCTTCCCCACCAACTAAACAGGCTTGGAGATCTTTCCTTACCCCTCCATAAACAGATTCTGTTTTTGTTTTTATTTGAGTGTGTCTAATCAGTATTTCATTATACTATCAATTAAACCTGATCTAGGTAATCCGTCACAGAACGGCTCAGAGGCTTGTTTTCATGGTGGTTCAAGATCCTATCAATATTAATCATAACATGAAGATCCTGAGCTAACACTTAGTTTATGAGTAATAAATTCTGATACAATTCTGAGATTTTGATTACTAAATACTGTATTATATTCCTGTGCTTTTCTTGCTTGTAATGTGTATTATAGATTATGTTTATATTTTTGCCGTTCCATGATGTAAAAGGGATGTGTACAGCTGTAAGAGACTGTAAAACATGAATTCGTGAGCTTTGCTAGTCTGTTTTTTATTAAGCAGCTCTCTTTTCTTCATCTTTTTCTATGTGAAGCAGATGTTACTACTTTGAATAAAACTATAATGTGGGTGGTTGAGACTATACCATGAACATAGGTAGTCGAGAAGTGTAATTGTTTTGTGTTTTATTTATTTATACATTATCTATCTATCATCTGTCTACCTATCTATCATCTGTCCTCTATCTATCTACCTATCTATCATCTGTCCTCTATCTATCTATCTATCTATCTATCTATCTATCTATCTATCTATCTATCTATCTATCGAAGATAGAAATAGTTTATTGCTCTATAGGTATTCTCAAGTTCTTTGGTCTTAGCATCCCTTTATCTCCCACATTTTTTTTTTTTTGAGACAGGGACTTACTATTCTACCTCAGGCTGGCATCCACTTCATAGAGACCCACCTGCCTCTGCTTAGTAGGTAACAGCATGTGCCACCATAGTGGGCATTTTTTTAAAAGCAAGGCTTCAAATTGCCCTGGCTGGCCTAGACTTCCTATTTAGCAAAAGACAGTCTTGAATTCCTGATCTCCCTGCCTCCACTTCCTGAGTGTTGGTATGTGCCATCACTACAGCCAGAATATCCTAAGACATTTAGGGGTAACTGAAGAGCTCCTGCTTACACAGGTTTTCTTGATCAACAGTTACTGTATTAGAAATGAAAATCAAGCTAAAGTAATTGATTCATTTGTGAATTAGCAATGATGAACTGATTGCATGCTAACCTAAGTAACATATTTAGTAAAAATTAATTTTAAAAAGCATGTTCTGGCAGGATGGCCCAATAGGAAGGAAAAAACAAAACAAACAAACAAACGACAACAGTAAGCATGCTTGCTGCAGCAAACTTGACAACCCCAGTTCAGTTTCTGGAACCACACTGTGAAAAGAGGAAACCAGTTCCCTAAAGTGTCCACTTGACCTCCACACACTCAGTGGAGCATTCTCCATCCCCCCACTAACAATAATGAAAAATTAAAATTCTATGAGTTGTAGATTGGGTATGATGGCACAGGCCTTTAATCTCAGCACTATGGAGGCCCAGACAGGTGGTCTCTATGGGTACAAGGCTAACCTGGTCTGTATCATCAGTTCTGGACTAGCCAGAGATACACAGTGAGGTCTTGACTCACAGAAAACTGTATGAATTACACTGAAGTTTTGTAAGTCTCTGATATTTTGGTAAAAAACAAAACAAAAACAGAAACCTAGAGCTCTAGTGTCAGTTTACTATCTGAATTTAATATGTGATATTACTTACCGTATAGGGTTTAAAGATTTCATTACTGACTTGTGAAGGGCAGGAGTATAAAAGGCAGTCAGTTTCGAAGTGTTTACTCTAAGATGTGAAACTTTGAAAGTGAATTTTGGTTCTGACACATCAATCTGGAAAGTGTTGACGACAACTGGATCCCCATGCCGGGAGAGAGAGGCGGGCATCAGCACCTGTGCTAGGCCAGTGCCTCAGCCCATGGCACATCATGTGGCCCTTTAGAACGGCAGATCCTGGCACACTGGTTGAGCCCTAGGATTGGGAAAGCCCACCGGGGTGGCACCTGCTTCCTCTGTCTTTATGGAAATCATGTTTCACTAACATTGGCGTAGCGGATAGGCTAAGAGCTTAAACATACAAGCCTAAAATTGGTTGGACCTTTCCCTGTAGCAGTACGCTACAATCTTTTACCCTCAATTTAGGGAAAAAGAAAGGAAGGATGGAAAGAAATCTTCATTGCTTTTGTAAGTGGCCTGGATATAGAATGAGAGAAAGGCAGACATCTTCACAGCCTCTTTTAGGCTGTCCTAAGCTTGAAGAGGACTAGCTGACAGTGAGTCAGACTAGCGTCTCAGCTGTAAACTCAGTCCCTCTAACCTTTGTTCTTTTAAGAATTATCACACTAACAAAAGCAACCCAGCCAAGGAATCACCAAATCAACATCCATCCGGACTCTCAGGTCTTCAGACTTTTTATAACCTAAGCCAAAAGTTCCCATAAACCCATGCAGCACACAATCCCCCAAAACAAGCTACACATGCCAGAAGGACTTCACCTAACCAAATTATAGCCACCTGAATCAAGCATTACAAATCTAACTCATAAACAACTCACCCCACCCACCACACCTGGGGTGGGAACACAAACCTAATCCAAATTGAAGTGTCTAGTAAGCGTGAATCAAAGTGATTAGACTGCTCCCTTATGCAATGTCCTGCTTCTTCTATAAAAGCCCTGCTCCTTTCACAATAAAGTAGACCTGCACCATGAAGCATGATCTCCGGGGTCTGAATTCCTTGGGTTAATGACTCCATGCCACTCACCACCTTGGGGACCACCTTGCTCTCACAAAATACCACAGGAAAGAATACATGCAGTAATTTAAAATGTTGGCGGACTTTGCTCAGTTTTAATTGTTTTGCTTCCTTAACTTACCGATTGATGCCCTACCTACATTGTAAGAGCAAAAGTTATGTTTTAATTACTGTCCCTAAGAGATCTATAGAACAAGGACAGATAACTTCCTGGAGTGCTAGGAGGGGCCGATCCAGTGAGGTACAGAAAGACATAATCCTGTAGTCTCACTTGCTCAAGGGCAGATAGCCTTCTGGAATGTTGGATGGAGAATGCCAAGATCACATTTAGTTGGCCTAAATGCACTGGCTGTGCTTGGTTACTTATAGGCAGGAGATAACCCGACAGGAAGTACCTCAGAATAGATACTTGTCACTGATTTTTCTGGTTGGAGGTATGTAGCCTTATAGGTTCTGCCTTTTTAAGCATCTGTGCCAGGTGACTCAGGGCCATTCTGTGGAAACTCGGACAGGATCAGTCTGTGGGTTCTTCAGAATGGACGTGGTCAGAGTCCATCTTCCTGGCCAGTATTTAATTAATTTAATTAAACCTTGCTTGCTTCAAATTTGGCTCAATTGTGGTGGTCTTGCTCTTGACCAGATTTGGGGTTTACAACTCCTATAAAAATTTTTTTTTTTCACCCAGGCATGTGCCTATAACCCCAATTTAGGAGGCTGAGGCAAGACAATCAGAAGTATAATTCAAACCTGAGCTCGGTTTTGAGTTCAAGGCTAGCCTGAGCAAGACCCTATCTACAGCAACAACAAAAAAGAAAGGGGTTAGAATGTGCACCACCTAGTTTGTATAGTTTCTGCAAAGCCCTGGGGCACAATCCCCAACACTGGAAAATAAACAAAGCCTCTTTCCTTTGTCTTCTATGCAATCTGCCGAGACAGCAGCCTTTCCTACCTTTTCTTTATTTGAGGCTTTCTCGGTTTTACAAGAATAGTTTTCTGTGCTTTGTGTTGATGTGTTCTTACAGTGATAGATGGGGGGGGGGGGAGCAAACCTTTCTGCTGGGTGTGACAGGGAAAGCTGCTCCCTCATGGATGTTGAGAGTAGGGTGAGAGGGAGAGGAAGGGTCTGGGGTAAGACACCCTTTAAAAAGTCAGACTCCCAGATGTGCCCTTGTGGCCCAGGCTGTTTTGGACTCACTATGTAACAGAGGGTGACCTTGAACTGACCTTCCTTCCTAGTGCTGGGACTGTAGATATGTACCACCATGCCCAGCTTCTAAGTTTTTACAGGATCTTTTTATTTTTCTGTACTTTATATTGATTTTATATGTCCTTTTAAAAATAGAAAACCACATTCTTCAATTCTAAAGGGCAAAGATTCTGTATAGTCATGTCTATTTTGTATCTATTTTAAAATACATCATTGTCATTGATTAAATAGCTAACGAAGCACTAATCTGCAGTTTCTTGTGCTCCCCATTCTGCTATAATTCAGTCTTAACCAAGGGCCAGGATGTCTTCTGACATCTATATTTTTTTAACTTCCTAAATTTTTACCCTAAATAAAAGAAAAAAAAAAAACACCAAATAAAATTATCAGGCTGAGGAGGTGTCATAGTGGATAAAGTGCTTGCTGAGCAAGCATTAGGACCTGAGTTCAAGTCCCCAGACAGAACTATGTAAAGCAGGGTACCATGGTGTGACTCTGCAATCTCTGTGCTCCTGTGATGAGGTGGGAGGTAGATGTGAGACCCTCCCTGGAAGCTCACAGGCCAGGCATCTTAGAGTATGCAGCTGCAGATCAACAAAGAGACCCCATCCTCTGCACTCCAGGTGCACACGGTAGCTCCCATGCAGCACTCACATGCATGAATGTCCATATGTACACATGCATCATACAGAGAAATAAAACACATTATTAAGGTCTCTTTGATGCTATAAACTATTCTTGAGGGTTCCCAGAAAAAGTCACAAGGTTTGTTCTTTCACCCACATCAATTACATTTTTTTTTAAAAAGAAATAATTAGATTTGGGTACTTGTAGTTTCTGCAGGGCCTCACTGCGAATTTGAATCACCAGTGGTAGAAGGCATGCCAAATGCTTCCTGGAGTGTAGACCCTCGGGATTCACGGGACAGCTGCCTGAAGAGGAGTTGGCATAGAAGCTGCAACTGAAGTATGGTGGAGATATTTGATCAGCTGAGAAAGCCAAGTATGGAGCCTGATAGTGTGAGAGAAAGGGGTTCATCACAGTAGATGAGCTCAAGCTAATCTGAGTGTTGAAGGGCCCCAGGCAATTGCCATGTCAGATGGATACGGGCACTTGGTAAAATGGCCAGTGATACCTGGTCTCCTATTTCCTCTTGCCCTTGCAGAAGACCAAGGGAGCCAACTTAGATTTTCAAAATTAAAAGCATCAGATATGGTTCGAGAGTCCATAAATCTAAACCTAGCACTTAGGAGGTAGAGGCAGAAGGATTGATTAGGAGTTCAAATCTGTATTTAGCAACATAGCAAGTTCAAGGTCATCCTGGGCTACATATATAATAATTAATAAATAGGAAATGCATCTGTTAACACAACCTCTCCCAGGGGCTCAGGCTAGTCGCTTCTGCGGTGGCAAGCTTCACAGACAGCAGCAGTGCTAACACAGGCTAACAGTAAACCTAGGAAAGGAACTTCTTCTGTTAGTTGAAGAATCAGCAAAGTTATGGAAGCTTGTTACTCTGATAGTGGGTTTGATGTATACGTTGTCTTCATTATACCAACAAGGTATAAATCCAGCACTTGCCAGTGTAACATTTTTATCTATACACTCAAGAAAGACCCCTCCCCCTTTCCATCTTCTACTAATGAGCTCCCAAATATAGTATGTACGCACATTGAATGTTCTACAGACTTGTTTATGAGCTATAAAATCAACCCTCTTTTTAAAATTCTTATTTTGAGACAGGGTCTTATTAAGTGGCTGAGCCTGTCCTTGAACTCACCCTGTAGCTCTGGCAGGCCTTGGGCTTATGACCTTCCTACCTGAGCTGTCTTAGTAGCAGCTAGGCTTACTGGCCTCCACTGACAGGCCCAGGTTTTTTCTTTTTTTCAGACAGTATTTCATCACGTAGCTTCAAGCCAGCTTCCGATTTGCTACATAGTCAAGGCTGGCCTGGAACATGGCTCTTCCTGCCTCAGCCTCCCAGACGCTGGGTTATAGGTATGCAGTCTCATGAACAATTATATTTAATGTTCAGTAAAAGTTATCTATCACAATTTTCCAGGTTGTCTTTATTTATTTACTTATTTTTTGATTTCTGGGGCTACAGAGGTGGCTCAGTAGTTAAGAGTACTTGCTGTTCTTGCAGAGGACCCAGATTCCGTTCCCAGCACCCACACCAGGAGACTCACAAGCTCCTATAACTGAAGTTCTCCATTTTTTGAAGCCTACTTCTGACCTCTTTTGGCACTGCATGCATGTGGTGCACACAAAGACAAGCAGACACACACATAAAGAAAGTAAATACAATTAAATTACATCAATTTATTTGCTTATTTATGTGTGTCTGTGAAGGTCAGAGAACAACTTGAAGGAGTCAGTTTCTTCCTTTCACCATGTGAGTCCTTGGTATTACACTCAGGTGGTAGGCATGGCAGCAAGTGCCTTTACCTGCTGAGCCATCTCCCTGCCCCCCACTCCAGTTTTATTTTTTTTATAGTGTTTTGTAGTTTTTTACTTGTGTGTGTGTGTGTGTGTGTGTGTGTGTGTGTGCGCGCGCATACGTGCACACAAAGGATGAAACCAGGGTCTTGCAATGTTAAGCTCTGTCCCTGAGGTATACCTTCAGCCCTTCATTTTCCAAAAGTGAACTACTTCTTAACTATGAATGGCTAGAAAAGATAATAATTCTAATGAGCTCTCTCTACTGGGAGCCAGCTTTGCATCTAGTAGTAAATTTGTCCCGCATTCTTGACTACTTGTGTATGTGTCTGTGCTTTTCCTTTGCTTCTAAACTGGTTATCATGATTTTCCTCTTTGTCCCAGCATGTCTCAATAAATCTGAAAGGATTTTCGTTTGTTTGTTTGTTTGTTTTGCATTGAGTAATTTTTTTTTTTTTTTTTTAAATTTGGGAGTTGTGTGCTCTGCTGGCAGACATTCACCTCAAGGAATGACTTCAGTGGGAATTTCCTGGCAATCCTGCCAGAGATAAGTGCCTTTTATGCCTGCAGAGAGACTTGGGCCCAAGATGACTTTTGATGCAGAAGATATAATCACAGTGGCATTGAATTGGTGTATATGGATGACTTCTTAAGTCAGCAGTTCAGGTATTTTTGAGGGGGCAGTTTGAGTTGATTTAGTACTTGGCCAGCATGGGCACATCATTCTTTGCCTACATGTGCGCATATGTTGGACTAGCTATGATCCAGAAAATACGGATAATTTATAAAAATGTATAGGTAACTTGCTTATTTTGTTGTTGGTGGTATTAGAAAGGACGACTACCATTTTTTAAATGGAAGTATTACCTTGCAGAAGAGGTTACCTAAGTAGAAAGAGTATAAAACTTTGGAGAGATAGGAGGTTGGAGTGTCACTGAATACTCTGAAATGAGTTACTAGTGAGACAGATCTCCACAGTGGACCAGTGGGCTGAGCTCAGCATGCACAGAATATCCTGCAGCAGCAGCAGCAGCAGCTGGGCAAAGGTAACACAAGGGCACGTGGCTTGAGGGCATGAGCACAGAGGGCCATAGTCTGTATCTGGATCTAATAGTATTGATTTCACTTTGTGTTCCAGGATGAGGATCTGATTTAACTGGAAAATCAGAATATTAGATTTCCTAAGTAATTAGCTTAGCAGTGGACACACCATCTCATTTACACTGATTAGAGTCATGCTCAGGACTTCTGTTCAAGTATATATAAAAAAGAAAGGCTCTCCCGTTTGCTGAAAAGAAGCTATAAAAAAAAACATAAGGTTGTATATGCTTTGCCTTGCTACCACGTGGAATAGATCTTCATGACAAAAGCCACTAGAAAGGACCTGAAAGATGGAGGGAGAATAGGTCGTATTGACACAAACCCAGCCAAGATTCATGTACATATGCCAGCTAACCTGCTGCACGTCTGCCCTCTCTTACCTGAAAGCCATCTTTTTGAATCTCTTTCCAGTTGAACAGGGCCTTGGATAGTAAATAAGAAGCAAGACTCTCTCTCTTGCAGAAAGAGAGAGACAATTATGGGACCCGAACTCCTTGTGAATAACAAAGGGGCCAGGGGTCTGCTGAGTTGCAAAGTCCATTCATGTCCACCTGCAGATGTCACTTCACCGCAGACACTGGTTCAGACCATTTGATTGTCTTTTAGATTGTTTTTCACGTCCTCCTTGCAAGCTTGACTACAGTTTTTGTTGTTGTCTTGAGATGGGGTCACCCCGAAGCCCAGACTGACCTCGAACTCCTTATCCTCCTGCTTCTGCCTTCCAAGTGCTGGGATTCAGCCAGGTGCCATACACAAGGCTTATGAAAGGATTTTTTCATTGAATTTAGAATTCTGAGTTGACAGATTTTTTTTTTTTCTCCAAAGAACTATAGAGATAGATTTCTTTATCTTGAGTGCAGCCTGCCAGACCTAAGAAGAGAAGAGGAAGGTCATGGCCTGAATGTGTACTCCAGCACATGATGGAGGGCCTGGGGCTGCTGCCTCGTTCCTGACAGCTGAGTGTCTGTGTTTGCAGTCCGGGCTCCAGGGTGTCTACAGTTGCAGGGTGGGATTGGACCCTGTGACTCCCGTCCCTCCCAAGTGAAAGGAGGGGCTGGCTTTGCTGTTTATTGTTTTGCTGTTCCAAAAGCCTCAGTCCAGTCAGTTGTGATATTGACATGGGACCTAACTGCTTCCCGAGCAGAAGTCAACACAGGAAATGTCTGAATGAAGTACTCAAATAAAAAGAAACAATTTCTGCCTGGAAAAAAATTCTTTTTCTTTACAAAATTTATGTGTTTTGTTCATTTTTAACTTTTTGTATGTATGGGAGTATGTGCCAGAGTGATCTGAAATGAACCTGCATATGTGCAGGAACTTGAAGAAGCCAGAAGTGGGTTTCAGATCCTCTGGGACAGAAGTTAGAGGTGGTTTGTAGCTGCCATTTGGATGCTAGGAACCAGACCCAGGTCCTCTGCAAAAGCATCAAGGGCTCTTAAGTGCTGAGCTCTCTAACAGGTTTTAGATAGTTCATTAGCTTCTGCCCATAGTTTCAGATGAGAAATCTGTGTACATTTTAACACACATACACTGCATCATTTTCCTCTGGCTGCTTTCAAGAGCTTGCCCTTAGCAGGTGGAATGTTTTGTGTCCAAGTGTAGCTTCCTTTGTGTATGGCTTCAAGCATCTTGAGTCTATCTATAAATTATATCCCACTAAATTTCAATTTTTTCTTTATCATATCTTAAATACTTTTGTCCCAACACACTCTCTCTCTAATGACAAGTATGTTAACAGCTTCTGTTATTATCCCTCTACTTTAACAATGTTTCAAAATCTTAAGAAAACAAACAACTTGTTTTCCTTCTATTTGTTTTTCCATTTTTATTTTGATCACTATTTAAGCTCTTGAATTCTTTTTTCTACCATACTAATTTGCTCTTGAGTCCAGAGTTGTTTTATTTTTCCAATTTGCTTTTTTTTTTTTTTTTTTTTAGCTGTCCAGGAATTTCTTTTTTAACTAAGCATGGAATTCACACCTGTAGTCCCAACACTTATGCAGTCGAGGCAGGAGAATTGCTGTATGTCAGAGACCAGCCTGGGTTACAGAGTAAATTTCAAAATACCCTGGTGACAAAGCAAAACACAAAAGCTTCCTTTTGACTTTCTTTTATGATTTCTATATTTTACTAAGGTTCTTTTATGTTTTTGTAAACATAAAACAGAAACACATTTCCTTTTATTTCAAGTAGCAGCGTTTGAAAATTTATGTCTATTGGGTTTGTGGCTCAGGAATAGAGCATTTACTTGGTATGTGCAAGGCTGTGGATTTGATTCTTATGAACTAAAAATGAATGAATGAATGAATAAATAAATAAATAAACCCATGCCTGTTAATTTAATCATTAGGATTATTTGGGAGTTGATCTTGGTTACTGGTCTTATTTCTTGAAAATGACCACATTTTCTGGTTTTTAATAGCTTGAGCAACTGTGGTCACATCCTGAGTGCTGTTGAATGTTAAATAGTTCAGAGTCTAAATTCAGTTTTTCCCAAGTTTTTTTTTTTTAAGGTGAGAAATTAACATTGTCAAGGCGGATCTGTGAACCCTCTATGGCCAGAGGTCAGATGTCCCTCTTTTGGTCCTTAGCTGAGATATTCTAGTTGTCTTCTCCCTGCACAGGGCAGTGACTTGGGTAGATTTATAAACACAGTTCAGGTGCCTTCCTTTCTGGATCTCCTCTTAGACTTCTTTGGCACTTTACGGGGTCTGCAGCTGTTCTGAACTTCATTCTGCATTTGCTCAGGTAGAAACACTGTGATCTATTAGTTTCAGTCATATGGTATGGGGCTGATTGTATGCTGCCCTCAGGCTAAAACCTGGAGCTGTGAGAAACTCATCTTCTTCTGGTTTGTGGATTTAGGTTCTTCTAAAATATGTGTGCTTTATGTTCATTTTGTAGCGACTTCAGGCCATTGCTTCTACTTGCTTGCATTTTTTATTGTTGTGTTTTAGAGTTTGTAGGAAATATGACTTCTTACTTGAGAAAGAGTTAGGCCTAGTAAGATCTTACTTATCATCAAAGGCTTTTCCAGAAGATTATCTTATTGAACCCATTTTTTCCAAATTGGAACCTGATATCCCATTGGTTTTTCTTATTCTCTGTCTCGCTTCCTCACGAAGGCTTCCTTCAGATTTATTTTATTTATATATGTAAATGTGAGTCTGTGAGTTTGTGTGAGTACCTGGTACTAGAGGTACCTGCTGACCAGAAAAAGGCTTTGGGTGCTCTGTAGCTGGAGTTACAGGCAGTTGTGAACTGTCTGACACAGGTGCTGAAAACTGAATTCAGGTCCTCTGGAAGAGCAGTGAATGTTCTTAGCAGCAGAGCCATCTCTCCAGCCCTATTAAACATGCTTTCTAAGCTACTTATAAATGGGACTTTTTCTCAGGGTTCACTTTAGGGGTTTCCTACTCCTCTTCTCTTACCCCCTCCTCCTTCCCTCTCTAGTATTGGAGAACAGACCTGGGACCTTGCACATGCTAAGTGTGTGGCACTGAGCTACAGTCTTGGTCCTTCACATATTTTTCTTATGACAGAGGCTACAGGAACTAGGGGACTCTGGCAATCTTAGGATGCCTCTAACAGTTTCTGTTTGGAAATGATATGTCATGAATATTTCATGTGCAAAGTAATGTATTCAAGACCAAAGTCAATGGGGATTTGTAAATACGTTTGCCAAAAGGCAGAAATGATTAATTGCAAACAGTGAAACAATCTACAACAGCTGTACTCATATTTTTTTGTTCCTATAATACAATTGCTCTCTCTAACAACTTGATGAGATGTATCATAAAAAAAGACATAGATAACTGAGCCATTTCCTCTTTTTTTTCTAGCACTTAAGATTTGAACCTAGGAGTATGGATATCTTAGGCAAGTTCTCTATCACTGGTCCTATCCTCACCCCTAAGTTTTGCAATGTCAAACGCAGAAAGGAGTATTATTAAGTGCCTAGGGAAGAAATCAGACAGGAATTGTTTAGGGTATTCAGAAAATATGAACACTAAGTCTGAGAGTGTTTACAAACCAGAGACTGCCTGTGCTGTGTACCCACCACTTGCTGTTGCTATGAGTAAACACCAGGACCAAAAACGACTTATGGGATAAAGAGTTTCTTTTGGCTTCTGATTCCAGAGGGAGAGTCCATTAGGGTAGGGGAGGCATGGCAGCAGGTGGCCAAAGTAGAAAGCTGAAAGATCACATTTTTATCCTTAGACACAAGGCAATGGGAGTGAGCTAGAAGTACAACAGGGCTATGAGCTCTCAAGTCTCACTCCCAGTGATGTACTTCCTCCAGCAAACAGTCCCACCAACTGGGAACCAAGTTTTTAAATACCTGAGCCTATGGGAGACATTTCTCATTCAGACCACCACACGCTGTATGTTGAGAGACAATGAGGACTTAGGTAAATTGTAAGCAGCGCCAACAGGTACAAGAGAAAGGATTGGACTAGTCTGGCTCTGTTATTGGGGAGCTTTGGGAGGAGGAACACTGGAGACTGGTTGGAGAGCATGAATGTCAAGCAGTAAACAAAGATTTTAAGAAACTTTGAAGTTGGGTGTGGTGGTACACACTTGTGCACCTAGCACTCAGGAGGCTCTTAGTTTTGAGGCCAGCCTGGGCTGCACCTTGCATCAAAAATAAAAACAAGAACAAAACCAAAAAAAAACAACAACAAAATAAACAGCAAAGTAACAAGCAAAAGAGGCATCCCGAATGTGACTCGGAATTGCAAAGCTGTGTTTACAAAGATTGTCCTGGCAGTCCTGGAGGAGGAGAGACAGGCAGCAGGGGGCACTTCTGTGGTACCACACACAGTGTCCATTCTTCTCTCTTCTAGGCTCTCCACTGGTTCTGTGAGACAAGGAAATGTCAAAAATGTGGCAAGCATGTCAAATATTTCCTCGGTGCGTACTTGACTCCCACTACTAGGAAAACAAAATTGTCTTTCTAGTTTTATTTTTCTGAATCTTCTGTCCCATCAAATAAAGAACATGCTTTGGTGGAAGACAATACTTCCTACACAGATGTATAATTAGAGCGGCATTTGGAGGTAGGTTAAATGTATAATGAAACTGCAAATGAGAGAGAGATGTTTGTGCACTCTCATTTTTTATTTTTCTTTTGAGCTAACCAAAGAAAGACATTTGAAAACAATTTTCTGCTGCAGACCTGGAAATAAAGAAACAACTTCTACAGTTTTTCCATCTTTGAAGTCTTCAGCAAACTGCAATGCCCCGAAGCTTCTGGAAGGCAATGACAGTGGCTGTGGTAAGAGTTTCCACTCATTATTAATATTACAGTATTTTTCCAAGTTGTTGTTGCTGTTGGTTCATTAACGACCCTGATAAATATGTATTATGTGAATGCTGCTTGATTTTGGATTTGAAAATTGGTAACTGAGGTTCAAACGAGATTATTTTGATTTTGCAATTAGATGTATGACTTGGTTAAAAGAAAAAAGAACAGAGGTAGCGGGTACACTTATCATTCCCCAAACCATTCATCTCAGAACTGAGATTTCTTTTCAGATCATGATTAGACAGAAGATTGCATTGCTTTATACTGAACATGTGGCTAGAGTTAGAGCTAACAGGGCAGAAACAGTTTAAAAATCCAGAGACTAACATCTGGAATCCTACACGTACTCAGCTGTACTTCAGCTCTAGGCGCTGAGTCGAATGCTCTTCTCATATGCTACAGCAACCGTATAAAGCAGTTGCTCCTTTCTCCTTGTTGTGCATTGAGGGAACAGCCTGTGCATGGAGAAGGAAAGTGACAAGAGTCTCACAGCTGGTTCCAGATGAAGCTAGTGCTCAACCTGGGTGTGTTAGAATTTAAAGCCCAATCCTAGAGCTAGGTGTGGTAGTGCATACTTGTAATCCCTGGGCTTGCGTGGTGGACTTTAAGAGGATGTGTTAAGACCAGCTTCAGCTACATAATGAAGGTCAGCCTTGGCTTCATGAGACCCTGTCTCATTACCTATTGAACAACTCCATTTCAACTTAAAATATCTTAAAGCCATCCAAACAGCACCACGAATCAGTCCTTCTCTTCTTCCATACATATTCTCTTTTCGTTTTGTCCACATGCTTTGATGGTTTGTGTTCGGTTTTACCTTCCCTACCTGGCCTGGAACTTGTTATATAGACCAGGCTGGCCTTGAACTTGTGATGATCCTTTTGTCTGTGCCTCCTGACTGCTGAGATTACAGTTGGGAGCCACTACACTCAGCTTTGTGTTCTTGACTTAAAAATGTTTATAACTGTATGCCTTTCTACTAAGTAGACCCATAATCTCTCATTAAACCATTCCTAGAATATTTGAAATTTTCTACACTATAATTTTTAAGTTTTTAAAATGACCTCTTTAGGATCAATTTCTAGAAAATACTGCATCAAGAGCAAAAAAAAAAAAAAAAAAAAAAAAAGAAAAAAGAAAAATTAATACATAACATTGTAGTTAACATTTTAAGTACAATTTTAGGCCTAACAGGAAATCCTATTTTAAGTATTATAATTTCGGAATGCTGCTGTGTCTGGGGTTTTCAACACTGTCCTTGGGTTTGATGAGGCACTGGATTCACAGAACTCAGTAAAGCTGCTCCGCACATGGTTATGGCTTATGATGGTAAAAGGATGCAGATAAACCCCGTAAGGAGCCAAAGTCCAGAAGAGACCTGGCATATGCTTGCTGGCACTGCCTCCTGTGAGGTTGGAGGCGTGCTTTTCTTCCTCAGCAGAGTGTGTGACATGTGACCACTATTGAGAAGCAAGGATGCACTCTCAAACCTCAGTGGTCAAGACTTTTATTAGGATTCTCAGCTTTCCAAAAGCCAAACTACAGAATGATCCAAGAGCTTGATGTATACTACACCCTTATGAGACAGAGTATTCCCAGGATGAGGTTAAGGGCTAGCCCTTTTATTGTGCAGGAACTGGGCGGTCAAATCATGCTCTATTAAGTCACTTGACTTCTAAAAAGTTAATTTTAAAGTTAGCAGTCAGAATAATGGGTTTCATTTTGACATGTTCATACATACACAGCATTCTATTTTGCTCACAGTCTAAGTTTTTACTCAATACAAGTGTAGACTATTTTAAGAGGCCAGACTTAAAAATTGTGATTTCAGCCGGGTGTAATGGCTTACACTTGTAACGCAGGCACTGAGGAGGTGAAGGCAGGAGGAAGGTCAATGCCAGCTGTTGATGTGTATTAAGCTCCGGAGCAGCCTAGACTAACTGCATAGTGAGACTCTGACACAAAACCAGACCAAACTAAACAAAACATGATGACATCAGAGTCTTTGAAACAACTTATAACATTAACCTATTTTACTTTTACTTTAAAAATAATTTGGACACAGGGACTTACTGTGTACACCTGACTGGCCTGGAACTCATTGTGTAGATCTGGACTTGAACTCCCAGAGATCCACCTGCCTCTGCCTCTTAAATGCTGGAATTAAAGGTATGTACCGTCATGCCCGGTCTCAGTTTTTCTTTTTTTAAGTGTATGTGACTGTGATTGAGAGCAGACAAATTATTGCTGGATCACACAGTGATTGACAAGATGCATGACAATTAAGCATGAAGTTTTCAGTGAAATTATATTGGAAATGAATTACGTGTTTACTGCTAAAGACATGTTAACTTAAAATTTACTGTATTTGTTCTCAGTTTCTTAGAATGTGGAAATACCTATAATACATGTTCACAATGAAGACATCTATAACCCGCCATAAAAGCTTGCTCATTAAATCCGGGTGGGACCCAGAAATCTTCATTTTAAATAAAGTAGCTAGGTGATTTCTGACATTGGAGGCCCAAGGACCACATTTGAGAATCACCATTGCACACTGACAACTGATAACCCTCTTTCCTTCCAGGTCATGTCACACTATTATTCAGAAAAGAAAATTGGTGGCCTTAACTTCCTGTCTGTGGCTAGTCATTTCACTCACCCCCACAAGGTAGCCCCAAGCACCCTTTCCCTTATTACTCCCTAGAGCCTTACCCAAACTGACCCTTTATACTTCTTTCATTGGTTTGTGTTAGCAATTTTGGATCCCGTCCATGGGCAATTTTCCTTCTTGGAATTGTGGAACCAGTAACAAGACTAAGCTGATTGCAAAGGATGGTAATTCTTTACCAAAAAATAGGAGAAATAGGAGATGAAGTCAGCCTCTTGATCCTTTGTGGAAGTGACAGATTTAGAGTAAAAGAAATGAGAAGTCAGAGTCAGAGTCAGGCATGGTGGCACACACCTGTAATCCCAGCACTAAGTATTTGGAAGCAACATCAGGAAACAACTCAAAACCATGCTAGCTTGCACAGTGAGTTCAAGCCCTGCCAAAGTTATATGAGACACTTTTCAAATATAATGAATAAATGAAATAAATGGGGGAGGTGGGGAGAAATATTCATTCTTTTCTGGAGACAAGCGATTTCCCAGAAATTGGGGCATTACCTCTTTTTACTCCCATCATATTTCTTTTTGTTTGTAACCATGGCAACGTCAACTGTCATGACACCTGGACATGCATCACTGAGCATGCAAATGCATTATAATGAAGGTAGAGGTTGTCTCTTGGTCACTCTGGTCTCTTGGTCATTCTGGCAGCAGTCTTCCATTCAGCAGGTTCAGCTGGCATACCTGAAATGGGATTTCTGGCTGTAGCCGTCCTGTCATCAAAGATAAGAAGATCACTGAAGGGTAGGACTTCAGCTGGGTCATCTCGGAGTGGACTAGCACTTTCCTTTACAGTCTGTTCCTGCTGTAATTGTGGTCACCTAATGTTCTTGTCTATCTATCCCTCCCTTTCTCCCTTGCAGAGCATCTGCCTGGCCCTCATTCCATGTGGTCTGAACTGGACGGGTGGGGACAGTAGCAAGGTTGTTAGCTAAGTGCTATACTTATAAGCTGGGCTCTGGGTCCTCTAGTGACCATGACCAGATCAGGTAAGGTGCTATATCCTTTAGGTTAGGAGGGGTTTTATATGATCTAGTTTGCTTAATGGGTAATATTTCATGAGGCTCCCATCTGTACACCAAAGAGGGAAGTAGTCTTCTGTTTTTCTGAGGCTGCTGAATGGAAAAAAATGTAGTTTTAGAGTTTTCCATGATTGTATTCATCTTCTGAAATATGGAGTAAATCTTTCTGTAGAAAAGCACAGAGGTCCACATACAATGAGATACAGAGGCACAATCTGAGGAGAAATAATAAAAATACTTTGAATTCTGTCTTATCCATGTCAGTGGGACCTACTTCATTTTCATATGAAAATAAAATTATTATTTTGAAATTGTATGACTATGTATGTGTCTCTGTGTGGGTTTGTACACCTTAGTGTGGTACCTGCAGAGATAAGAAGAATGTAGATAGAGCTGAAGAGACAGCTGCTGTGAGCCACCTGATATGGGTGCTAGGGATCTAACTCTGGTCCTCTGGAAGAGTACCATGTGCTCCCAACTGTTGTGGAAGTTTATTTTTAGTTATGTACAAAATACTGTTTTGTGCACTGTTGGGTGAGGGTCTGCCTAGGTCTTAGTGTTTTGTATTGTCTGCAGGTGTTGGATTTCTGTGGGGGGTGTTTGATTGCTGATGGTCTGTACCTGAGTAGTTCTGAATCAATAAAATACCTGTGCCCGGATGCTCCGGGTTCCACTGTCGAGTACGGCACTGGTCACGACGGTGGTTTCCCTCTGCTGAGCTCTGGCAGAGATTGCTCCAATGACTATGCCTCCTTATCTTGACTGAGGCATGACTGAGCCACAGTAGGTATGCTATTACCCCCAACCATCGAGCCATCTCTCCAGCTGATACTACTGTTCTTTAGCATGACATCTTGCAAACTTTTGTAAGTGTAGAATCTTGAAAGTGCAAAGAACTCCTATCCATCTCTAAACTGCACTCATGACACTAATAATATAAATGCTAATAATATATTAATAATTACTGTTAATTAATTGGTGTACTAATAATATAAAAGCTATCATGGCAGAAATGACAGTGTCAAACCACAGGGGCAAATATATTTAGCAAGCCAGAACACACATAAAAATATCTAACAAAGAAAACACATGGCAAGTCAGATAGAGACGCAAACAGTGTCTTCTCAGAGAGGGGAGTGGGTCACCTCTCAAAGAGAGACTGGGAGTCTTGTATAACAATTAAGGCTAGGTTCTTGGTCTTATCTCATGTGCCCATTTGTGTGGGGTTCACAGCTGGAAATGTTAGTGGACTCTCACCATCTCAAGAAGTAATACATTTTATAGCAGCACTTGTCTTTCTTGAGAATGATCATTTGGGGTAAAAATGTCATAGGCCATTTGGAGTTAGTCACTGGATGTTTGTCAAAGATGTCACAGGTCACTGGCATCTGATGAAGACTGGGCATTTCTAGTTTTTGGCACTTTTTTTTTTTTTGTCTCTGCAAATGTGTGTAAATAAAACATATATCAGGTAGCTGATTAGGTCCCAGTGGATGATCTTCTTCCTCATAATCAAAGCTTGTAAAGAAACACCGGGGATGGAAGCTGCCCAACTCTTAAGTCTTATTATTTATAATGCTGAATATCTGGCTTTGTCTTATGGCTTCCTTTTGATTAGATTTAGGTAACATTTCTGCAAGGCTGATTCTTAGTGATGTGTGCTCATTGCACGTCCGCAGGAAGCTGGGGAAGGCAGTTCTTATTAACTGGTGATGCAGTGTGTTCCTGTAGGCAGTGCAGCAGTAGACTCTCTTTTGAAAGAGATTTTTAATGCTACTTTCCCCCTTTGGATTGGCAAGCATTTGATGGAGTCATTCTTCAAGACTATGTGAACATAGTGCTACCCACTTCTCCCCCAACCCCTCTATTTCTGATGGCGATTATACCCAGGGCTTTGCACATGCTACACTAGTGCTCTACTGCTCAGTTACAACCCAGTCTCAACATATAGTTCGGGCTGGACGTTCTGTGAGGTCTAGGCTTGTCTCAGTGTCATCATTGTCCCACCTTGGCTTCCCAAGTGCTAGGATAACAGGCAGGAGTTACCATACCTAACCAAGCATGTATATATATTAATAATTGCTTTTCAATCAGAGGCATTTTCTCTTTGAGTCAAGGTTACGTGATGTCATGTGACCCAGGCTGACCGCAAACTTGTTATAGAGCTGAGGATGACCGTGAACTTCTGAATTTCCTGCTTTTACCTCCCAAGTGCTAGGGTTGAGGCATGTGCCAACATGTCTGGCTAACATGGTCATATTTATTTATTTAATTAAGTAATTAAGTTTCTGTGCTATGCTGTGTATGTAGATACATGTATGAGGACACATGCTGTGCCCATGGAGGCTGGAAGACAATCTCAGGAGTTAATTCTTTATTTTTTAAAAAAATTATTAATTAACTTATTAGTTTACATTTTATGTGTGTGAGTATTTATGCATGTATGTAAGTACACTGCTTACGAGTCTGGCACTTACAGAGGCAAAAAGGGGCACTAGGTTCCCTAGAACTATAGTTAAGGACAGTTGTAAGCCATCATGTAGATACTGGGAACTGAACATGGGCCCTTTGCAAGATCACCAAATGCTCTTAACCTCTGAGCCATCTCTCAGGTCCCCATCTTGTTTTTTGAAACAGGGTTTTTAATTGGCCTAGAGTTTGCTAATTTAGGCTAGGCTGGCTGGCCAGTGAGCCCTGGGATCCACCTGTCTCTGTCTCTCCAGTGCTGGAATTATAAGTGTGCATCACTGTGCCCAGCTGGCTTTTTGTTTTGTTTTGTTTTTAACATGGATTCAGGAGATGGACTCAGATCCTCAAGCTTCCAAGGCAACTGCTTTACCTAGCACTTCTTTTTGGAGACAGAATCTCATGTGACCCAGGCTAGCCTTGAACTTGACATCTAAGAAGCACAGGCCTGAAATCCCAGCTACAGGAGACTGACATAGGAGGATCAAAAGTTATCCTTTTAAAATTATAATTAAAATATAATTAGTAATTTCTCCCCTTTCCCTTCACCAACCTTCTCACTCCCTCCCAAACTGATGGCCCCATTTTTTGATTATTATTGTTACATATGAGCATGCACATAAATACATAAGTACAACCCTCTGAATCCAGTTAGTGTGTGTATGATTTAGAGCTGATGGCTTTGTATTGAATAAACCAATCAGGGAACTCCTACCCCAGAAGAGATTAATTTCTCTTTTAGAGATTCTTTCTCTTTTAGCAGTCATTAGTTGCCTGTAGCTCTTTGTCTGTAAAACCCCTTGAGATGTCCCTCCTCCCTACCAGCAGGTCTTATGCTGTCAGTGTTTAGGTCTTATTTAGGCAGCCGTGTTGTTGAAGTATCATTTGTGTAATCTAGGAGATACACTCTCACGGCAGACTTCCTGGTCTTTTGACTCTTACAGTCTTTCTGCCACCCTCTTCTGCAATGTTCCCTGAGCTTTAGGTACAGGAGTTATGTTGTAGACCTATCTGTTGGGGCTGGGCACCCTACAATCAATTGATCTCTGCATTTTGACTATGTGGTTTTCCATAATGGTTTCCCTTAGACCTTGTCTCACACAATTTTTTTTTAAAAGCTGGGAACATATCAATGGCAAAGCATTTGCCTAGCAAATATGTATTCCTGTGTTCAACCCCCAGTACCAGGGAAAAAACAAATAGGATGAAAATGATTTTGACTGCTATGAAGAACTGGGCAAGAACAACGGAATTGAGCACAACACACAGCACACAGTGTACATGGAGACAGTGAGACAGAAAGAATCTCATGTGCTTAGATTAATGGAGAATTTTGCTCAGATGACGGGTCAACAGAAAAAGTGTACTTGGAGACAGAAATTGATATGTCCTAATCTCCCTAGTACTTTTCTGATTTCCAAATGGGGAAGAACAAAGCCCAGGGCTCAGTGGAAGGAAATTTCCAAATCCCCAGATCTGGAGTTTGCTAGCTCGTGTCTCTTAGAGCCCAGGAGAACCTCATGATGCCCTGGCTGTTGCTTCCAGTGAATTGATGTGGTACTTTACTTAGGACCTGCTTTGTAAGTCACTAAGTAAACTAAAACCACATTGAAAACTAACTTGTTCTTGTGTGTTTGACTTAACTTCCTTATTGATGAATATGAGGACATAAGAAGGAATGGTAAAAACAAAATGAATGTTGAAAAGAATCCATACAAAGCAGGAACTATTTTCTACACTCATGAAGAGATTGTATAGAGGCTTGGAAGATGGCTCAGCAGTTATGGACACTTGCTGCTCTTCCAGAGGACCAGAGTTCTGTTCCAGATACCCACCAAGTGATTCACAAACTGCCTGTAACTCCAGCTCCAAGGAGTCCAACACCCTCTTCTGGTCTCTGGAGGTACCCATAGCATGTACCCATGCTACACATGTAGCATGCACAAACACATAAAGAAAAGCCCAGGGAAGAATGGACTAGGTACTGAATTCTATTAAACATCAATACTTCTTAAACTGTTCCATAAAATAGAAAAGCAAGGAACACTACCAAACTCTTTCTATGATCCCAGCACCCCCTGATACCAAAACTGGATAAGGACACAACACCACCACAAAGAAAACTATAGATCCATTTCCCACAATGAACACAGATGCAGACATTCTCAATAACATTATTAGATATTGAATTCACAATATTCTCAATTCATCCTTGCTAGGCAAACATTCTACCAGCTGAGCTACATCCATTAGGTCAATTTTTGCTTTTTCTGAGAGTTCTTGAGCACAGAAGAAAAGAACCATGTGTTATTTATGTAATCATGTTGTGAGGTTTGGGAGTCTATAGCCTTTGAGCAGGTGTTCTAGCTGGTGTTTGCAGTGGCAGGCCGATGATAGGCCCGTTCCATCGCAGATCAGACCCGTGCTGCACACAGCAAAAGCGCCACCAGGTGGCACTCAAATGCTGTCCGTTGATGCACAAGCCCAAATGTATTAAGGTTAGTGTATAATTGGTGTAAAAATAGATTTTGTTGAAAAAGCACTTGATTTTAACTTCATATGTGGATGGACTCTAATAGAAACACAACAAATTATTATCAAAATCCATCTAAATCAAAGTAAAACTTTATCATTTGTCTGTCATGCCTTGTCATTTTGCATGCAGAAAATAAAAAAGAGAGAGAGAGGATTATGCGATGATAGACCAAAGGCTTGGAAACACAGCAGTAAGTCATGCCTGAAACGACTGTTAGTAGTGGTCAGAACTTCCATCATGCAGAGAGCGATTGAGGACAGGGCTGCCTTGCTTCTGAGATGCACCTCCCCTAGCAGTGTCCCTGGAGGGGTTCTTCTCCCCAGAGGCTGGCTAACTTAAAGCATCTTCCAAAACACGGGAAACTAGGCTGATGGCTCATGCCTGTTATTCCAGCTTCTGGAAGCAGGCAGGCGGATCACCACCCCAAGTTTGAGGCCAACCTGGTTTTCATATTGAGTTCTAGATCATCCAGTGCTACTCAGTAAGACTCTATCTCTAAAAAAGAGGGAACAAAACCTACAAATACAAAAGAATCAGAACACGTCAGATACAAACAGATTCCATAGTGGTAGTCAAAAAAAAAAAAAAAAGGTAAATAAAAGGCCACAGATCTGCCTGCAATCTCAGCACTTGAGAGCCTGAGGCAGGAGGGTTGGGCATATGAAGAGAGCTTGAACTGATCTTGTTTTTAAAAAAATGAAGAAAAGCAAAAGAAAGAGAAAGAGGAGGAAGGAATGATAGCAATAATTGTAAAAGAATACTATAATTAAAAGTAGCTATTTTAGCTAGGCATGGTAGTACACACCTTAATCCCAGCCCTGAGGAGGTAGAAGCAGGAGGAATTCCAGGTGATACAGGGCAACATATTGAGACCTTACCTAAAAAGAAAAGAAAAAAGCCACAAAATAAACAACAAAGAAGCCAACAACCTCATGGAATATGGAGAATTGTGAACATCAGAATATACTAGTTTTCTAAGAAAATTATATTTTTATCCTCACATTTTTATCTTATTTTGTTTTGTTTTCTAGACAGAGTTTCTCTGTTGTAGCTCTGGCTGTCCTGGAACTTACTCTGTAGACCAGGCTGGCCTCGAACTCACAGAGATCTGCCTGCCTCTGCCTCCTGAGTGCTGGGATTAAAGACATGTGTCATCACTGCCCAGCAATATGTTTTGATTTTTTTTTTTTGTTACTATGGTGTGTGTGTGTGTGGGGTGGGGGGGAGGAAGAGGGAGAGAAAGAAAGGGAGAACACTTGAGGGGTTCATAGGACAAATCTGTGGAGCCCACCTCTCCTTCCACCTTTCTGTGGATTTGGGAAATCAAACTCAGGCCACCAAGTTTGCACAGCAAGTACCTTTATCCAGCAAGCTGACTTGCTTGCCCCTATCTTTAACACATACTTTAAGACAGTTTCTTCATATATTGAAGAAAAGCACACAATTTCCGTAGGCAGTTAAAAACTTTTAGACTTCTGCTGAGTTAATAATATGTAAAAGTATCTAAGATGATAATTTTAAAGCATAAAATCAGAATTATATCATCCTTGCTTATATTTCTATTATAGGAGAGCCTACATCCACATTAAGGAAGAGGGGACACATGAGCACCATTTAGCTTTGGTGATATCAGCATTCTGTGTTACCATTCTGTCTACTATCCAAAACCTTAATTTTCCAAAAGTATTTGAAGTTTTTTTCTTGCTTAAAAAATCCAATAAGACCTATCATTTGCTTGTAAATACGTTTGTGTAGCAAATGGAGAACTTCAGCCCTCCTCCCCTCCCTGTAATCACAGTAGCATTACTGCACAGAGGGAGCCGCTCTGTTAAGGCTCAGTTAGGCAGCTGGCATCCTCAAGTAATAGCTTCTAATCTTGAAACTTAAGAAAAAAGGAATATGCTGTAGAAAGTTAAATGGGGGTGTGTGTTAAATAGGCAGATTTTAAGGGTGAAAGTTGTTTAGTGCATATATATTCATTTTTTCATTAATTAAACTTTATATATCTTTATATATATACCATGTAAAGGACATTGGACAGATGAAAATCATGTTTTTGGAGACTGACTAGGTGCTTTTATTCATACCTGTATGTGAAATTTGTACACTACTTTAAGTTAGATTAAGTGTGTTCCAGTGTAGTTATTTCCGCCTGTGAGTTGGGAGTGTGTACACTGTGTTTTATTACGGGTCTGTCTGAATAAGGATCACGTGACGGTAAGTAACCACATTAGCTAACTGTGTCTGCTTAAGATTTAAGACATTTGGATGTCCAGTTTCTCTGACTCTGGTCTTCGTCCTTGTTCAGACGTAATGTGACTTAACATTCCTTACAAAGATCTGACATCAGCAAGGGTGGGAACTGACTCACGACCCTGCTACAGATAATTGGAGTTTTGAGCTTTAGCATTCGCCCCCATGTCTGTCCCTACTGACATCAGACTCAACTGAAACAGGCATGACCACGGGGTTCCTTTACCTCAAATAGCCAAAGCTTAAGATCATGTTACATAGTTCAGCTGACCAGGGGAGGAATGCAATTTACAGACTTCAATGTGAGTGACACCCAGTGTCTTCTTAGGAATGTGATCTTTAAATACTATCTAGAGGTGCTAAAGAGAAAAGAGAAAGCTGCTCCCCATCCTATTAATATCTTGACAGGCTTTCATGCTGTTTAAAAAATTAACCTTTTTTTTTAATGTGTATGAGCGATTTGCCTGAATGTATATATGCATATCACATGAGTGCCTGGTGCCCATGGAGGTCAGAAGAGGGTGTTGGATCCCCTGGAACTAGTCTCAGGTGGTTTGAAGCCACCATGTGGGTGCTGGGAACAGAACTAGGGTCCTCTGGAAGGATGGTAGGAACTCTTAACTGTGACCTATCTCTCCAGCCCCACGATCATTCTATTAGCAGGGTGTATTGCCTGTGTGCGACAACTTCACAGGATTTTTCCTGTTAGGTTATTACCCTAAAATGTGAGACATTGTATAGATCAAACTGCTATTGAAATAATGTAAAGCATATCTAGGATAAGGATTTTTGCTGTCTTCTCTGTATACTTTATTTTATATAAAATTTAAAAGTGCCAGGCAGTGGTGGTGCACACCTTTAATCCCAGCACGTGCGAGGCAGAAGCAGGGGGTTCTCTATGGGTCAGAGGCCAGCCTGGTCTACAGAGTGAGTTCCAGGACAGCCAGAGTTAAAACAGAGAAACTCTGTCTTGAAAAAAACAAAAACCAAAAACCAAAAACTAAAACTAAGAACAAAACCCTCCAAAAAACAAAACAACAACAACAACAAAAAAAAAAAGTCCAAGATAGGTAACTGTCTCATTAAGAATCTTTAAATTTTATTTGCTAACTAATCATTGAAATTCTAAAATAAAAATTCTAGGAATTCCATAGATTCGGTCTTAATTCTTTTTTCAAATGCATATGTTGCTGGGCCCTTCACGCCGTATTATGAATCATTACACCTCCATGTAAGTAATTCTGTTCATTCTATTACAATGTTGATAGGCAAGTGCCCTGAGCCAGGATCTTAGCAGGAGGAATGGATGTAGATCATCATAAACAACAGACTTGGTCAACAGAATCAGCTTTTGTCAGGAGTTGACTGACTACACAATGTGAAAAAAATTTACATTAGAAAACGACCTAAACATGCCCTTCCCCACTTGTCAGGCTTAAAACCAGTTGGGCTGAATAAAAAGTGTGATCAGAGGAATTTTATTTAGTCCAGTGTATTCAGGCTAATGCAGGTCGGTTTTCTCTAAGATCCCATGAACCTGTCAGCATTGCCACTGACTTGAATTGCCTCCATAGAAGATGGAAAACTACTTTTGGTGGGAAGTCCAGTTATTTTGGAGGGTGGGTGTAGAAACTTTTGAGACAGTAACTGGTACTGTTTCTCATTCTGACACTCAGCCTTATCAGGTTAATTAACCTTAGAAATTAAATATGTCCGTCCATTCGTTGAAGTAGCCAGTACTATCTACAATGGTGGCTATATTAAGAACTGAGTAAGGCTGAGATGGTGAATGTGAAGTAGTCGGAGAAAGTTAAGATTTGTGTTTTCCGAAGAATGCCTTTGATGCACAGATCTGACGGGGAGTTTGGAGCTCATGATAAGGAAGGCACTCTAGCTTCTTCTCTGTTGTGATAAGTTGCCCTGACATAAAGCATGTTAGGGGAGAAATGGTTCGTTTTGACTTACAGTTCCAGAGGGAAAGAGCCCATCCTGGCAACAGGCAGGGAAGACACGAAGGCAGGAGGCAAGAGTCAGAAGCTGGCTGATCACACTGAATTTGTACAAAGGAATCAGAGAGAATAGCAAGTGGCCTGGGCTATAAAGCCTTAAAGTCCACTCTCGTGACACTTCCCCCAGCAGGGCTCTACCTCTTATAAGTTCCATAATTTCCCAAACAGCGTGACCAGCTGGGACTCAGTGCCAAGCACCTGAGCACCACCAAGAGGCTATACTGGTGTGATGAGTTAAAGCACAGACATGGAAAAAACAAAAACAAAAACAAAAACACTGAATAAAGTGGCCTTAAGTCTAATGTGTACAATATACATATGAAACATGAACGAATTTCGCATGTAGGCTTGGGTCCTGTCCTCCACATATCTCATTACATATATCTGAAATAAACAAAAAATGTACCTGAAATCTTTTTGTCACAAGCATTTCAGAGAAGGGATACTCAATCTCAATCTGTATTAAAATAAAAAAAAAAATAAAGAAAACATGGGCACTGAAGATAACATTCCTTTACAACGTGTTTCCTCTTCCAAGTTAGTCACTGGAAGGCTAAGCTCCTGTAACTGACACCCAAATACGGTGGTGACAGAATCAAGGATCTGGACATAACAGTCTAGAGGCTCATGGCAGATCTGCTCCACAGAGTGATCCAGGGATTTGGGCTTCTTCCACCTTGTTGCTGCATGATCTACCAGGAAGATGCTTTGGTGTTACTGGGAGAAATGGAATGTTCCATAATTTAAGATTCAGTCAGTGGAAAGGAGAACAGAACAGGGAGGAATGTGTGCTTGTTATCTTGGGCTTAGATCCAGAGGGGCACATAAACTTTTCTTCAGAAGGACAGACCTTAGTCACAAAGCTATGCATAATTGCGATGGGTTTGGGAAATGAAATATTGGCTAGCTAGGTAATTGTTTAACAAATAAGAACAACAACTGAGTTGGGCTTTGGTGGACAGCCATCACCCTGGGCCACATCTTTGTACTGTAGCATCTATTTTAGGCTTGATTCAGCTGCTCAAATCTTACCACAGAAAGAGGACAGGATGAAACCGTCACCTTGCCTGGCACCTTCTTACCCAAATTAAGTCCCACAGAGATTGAATACTAGTAGGCATTATGGGATTTTACCTCCTGCTTCATCCCCACTCAACCACAGTCTTGCCAAGAAATGCAACTCCACTCATATCTTTGTTTATTTTAATGTTTGGATTTGTTATAATAGGTATTTAGATTGAGGCTTACTCAATTTCCTCCTCCTCTATCTTTTATTGTATAACTTCTATTGTTTAACTGAAAAGAAAAAGACAAGAGAAAAGGGAATGAATAAAAGCCACCACAGAAAGTCCTATGCTTCCACACACAATAACTTCACAAGAACAGTGTCTGCCCTGAGAAGAGAGAGAAAAGTGAGGGGGAACTAAGAGTCAGAAGCCAGCTGCACGAGTCCCAGGCCAGCCTTGGTTGCATTATGAGACCTTTCTTCAACACACACACACACACACACACACACACACACACACACACACACACAATGCAATGCTTGAAGGTCTTCAATATATGCATACAGACTATTTTCAGAGATACAAGTCATAATATATTACCTAAAAGTATATTTTAATCAAGTAAATGTAATTTAATTAAATAAATCAGATGATAAATAAAGACCTTCAAGAGTATGAAGCTTCAATATAAGTCTATAGATGAGATGGGATCTTATATTTGCCTGGGAATGACCAGTCATGTGAACTGTATAGGCAAAAGGATGTTCAGATATCTGGAAAACATTATTTTTTAGTGTGTTTGTTAGGGTGTTTTTGGAAGAGATTAGTGTTTGAGTCAGTAAAATGTGTAAAGGAGGTCTTCTTCAACCAGTGTGGGTGAGCAACATCTGATATGACGAGGCCCTGTGGAAACAAAGCTCAGGGGACCTGCCCCCACTAGAACTTCCATCTTTCCAGCCAGAGAGCATTCCTAGTTCTCAGCATTTGAACCTGGACTCGGTCCAGACTTACAGTATTTCTTTCCTGTAGTTCTTAGAACTGAGATTAAATTACACCACAACCTTCTGGGTTCTCCACTTCAGCCAGCAGATTACAGATGTCTCTGCCTCTATAATCATGTGAACCAATTTCCATAATAATGTCTTTTTTCCTTTCTTTCTACCTATGAATCCACTGTCTCTCTGTTGGTCTATCTATCTGTCTATCTATCTAATTATCTTTGTATTTTTCTTTCTCTTTATCATTCTTATCTCTGTTTCTATCTATCCATCATCAATCTACTATATCTATCTATCTATCTATCTATCTATCTATCTATCTATCTATCTATCTATCTATATCTATCATCTGTTTCTTCTCTGTAATCAGTTCTGTTATTTTGTAGAATTTTACTTCAGGATTGTGACTTTTTTTTTATCAGTTATGGGATACTAGTGGTGGTGTTTCTGAATTCACAGGCTACAGGGAGTGAGTGGTCCCCAGCTTGCTGTTCTGATGGAGACCAGGCCCTCTCATTTCTAGACAACATCTTGTACATGATACCACCTTGTGAGAGCCAAGATGATTTTTTAGTCAAGTGACTTATACAATTTTGTTTTAGGCTTTGTGTCTTAGGTTGATACATGATGTATAGAAGTTTGGGATATTTGACACTTTGATGTATGATATTTTAATATCTTCTAGATGTATTTCGACATATAGCTTCTGTCCTTATAATCATGGATAAATGAGAACTGGCTAGTTTCCATTTAATATGTGTCATATATTCTTTGTCTGCATCTGTGATTTATCCAGACACTTTTAGAGAAGGATTCTTTTCTTTATAAACTCCTGCATTGGAGACAAGTGGATATGATTTTCATCATTACATTATTATATGTTTTTCTAACTCTATTTGTATGAATCCTGACTATGATTTTGTTATATCCACCGAGATGGTATTTGCTGTAGCTCAGGCTGTCCTCAAACTCTTTATCTAGCCAAGGATGGCTTTGAACTTCTGATCCATCATATCTGACTACATGTTCTCATTGAGCCAAACAAACAGCTATCCTTTATGAGACAGTCAGAATCATTAGACATCAGAGGTTAAAGGTCAGCTTTTATATTTCTAAAAGTCTTATTTTCAATGTTGTTTGCATTTGTGATTTTTATCTCTGAAAGTTCCAAAACTATTACATATCAGGTTTCCACTTAGGCTTTGCTTGCTCTTTAAAGTGCCTCAAACGGAGCTGTGAATCTTAATGTTTAGAATGGTATGCAATGCTTCTTCAATAGCGAGCAGGGATTATGGCACTTGCGATGCTTCACAAGGGCACTTTAATGGGTTCACTGTTGCATTTATTATATTTAGCGGTGCCAGACAGCAGCAACAAAATGCATATTGTTACTTCAATTGCTTTTGAATCAGCCTAACCTGAAGAACTTCCCCTACAGGATGTGGAGTTTCCAACAGGATCAAACGAGTGTCCAAATTCTGAGAGGTCAGCGGTGCAGAGATACAAGGCGAGGCCAGGCAGGGTTTCCCCGGGAAGGTTGTATCAGGCTGTTATGAGAATAAACTGAAGTCAAATGTCAGAAGCTTCTCTGAAGTGTTAAGAACGAACTGTTGGAGGACAACTACCTTTCAAAGACTAGCAGACATCTCCAAGCAGGATGACATCAGGGAGGAGATAGGGTAGATCTCATCGCCACTTCCCGACATATACACATGTTATTCAGAAAGGAATAAAAAGCTAAGCTCGACATGTGACAAAAAATTTTCTATTTATCCATTAAGCTATTTCCTCCGAACTCAAGTCCTGGAGTTTCCGAGATAACTTCTTGGGACTTTATGTTGCATAACTGCATATTCCCAGAAATGCAGCTTCTATTACACACCCAGATTAGATGGTACTTAGCAAAAGGAAGCTGCATGGGACTTCAGCTAGTCCTATAAAACATCTCTAGATACTTCATCCTAATGAAAATAAGCTTATGAGGCCACATAAGGGCAGGGGACATGGCTCAGTGGTTGAGAACACTTATTGCTTTTTGCAGAGAAACCATGTTTGGTTGCCAGCACTTATGTTGGAAGTTCACAAGCACCTCTAACTCCAGCTCCAGAACTCCCAGAGTTTGGCATCTGGAGGCACCTGCACTTCTGAGTATATATCCACACACAGATACACATAATTGAAAATCATGAAAACAAATCTGTTTTTAAAAGACACCACATAGACGTTGGGCATGGTGACAGATACCTATAATCTCAGCTCTTGGAGGACTGCTGTGAGCTTGAAGTGATCCCAAAATATAAGCACCAAGCCAGCCTGGGCTACAGAGTAAGATACTGTCTCAACCAACCAACCAACCAACAAACAAACAAACAGAGACAATGTTAAGAATCTTAGTTTTGAATGTCATCTCACTGTTGACAGAACATAAGTAAGAACGGATGGCTTCTGATTTGTTAACAGGGATTTTATTTTGCAAATATTTAAACATGCTTTTGATTCCCATTTCCTCCCTTAAATTTCTTTTCATTCATACATTCCTTGTAAGCTGGCCTTCAACTTTCAGCAATCCTCCTGCCTCAAATACTGAGATTACAGGCTTGGGCACCATATCTCACAATAGACTTCTGGACTGAGTCTTGAAGGTTATATAGGTCCAAGAAGGGAAGAAAGACCATGAGTCTCTCTAACAAAGCAACAAAGTTGAAAGTCAGGCTCAGTGGGCTTGGAGAATTGTTTCCACTTCTTTTGACACTGATTTTCTTTGTCAAAGGGAAAGTCTGGGGAACTTGCTGGGACCTCTCCCGATAGGAAGGAGGAGGTATTTCTTCCCTTCTGGCTTCTAGATGTTTTCCTCTCTGGCCTTTGGCCTGAGCATCAAGAGGTATGCTAAACAGTTGTGTAGAAAGCTATATTGACTTTGTATGAGGAAGAAAATGCCTTTTTGGTGACCCACCAAAGTACTGAGGTCTCATCCATACACAGTCAACCTGAGCTGGACAGTAGTGGCACACGCCTTTAATCCCAGCACTCTGGAGGCAGGGGCAGGTGGATCTCTGCGAGTTCGAAGCCAGCCTGGTCTTCGTTGTGAGGTCTAGGATAGCCAGAGAAACCTGTCTCAAAAAACAAACAAACAAACAAACCCCAAAACACTCCCCAAAACAAAACAAATAAACAAACAAACAAAAAACAAAGTGAACTTGACCATGCAGTGTGACCAGGAGGCATTCTCAAAGATTAACTTTCATGATTGGACCTCTTCTTATTGCTACATCTTAAATAGAACCCAAGAGCCCTCAGAACTTGGGGAGGGGAACTTACAAGCTAGCAGTTGATAGTTGAGTTCAGTGGACCCGTTCCCACTGGAGACTGTTCTGGCTTGCCCTGTTATTCTTCTGTGTAGTAATAAGCTTATACTTCAAAAGGTTCTGTGTTTGAGAATCAAGGGGAAAATGGAGGTGAATTGTCTCTTAGGATAAGACACTTATTGGAAGAGTTAATAACATCACAGACAAGCAGACAGCAGCATGGCATGGGCTCTGAACAGAGTTCATGCCTATGTGGTAGAGCGTATGTATGAGTCTGGTTTTATAGGTACCAGAGGAAGGGGGCACATTTCATGCCCTATGAATGATGAGACAGCTATGAATCTGGGGAGGGTAAAAGTATTGACAAACAAGGCACTTTACTTATGCAAACCACTTAATGTAATTTTGGGAACTGCACAAGTCAAACCATAGAGGACTGTGGGCCAGATCAGGGTCTAAGACTCTGTTCTGTGCTGCTGGGCTCTTAACAAGCTTTCCAAACTTCTCTCTTCCATCTTCATTTATTGCCTTTTTACATTTCTTGAAGGTTCTGTGCTCTCCAACTATGCAGTCCATGGACAGATTATTCCTTCTGCCAAATTCCTCTGTCCACCTGCAATTTGCAAAGACTTCTTTTTCATTCAGGTCTCTGTGGAATGGCAGAAATTCAAGTAGACCTTCTCTTGTGGGTGGATGCTTTCAACCCTAGAAAGCAGAGGCTGAACCAAGATGGTTTCGGTGATTCATTATTAGCTGTTGTCTGGAAGATGTAATCTCAGGACAGAAAGACTAGAGTCACAAGGACATGAAGAAGAATGGAGTGTGGGAGCCCTGTCGTGTGATGCTGTTTCAGGATCATCCGAGAAGAGAGGTAACTCTTGCAGGGTTCTGAACATCAGAAAGAATGTGTTCACCTGTCTGGGTGTGGTGACTGAAGGAGGATCGTGAGTTCAAGGTCAAACAAAAACCCATCATTGTAAGGGGAGAGGTATGGAGATATGGGGAAATTGGACAGGGAGTGGGGTGGTTTGGTCATGTTTCACTTTATACATGTATGATATTCTCAAAAAGAAATAAAAATTTAAAAAAAGAAAAAGAAAATCCGACATATCTTTTTCTTCTTCTAGGTGTTTTGGGCCAATTACTGATGGGGAGCTTCCTACTGTTGGGGAATATTTGAACATATCTCCAGATATTATGGTTACCGATTCTGTGTGTGTGTGCCCCTGTACCTTTAAAGATAATCATTGTGCCAGCAGCCTGAAGCACTGGCAGGATGTGTGATTTCTATAGCTGAAAAGGCCTGCTTTATAGATGTAAATGGTTGCTGCTTTCTGTTAAAGGACTGCTTCCTATACCTATCCAAAGCTTGTAATCAGAGAGATTGAAGCTGAAGTCTGGCAGGCTTGTAAATATGAAAATGTCCCTTTGTTTTTATTAAAACCTTGACGGATTAATTACCTACAATACCCTACTGCAACAGCTTGCATTTGGGAATTCTTGGAAACATGTTGATGCTTGTGTACTCACCAAACTTGCTGAAACCTGGCTCGTGTAAGGAATTTTCAATGTAGTCTCCTCCCCCTAAAGAACCAGAGCAAGATAGGTAGGCTTCCTTCTTAGTTTCTTGTCTCTGTTATTTTAATTCTTCTTTAAGGATCTATTAGGTACTAATGTTATCCAGAGATTTTTTAGCTTGCAATTCTAATAGCGTGTGTGTGTTTGTGTGTGTGAATATGTGTTTGTGTATGCATACATGCCTGTGAGTGTGTGTGTGTGAGTGTGTGTGTGTGTGTGTACTGCTGGAATGAGCTCAGGACTTTATTTGTTGGCCTTTGTTTTCCACAGAATCCAGTACCATTGTAGAACAGAGCAAATGTCTCTACACTTACTTAGTTTATTTATATTAAAAATAACTACAAACACCTCTAACTCTTTTGGTCAGGCATGATGGCACAGGCTTCAAATCCCAGCACCTAGGGCCGAGGCAGGAGGATGACTGCATGCTTGAGGTCTGCCTGAGCTACATGGTGAGTTTCAGGCCATCCTTAGGATAAACAACAAAGCTGCATCTCAAAGAGCCAGCCAACCATGCCTGATGTGGTTGGTGCATGCCTTTAATCCCAGTCTCTGGAGGCAGAGACAGACAGATCTGTGAGTTGAGGCCAGCCTGGTGTGTATAGCAAATTTCAGGCCAGCCAGGGCTAAACAGTGAGACCTATCTCAGATAAACAAACAAACAGACAACAACAACAATAACCACCTACCATCAAAACCAGTACCACCAACAAAAACTCCCAATACCCTCCCTCCTCCATTGGCATCTTTAAGTTTACTTAAAAAAACTATTAAGATTGATATTAGTTTTTTTTTCCTCAAAAATTCCCTGACCTCAAAGCTAAAAGTAAATTTTAAATTTCTATATTGCTTCATTTTTCCTCTCCTTGGTGGCCGTGCTAGGGATCAAACCTGGGGCTTCATCCACTGCAGGTGAGACCTCCACCAATGAGTTCTAGATGCAACCTCACATTTGTATTTCACCTGGTTCTTTGCATTTTGCCTGTTTTGTTATGGCTCTGTCTCATCACTGCTGTCAGACTCTCAGCTCTTGCTACCATTTTGTCCGGTTATTATTACTACTTTAGTCTTCCAGTGCAGAACTCTCCAACCTCGGCACTACTGATATTTTGGGCAGTCTGATTCCTCTTTGGGGGCAGTTCTGTCATTGGATGCCAGTCCAACCCTCCATGTGAAACTTAAAAAAGGCTTCTGGACGTTGCCAAATATCTGCTGGATGGTGAAGTGAAGTTTCTCTCAACTGAGAAGCACTACAAACAAAAGCCTTGCATTAAGTTAGTGTTCACATCTATTTATGGCATAATTCCCAAGACAGAGTTTAATTGAATCCCGCCAAAAAAAAAAAAAAAAAAAAAAGACTGGGATTTCCATCGTTTTGGGGAAACTGGCCTGGTGATGGGCTAGTCTTGTCAGCACCAACTGACACTGAGATGAGCTATGCTCCTGTCTCCACTTACTGCCAGCTCCCTCCTCAAAGCCCGTTCTCTCATTCTCATCCTCTTATTTATAGTTTGAAAACATCTGGAGGTTTACAGCGTCGGTGTGCAGATAAAGCCGCCTTGCTTCCATAAAGTGTAGGTTCGTTTTCTGACAATTGTTGTGGGTCAATTTGCACTCAAATGCACCTGCTTTACAGATGATTGACTTTCCTAGCATGCAGAAACTCTATAAAGATTCAAATAGTATCTTTTTGGCATAAAACAAGAAAAAAATTGGCCCTGGAACTAAAAAAAATTTTTTTTTCTCCTTTAGCAAAACCAGATAATTAAGTCAGCAGTTTTAAAAAAGGAACATTCCTGCTTTCTTATGTTCATGCTTTTGACAGTGTTTTCAGCAGTTTAGAATTATGTATAAAAACCTAAGCAATAAAATATGTTTTGCAAAGAAAGATGTTTATGTTGAGACAAAGTTTATAACAAGTAACACATTGTAGGTAATGAAAATTGGCTGGACGGAGCCCACAGTACACTGCCTTTGTGGTCTTCTCTTGCTGCTTTCCTAAGCTCAGGAGACTAGTGCCCCGCCACCCACAAGAGCATGACTAGGAGCAGAGATGGTGGTAGAGGGACAGAGCTGTGGATGTAAAACATCTTCATATTCCTTGACAATTGGAGAAATAGGCGGAAAGGGGTTAAAGCAGTAAGAAAATATCATCCCACTAGTGGGGTCAGATGTTCTCCTTTTCCCAAGGCTCTTTGTAACCATGTGACATAGTCAGATAGTGATGTCATGTTCTTGCTCTTGGTAAGAAAGGAAAAAGAATTTCTCTGTCCTCATGAGGTCAACTGCAGCAAAATGACTAGACTCTTTCCTTAGGTGAACCCCAAAGGAGAAAATATCTCCTTTCTGCACCCCACAAAAATTCGGTGTAGATTCCAAACACAGCCTAAGGTTCAGAAGAAAATGTCACAGGAGGAGCCACAACACAAATGCAGAGGGGTGTGATATACCAGAATTAAGACGTTACAGAGACAAGAGAGCAGAAAACCCAAACTCTGCATGGCACTCAAAGGAAGCTTAGTTTCTTGAGAAAACAAAAACTATGAGATGACCTTTTTCTTTTATCTGTGAGCAAATAACAGAGTGAATAAACCAGGCTTCTTGGTTCAAGCCAATAATTTCTGTACTTAGAGGCAGAGGCCAGCCAGAGATACATAGTATGATTATTTCAGAAAAGTAATAAATGAGAGGGAATAAGTTAAGGAATTTGAATCCAGATCTGCACTAGAAAAATAATATTGGTATTAATTTGATTAATTACATTATTCTGAGGCAAACTCATTGAAATTCCAAGTAGTAGCAAGAAAGGTAAGCTATGCTTGAGTCCTTGTTACTTTTAAGGCAGTGTCTCCTTAGTTCAGGCTGGCCTGAACCTCTTGATTTAGTCTCCTGAGTGCTGGTGATTATAGACAGGAACCGCACCTGGTCCAAGCATGAATCTTCATGTCTCCACTTCAGTAAAGTATTGAAACTGATCCCAATGAGAAATGAATGATCTTATCCTCTTATCGTGAAGTATTGTGAATACATGAAGTTTAGAAGCTGAGAGAACACTGGAAAGATAACCATCTTAAGTTCTTGTTATGGTACATGCATTTCAGATATACACTGCTCCACCCCAACACGTTTGTGGACTTCTACAGAAGGAGTGTGCATGCACTGAGAAAGAGCATATATCTGTACATCCGGCTCCTGATAGGTACCACACTAATCCGTTAGATTTTGTTTTCGAACCTACCATTCTCACTCACTTTTCAGTGAAGTTCTTTCCAATTCATGAAATAACTTACTATTCTTCTGTACTGCTATTTTAATTTTTGAAGTTTTGTATTATTTAATTATGTGTATGTGTACTCGTGTGTGCATTTGCATGTACACATGTGTGCATGTGCATATATGTGTGTGGGTGTGCATGTCAGTGCATGACATGTGTGTGAAATTCAGAGCCTAACTCACAGGATTCAGTTGTACTCCTTCACCTTTTGGGTTCTGGGGATCAGGCTTGGGTCTTCACGTTTGCACAGCAAAAGTTTTACTGATTGACCTATCTCCTGAGCTGTTACATTTTTACTTTTTGAGATAGGGTCTTATGGATCCCATGTTGGCTTGGAACTCACTATTTAGTCTAGGATGACCTTGATCTTCAAATTATCTTTGCCTGTACCTTCTAAATGTTTGGATTAAAGGAATTCACTACCATACTTGGTTTATGTGGTGCTAACGATCAAACCCAGTACTTTGTGCAAGCTAGACAAGCACTTTACCCACTGAGCTATATCTTCAGCTCTGTAGTGTTGTTTTCAAAGAGGCATCATGAAACTTGTGATTACAGAGACCAACTTGGTTTTCAAATATTTACTATTTTGTAGTTTTTATTTACTTTTTATTGTCTCACTCTACAGAGTGAGTCTAACTTACATGTGCCTATTTGTATTATACTCAGTTGACACAAGGCTTCAAGAGAACTTTCTATTACTTCAATATTCTGTTGACTTGCCTCTTAGTTGTCAAGATGGAAGGACTTAACTTGGTAAGGACTTTCTTTACCAAGAGGAAAGCATAGAGCCACAAAGTTCTCAGATCATTTAGAAACATGCTGTTATTCCTGATTATTTGCTTCATTTCCCTTAGAAGGTGACTTACTACCTCATTTTCAGAAGATAAAATACACAAATACTAAGCTCATGAAGGCTCCATCAGCTGTGAGATGAATGCCAGACTCACACTTTCTGAAGCTCTCTCCCCTGTTTTCAGGTGAGAGTAGGACCTTGTGATGACAGCGCAGATACACAGGCTGGGCCGCAGCAGCTCTTGTTCAGTTCCCTGGCTGCCTGACTTCCTTGATGTCTTCCTCTGAGGTTTCAAATAGGCTAACCATTTGCTCATGAGTTTTGTAAATAACAGGAAGAGCCATCTTCTCCAGTGATTTGTAAAGTAACTGCTTCAGGCAGGTCGTTCTAGTGTCTTCTTTGTTGTTTATTTTTTTTTAAACCCCAATCACTAGTTGTGTATTAATACTGTAAATCACCAGTGAAATTCCATGTGCATTCCATGGAAGGATTCAGTTAGACCCAAGGAGTTCAGATCATGAGTATTTTTTAATCTATCTATCTATCTATCTATCTATCTATCTATCTATCTATCTATCTATCTATCTATGTACCTACCTTCTTACCTACCTACCTACCTACCTACCTATCTATCTATCTATCTAATGGTTGCTATTTTGAGACTCACAGGCTTCAAACTCTATTACCTCTGTCTTCTACTCCTGAGTGCAGGGATTAAAGGTGTGCAGTACCACACCCAGCTATTAGGGTCATAATATTATAGTTAAGATAATTAACATTTGTTGAGTGTGTACTTTTGTGCCAACAGTCAACAGTATTTAAATGTATTTTACTAGAGAACACATACACTCTCACCTCTGTGCGAGTCCATAGAGCAGCATCATGGTTAGCTGCTTCTCACCTTCAGCAACTGTGAAAAGGTCATTTATTTTCCTCTTCCTATGTTGGAATGCTTATAAGCAAATCTTAGACAAAAATCTTGTTTCATCTGTAAGTATTTCAGAGGGCAAGTACCCTTGGGTGTTAGATATTTCATATGTCTGGGGTTTTCACTGAATTACAGCCTATAAATAGAAAAGTATGTGAATCAAAAGTGGCTTTAATTAATCTTACTGGTTGTACTTGACGGTATAATTTGCATTAGCAGTGCCATTGGGGATGTGTGTCTCTCCTGGCCATTTCCAGATGTGTCCCACCTCCCAAAGGCTCCATGCATCCATGCTCCCATACTGTAGATTCTCATGGGCTGGCTGTGAGCTTGATGTGTTATGAAGTTACACAGTGCACTTTTTGAGTCTGGCTTCTTTCACAACATTTCGTTTGAGAGATTTAATCTATGAGGTCATTGTAACCATGTAGATAAATAGCATTTTCAAAGCTATAGATTATGAAATCATGCAACTGTCCTAACCTACCCCTTTCTGATAGCATTCTAGTACATGGCCTTAAGTCCCCTTATTCATCTTATAGAATATGTAAATATAGCTTAGGAGAAAAATAATATACTAAATTCACATGGACCTTAAGTAGTGGAGTTTGAACATTCAAGTTAGCTTTGCCTGACTCCAGAATCGGGTATCTTAATGGCTCTACCTTCACCCAAAGCCTGTTTTGTTTGTTTGTTTGGATCTATCTAGTTATCTATATAGCATTCTTATGTAAACCTATACGCTTTATGAAAATACGATTATTATGTGGAGTTGTGTGCCTAATTCCCAGTTTTCAGATTTTTCATTTGTTTCTTAAAGACTCCCACTTTCTTTCAAAAACTGAATGAGGTGTAGTGATATTCACCTGCAGTGTTGGCACTCAGGAGACAGAGGCAGAAGAAAGGACAGAGGCCTGCCTGAGATACATAGTGAAATCTTGCCTCAAAAAATTGAAAGCAACAGCAACAACAAATAGTTAAAAGTCATCTATTAAAGTTAAGAGTTAGTACTGAGTAAGAAAGAGGCATGGCTGTGGCATAAGAGGAGGAAGCAAGAAGTATATACCAGAGAATGTCACCTGAGCTCATTGAAAATGGAATGCTGGTATCTATGTCTGCAGAACATGGACTGACATAACATTCATGGTTACATTTTTTTCTCTTGTTCACATGTACTTTTGCTTTTTTTAAAAAATGCTTATTTATTTTTGTTTCATGCGTTTTAGTGTTTGCCTGGATGCAGGTGTATGCATGGCACATGGCACAGAGGACAGAAAAGAACCTGGGTCCTCTGCAAAAGCAGCCACTTCTCTTGACTGCTGAGCTGTCTCTCTAGCCCTGCTTGCTTGCTTGCTTGTATTCTTGCTTAAAAAAAAAAAAAAAACTTGGGAGACTGAAGTAAGAGGGAAAAAGAATTTGCGTTCAACCTGGGTTATATCTGGTTCTCTCCTTCCATTATGTGGGTCCAGGGAATCACACCCAGGTTGTCAGGCTTGATATCAAGTGCCTTTGTCCACTGAGCTATCTCTCTGGCCCTCAAGTTCTGTAAAGTCTTTTAAAATCATTTTATTTTTATGTGTATGAGTGTTTTATTTGCATACATGTATGTGTACCACATGTGTTCCTAGGATTGCATGGAGCCCGTAGAAGTTAAAAGAGGGAATCGGATCCCCTATAACTGGCGTTACAGATGGTTGCTAGTTGCCGTGTAGCCTGGTCCTCTGGAAGAGCAGCCTGTGCGCAAAACCTCTGAGCCATCTCTCCAGCCCCAAGTTCTGTAAAGTTTTAATAGAACTACAACCAGATTAAGAGAAAATGTAAAACCTGATTTTATCCAGTAAAAACAGTATCATTCTGACACCAAATAACCAAATATGAGTTCCTCTCCAGTTCTTTTCTGTTTTTTCTTGTTGTTTATATTTATGAATTTTGGGTTATGAATAAATAGCTCACAAATATTTTAAGATACTTATGAAATCACAGACCCAGAGTAGAGAGTTCGTCTACTGTCTTTAAAACTGTCTTTAAAAGATAGTTTTAGAATCTCACTAAGCAGTAAACTACATCGTGGAGCCATCATGAATTGTTCTTTTTAGAGAAAGCGCTAAACAGTTCATATATAGACATTGTCTAAAAATAGAACCCCCCCAAAAGCATTTGTTTCTTTTCTGTCAGCTTTTCTCTTGTTTGATATTCAGCAGGACTGCAGTTACAATGACACCTTATTTTACTGTGCTCATCGTAAAATTATCTTATATTCTGCGTTCACTGTATTTCTTTAGGGCTCGGGACATAGCTCAGGTAGAGAACACTTGTTTAACCTTGGTAATGCCCTGGATTCAAGTCCCAGTACCACAAAACAAAACAAAACTAAACATTTTTTTTGGTCAAAAGTATATGCATTCAGAGATAGTAAAGTCTATATAGTTTAACTATCAGAGATCCTGTAAGTAATTACTGTATTTTACTGTAATTACTGAATACGGGAGGGAGCTAAGTGGTTCAAACCACATGCTTTCAGAACCATACTCTGACTTAAGTTCTGGTTCTACTACTTAATAAGCAGTATGTGACCTTGGCTCATTTACTTCATATCCACACACCTAGATGTCTTCACAACCAAGTTCAGGATAATAATCATTCTTACAAGTGAGGTTGCTGTGAGAATTAAGCAAGTCAATACATGTCAAGCGTTCAGAACTCTGCTCAGCTTATGGCAAGTTTTCAATAAATGATCTTTTCCTTTTTGGTTTTAGAAATAAAACCTTCTCTTTTTTGATGATTTTATTTTCATTTATCTGTACTTTGTGTGTGTGTGACACACACACGCATGTGGCGTGCCGTTGGAGGCCAGAAGAGGGAGCTGGATCTCCTGGAGCTGGAGTTCCAGGTGGTAGTGAAATGCCTGATGCTGGGAACTGAACTCTGATCCTCTAAAAGAATAGGAAAGCTCTTAACTGTAAAATCATCCTTCCAGCCTTAAGACTTTAAGAAAAAAAGTTATTTATGCGTGTGTCTATGTGTGTATTTACGCCACAGAGCAGGTGTAGAAGCCAGAGGATGACTTACTGAAGTCAGTTCTCTCTTTGTATCATGTGGGTTCCAGGAATGTAACTCAGACCTTCACCTTCAGTCTTAGTGGCAAGTGCTGCCTGTTCTGCCACCTCTTCAGCCTAGGAGATATATATATATATATATATATATATATATATATATATATATATATATATATACATACACACATACATACATATATACATATATATATATTTATATACATATTTTTTTTCACTATGTATAGTCCTGGCTGTCCTAAATAGAGTTTACTGTGTAGAGCAGATCTCAAACTCAGAGAGGCCCACCTGACTCTGAGGCTTCCCAAGTGCTGAGTTTAGAGTTGTGCACCACCATGCCCAGGTCCAGGATACTTCGTAATTTTAATTTTTATTACATGTATATTTGTAGAATTCCACATAAGTGCACGTTGCATTCTGACCACTGTCACATTCTACTTCCTTACTACCTCATCCATCCTTCCCTCCTCATACATCACTCTCCCTCTCTCAAGTACATGTCTGTCTGTTTTGTGATCTACTAAGATTAACCAAGATCACCTATCTATGTGATCAGGGTTTTGAAACTATCTGTTGGAACCTGGTTGGGCTCCTCAGAAGGTAGACAACTAATGGTTATGATTCTTTCTTTCCCAGAATCTATAGATACTCTATGGTTCAGAGGTAACCAGTAAGGTCCCATGAGTCCCCCACCCCCTTCTCTAATTGATGGTTAGTGAGGTTGGTGTTGTGGAAGCCCAGTATAGGAAGCTACAGTTGATGCGAGTTAATGATTACAATGGTTGCATCAAGTCTATGGGGTGGTGTTTCATAGCCCTTTACCTAACATTCAGCTCTTATGTACTTCCCACTTCATCTTCTGAAATATTCATTGGGACTTGGAGATGGTGGTATTTGTGACTGTCTTACTGTGCTTTCTATTATTGTGATAATACATCATAGTCAAAAGTAACTTGAGGAGGAAAGGGTTTATTTCTTCTTACAGCCATCATGAAGTTAGCACAGGAACCCAAGGCAGGAACTGAGCAGAGATAATGGAGGAATGCTGCTTAGGGTTGCTTTTTTATACAACCCAGGACCACCAGTCCAGGGAGGCACCTTCCTCAGAAGGCTGGTTCTTCCCACATCAATTAACATAATCAAGGCAGTCCTCCACAGACATGCCCACAGGCCAACTTTATCTAGACTTTCCCTCATCGAGATTCTCTTTCCAGGTGATTCAAGGCTGTGTCATGCTGACAATTAAAAATAACTGTCATGGTGACTAAGATGTTCTTGTTAGTATCCTGAAATCTATTGTTTTTGAAGGAAATTTTAACAAGGATTCACAATCTCAGAGTTTCTTATCATCACTACCACCACCACCACCATCATCATCATCATTATTTTGTTATTGTTTTAAGACAAGTCTCAGGTGGACATGTCTGGCCTTGAACTCAGTAGCTTAGACTGGTCATGAACTCCTGATCCCACTGTCTTAGCCTCCTGAGTGCTGGGATGACAGTCGTGTGCTGTAACACAAGTAAAGCATTCCATCATGTTCATGTGTCCCTAAAGACTATCCAGTTGTGTGTGAAGAGCCTGGAGCACTTTCTGTACAGTCTCAAATTTCCTTTTCCTTAAAAAAAATCTTTAATATGTTAGTTTTCTCATTCAGTTATTCTGATTTATTGACTATCATTGAATATGATGTTTGGATGTTCAGCAAGGAACAACAAAAATTATTGTCTGCTACTTGTAAGCTTATACTCAAATCTCAGAGATTGGCACTAAATATCGACGGGGTGTATCTGTATGACACCTGTTCTGTCCTGAACATTGCCAATGTAAACATCATACCAGTTATTCACTAATATATTGAAGAATGCAATAATTTTTGCTTTTGAAAGTCACTCTCTATGGTTTTTAAAATAAACTGGGGGAGGGATTTGGTCTTAACAATGGATTTAGAGATAGTCTGTTGACAGCTATTTCATTCACTTGCCTTTACTCTAAATGATAGCAATCTATAAAAAAAAAAGTTCCTCATGACTCATGCTTGAAGTTGGGAAACTGAGCTTACTTTTCCAGAGGTTCCCAGAGTGCTCACACGTAAGGCTGTGGGAAAGGATGTGGCTGAACAGTCATATATGAACATATGTGCTGAAAACCAGTTCCTTACTGGCTGTGGACAAATCACAAATTTCTAATAGTCTTTAATGACACTGCTTCCTCTGTGGATTATGTGGGAAATTCTTTAGTCGGAATAATTGTTCCTGAGGGAAAAGCCTTTAAAATAAATTCACTTCACACAGAGAGAGAGAGAGAGAGAGAGAGAGAGAGAGAGAGAGAGAGAGAGAAAAGGGGGGGTAGGCAGAGAGAGACAGACAGACAGACAGATGTTGAGTACAAGCTATAGAGTACTAATCAGTTAAGTACGTATACCTAGTATTAATTAAGAACAGTCATCTGGATATGGCTCACACCTTTCCTGTCATCATTCAGGAGTCAGGAGGCAGAGTCAGGCAGAGATCTATGAGTTGGAGGCCAGCCTGGTCTACTCATCTAGAATACCCAGGGCTACAGAGATGCTGTCTCAAGAAACAACAACAAGAAGCAAGCAAGCAAGCAAGCAAACAAACAAACAATTCCCCCATAGTTTGAAGGTAGCAACGGTATCTGATTCTAAGCCATGACCTGTATGCTCTTTGCTTATCACCACATTGTTTAAAACAAATAGCAATAGTGAACAGTTAATCCCAATCAAGTAAATAATGGCAGGGAATTCATTTTCCATAACACAAAATAAAACAAACCCCAAACCAATTTCTGGATATTTGCAGAAGTAATAGCCCTGTTATCCTTTCTCTGGAATGATGTAGGCCCTTAAAGGCACAGTGGGTTGTTTCCACTCTTCTTTGCTGCATTTCGGATTGGAGCCATTCATAAAGAGACTCTGTAGAGGCAATATGATACATTCTCAGAGTTCTCCTTGGTGGTTTTCAACTTGGAACTGTTGTGCGTGATATGGATGCCAGGTGTGTGTGTGTGTGCATTTTTAGAAGTTTCGCTATCTTAATAATAATAATAATAATGATAATAATAATAATAATAATAATAATATTAATAGAAAAACCAATGCTCTCCTGATGGTTCTGAGTTATCAATAGCCTACTCTCTTACTTTCCACTTCAGGGACTGTGAATGGGCAATCCATTGTAATTTTAGTTATTGTTGATGTATGTATATGGTACGTAGGCATGTGTACCAGGGCACATGTGTAGAGGTCAGAGGGCAACTCTGTGTATTCCTGCCATCTTTATGTGAGTCTCATGCCATCAAGGCTTTCATGCTTTTCCTGTGGAGCTATCTCATCTATATGTTCTTCCCCCCACTCCCTCTCCCTTTCTTATTCTCCCTCTCCGTCTTTCTTTTTCCCTTTCCCTCCCTCTTTCCTTCTTCCTCCCTCTTAATTAAGGTTAGTTCAGGCCTAGAAAAACTGTATCTGAGCAAATCAAATTTCACATATGGTTAGTAGTAAATAAATTAAGGGGGAAGGGTGTACGTTATCTGTATGACTGTTAGGATAGGCAGAAGTGGGTTATTTTCTGCTGGGTTGAGATATAAGTATCAGTTAACTCTAGAGAAGTGTCTTTAAGAAAAAGGACATGGGGCTGGACACGTGGCTCAGCAGCTATGATCACTGGCTGCTTTTCCTGAAGATCCAGGTTCAAGTCCCAACACCCACATGCCAGCTCCTAATTGTCCATAACTCCAGTTCCAGGGGATCGGACTCCTTCACACCAATACACATAAAATAAACATAAATAAATTATAAAAAAATGAGCAAGGACACATGCATACTATAGTCACACTTTCCTAGGTAAAGTAGCAAGCTTTCCCAGATGGGCAGTAGGGTTCCTTAGTGCCAAAGCACTGCACATACACAACTATCATATGTCTGCACATACACAACTATCATATGCCTGCACATACACAATTTTCAATGTCTCTTTGGTCCACCTTTAGTTGTCAGGTCAAAAAGACGGTATCTTTATTTTTTTTATTTTGATTTTATGCTGTGTGGAAAAGGGTCTTACGTACTCCATCTCGGCCTCACTATGTAGCAAAGAAAGACCTTCCAGCCTCCACCTCTAGTTATGTTTGTTTTACTTTATTTCATTGAGTTAGGCTGTTGCTATGTAGACCAGGCTGTCTCAAATTCCAGATCCTCCAATTTTAGCTCTCTGAGGCTAGGATCACAGCACGTTTCCCTGAACCCAGTTTAAAAGGAAAGCTATCACTCAAACAAGGAGTTTATATTGGGAATAAGGTCAACATTTAAAGGGCTATTGGTGAGATTTTTATCAGGGCAATATTCCAGGAAGGCTCTCCAACAGCCCCTAATCAGCATTAGTTTCCCATATGTGCTTAGTAAATCAGAGAACTAACCACACATTTTTATGAATCTTAAACTTGGCAGATTCATACTTTTCTATGTTATAGAATGAAGCAGAGAAAAACAATCCTGAGACTTGAAGTTTAAAGTGGAGGTGTTTCCTCACTGGTTTTGGGGAGTGGAGGGTTAATGATGACTCAAGCTTGTCAGTTGCTAGAGATGTCTCAAGTCCTGGTGTTTCTGGGGTGTTTGCCATGTGCTGCTCTGAATGAATGACTTGAGTGGGAATATTAAGAGTTTCCTTTCTAACTTCGCTTCTTTCAGAATCCTAGTGCTGTCGACATTCCTTTACAGTAGGCTTATTTAAAACCTCCCCCCCCCCCACACACACATCAGGACACATCTTTTAAGACTGAGTAAAAGATCAAGCTATAAATGTAACTCTCCAATGATGAAAGCTGCTCGGAAACCATCTCCTACTGTGAATTTTCTCAACCGTTGTAGAGCACTATTAAATGCATTAAAAAAAATCACAACACTTATCTAAGAGTCTAATTGAGAAGAATATTGTCTTGGGAAATTGCTCTGCCCAAGACAACAGCCTCTCTGTTTCTTTTCAGATTAAAAACCCCAAGTCCCACTTCACCGTCTGCAAACAGTAATTACCTCTGCGAAATGAGCAGAGGTCCTTAAAAGGGTCTGCCGGCTTCCCCCGGATCTTTCCGGGGTGAGAGGGATGCGGGGCTGATAACCCCAGCTGCCTGGGAACTGAGCACTGCCGGCTGCAAACTTGTCAGCTGTTGACAGGCTGGCCTCGCTGAGAACACTGGTTAAATATAGCACGCGCAGCTCAGCGCCCCAACAAAGTCACTGCGCTGACAGTGTGTGGGGAGCAGCAGAGGAGAAACCTAATCTCAGAACCCAACAACACCTAGCAACAGTTGAAAAAACTTTGAAACAAAAGTCGGGGTGGGAGATAGGCGACTTCCAATTCCTGCGGATCCCGACTGAAGGAGAAGCTGCAGCCACTCTGTGCCGTTTCCTGTATGACTTCAGCTACTGGCTAGTCCCAGCAGAGTGGGAAAAGCGTTTGCCTCAGTCTTCTTTTGGGCTGGCTAGTTTTCCAGGACTCGGTCTTGGGCTGTAGGACGAGCCACTGGGTTCTCCAAGGGATCAAACAGCCGAGAAAGGACACACCTTTGGCTAAAGAGCCGCCAGCAGGTAAGACAACCCCCTCAACACGCCACCAAGTAACTACTCACACCGTTAAATCTGTTTCCACAAGAAGACGGTTCTCTCCAGTTCTGCTTTGTCTCTTGCTTGGGCTCCTCCTGTTTTTTTATGATGTGACTGCACATGTAAGAATTATTAGAATCTGTGTGAATTATTAAAAATCCAGAAACTTCTCTTTCTCAGAGTCACACTGATTCCCTTTTAAACACAACGTTTTCTGGTGTCTTAATAGTCATCAAGCTAGCCCGGCTGAGTTATTCATGTTCCTGCAGGTAATAGAAATATGATAAACGTACAGTTCCTTTCATAACCAGGGTAGCTAAGCCATGGAGGGAAATAGCTTTTATTTATTGAAACTAGCTAAGCAGCTTGTGGGTGACTGAGGAGAGTCCTGTATGGCGTTCCTGGTGCTGTACTGCTGACCGGCTTCTTTGCGCGGCTCGGTTTGCAGGATTCTCTGATTGCACCGGGACACCTTGTGCTGGTTCTGACCTCATTTGCCTGCAGTTGCCCAAATGCATCTGACTCGCACAAAATATGCCTGCTGCTGATTCACCGCTCTTTCAGTAGTTGAATATTCAGGAGAATGGTGTGTTAATTAAATGAATTAAATAGAGTAATTGTTTTTGTGCAGATACAATATATTCGGCTTCAAGAAACATATCCGAGTTTTTTTGGGGAAAAAAAAAGTCCTCTCTCATAAGCTTCACGGGTGTGAGTAAGGGTGTGTTTCCAGGAGTGTGAAGGAAGTTCTCATATCCTCTGAGGGTGTGAAGGTGTCTCGGGGTATCTTGTCTCCCCTTCCACTAGGTGACATACACTTTAATTAGGATTGTTTACAGCGAACATTTCATGTTCAGTCTAGCAGCTTGAGGTCAGCCACACAGGGCTGACACAGTCCCTGTTGATTCCTGGTGGTCTGTAGCTGGGGTTGAATTTGCATAAGAGGATTGTTTCTTCAAATAGTCCATAGAGTTTGGATGAATACTCCTAAGGAGTATACTGAAGAACATTGTTTTAAAGAAATTATTTGAATGCTGGACACAGAGACTCATGCTTGTAATTCAGCACTGGGGAGACTGAGGCAGGAAGATTACTGTGAGTTCAAAGCTAACCTGAGCGACATAGTAGCTACATAGTAAGTTTTAGTCCAGCCTGGGCTATACAGTGAGACTCTGCCTTTCAAGACAAGACAAAACCAAGCAAAAAAAAAGTTATTTGAGTCTATTTGGTTAGTGTAAAAAAAAAAAAAAAAAAAAAGGTTTTCCTCATAAACCAGTATGGAAAAATGACATGAGAATATGTAAGCCTTTTTGGTAAATGTTCTTGTTCTGAGAATAGCGATTGATGATTATACAGTGTATGTTTAGGAAAAAAAAGTGACACTGTCATTTCAATGTATATCATGCTACAGAGTTCTGATTACATGACTAATTTGCAAAGAAAATGAAGCTAATCCTACGTAACCAACATATACAAATAACAGTGAGTGTGCATGCTGGCAGCCTCGGGCCAGGGAGGAAACTCCTGGTACTTTGCTGGAGATGAAATATCTTTGTCTTGAAAGACTTATGAAAAGTCAGGACTAGATGCTCTGCTCTTTTCTCATCTTAATCCTAGGAAGGGTCACATTGCTGGCTTCCACGTGCCTGTGGAAGGCCAGAATCTACTTCCGGTTTGAGGCATTCAATTCTCTGAGTCAGTGAGACAGCTTTTAGATAACAGAACAGCGCTTGGCCCTGACTGAAAGCCATGTCTGCTGAAGTGGAGTTGTGAGTATCATTAATTGTTTTCACGGTTGTAAGTTTCCTCTTGAGAATTAAGAGGTGCTAAGGTTAAACCACATGGCCTCCTCCAGTGTCTGAACAAAATATCATACTCCACGAGGACACAGATCCATCCTCTGATTCATTCAAGTGCATGTTGGTGTGCTGTTTTGGTGTCTCCCCTCTTCCATGTCCCTATAAGAGCTGTTGGACACCATTGCCGTTCTCGTTAGCTCTTGTCTGGATATGCTACCACTGCCCTTTTTCAGCCTCGTTACCATCCAAACCATGCAGCTGGAGACTGGCAGACTGACTTTCCACTTTGCTGTGCACGTCTGTCTATGCTTTGGTTATCTAGTGGGGCTCCTTGTTGGTGCCAAACACCAAGGCTGGGCATTTTGAAAACCTTCCATCATCTGACACCTACTTAACTTTTCCAGTTTCATTTCCACTACTCAGCATCAAGGTTCCTTGGCTTCGGGGGCTTCAGGTTATGGACCATTCTTCAAGCACAGGCACAGTGAACATTTTAAAACTTTGCCCTGACTCATGCCATTGCCTGGGACACACTTACTCTGCTCCTATGGGGACCCTTCAGACTGAGACCATCCCCTCCCACCTTCACATAGGTCTTAGACGTGACTCCTTAGTCTGGCCACTTGGTTGCTGTTGAAGTTAGGGTTCTTCATGGTAGTCTTAGCCTCATTAAAGTTGGGACTGTCTTGTGAAATCTGGAGAGCACTGGAGCTTCTTGGCCCTTGTATACTGTGGACAAGCTATTAATTTCTTAGGGTCTAGATGTCTAATGATGAGTATGTGAGAAAGTATAAAATCAATGCAACTAGAAGTACAGAGAATAGTGTTTTACATAACAAATTTTTTCAGTGAAAATCTTCATAGTTTTACCAATATTTTACATATATACATACATAGTTTTAGCGATGTTTACACATCTGACTATGGAGATGATATTGTATACCTCACAAATGGTACCAAAAGAACATATATTTACCTACTACCTACTGCCTGCATGTGAACCTAAACTTCTAAACCTCCAATTCTACGACTCATATACTTTTTGTTTGTTTGTTTTTGTTTTTGTTTTGGGGGTTGTTGTTTGTTTTTCGAGATAGGGTTTCTCTGTTGTAACTCTGGCTGTCCTCACTGTAACTCTGCCTGAACTCACTCTGTAGGCCAGATTGGCCTCTAACTCACAGAGATCTGCCTGCCTCTGCATCTGGAGTGCTGGGATTAAAGGCATGCACCACCACTATCTGGCTTCATATACTTTTTAAAATCATCTTTTAGGGCCAAATTTCATGTATGGTTACTTTTGATACAATTCATTTAAATCATGACTGTATTTATGAGTCGTGGATTAAAATCTGGCCATTAACGTTAACACATTTAAAATATCATTTTTAGGTCTTTTTTTTTCCCTTAGATATTTAAAACACAGAGGTTTCTTGGTACTACTTTCAATTGCTCATGAAACCTTCAGCTTGCTGAGAGACAGCAAGAATGCACCATGCTCTTGAAGGTATTTCCTTCGTGTTCATCAAAACAAAGGTATTCTCTTTATAGTCTAAGGCGGTTTTCTACTGGGATTCGTGAAATAGCTAATATATTCCATAAGCAATGGTCTCCACATGGTTTACGGTTTTTAGTTATCCTTTAGGGGTGAAATATTGGGATTTATACATTGTAAGTAGTGTACATTGTGGTTTTTGTTTTAGATGAGCATTTCTCTTTAAAAATGTTTTATCTTTATTATTTTTAATTTGTGTGTGTGTGTGTGTGTGTGTGTGTGTGTGTGTGAGTGTGTGTGAGTTCAGGTGCCTAATGAGGCAGAGGCATAGGATTCCCCGGAGCTGGAGTTGCAGGCCATTATGAAGTCCTGACGTGGGTGCTCAGAACTGGACTCATATCCTCTGCAAGAGAAATACATGATTTTGGATGTTGATCCAACTTTCCAGTCCCTGCCGCAAAGGTTGATTTTCATGTATGTGCACGTGTTTGCATCTGTGTAAACGCATATCATATGTGATGATGCCCGAGGAGGCCAGAGGAGGGCATTTGATTCCCCGGAGCCCTGAGCTGCACACCATGACTGTTGGGTGCTGGGAACTGAACTCTGCAAGAGCAGGAAGTACTCTTAACCACAGAGCCTTCACTCCAACCTCCAGATGAGCATTTAAAAAAGGAGAAAATAATAAATACCTTAAACTTAAGAGTAGCACAGAGTTTAAGCCACACTTTACACACTTACCTAACCTTATGTTTTTAAATGCAAAGCTACGAGTCTAGTGGGCAAGCTTAGGTTGATGTCTACTTTTACCAAAATGCTTAAGAGAAAAATTATTGGTAACAACTAAGAAAAATGACATAAAATTTACATTATAAATGAATTTATATAGTCTTTTAATACATGCCAACAAAATAAAGGATAAGCTAATGAAATAATTGTCTCCTTGAATCTGACTGAAGATCTAATAGGAAGGATATAGTCATGGAAGAGGAGACAGGAACAGCAAGTAACAGGCAGGACTGGTGACTGGACTCAGGTTTCAGCTCACCGTGGCCTTGGGCAGAGTCCCTGTGCTTCAGCTTCCTTACCTGAGGGTGACAGGGTTTTGTCCTCATAGCATTGTTTAAAAATTGAATAGCTAATCACATAAGCATGTGTCTGATAGATTGATAAATTTACTCTCAGCTTTATTGTCACATGTTAAGTGTAATTGTTTATTTTAATTGTAGTTGCACACAATGTTCTCAGATAGTTTGTAAATTGACACTCACCATCATAGGAAAAACAGAACAACTCATTCTTTACATTGGAATCTGGGCTGGGACTTATTCTGCTGCTGGGTGCCCTAAGTACATACAGTTTGAATGGCAGCCAATAATGCCAGATGGAATTTATGCTGCAAACCCTTGGTTATCACTCAGTAGTCCCGTGTCTTCTCAAAGCATTACAAAAAAGGTTAAGAAATCACCCACAGGATAGACTGTTCTTGTTTCTATATTTGCAATTGGAGATAAATGTCTTTATACTTAGGTCTTGGCTGTCTCCTCCGCAGCCAGCTACGCCGTAATGCATAGCAATGCAGACTTCCACGGAAGGAGTGGTGTTACGTTTATTGTTTTTTATTTCATCCCTTAGATTATTTGTTTTGTTTCACTAACCTAGTAACAGATAAAGTGAAAAGACCAAAAAGTCATCCCAGGCTAACGTCAACCTTACCAAGTAGAAATGAGTCCTAGCTATTCATCACTCTTGATCCTGGTCTTGATCCTAGAAAGTCTACAGTAAGACAAATGAAAATAGTGTTACATTACTAAGATGTTTGTGCATATGCTATACCTGTGAACACCTAACTTAATAAAAATATATAAATCATTCTCCTCTCTCTCTCTCTCTCTCTCTCTCTCTCTCTCTCTCTCTCTCTCGACAGGGTTTCTCTATTGTAACTCTGGCTGTCTTGGAACTCACTCTGTAGACCAGGCTGGCCTCGAACTCACAGTGATCCTCCTGCCTCTGCCTTTCAAGTACTGGGATTAAAGGTGTGTAGCATCACTGTCTTGCTTTAAAGCATTCTTATTGGGGGGGGTGTTTCTAAGTAGTTATAATGGGATGACTTGTGTGGGGTGACTACGGTTCAGACCTGTTAATTCTATTCCATTTCCCTGGTTGACAGGAAGAGTCTATAGGAGATGTGGCAAGCTGAGTTTATGAGTTATCATTCTCCAGTAAGAACCTGGTTGTGAAAAAGAAGGAAAGACGGAAGGACAGAGAGAATTAGAGAGAAAGAAAGGTGGTGGGGGCGTAGGGGTGAGGAGAAAGCCCTTTCTTGGCTTCGCAGTTATACTGCAGAGGTTCCAAGGCCGAAATATAGGAGCTTCAGGAAAGCATAGTTATATTGTTTTTCCTTAAATGGTCAATCTTATTCTTTCCCTAATGAGAAAAGGGAAAGGCTGCTGGCAGAGTATCGCTTTTGTCTGGTAGTAGCGGGGCCCTTGAGGTATCCTGCTGTGGCAGATCTCAGGGAGACAGTCAAACATGAATTGAATCATTTGCTGTAAGCGTCTTGATGGACCACTTGAGAAACTCTGGGCAGAGAAATGAAGCCAGAAGACACTAGCACCTCTTGGTCCCCACCCCTACGGGCTTTGTTTAAGCCACAGCCACGCCAAGGCATGGAGTAGGTTTCTGTTGCTTTTCCTTTTTGGGAAATGGTGTGTAAGGCTGGGTGATTTATATGTTTCTGGGGCCTGTGAAAGACAAACCAAAGGTTATTTTAAAGCGAGGACAGAATTTAGCTTGAGTGATTTGATTTTAATCTAGTCCTTAAAGTTTAAGGAGTTTTCTGGTTTGAGGTTTTTGCTTCAGTGTTGTTTGCTACCTATTGCTTTATGTCGAACACGGTGAAAGTAATACTTGCTGCTTTGTGGCTGAGACCTTGAATGTCACTTACAAAGTAGGCTTTGTTTGTTTATTTGCTTGTCGTCATTGTAACTGTAGTCCTCCCAGATACTTCAAAAAAATGCATTGTCTACAGCTTACTTTAGCAAAGAAAATATATAGGAAAGCCACGACATGAATGTAGGAGGATTGGTCAAATGCATCCTTAAAAAAATAATTTTCTAAAGGTTTGAGACCAGAAGATTATTTGATTGAAAACAGTAGACTGCTGACCTCACCAAGACAATCAAGTCACTGCCAACTTGTCTTGTTTATCTGTAATATTTTTGCAAAAATCATTCCCCCCACAGACGCACATGAGTCATCGTCAATACAGTAATAGGGATAAATTAACTTTCTTTTCCTTTAATATACTTACGTCTCAAGTAACTTGTTTTAGAGCTTTCTGCTTGGGCTGGAGTGTTACAGAACAACAGGAAAGAAAGAGGCATTGCTGAGTTCATAATGCTATTTCAGTGTGGCAGGAGAAGCGCATGAGGAAATGACACCCCAGGCCCGTGTCTGGAGCCTGCAGTTACTGTGACGACAACACACACTAAAACGAAAACAAAGATGGTCTGCTCACCGGGAGAGCCAGCAAGTTCTGCCAGCTCCGAGTTTTCCTAATTATTCTATAAGTCTTGAGAAGTGACACTGGAGGTATTCAAGACTCTCTGTGTGCTTCATTAACTGTTCAGTTAGGGACGCATGCTTGAAGGGCAGCCTGGTATTTGGATCCTGTAAGCTTGGTTTTCACACGCTGTTTCTTTGGGCACCATCTTCCGCTTTGGCCACCACCAAACCAGATGCTCTCTCACATCCTGTTGCTTGTTCTGCTCTTAAGTAAATTAGCTGTATTTGTGGCGTTCACTCCTCAGGGGTCCCTCAAACCTTGATAAAACATTCCCACCTTCAAAACTCTGCCCATTCGACAGATCATCACCCAGCATACCAGGTGTTTTACCAGTAACTGGCATACTTAAACCCAAAGTCTTGCAGGATGCTTGATACATGATATAACAGTAGCTACGTGTATTACCATTTATGTGTAACCATATGTGATGAATGTAAATGATGATAATAACAGCCAGTATTCACTCAAGAGCACTTTGTGCTAGGCATTGTGCCAAGTGTATCGTATGAATGATTTTATTTGCTTCTCATAGCAACTCTATGACTCCACCCTCATTTTTTTAAGAGTTGGAGTTTGAACTCAAGGCCTCAAACATACTAGAAAACAATATTTTACCGTTCTCATTCCTATCTCATAGATCAGGAAAATGAGGTTTAAACACACTAAATAATTTGCCTAGCGGTAGATATAAAACCTAAACTCAGGCGATTTGACCGTTTTTATGCCTATTTTTAACAGTCTTTTTGAAATGCAGGAAGTTGCTCAAGGAATACCCCTCCACCCCTAACGGTTGAGTCATGTTTTATAGAGAGTATAGAATTCAACACTGAAGGACTTTGCTGCCTCTGTAGATGCAGAAGTTTCACTAAGGGCAAAGGATAAACAGACTGAAGGGCTCTTTCCCAGGGTTTCCGAAGCAGACCAAGAGGCTTCAATGGCCAGTGAGGAGGCAGAAGAGCTGGGTGCTGAGTACAAAATTAAGTCTTAGTTACTGATTGTCTCTCAAGAGAGTTTAGGTAAGGGTGTCTACTGGCAGCAAGTTGTCTCTTCAAAACCAAACAACAGACTCCGCAAAGCAGACCGGCATGGGGAGCCTGCTGTAGTTTAAGAACAATTACCCAACAGTTTACAATTTTTTTTGTTTGTTTTTTGAGACAGAGTCTCACTATGTAGCCCAGACTGGCTTTGAGCTGCTGATCCTCCTGCCTCAGCTTTCTGAGTGCTGGGATTAAAGGTATGACCACCACACTTAGCTACCTGACACTTTACAGCTGGTGTTTGACTACCGTGCAACACTGCCAAGGCATTTTACTGGATACTTTTAAAAATTCTTTTATCTTCTTAATAAAAAAGTTACATGGTGCTAAATATCTGATTGCTCAGAGATAGTTGGAAATTTTTAGTTTCTCTTTACCTGTTGGTATTTAACTTCTGGATTATCTGAAGTGAATGGGGAGCAGTTTAAAAAAGGTGGCCAGTTTTAATATAAAAATGTAAGATATTTATTTTTATTATTTTGGTTTATGTACAAATGTATACACCTGTGTACAGATATGTTCATGTGAGTGCAAGTTCTCATGGAAGCCAAAGTATTGGAATCCCTGGAGCTGGAGTTACAGGCAGTTGTGAGCAGCTGGGAACTGAATGTGCAGAGAACTGAATTCAGGTCCACTGCAAGTCTATCTCTTCATCCTGCAAATAAAATTTGAATGGAGCATATAGAGCTTTGCTTTTTCTTACGCCAGAGTAAGTAAATATTTTATTTTCCCAGCGAATCAAATAATTTCCCCAAAGAGAATGTTTCACATAGAATGAAGATGCAAAACAGAACTAATTTCTGCCTCCCATGAAATTCTGTCCATCGATAGCAGTATCTCTGTTAGCACAGCCTAGTGCCTCCCCCAACACACACACATTTACTGTTATGCTATTAACTGATGCACAGGACTTGCACTGTGACTTACAGGCTGAACATCTTCCTGAAGCAAAGCTGTCATTTCCTCTGTGACACAGACCTGTTTAATACAAATCAATGGAAAAAATTAAAGGCAGAGATGTGATTTTTATTTTCATTAAGGCTTTCTGCTTCATTTGTAGATCCCCTTATAAAAAATTCAGAATCCTCCCTTTGTCTTCTCCTGCCATTAAGTTAAAAGACATAACATCGTCACAGGAGGAGAACACTCAGTGTTCTACCCTTTTGGAGATAAAGGGCTTGACTGGTTGACTTCCGGAAGCATCCACCCCCATTCAACTATACTAAATTTCTCCTGGCACGCTGGTCTTTAGTGACTGCCTCTTAAGTGGAAGGTATTAAGAATTTATCATACCCACTTAAGAGTTACTGAGACGTCCGTAAGATTTGTGCTTGGTCTGATAGCGAGCAGGAATGGGGACTCTGAGTTTTATACTGCCAATGATTGTGTAGACTTGGTTCTGGGGCCATCTCTTCCAGGATACAGAGAACAGGGATACTTGTAAACTAACTTAAAGTGGGACCATCACATCATCCAGTTGGGTGATGCTTAACACTCTTGTATTAGTTATGCTTCTGTCTATATGATGAGATACTTGCAGAAGCAACTTAAGAGAGGAGAGGTTCTCTTTGGTTCACAGTTTCAAAAGGAACAAGTTCATCATGGTAAGGAAGGCATGGTAGCCTTGGTCTGTGGCAGTAGGAGCTGATAGCATGGTAGATCAGGCAGCTGAACAACCAGTCTGGGAAGCAAAAGTAGATGCCACCTTCAGAGTCCAGCCCTAGCAACCCATTTCTATCAGAGAGGCCATAGCCCCAAAGGTTCTAGTTTCCCAAGACAGCACTACCACCTGGAGATCAAGTGTTCAAACACATGCCCATGTAGGACATTTTACATCCCAACGGGTTGCAATACTCTATGCATCAAAGTCTCTGGGAATACTTTAAAAATGTGTCTGGACTATGGCCCCAGAGGTTCTGATTCAAATTGGCCTGTGTGGGGGCTTTCATGTGACTATAATTTATGCTTTTGGATAAGAACCCGTTATCTAGGACCACTGAAAGCGAAATCATTTGGCAGAAGTCTCCAAGTCCTCTGAAGGTAGAATTGGGTTGGGAACAGAGTTTTCCCAGTGCTTGGTAGTGGGTGCTTCCCACACCTCCTAGTGGCTGCATTTTTGTCTTAGGTGAACTGACCACAGGATCATATCTTGACTTAGCTTTTGGAGTCTTGACTTGGATCAGTAACTGCTTCTTGGTTCTTTGTGTGTGTGTGAGTGTGTGTGTGTGTGTGTGTGTGTGTGTGAGATTGTGCTTCAGTGCTATAGAAATGGCACACAGGGAAACTGGAGCGAGGACCAGAACGTAAGTCTCCTGAGTCCTGGTGTATTCATCTCCATCATGCAGGTTTAATACTCCTTACAGCGGTTAGCAATTATTGCTGTCTTCTGTGAAGTAGGTAGATGAGGTAGGTACTCTTATACACTGGTTCAGCAGATAGGGACGCTGAGAGAACTGCATCTGCCTCCCTCCCCACAGCAAGCTGATGGCAGATCTGAAATGAGTTCAGGCACTCCCTAGCCTGTGCTCGTCTGCTCTTAATCACTCTGCTATTTTGGAGTTTGCTCTGAGAGTATAAGGTGTTGAACAGCAGCTGCTCCCTGTTTCAGAGTCTGGTGGCAGCTGGCTTTGGTGCTGTTAGCTCTCGCTCCTGGGTTTTTGCTTGACTAGGGACTAGGTCTCTGCCTCGCCGTTTTTTTTCCCAATGAGTAATCTGGTTGGAGGAATGCTATTACCGTCAAGACTTCCCCCAGTGACTTTGCCTTTCCTTCCCTTGTGGTCTGTATAATACTTTATGCCTTTCTTTTGCTAATATGTTCTCTTTACTTTTCCAATTATCCTAACCACAAATTCTACCCCTGTTTAGACCCTTGACATTTCTTTGCCCTGTAAATTCGACTTGTCCCTTCCACCCTGCTTGTGAGTCCTCAGTCTATGCTTTCACGCCACACCCAAGCTTCTCAAACAAGGTCTACAACAACAGAAAAGGATTAATCAGTTCCCTTCTGTAGCAGCAGGTGCATTGGAAGCAAGCTGCTGCGTCATGTGAGATTGACAGGTCAGTAGGACAATGCAGTCTGAAGAACTTCTAAAATCTATATTTTAGGTAGTGCATATGGAACTACTTTTTGATGCATTCTTTCAGTTTCAAGTTCCACAGAACAGCCTTTTTAATATCTATAAGAAAATTTATGAACATTTCCTGGTTAACTGAACCTTTCTTCAGATAAAAATTAATGACAGACATTATATCATGAAATCCTCTAAACAGTAGAAACTAAATTGGAAGCTATTTATTATATTATTATACATTATAATTATACATTAATTATATAATATAATATATTATATTATAGGAAGGAAGATATTATTGTGATTATTTCTAATAAATATATACAAACTAAAATAATGTAATAAAATAGGTTCAATTACGACTAGAGACTGGTTTTCGAATCATCTAACACACAAAAAGCCCTGAACAAGTGTTTGTTGAATTGGACTCATGAAATATCATGAACTTGAGAAAGTAAACATCCCTGATCAGTTTTTATTATTGAAAGGCTCCACATCCTTACCCCACAAACAGGAAAATAATAGCCAATGACTATGGGTCTTCGTTCTGTTTCCCAGCTCTAGTGATCACATGATTGCCTTTTCTAAACAGAAAACTAAAATCAATTAGTACTCTTTGAGCAGCTGATGTAACTAGCCGAGGGGGGTGGAGGGGGGGATGGGGGCGATGGGAGGGTGGACCTTCACCCTGACTACCTCGGTACAGATGCATTTGTGGTAACAAGCTAGAACGCTATTTGGCATACCTGCATACCATAGTCCAAGACTTAACGGTCCACACAGGCTTAACAGCAACTGTTTGCTCCTCATCTTTTCACACAAGTTCATGAAAAGACCCACCACCAGGCTTCTTCTGTAGTCATTAACTGGAAGGTTCTCATCCTCAGAAATCTATTTTGGAGTTTGGATTGCTCCACTCTCCTACAAGTGGTGAAGCAACAGCTGCCGTTTAATGAATGTTCCGGCTGACAGTTCCAGCTGATGAATGCCACTGAGCCTCCCCGCCCGTGTGCATGCTCCCCGGGTCGCTCCTAGAGAGAATGTTGAGTGGTCTGGCTTGATTTCGTTTTCTTTGCCACAGCTTTTTTTTTTTTTTTTTCTTGCATCACTTCCTGCAGATTTTAACGATGCTGTGATGTGCATCAGCACTCCCAGCTTCCAGGGAATAAAGTCCCAGGGCACACATGTGTTCCTGCTGATGTACTCTGATGAACTTCTACCAAGATGATCACGTTGAACTCTGAGCTCAAACAGAAGAGAGGGCGAGGGTGGGGAGCAGCCAGATGAAAGTGGCTTGTGGTTTCTCAGAGAGTGAAGAATTTTGTCCATTTGAGAAGCAAATTAGACAAAAGGCAGAACTCTCGTTAACCACATGGTGCTAATGAAAGACTAGGATCCTACAACTGGATGCCCGGCTGGAAAGTTTCTAGACACTTAAATGGGAGTTGGATTTCTGAAGGGCTATCTCTATTACTGTGTGAGACTGGAAAGGATTTGGGCTATGTGGAAGCAAGTTGCTGGCGGGTGTAGGGGAGGGGGTCTATTCCATCTGCTTAAGTTGAAGAACTTGTCCTGGGGCTCAGTCAGGCTCCCATAGCCAGAAAGGAGCCTAGACTGGTGCTGAACTGGGAGTTTGACAGATCGAACACGGGATCCAAATGGCATGGCGCTGGAAGGCAAGCAATGGCCTTGCATCGCAGCTGGCCCCTGGGGGACGGTCAGGTGCTTCTGAGCGGAGCACAGCTGAGTTCTTACACCATGTGGGGAAGCGCGTCATAAGGAGCAGGAAGGCGCTTCGGGAGGTGGGACTCGGTAACAACGGAGCTGGGGAGGAGAGGCAATACCTGAAACTGTGAAGCGCCACAACTTCAATACATCGTCATAGCAACTAGGTGATCCCAAGTCCAAGTACAGAACTGGAGGGCTTTGCGTCTCTTGCTTCACAGTCGGCAGGCATCACTCACTCACTCATTCGGCAATATTTGCTAAGGCTGGTGTACGGTGGGCACAGTCTCAGTTACGTTCTCATTGCTGTGATAATGTCAACTTAAGGGAGAGAGGGATTATTTCAGCTTCTGTTTTGAGGAGATAGTCCATCCCGGCAGGGAACAGACAGTAAAGGATGATGGCAGGAGCAGGAGGCTGGCTGCTCACTCACATCTGCATTTAGGAAGCTGAGTGTGACTAGGAAATGGGACCGAAGGTCTGTCCTCACGACCAACTTCTTCAGTGAGGATCCACCGCCGCTACTCTACAACCTTCCCAAACAGCAGTACCACATGTGTAGTACACGTGTAGTACACGTGACAACCGCGCACTCAAACACCTAAGCCTACTGGGACTTTTCATATTCAAAGCACAACAAAGACCAAGGTTGAGAGGCTATTTTAATATTGCACTATCTGTACTCTCCCACAGTGCTACAGGTGAAAACAACACAACCTTCATACCATGTGACCGTAAGTAATAGGTGGTGTGGGATTCCAGAAGCAGGACCACTTAGAAGTTGAGGGGCGGGGGGAGTGATAGATGTGGTAAACTGATCCTTGCTGTGGTGATGCCAGAATGCTGAGGCTGAAAGGGAACTAGGAGGAGACAAACAAGATCTAGGGGAACACGGCAGAAACAGACCTGACTGAAAGGGGCCAAGATCAGAGTTGTTGGAACAAACATAGCTAGACAAATGGGGAAACTGGCAAGTTGCACTCTTTCCCCTCCGTGATAATTTTAGGGTCTTAAAAATATCGTGAAGAGAGTCTACAATATACATACACTTTCATCTCACTTTAGACTGTAGTGAGCTTAATGAGCCCAGAAAATATGCATTTGCGGACTGGGGAAATTCCTGTTCCATCACACTCACGCTGCTAGTATTTTTTCCAAACAGCGAGCGCTCTCACTATGTTTGAGAAGGGGTGATGAAGGCATCCTACAAAAGTGTTTGCTTTCAGCCTTTTACAAGCTTGTGCACTTTAACAAAATACATCTATCGAATACTCTAAGTTCCTAACTGCTGTTGAGGCAATAAACCCCAGCAGCAGCCAGTCAAGTTTTGAAGCCCGAATTGAAAGTGTTGCCTTACCACATATTAAAATAAAACTTGAGGAGTCAGAGAGGCGGCTCAGTGAGGAAGATGTTTCTTGCTCTCGCAGAGGACCCTAGTTCAGTTTCCAGCACCCTCTTCTTTGGGTGGCTTATGACTGCCTGTAACTCCAGCTCCAGGGTATTATGGTGCCCTCTTCTGGCCTCTGTGAGCACCCACATACGTGTGCACACACAGATATACACAAAAATAATAAAATAAATCTTAAAAAAATGAAACTGCACAAGTTAAAACACTTTCACCGTGGTAGGAAAATCAGTTCACATCAGGTGAGGAGACTGAATTAAAAATGAGAGAAAGTAAAAATCAAAACAACCTCTACCCCAAACCTTGCCATATTTAGTGTTGGGGAGAAGAGACATATCAAACCTGCAGTGGCATTATCATTTAACCAACAGGGCTGAAATAAATCAGGAGAAGTGAAATTAAATTTCGATATGACACTTAAATAAATACATATAAAATAGACTAAAGAAGAGAACAGGAATTTAAAATCCTCAAATATGTACAGAGAAGCAGATAGATGACTGTGGGAGACTTTCCTTGTAAAAATTTTAGAACAAACCAGCACTCTGGGGAGTGGGGCCAGTGGGATGGCTCAATGGGCAAAGGAGCTTGCTGCCAAACCCAATGGAGTTGTATCACTGGGGCCCACGTGGTGGAAAGAGAGAACCAACCCCCACGTGTTTTTCTCTAACCTTCAATGCACTCTGGGGCACACATTCACACTCCCACCCCGCACATAAGTAAGTGTAAAACTAAAAAGTTGTAAAACCCCACTGAAACAAAATAGTCAAAAATTTGACCCTAAAATTTTTTTGAAGAAAAATTGAAGAAAACTCTTAAACAGAAAAATAAAACAAACACTGAAAAATATCAACAACAGAGCAGGACATGGATGCGGATGCCTATAACCCCACACATTGGGAGACAGTGGCAGGAGAATCAGGACTTCAAGGCCAGTCTCACCTACATAATGAATTCAAGGCTGGCTTTGGCTACTTGCAGCCCTGACTCATCCAAAACAAGGGGAACAAAAATACCAACAACTCTCATGAACAAAGTTAAAATTTACATAGCAGCGTATGATTTAGTAGTCAAGATCAATATCTTTAAAGTAAGGAGCTCTTTTAAATAAATAAATAAATTGAGCAAACACCACGATAGAGAAATGGATAAATGGCAAATTATTCTAATAAGCCTGTGGAAGACTGTTTAACTTTACTGGGAATTAAAACTTCAAATTAAAAGACTTTGATATGATTTCGGCCAGCACGTAAACAAAGGACTCAGAAATTCCGACTTTAGTGTGGTAAAAGCAATAGGAAATGGGCGCTCTATATTGCTGGTGGGAAAGTCACCTGGGGCAGGCTTCCTGAAAAGCGATTCAACAATATATGACAACATGCTTACAATCAGAAGAAAAATAGTCGCGTTTCCATTCTGAAAGCTAGGGGAGCCCAAGCACATGTGGTGCTTTTGAGAGCACATTGTTTTCTTTTCCTCCTATTGTTCTCAAATTTTGCATCGACTCCGAAAAATTTGGCAAACCTAAAGACTTATTTTTTAAAAAGCCAGCATACGTCTTGCTGAGTTGTTTGGTAGATTTCCTAGGAAGGAGCTTGCTGGGCTGGCGTTTTGAAGCAGGCTGCACAGCCCTTTCTATGCAATCACTGAAGTGGTAAGTTATCGTGGTGGCGACTGGTTTCCTGAGTAATGACATTGTCCAGACAGAGACTGATAACCTCTGTTACAAAGTGCCATGTAGGGTAGACGTGCCCTATAATGGGCATCCCTCCCACAAGGGTGCTTGACAGTTAGTGGACTGGTGTGGAACAGGAACATGAGTGGAATCTCCCTGAGACCTGTATGCTCATTCTGCTTTCCTCTGGGGGAATCCTGCTTTGAGAAAAGCCTCTCTTGCAGCTAGGCCAAGCCGCCATTTGCATTGTCTTTGCTGTCTGACTCTGCAACTGAGCTGAGTTGCCATGTGCTTGCTTTGTCTTTCCGAATGTGCTTTTTCACATACTGAGTATCGTGATGAGATTATTTATACTTATTTATCATTATGTGTGCGTGTCTGATGTATGTGTGCATGTCACACGTGGAGGTCAGAGGACAACTTTGTGGGGTTGGTTCTCTCCTTTCACCTTCATGATGTAGGTTCCAGAAATTGAGCTCAGGTAGCCAGGCATGAATGGCAAAGACCTCTACTCACTGAGCCATCTTGCCAGCCTCAGATCTTTTGACCTTTCTCAAACCCACGTGTGAGGGCTGAAGCCAAGTATCACATATGGCTCTGCTAACTACACTGGGAGTTTGGACAATGGTAACAGCTGTATTTTGTTGCCACCTTCTACCTGGTGACTGCTAACGAAGTCATACTCCTTATGCACCATTTTGCTCTCTCTGCTTTCACTCACGATCTCGCGCAATATCACCTGAAAATGTTAACTAGGACGTTTCAGAAATGAACAAATCATAAGTTTTAAATGTGCAGTACTGTTCTGAGTGCTGTGACAACTTGTGCCTCCCAGCTTTGTCCTGCTTGGGATGCGAATCACCCAGGCTGTACACACTTCCAGCCAGGACGTTATCAGTAGCCACCTCTTATAAGATCCATTATATGTCTGGTACAGAGTGCTGTGTTCAAGTGACTGTTGCTTTACTTAGCAATGCTCCCGAAGCACAGGAGTAGTGAAGGGTAATGGTAAGTCACAAAGTGCTTCCAAAAGGGAGAGAGAGAGGGAAAGAGAGAAAGATAGAGAGAAAGAGAGAGAGATGACTTTTATTATTATATATTGTTAGTCTTATTCCATCTTGTTATTTGCTCTTATTTGTATCTAATTTACAAATTAAACTTTATCATAAGCATGCAGAGGACAGGCAGTGTCTGTAGGGTTTGTATGGCACAATCAGCAGTTTTGAGTACCTCCTGTTAGAGATTTAACCTGTCTTTTCTACAGGAGTTGCTCCAATTTAGCTAGCAAAGCGTTATTCAATTATCTCATTACCCTGCCCCTTCCTTTTAAATAACTTATCTATAATAGTCTCACATCTGTGTTTTGTATTATTTCCTGTTGTCTCCCTTATGTAATCACATTGTGATGTGTGGGAATTGTTTTGTTTTGGTTTCTGGAGGCTGAGTTTCATGTATCCTCGTAGTTACTATATATCAAATCTTAACTCTGGTCTTAACTCTGCTATGCTGCCCTTGTGGATGCATCACGCCTGGCTCCATGTGCAAGTCCTGTTCCCCTTCTTCATGTGGGCTTCTCATGTAGGTTTCTCTGCCAGGCTGTTTAAACCACCTCCCATGTCTTCCTGTGCTTAGTCTTGTATTTTCTTTACCAAGTCTACTTCTTGTTGTTTCCTCTTCAGTCAACCTTGGAACATCCTTTACCATTAATGTATACAAAAACTGCACAAATCAAGATGCATCAGGACAATTTTTAAAGATTTGTTTTTAATTTTTAAATTGTGTGTGTGTGTGTGTGTGTGTGTGTGTGTGCGCGCGCGCGCGCGCGCGCACACACACACACACACGCACACACACACACACACACACATGAGTGCTATTGTCTGCAAAGGTCAGAAGAGGGTGTCAGATTCCCTACAACTGGAGTTAGAGGCCTCTGTGAAAGGCCACGAGAGTGCTGGCAATCAAACTATGTTCCTCTCAAAGAGCAGCTAGCGCTCTTAACTGCTGAGCCATTTCTTTAGCCCCAGGAACAAAATTTTTATTCATAAACAAAGATGTTTCTAACAACAATCAAACTTAGAACTTCAAGATTTGCTATAAATTTCTAGTTAAAACTAATAACCCTAGTAATTTTCGAAAAGTATTTGCCCTGGAAGAGGGACCTGCAATTTCATCTGGATTCATGTCCAACAGAGAATGAAGAATAAATTACTAGTCAGTGTGGGGCCCAAACGAGAAACCTGGGAACAGGAAGATTATCTAAGTTGACTTTCTTGAGTTTTAACATTTGTTCCTCCATTATAGAATAGTATCTTCTATACTAAGAAACGGAGTTAGCATGCTATATGTATAATGGTTATACAAGTTTTTAAAAATTATACTAAGAAAATGTCAGAATCCTGGTTACATGAAGCCTTCACCTACGTTCTAGAAAATTCATAAGTATGCTGTAGGTTGTTGCACTTGCCTAGCCTGTACAAGGCCCTGGATTCATCCTCCAGCAAAGTAAATAAATAAACAAAAATAAACAGATTAGAGCAATGGCTTACCTTTGAAAGGAGATTTATAAATATGCATTTAAAATATATACAGCAGGGGATATAGCTCAGTTGTGGTGCAAAACTCTGGAGCAAATGTTGCCTGGAAGAAAAGATCTGGTGTCTCAATGGGACCCATGAGTTACAGAGAAGTTTTACTATCTTTACTTCTTTCTGAGTGCATTAACTATTCTTTAATAATAATAATACATTTTAAACTAGTGTATAAAAGAACAGGTTTCCTGTTGATGTTTATATACATATATACCATTGCACTTTGCTTATATTCACCCCTCACTACCTTCCCCTGTCTCTCCCCCCTTCTCTTGATGATCCCCTTCCTCCACCCAACTATTTCTCCTTCTGCTTTCGTGTCATATACATGTGTATGCATATGTGTGTGTGTTGTCGTTAAATCTAGATTCTACTTGTGCGAGAACACATGAATGTTTCATCATTCTTCCTTCTCATTACTCTATTATTATGCTTCTCCCTTTAGGCCCCTCCCTCCCCTCTCATTGCTCCCTCGATTTACTGTCATGTTCTATACATTTAAATATTTGGATCTAGTTTCCACACGGAACATCCTGTTTTTGTCTTCACGTCTGACAATTACACTTAACATGGTCTCTGCTTCTGTCTACTTTTCTATAAATGGCATAATTTCATTGCTATCTGTGGCTGAATAAAAATGTATATATAAATATGTAATTCTCTTCATTCTTCTCTGGATGGGCATCTAGGCTGATTCTGAATCTTGCTTATTATGAATAACGCCCGAATAAACACTGATGTTCAAGTATTTCTGTGCTGTGCTGACTTATATTCCTCAGATATTTAAGGCTGTTCAGAGAACTAAAAGCACAGCTTCTAGTTAGAGTATAGAATTATGCTATACTGCTCCTGGGTATATATCTACAAACACATATATACATATGTGTGTATTCTGCTTTGAATTTCATACAATTCCATTTGTTGATTGTTGGAATTCTTTCTTACCGTATTTGAGCTTTTTCTCAGATAAGCCTATGTTTTGAAGTGTTTTCCCCTGGTAATTTCAGAGTTTCCGGTCTTTCATTAAGACCTTTGATCTATTTTGAGTTGATCTGGGAACAGGGTAAGAGGTACGAGTCTAGTTTTAGTCTTTTAATCTGGTGGATGCCAGTTTCCTCAACATCATTTGTTGAGGGCTGTCTGTTCCCCAGTGCGTATTTCCAGCTATAATTGTGTGATTTGTTCCATGCTCTTCTATTCTATTGCAAGTGTCTACTGTTTACTGATTATTATTGAAAGCATAAAATTGTTGTGTCTGACATGTGGCTACTTATCTCCTCCTTCACTTGGCCCTGGATTTGTGTAAATAGAGTATTGGGTTTAACTGAAAACATGGACTGAATCATATTTATATGACAGCAGCATTTTTGTTACACTGAAAAAGTACAGACAAACATGCTTAATAGGAGGAAACTGCTAACTGAACAAAGGTAAAATTTGTGTTGCTTTTAGTAATTCAGTTACATAATTGCCATTTCTGTCGACAAATTTGAGAGAAGAAATAAAAACTAGTAAATAATGTTAAATAAGTAGTACTCTCTAGAAAATGTTCTTTAATTTTTTTAAATTATTATCACGCGCGCGTGTGTGTGTATACGATGGGTGTGAGTGCGTGTGGAGGTCAGAGATCAACTTTGAGGAGTCAGTTCTCTCTTTCCACATTTATATGGGTTCCCGGCATGGTTACTTTCACAAGAATGTGTTTATTTTATTTTCTTAAAAAATTAAAAATCACAGATTCATAGAAAAGTTACAAGACAAGTATTCTTTTTTCTGTCTCCCTGAATGCTGGTATGAGTAAGCTTCTGTCCAGACCTCTCACCAGTTCTTCTGGACGGATTACCCACAAACACTGGTACGCTTCGGCTTGCTACAGCGCAACAAGATAACTAACGGAACAGTGATACCTCCTTACTCTGTGAGCCTCACCTGCCCTACTTTCTGTGTCTTCTGCGTCATGTAGAAGATCATGTATGTCAGAATCTCGAGTTGCATCTCTTCAATTTATTTCAGTCTGCAACGTTTCCTTAGCCCTTCCCTGACACTTCTAAAGATTACAGGTCACTTGTCTGTTTTGTAGAATAACCTGCTTTTAGGGTCTTTTCTCATGATTCTTTATGATTAGACTTAGTTTATTCATCTTTGGCATCTTTGGCAAAGCATTTGTCTTGTTTTAAATTCCAAAAAGCCTTCATATATATGCATGTATGTGTATATATGTATATGTGTGTGTGTGTGTGTATATATATATATATATATATATATATATATATATATATATAATTGTATTGGTAAAAGAAGGCCATGTTCTCACTTTAGATTTCTGTGAGACTCCATCCTATATGTTAACACTTTTTAGACCTTGACTCAGCATGTCATGAGGTGTAAACTGTGGTGGAAAGTCATACTGCCAACTGCTGTAATGTGTCCCTCAGGACTCATGATCTCAACACAACTTCTGGGCTGCATGACTGTATGCTATAGGGGCCTGAGCACTGTGGGATGTTTATCAGCAGCTTTGTCTTACATCCACTGGGTACAAGTATGTTCATCCCTTACTAGTAACAATCAACAATGCCTTTAGGCGTTGTCTGATGGCCCCAGAGGGATATGATTACTCATTGCTAAGAATTGCTGCATAGCTCACTTGATTCTCTTGCTTAAACCCTGTTCGTCCTTAAGTCTTTATGGAACAGAAAGAGAACAGTTGAAACAAACATGTTTCTACTTCAGTTCCATCTCTGATTAACTGTTAGCAGAACAGTTTACCATAATGGCATCTTCAAATACTAAATATGCCCAGTTCAATTCTATTGCTTTCATTCTGGGTGAGAAATTTGCCTGACTTAAATTTTAGTGTCCATTTTCCAGCAAGTATAACTAACCACAGGCAGAAATTTTTTTTATGTTAAGTGTTCAGAATTTATTAGAAAACTACCCCCCCAACAGAAAGCTCCCACTTATCTCTATAATAAATAGACTTTTCTAATTCCGATGTTCTTTTCATTCCTTTAAACAGTGGTTCTCAACCTTCCTAATGCTGAAACCCTTTTTTAAAACATCTTTTTATTTTTTTCTACGTTTATACAATACATCCTGACTCTTCTCCTCCTCTTCTTCCCCTCCTCCCATCACCCTCCATCTCCCTCTCTCCCAGACCTACTTCCCACACCTCCTCCCACCAACATATCCACCCACTTCTCCCCTGAAAAGAGCAGTCCTTCCAGGGTTACCACTCAAACAGGATATAACAAGATGGAACAAGGCCGGATACTAATCCCTACATCTGACTACTCCACCCGTGCTGAGACCCTTTAATACAGTTCCTCATGTTTTGCTGACACTCAAAAATAACATTATTTTTATTCCTATTTCATAACCGTGATTTTGCTACTGTTATGAATCATAATACAAATATCTAATATGCAGATGGTTTTAGGCAACCCGTGTGAAAGGGTCATTCAGCCCTCAAAGCGGTTTGACCCACAGGTTGAGAAATGTTGCTTTAAGACTACTAGTTTAGTTTACACATTCTGGCAAGTAATTGTTCTGTCCTCAGAATTAATTTTATACCTTTTCATACATTTGTTCTATTTCACTTCACTATTCTGTATTCCTGTCAAGTTGGAAGGTCTTAAAGTATGTACCTCTTCTGTGTTCCTTATAAGCATGAAAGACGGCCAAAGTATCAAGAGTGAATAGTCATTGAGCATGGGGTGGAGTACAATTCAGCTGCTTGTGCTAGGAATGAGATCTATTTTACCACAAGACAGATTGCTACCGAGCGTGCCTCCACATTAGCAGGTGGGAGCATCTTGAATGACACTTGTGGGGTGAGTGAGAAAAGCCAAGGAGTTCAGAGAGGTGCTGGGAGAGGCTCTGATGTTCTGTCCTGCCCTGCTGCCTCAGAACTCCTATGGTTCCTAGATTCTTAACTCTAAAAGGGAATGAAGAGTCTTCCAGTCACTTCTTACACTTCCTGAGATGTCCTCACTGTTAATGCTTAGAGACTTGTGGAGTGCTAGGATTTTTCTGTGAAATGTGTATAAAGTCAGGAAAATCACCAAAGATCCCACTCTTATGACCTGTCATATGATTTTTTTCCTCTTGAGAGGTTGTTCATAAACTCAATTCTTCCATTTAAATTTTTAAAAATCAGTTTCTTTATTAGTTTTCCATTGTTGATGATGTCTCCTTTTTCTTAAAAGTCTGTGGACTATTTAGTAAACATTATGTATTACACACACACACACACACACACACACACACACACACACACATACACACTCCAAAAGTGATGGGAATTGAACTCAGGACCTCTGAGAGAGCAGTCTATGCTCTTAACCTCTGAGCCATCTCTCCAGCCTCTGACATATATTTTAAGGACCCATGGTGTTCCTGTATCGTAAACAGGCATGTTGTGGATGTCAAAGTCATAGTCCCTCCTCACAGCTCAACTAGGAGTCAAGAAGCAGCACAGGACCTTCTCCAGTTGAGAGAGATTTAAAGTAGCCAGATGACTTCATACCCAGAGCAGATTGCCTGAAAAAGTATGTGCTCACCACGCCCAAGATTTCCTTTTAGGATATAGAGACCTTAATTAGGAACACAGGAAAATATTGAAATAAGCTATGAGAAAAGAAAGGCAAATATGTGGCTAAAACACTTTGATATATGCTATTTCTCTCACTCTTCGTGAGGACTTTAGAAGAAATAGACTGTATGCTATGTTACTTACTTATAAGCTGTATGTTATATCTCTGTGGCTAATAAACATGCTGTGTATGTAAGATGATGCTTTCAGTGCTTAGATATTTCTTCTTAAATAAATCTATTCAGTCCATTAACCAGAGCTAATGTTTTCCCACTGGTTTGAACATGTCATAGTTAACGACCAATGGGCAATGAGAAAGAAAAATGAGTGCATTCATGAATTATTCTCTGTTCTCACTTTAGACAGGTTAATTTTCCTAAAATTATCAGGTTCTATCTTAACCATAGGCCATTTGTGGCTATAAAGAATAAATGTTTGTATGTTTGGCCTTCAGTCTTACATTTCACTGCAAAAGCCAAATTCAATTAGCCAAGTAACGCAAAACATAGGATGTGCAAATTAAAATCTTGAAAAGGGGGTAATTCTTAAGATTTTTAGTTTGCTCTGCCAATGAATATGGTACTAAGACTTGAACAAGATTTTTATTTTAATTAACATTTGAATATACTTAAATTAAGAGGGCATATTCTCTTTCCAGAGAACACATATCTGTGCAGGCTCAGGGGATAATTCAAACTTCACCTGAAAAGCTGACGCAAAAGTAGGGCACCCAAGATACCTTCCATCTTTAAGATCCAATTGAAGGCTAAAGATGATAGGGCCAGTGTGTGACTACAGCCTCTTTGGATTCTCCAGTTCTACAAATAAAAAAAAGAAGTAGCTTAGATTTTACGAACATGGTTTCACTGATTTAACAGTTTAAAACTACTTTGCTTTTCTAGTGGGATGGTTAAACTTTGTTGTTAATTGACTAGATTAAGAAGTACCCAGGGATGCAGAGATACACATTTCCAGGTGTGTCTGTGATAGTGTTTCCAGCAACAACTAAATTATGAAGGCTCTGACCTAATCAGTGAATTTCTCTTGAAGGATTCATAGTAAGATGGCATGGTAGCATGGTGTTCTGTCCAAGCACCATCTGGAATTGTGAACTAGAGTGTATCTTTCCTCCTTTTAGCTATTTCCGTCAGGTACTTATTCACAGCCATGGGGAAAGTGACTAGTAAACTATATTTTATTATAACTTCATTTCCTTATGTTTCACATCAATGGCATACAATGGTTTGTACATTAAATTTAAATGACCACTGTAATACATTCTACATATTAAAAATTGTAATTTTACAGATCACACTGGAGTGTATACCTTTTGAATATCTCTCCTTTTAATGCTCTCATTCTTACTTATCTCTCTAGAACTACTTATCACTATCAATGTGATGGTACATTGCATTACTTCTAGACTTTTCCATAGTTACTAATAGGAAAGGGGTGTGTGTGTGTGTGTGTGTGTGTGTGTGTGTGTGTGTGTGTGTGTGTTTTTAAAGTGAATAATACAGGAGCTGGGAATATAGCAGGCAGGAAGCTTTAGGTTTGAATCTCAAAACCACATTAAAAACAGGTTTATATTCTTGCCTCCTTTTTCAGTTTAATTTTTCTCTCTTTAGATGACTCGATTCTAGTCTTTTATTGTTACTGAGGTTAGCATGTTTCTATCGCTTGGGATAGTTTCCTTTCCTTTGCCCTGAAAAAAGTTACTTAGGGGAAGGAAGGGTTTATTTTGGCTTACAGATCCAGAAGGCATGTAGTCCACCACAACCAGGAAGGCACTGGAGGCAGGAGCCTGAGGCTGGCAGTCACACTGCTATAAAACCTCAAAGCTTGTCTCCAGGTGTGTTCTTCCTCTGGCAAGGCTTCACTCCCTAAAGGTTTCATAACACTCTGGAACAGCGCCTCCAACAGGAGAGTAAGTGCTCAAACACACGTGCCACACCAGACACTTCTCACAGCTACACCTGCTGTTTTATTTTCCTGGCACTTAGGTTATTCTGCTGTTTTAAATGGCTTTTTGCATTCTAGATTTCACACAGATTTCCTGACTCTAAAGTCACACATACCTACCTGCATTTTCTTTGAACTATTTTTTCTCAGTAGGAAAAGTTAAGTCTTTAAAATATTTATTTACTTACATATTTATTTTATGTATTATTATTGTGTGTGTGTGTGTGTGTGTGTGTGTGTGTGTGTGTGTGTGTGTGATATGAGAGTGTGAGCATATGGTGCCACAGTACACACAGTCAGAAGTCACCTTTTGGGAGCTGGCTCTCTCCGTCCCCATGCGTTCTGAGTATCCAACTTGGACTGTCAGGCTTATACAGCAAGGGCCTTTACTAGCTCATCTACCTTACTGATCTGAGAGTTATGTCTTGGTTGGTGATTGATGTAGGAGGGCCCAGCCCATTGGGGGTGGTGCCACTCCTGGGCTGGTGGTCCTGCATACTACAAGAAAGTAGGAACAAGCCAGTAAGCAGCACCCCTACATGGTCTCTGCATCAGCTCCTGCAGCTAGCCATGGAAGCCTGCAATTCTAGCCCTTGAGATAAGAGAACTAACACAAAGTTAAGGCTAGCCTGGGCTAAAGAGGAGTCTAAGGATAGTCTGGACCACAGAATGAGATTCTGTCTCAAAACAACAACATAAAACAACAAATGATTAAAACCAACTAAACAAAAAAACCTGAAAAATGTTACATAGTTCAGTATGGTGGTTCATGCCTATAGTCCCAGAACTCAGGCAGCCCCAAATGAGAAATTTACAAATTTAAGATCAGCCTGAGACAGTCAATTTCAGGTCAGCATGAGCTCCATAGAGAAATTTTTGTCTCCAAAAAGGACAGAAGAACAAGAGGGGGTGGGTGGGTGAAAACATTGTAGAGGGACAAGAACAGGAACTAACAGCAGTTAGTTGGGGAGTGTTGTGTTCCAGTTCCGGGAAGAAGATGGAGTTGGATCCAGAATGGAAGCAATCCAAGCAGTACACAAATGCAGTTCTGTGATTGGGGCATGAGTGTGAGCAAAAAAGAGAAGTCAGAGTTTCACATAGCAACTTGAAGGGTGGAGTCACCATTAATGGGATGGGACAACTACAGGAGTGAGACCAGGATTGCACCTGCACGTGTTGAGCAAGGGATGTCCATTAAACACAGAAGCAAAGATGCCGAATGCTGAATATGCAAGTAAGGATTGCTGTGAACCACCTAGAATGGAAACAGTGTTACTGACAGGTGAGCAAATACATTCTGTGTTAAGGAACTGCAACTCTTTGTACATCTGAAGGTGTGATTTGGCTAGCGGTGAGGTTGGATAAAAATACCATTTTGTTCTTAGCAGGAACTAGGAGAACTTTTCATAAATTTAGCTTCACAAATAGTCAGGTGTTAATTTTGACATTAAGATAGCAGTACTTTCTAAAGGCACGGATGCTTAGTGTGGGGGTTCTTCTGGTTTTCATAGCAAGCACTTTGTTCTCTCTTGTTAATATCAGTGCTGTACTGGGAAGAAGTTCTGGCTGGAAGAATAACTCATATGGGGCATCAGGCTCCTGTCTCATGAAATAAGTTAAGCAGGTATGGAACTTTGCATTCTGAAGGATGACATCAAGGTACTTAAGACCAGACGTAGAACAGCTCAACATCTGTGCCAGAATGACCTCTATGAAGCATAATATTTCCGTTTAAATATTTAGTCATCATGATAGTTTTCCATGGTTTTAATTCATAAAATATGGTTGTTGGTTTTTGAAAGCCACAGGAGCATAGCAGTTTTTTTCAACCATCTCCTTCTTTTTCTACATTGTTTTTTTTTTTCACTTCCAGTTAATGCTTAATTGAACAACTCAGTTATCACTTTTATGCAAAAACAAGCATTTACATGTGTTTCTGAATAAGGAAATAAGAAAACACTAGTCCGGTTCAAGAGTAAGGACTGTGGGTGTAAAGAAACTATATAGGTAAACTAAGATAAGATATATTCAATAACTTACTGTTATAATTCATTCACATAGTTCCTCTGGATAAGACAGGCTGCTTTCTGGGTCGAATGTGTTACAGTGGCCAGTGTTATCTTATGATTCCCAGAAACCAGCTTCGGAGAAATGACATGGTTAACATCAGAAGCTCACATGCTCTGCTTATTTTAAGCTTTTTGCAGTCCTAACTGAGCAATCCCAAACTGTGTATTTGGGAAATATGAAGAAAAGATGTTTTGCTGTGCTCACTCTCAGAAAGGATTAGGGACTTTTTATTCTCTTTCATCTCAACCCAGTCACTGTAGCTAATTTAGTTATGACAGAACAGGATAATTCAACTGTTTTGGTGACTATTAAAATGTTTTAGTGTACCAAGTAATGTGTGTGTGTGTGTGAGAGTGTGTGAGAGAGAGAGAGAGAGAGAGAGAGAGAGATCCCACATATCATATTCTTCCTTCTTCCCTCCCTTAACCCGAACAGTTCCTCTTCTGTTTTCATCACACACAGACACACACACGCAACTTATCTTAAGTGTAGATTCAACATGCAAGGAAAACATGTAATATTTGTCTTTATCTTATTTAATGTGACTATCTTTGGTTTTGCCCATTTGCTTGCAGATAATACACAGTTTATTGCTATTTAGAGCTGAGTAAACCCCAACATTAATTTGTTGGTGGGTGTGTAGAGATTCTGTACCTTGGCTACTGTGACTAGTGTAGCAGTAAACACAGAAATGCAAGCAGCATCTTCTTGGTAGGCTGACTTAGATTCCTTTGAATATATGCCCAGGAGTCCAGGAGTGGAGTCATGGGTCATACAGTAATACCATTTTTTTTTTCTTTTTTTTCAAGATTTTCCTCTGTTGTAACTTTTTCTTTGCTTGTTTTGTTTTCAGGTAAGGTCTTACTACGTAGCACCGGCTAGCCTGGAACTCACTCTGTAGACCAGGCCAGCCCTGAACTCACAGAGATTCAGCTACCTCTGTCTTCCAAGCACTGAGTTTACACATGCCATCATGCATGTTTTCATTTATTGTTCCAATATGATTGTAAGGTTCTCGAGTAAAATGACATCGCTGACAATAAAACCATAATGAATATCTGAGTATGAACACTCTTCCTTGTCTGCTTCTCCGCAATCCCCTTCACCTGTGACTCTCCCACCTCCACTGTTCTTGGGCTACTGTTGTCCCAGCAGGCATGGTAGAGCACGCTGGAAAGGTGACTTCTCTGTGTGAATAGAGAAGTCGGGCAGTTGTATAGAATGGCCTGTCTCTGTATCCCATGTAGCCACGGGATAATAGCACCATCTTGGCAAGAGGCTTGGTTTGAACTTGAAAGAGAATGTTACTGGAGTTTGGAGACAGGGAGGAAGGAGGTTTTCTTTGAGCAGCTGTTGTGCAAAGCTTGTTCCTTTGAAACTCCTCCCCACCTTCTCTCTGTTCATACAGATACACATGGAGGCACTTATATATGACTTACTTGAACATATTTCGTAAGATTTCCTTTTTTATATATAAATCTCACTATGTAGCTCTTGGCTAGCCTGAAACTCCCTATGCAGAACAGGCTGGCCTCAAACTCCCAGAGATCTTCCTACCCTGGCCTCACAGATGCTGGGATTTAAGGCCTGTGCCACGACACCTGGATAACTTACTCTTATTTTTTATTACCGCTGTCCTTTAGGATTTATAGTAACTTGCCAGGATGGACAAACTAGTTGTGTGCAATATAACTTTCTTGATTTGAGAAGTGTCCACTCGGTTCAGTTGCTGACCCATCTTAGATGACCCTTCTTCCAGGATTCTTTATCTCAGGTCCCCAAATCCTGAAACTAAAACATTCAAACTTGTGGTATATAGGGCCTCAGGTGCTCACTTTGTTCCATAGCTGGCATGTAGCATGACTGGTGGTATTTGAAATATTACCTCTCAGTATGATACAACCAAAGCTGGCCCCTAAAAGTATGAGGTATGCAGAAAGGGCAGATGCCTGTAGACTTCACCTTGGGTGGAGGTGGGGGTAGGGTGGGGTAGGAGGGAGAGGGAGAGGAATAGAGGGAGGAAAGGGAGAGGGACTCATTGAGGAAACTGAAAGGTATGGGTTAGAGTTAATGGCTCACTACAGGGAAGGGTGCTGTGAAAACACACAGTCGGCTCTGGAGTGTCCGTGCACATGTCAGATCTCTATGCCCACTTGAGAGTTCTTGTGAGTGAGAGTAGAAGAATGCTTCCTGTTGCCCCATTTGAGTGCCCACAATGAACTCTCCTCTGCTGAGCACCTTTGCCAGTGGGAAAAACTTCAACCTTGTGAAGTGGTAGTCAGGAGGAGTCCGTGACTGTTTCCTAACGTATATCTCCGGGCTCCTTGGCACATGGAAGATGCAGATGACCCCGTATACCACCTTCATTAGCACACGAGAGAACAAAGGAAGTCTGGAGAAACCGCAGCATTGCCACGACAGTCGCGTCCTGGCAGTTCTCCTAGTTCGCTCTAGGTCCCCGGCTCTGTTTCCCGTGAGGATTACTATATGATCAGAATTCATAATTGTTTCTGTACTTTGGGCCTGATGGGTTTAGGTTTCTGTTTATTCTCTGAAGACTTAGGAAAATATTTTTAATGTTATGTTAAATGAGGAAAATATATATGATCCTGCTTTAAAAATATACAGAGAAGTAATTTTAGAGAATGGAAAAATTCTATGTCTGAGCCCATAAGTATTCTTTGGTGTCATGAGAAGTAATAAAATGGGTACTGGCGTCCCACTTGCTTGGGCTCAAATTAGAATACAAAAGCTTTTTTTTTTTCTCTCTATACCTCAGAGTCGTCACGGGTAAGGTCTGATGATGATGCAATATGATTTAGACTAGAGCAATGGCAGGCACACAATAGGGCTGCATATGTTAGATATTATTATTATTATATATAGTTTTGCAGGGTTAGGTTCTCTGTAATCTAGATTTGAAGAAAGACTTAGTTTCTTTTTAAAATTTATTATTACTGGTGTGTGTGTGTGTGTGTGTGTGTCTGTGTGTGTGTGTGTCTGTGTGTGTGTGTGTCTGTGTGTGTGTGTGTGTATGTGTTTGTCCTGAGAACTGAATTCAGGTTGTCAGGCTTAAAGTCAGATACAAAGAGAGTCCTTTGGGGATTATTACAGTAAAGTCCATATAAGTCGTGTGCCCAATATATTTGCCACAAAAAGCTTTGAAAGTATTAAATAGCTTTTCATAAGTCAGCTTATTTGGGTCAGATTTAGTCTCATAACTACTATGTTTTATTTCTTATAAATGAATTATGTCCACTGAAGCTGGGAGTGGGTCTAACAAGCTGTCCATTCCAGTGGATTTTTATTTTTTATGTAACATGCAGAAAATCTCAGTCATCCCAAAATAAGCCACACAAAAACATATGATTAGGACCGGGATGCAGAAGTTGAAGAAGAAGTCAAGTGTCCCAGCAGGAGTGTTCAACCAGGGAACTAAGGAAAAATAAAAATAACTTTCTGGACAATAATTTTGGCAATTATTTCAAGATAGCTGAAATTCCAAGGTATTTAGTTTGAGATATATATGACAGACAGACAGACAGGATCTCATGTTTCTCACGCTGGTCTCAAGATTGCTCTATTCCTGAGGATGACTTTGAATCAGTCTGTCTTTCCTCTACCTGCCAAGTTCTAAGGTTGAAGACATGTGTCGCTAGATCTGTTTTGTTTGTTTCATTGGTACTGGGGACCAAACCCAGGATTTTGTGCATGGGAGGAAGGTATCTACCAAGTGAGCTTCATCCCCTACTCATAGGATAATTTCTTGGTCCCAACTCCTCACATACAAAAATAATTCAAAGTCTATTATTAATTATGCCAAGGCAAAATTAAACCCTTTCAAAATACAATCACTTTCCACGAATATTTAGTTTCTGTTAAAGAAAAAACTTACTATACATAAATGATCTTGCCACAAAAATGATGTGACAGCTCAGTGCCCTTAGAGCAGCAGACAGGTGACTTCCTTCTAAGGGTGCCACTGTGTTCCAGGAAGAATGTCTTCATCCTTTCTTGCCTTTCATACATTTGCTGGAACTTCGCAAAAATGGCTTGCTGGTTCTTGTCAGCTTGACAAGGTCTAACATTTCCTGAAGATTTCAGACAAGCAGTCCATGCCAAGTTCTTAATGGAGTTTCAACAGAAGCATCCCATGAGACTTGTCGTAACTTACCTGCTAGGAGGTTTTCTGTTGTCTTCAGGGAAAAAGCTAATGACTGCAAGGTTCTGGGGACTGCTAGTCATGGGATCATTGCTAGCTGTTGGCTGTGGTAGACTTTTAGTACTTTTGAAAATCAGAGCCAGGAGTCAGTAGCATGTCCTTTCTCAAAATAACATTGCTTTGAATAACTTATAATTACTTAACTTACTTGCAGGGACTAATGTAAATATTTGGGAAAGCTGATTCCCAGGAAACACAGAGTGGTTTGAAATTCTGAGTATTATCTTGTAATTCTCTTTCGAATGCAAAATGTGTGGAAATAGGAAACAGAATGTGGAAACAGAAATTGTCTGACAGTTAGAAAGACTGCAAATGAAATACATCTTTGCTAAATCAGTGGATCAAAAGAGCAACAAAAATGATATGGCCATCAGTGTGGACATTATTATGAATCATAAGGACAGTGTGGATGTCCCAAGGGAATGTTAAAGAGCATTGGTTCAGAGGTTAAGCAGAGATATAGTATGAGCAATGTTAAGGGCAAGTCTTACTTCTTTTCAAAGTTACTCAGCAGCAGGGCAGTGATGGTGAACGCCTTTAATCCCAGCTCTTGGGAGGCAGAGGCAGGAGGCTCTCTGTGAGTTTGAGGCCAGCCTGGTCTACAGAGTGAGTTCCAGGACAGCCAGAGTTACAACAGAGAAAATTTTTCTCAAAATACAATAACAAGGACGACGACAAAAAAGTTACACAGCAACTGAACGATAAAGCCAAGGGGTCTGAGAAGCCAATGAGAATCCCTCTCAACATCTTCCCAATAGAACATGTCCTAAAATTCATTTTTATGTCTCATGCAAAAATTTCTTTTCATACAGTGAGTACTTTTTAAAATCATGTGGCTAAAGCAATTATCCCCCTAAGTTCAGCCCTGACCCACAAAATTATTACTAGTAACTAACACACAAAAATAATCCTAGTAACTAACATACTGAATGTACAACTTTCAAAGCGCGTTTAAGAAAACTCAGCTCATAAGTTAAATGCTTTCTGAAAGCAGTGGCAAGGAATCATCACAGACACTTGCAGAAGAGAAGCAATAAAATTTGGTCTGTTAGTATAAAACCAAGGCGGATCAGAGACAGCATGCAGTGTCGTTAGATTCTTAGGTCATTAGATTATCTTGGCTAGCTCTTTACTTAGATGAGCCATGCTGCTTGCTTTGGGGCCTCCAAGCAAACCGTATGTGGCAAGAATTGACGTATGAGTACATTTTCAGTACACCACTTTGTGTTATTTCATAGGCCTCTGACATTTGGCCTCCCCCCAGAACAGCCTCTAGTAGGTTTCATCAATGCCTTCATTTTCCTTTTGTAATACTTACTAACTGCTTAGGCTGGTTTCTCTTTAAGTAACCTCTCTGTGTCTAAGAGCAGTGACATCCTTGAAAAAGGAAAGTTAATCTCTCCCGTAGACTAAATCGATGAGTCCTTGTAGGTCAAAGGAAAAGTGAGAGTAGAATAGAGATAATCAGAGCTCATTGCAGACCAGTGTTTTCTCTCTTCCCTTTTTATCCTTCAAATAAAATTAGAAGTGGGAAAAACGATTTAGAAAAATATTTGAAGGAGAATTGTATCCCAAGCCCTATAATGGCTCTTTTTTCCTACTCAGAGGCCACCCAGGGGCTTGCCCTGATGGTCTCTTGGAGACTTCTGAAGGCATCCACTCTCGGGTAGCTGACGTGCATCTCCTTCAGCAGTGAGATTTCCGGGCCACACAGAAACGGAACCAGCTTTCTGGTGTTGTCTCCAAGATGACCAGCTTTGCATGTCATTAGCTACAGGGCTTACAGCTAGCCAATTCCCCCAAGCTCAGCAACAGAACATGTGCTTAGCATGTGTCAGGACTTGGATTCATCTACAGCATCCCTTCCCACAAAATGGAGTAGAGATTAGATGTTCTCAAAGGGCATCCTAGATAAAGATTTCTCAATTTTGCTTTTTAAAAAAATATACTTTGGAGTGCTAATACGATACACACACACACACACACACACACACACACACACACACACACACACACACACACAGATATATATTTAAATATATTTTGGAGCACTAAGGAGGAAGTTAGAATAATTGTGAATGACAAATTCACAGGACGGGTAATAATCTTTTCTAGGCATTTTGTGTCTTTAAAAAAAGTTTTTTTTTTTTAAAATTTGTATTTAATTGTATGTATCTGTGTGTGTGTGTGTGGTGGGGGGAGTGCATGCTCCTGGAATTCAGAAGATGGTGTTGGGTCCCCTAGAGCTAGAACTCAGGTGGTGTTGGGAACCAAACTGCTTTTACCTTTATCCTGTGTTTAGGACATTTTACTTCTATCGGCCATTTCAGAAAGTGGAGGGACTGTAAACTGATTAGTTACTAGCTGACTCTTCTGCTCTAAGCTCTTGTGACACTACATGTAAAAAGAGAAGTTTTTTAAATCACTAATTTCATTTTTTAAGTTATGTCTTTTACTTTTGAAATTATTATATATTTATAGTATTTCTCCCTTTCCTTTCTTCCCCCAAACCCTCCCAAATACCCCTCCTGCTATCTTTCAAATTCATGGCCTTTTTTCATTATTAATTGTTGTTACATGCACATGGGTACATTACTAAATATAACCTGCCCAGTCTGTGTAATGTTACCTGTAGGTATGTCTTCAAGGTTGACCATTTGGTATTGAATAACAAATTGATAATTGTTAATTTTATTTTATTATCAATTTGGCATTCATAGATCCAAAAACTGAAGCAGGTCCCTAACAAGCCATTTGAAAAGTACTAATAGCAAAAATAATGCTAACACCTCGGACTAGTAAGGCAGAAAAGTTTCAAAATAAAACAATGCCCCTAACCCATAAATCAAAGCAAACAACTCCCCTAAACATGGGGGTGGGGATGGGCTACTCCTGCAAGGTATGAATGTTAAAGAAATATCACAATAGAGGCAGGTTAATTAATCTCAGCCCCAGAGAAGCTGAGGCAGAATGGACACTCCAAGTTCCAGGCCAGCCTGGGCTATACCGTAAGACCCTGTAGCAGAAAACAAAATCAAGGAAAAAGGAGAAATAATGGACATGGTGGAAAACAGTAGTAATTGCAGCATGTTGGGGGAGCAGGCAGCAGAATCCAGAGGAGTTCAAGTTCATTCTCTGCTACTTACTGAGTTGATGGCTAGATAGGACTACAGGTTACCTCTCAGGGGAAATAAACTAAGTCAAAGAAAATAGCAATTGCCAAGCTCCAGGTTATGGCAGAGTCAGGACCAACAGCGGTAGAAAGCACTGACTACTGACCCATGATATGCTGACTTGAAAGGTTTACAGGACACTCTCAAGAGTCAGAACCCCCCAGGGCCTGGTTTCCTTGTCTGCCATGTCATATCATCTTGTTGTCTTGGGGTAGAAGTAAAGACAGACTCTGTGAAAGGTTTCCAGGAGCGAGACTGAGTTGGATGTGAGCACTAGACACAGATCACAGAGCCTGCAGGGGTGCTCACCGATGGGCCCGGACTCTTCTTGGTTCTTGGGAGGAGCCTAGCCCAGCGTCCTCACAATTGGCAGGTGTTGGTAGGCCAGGATTGTAAGCAGGTTGGTGTAGTGCAGGCTGGCCCTCAATAGCTCCTACTTGGGTCTTGCACGTGATGTAAAAACTAAGGCTTCTTCTTCAGGTCGAGTCTACCAAAGCAGACTCTGCAGTCAGATAATTGAATGCCTCCCAGTAGAGAAATGTTCCTCTGGCTCCCAGTGCTTCTCCCCACTGTCTTGGTCTTGTAGATCCAGGATATAGTTATTTTGGCTGCAGCTCAGGTTTTGTGTTTTAAGAGAGGAGCTTTTAAAGAAGTGCGTGTGAGTTTGGCTGTGTGGTGGTGCATGTGTGCCTGTAATCTTAGCACTGGCAAGGCTGACGTGGGAGGACTGCAGATTTACAGGCCAACTGTGGGAGGACTGCAGATTTACAGGCCAACCTGCGCTACGTACCTAGATTCCTACTTTAAAACAAACAGACAAGCAGTGTGCGTGTGTTGAGTCAAAAGAAGTTGATTTGCGTTTATTGTAGTGTACCAAACCCTTTTCAGCTTGAACTTGCCTCATTTTATATAATGTGGCAGTCCCCCCACCCCCACCCCATAGCTTCATCTTCACAGGAGTAGAGAGTTTGAAGACTTAACATGGATGGGGGAACAAACCTCAAGGACACTGGAATTAAAAGGCTGATAAACTGCAAGCCCTGAATGCACACTCTATACAGAACAGGAAAATACTTATCATGGCTATCTGTCGGTACAGGTTTTTCTTTTCTTACTATAGGCTGAACAACTTAAAATTGTTTCTGCCTTTTGCGAGCATCCAAATCTTAGAGAAAGAATACAGGCCCACAGGGAGAAAATGGGAAAGAAAATGTCAGATAAATGAGTACTTTTTTAAAAAAGAGAATGTTTGAAATATTGAATGGGACATATTATTCGGCCATCATTGGAAATTCTGATTTAACTGAGTATCTACTGTGTTTACTTTGTAAATATAGCAAATAACTATATGCTAACAGATTATCCACACGTTTGGTGTTTCAGAAGTTCAGAGGACAACCTATTTCTTGTATGGAAAGTCTCCCTCAGAGTGCTGTTGACATGCTAGGCTGGATGCATCTTTGTTTTGGGGGCTGTCTATAGTGGAGTGTGCTTAGCATGCATGAGCCCCAGTTCAGTCTCCGTGCATGCACTTGCATGTGCTGTACACACACACACACACACACACACACACACACACACACACACACACACACACACACATTCTGGGTTGGATAATCCCTGTTGTGATGGATTGTGTACTATAGGAGCTTAGCAATATCTCTGCTTTTTGTTCATGCACACCAACAGGACTGCTGTGGTTTGTTTTCCTGTTGCTGCGATAAAATACCGTGACAAAAGCTCTGTAAGGGGGAGAGGGTTTGTTGTAGGTTGCAGTTTAAGATGCGGTCTGCCATACTGGGAGTCAAGGCAGCAGGAGGCTGGAGCACCTGGTCACGTGGAGCACATAATCGGGAGATAGAAAAGGAGGAATGAAGCTGCCATTTATTTCACTTTTCTCTGTTGTGCAGTCCGGGATCCTAGCCTAGAGAGTGGTCCCACCTACAATTAACGTTGATCTTCCCACGTCAATTAATATAATGAAGATAACTGCTCCCCCTGCCCCCACGTGCCTAGAGGCCTTTTGATTCTGTCATGTTACAACTAATAGTAATCATCACAAAGACTCTTTCCTTTGTTAAAGTCAAAATAGTCTTTAGACATCAAAGATAGGAAAGGGAAAGAGAAAAAAATGTTCCTGGTTGAGAATCGCAGGTCTAGCAGTATATGGAGACATTTCCTTTAAAAGGGTGTATGGGTGCTCAGTGGTAGTGTTTGTTCCTTCACAAGGTCCTGGGTTCTATCCTCAATACTGCAAAACAAAACCAGAACCAATACAATGCAATGGTGCTAGGGAGGAGGAGGGAAGATGGGAATAGGGAGAGAGGGGGGAAGAGGAGAGAGAGGAAGGAGAATTTGAAGAGCCTCTGGGGAAATGAGTGAGCTTTCTAAAGACAAAGTGATGTTGGAAGTAAGTGGAGAGGAGAGGGATGGTGTGGCAGAAGAGACCTGGCGTATGGTACCGAAAGTCGATGTGTTTAACTGCTCGTGTGAGAAACAGGCTGTGTCTCCTATGTGAGAAATAGAAATGTCATGATCCTGGGGCATTCTTAAAGAGTTGGACTTATCTTATGGTTCTGCCTGTGCCCCCAGCACTGGAGTCACATGCTTTAGAACACCTTAGACACACCACAATTACACATGCTTCAGAACACACAATTACAATGTTGGTCCACAGATGCCAGTAGAGCTGGTAGTGCCGCATACATAGCACATAGCACAGTGAATGTATTACTCATGTATTTGTGGTGGAGCTGGTATACACTCCCAGTCAGAAAAGGTACAGCAAACACAGCTATGTAGCCATAATACTGGAGAATGATGACAACTGTGCCTACTATACTATCTATCGGACATTATTTTTCAACTTCTAGAAATGTTTGAGCCAGCATGTGTCGTATGGTTTATTTTCTGTGTCTACATCAAGAGGCCGGCTTGAGCGGTTGACCTCCAGCACTGAGCTTTGGTTAAGTCCACTGTAATCAATCCTGATGGTACTGTCATGGCCTTTGTGGCTGCTCAGTAATTAGTAGCTGATATAATTTGAAAGGCAAATTTGTCAAAATGGGAAAGCTTTGGAGGAAAGTCTAAAAGCTGAAATTGCTTCTGGCAGGCAAAAGAGAGCCTTCTGAGCTTTTTGAATAAGGAGACTCCGTGATTTTGAGAAAGACAAGCCATTCTTAGGCTGCTTTCCCCACTGCCGAGATGTAGGTGAGAGATTCGAGAATTGCAATAGCAACCACCATTAAAATCTTTGCTTCACAATTTACAAAGCACCTCTGCCCCCATTTCCTAATTCGATTCCCCAAGTTCAATATCGATTACATCATACTGTTTTCTTTCATTGTTTTTCTTTGAGAATAACACTCGTTCTTAGCCACTGCAGAGAGATGAGAGCTCTGAATATATATCCCATTATAAAACAAACAAAACCAAACCTTCTGCAGTTTGATTTTTTTTTCCTTCCTCAAGATGTGATGTCATCAGGGGGCCTGGCAGCCATTTGATTTATGGGCAAAGAAGAACCTTCTGTCCCTGGCAGAGAGGGGCGTGTAAACCTGGGCTCCCTTCTGTCTGGGATCCAGCTTGGAAGTGTTTCCTTTACCTCCACAGATGAATGTGGCGCTGTACAAACACCGAGAGCATTGGCTGTCGTTTCAGCTTGGCATTGTCCCCTCTACAATCTCTTCAAAGTGCACTTGTGCTATCCCAGGTCACTCTCGGACCACCCTGTTCTTTCCACCCTGTAAAGGCCAGGTGGCTTTCTCTGATGCCTCCACCTCCCAGGCACTGCTTCTCTTCATTGTAGGCTCTGAGCTGTCCTGTGGGGAAGATGCATTCTTGGGGGCGTTAGGCGGTAATGTGCAAATATCCCCCCCCCTCGCCCCCAAACCAATGTCTCTTGCGCTTTGAGTTTTTCAATGTCTGACTTAGGTTAGAACAAAGCAGAGAGTAAATTAGTTGATCCAACAAAAATAAAAAGAATAACTGACCTTAAACTGTCCATGTAGTCCAGGCTGACCTTGGACTCGTAGAGACCCGCCAGGCTCTGTTCCCAAGTACTGGGATTAAAGGCCCGTACTACCATGCCCTGTGGACTCTTAATTCACAGAGATGTGTATATTTTAACCTGGAGTAAAAGTTTCTAACCTGTTATCATGCCACTGTAAGGGAAGTTCCATGTTCCACTGATTATTTCTGGGGAGTTATAAATGCTCAGGACCTTAGCGTTTAAGTTAAAAACTGGGAGTAATTCTCAGTATTTCTGCCACAGCAAAATAACAATTATTTTTCAAATTTTGTTGACATACTATTCTACCCATTTGGAGTTTAATCGACTACATTTAGCCAGGCTACATAGGTATTTAATTGATCGATTCTCTTTTGCTGCAGGGAATTGAACTTGGGGGTCTCTTGTATGCTAAGCACACACTGTAACATTGTAGGGTAACACTATTACCCTACCCACCATGTTGAAAAAGAACCCAGAGCCTTGTACGTGTAGGCAGATGCTCTATCCCTGAGCTGTACCCCAGACTGAGCATATATTTAAATAATTAATTAATTAATTAATTAATAGTGGTAGGGGCCACACACGTGGAGGTCAAGGAAAACTTGCAGGAGTTGGTTTTGTCTTTCCACCTTGTGGATCCTCCCATCAAAGTCAGGTTGTCAGGCTTGGTGACACGTGTCCTTACCTGCTAAGTCATCTCGGGGGCTTCCAGCATTTAGTTTAAAGGGATCTGTTTGTTATTTCATTTATACTGTACATGCCCATAACTGTGCTTCATTCTAAAAGAATCCATAGCAGAAATGCCGAGCACATCTTGTGAGTAGAAACTCTGATCTATTAGTAGAGGTGGTTGGGATGATGCTGAGAAGGATTCTGAAGATGTATTGGACTTAGCAGCGGAGGGGAGCCATACGTACTAATTAGTCATCTACGGGGAGATAGAATTCATGCTGAACATTCACCATCCTTGTTATTGGGAATTTAACTTCTCTGAAAGTTGAGTTACAAATAGACATTTCAAAGTGACTTAGTGTCTGGCATGCTGTCTCTCAAGTAAATTGCAGACTTTTCTCTCATGCCCTTAGAGGGTGTTCCAGTGTTTGCAGAGAATGGCTCTCTGCAGCAATGGTTTGACGTCACTCTCATGTTTATTTCTTCTGTTTGAAAAATGCCAGGAGGGATCCCGTTTTTCTCATATTGACACTTGGTTTGTTTTTTCAAGGGCTTAATTTTCAAAGAGCAGGAGAGGAGGTGCAATTTGTTTAGGTTTAAAGGTGAGTCTTTTCAGATGGAACCACAGTTGGGTACTATGGAGACAGTGAGCTGAAACGCACCAATCTTTTCAGTTTCTCAGACCACTCTGGTGCTTGAGATACAGACAGAACCTTAGCTCTCCCCATCCTCATCATTAACTTCACCAAATGTCAGTCTTCATTATTCCTCTTACCTTGACTTTATCCAGAATTGTGAGGTGAGAAAAGTTAGTTCTTGACTCAAGAGAACACAGATGATGAGATACTGTCTTCACTGAAAATGTTTCCTGTGGATTAAGAATCAAGAAGGTAAATGTATATTACTTGATTTTCAGGAACCAAAACTAGTATTTATTAAATGGAACAGTTTCTCTTTTCCTTTTTTGCCTTTTTTTGAGACAAGTTTTCTCTGTTGTAACTCTGGCTGTCCTGGAACTCACTCTATAGACCAGACTGGCCTCGAACTCTCAGAGATCTGCCTGCCTCTGCCTCCCTAGTACTGGGATTAAAAGTATATGCCACCACTGCTTGGCTTTTTTACAGCTTTGTGGGGGGGATTTCTTTTTAAAAAAAAACCTCTTTAAAAGATTTTTTAATGTGTACATCTATTTTCTTTATCTTCTCAGTTCTGATCAAGTTTCCTTTTAGCTAAAAGTATGCATAGCTCTTAGAACCACTCAAGTTTATTGGCTTGTTCAACACCAACTGTGTTTTTATGATTTCTTCCTTGGTTTTGACTGAACATCTCAGAAAACCATGCCACTCTTTGGGAGGCAAGCTGTCTTCTCCTGGGTGAGTCTTGGTGGCTTCATTGATATGGTACCAGTGCTGACCAAGGAAAGGAAGAGTGAGCCATGGAAAACCAGAAAGAAAGGTGTTTTTACTGACTGGACAGGCTCTTGGCATCAGATTTGTAGAAGCTACTGGCTCAAGTAGGCAATGGAGGAAATGTGCCACATTGGGTGTAAAGAATGTGACTCTCCAAATTACAGCTGGCAGAAAGCTGCCACTGGGTTTACATTTGCTGGGGAACGTCATCTTTGGCCTCAGTGCAATGAAAGATTCATCATCTTCGCGGGTGACACGGGCAAAGCGAGGTTTAGTCTCCTTTTATTGCCAGGGGGATTAATGGTTATGGGAAGAAACCATGCAAATGTTGGCAGTTCTGACTTACTGAGCCGTCGGTTCTGTCCAAGTAAAAGTCAAGGGGTGTGAGCCCAGGTAAACGAAATATTCACCCCTGAAGAAGCCATCGTGGGTTTGAAACCACCAAAGCACATCGCGCACTACCAGTGTCTTGCCCTTGAAGACAGCGCTGTCTCTGTGAATGGCTGCAATGCAGGTTAGCTCACTGACCTTCTGGACGAAGCATGCGAGAGGGAGACTTTCCTAAGATGGGCAGTGGTTACATCCACAGCATAAGAAGCACAGTTAGGCCACTGTGGAGAATTTGGGCTTTGCCTCGTTTAATATAAAAGTTTGTCATATTTCATAATGATTGGAGCTGCAGACATTACCTCCCCGTCGTGGTTAGCAGAGATGCCATAGTTGTGAAAAGAAGGATTCAAACAGTGAATGGAACAAGGGGAAGCTTTGTCCTCTTAAGAATCTAACTGTATCGGGCACTTTAGAAATTGAAAATTTTGTGATCTGAAAAAAAAAGTTACTTAATTATAAATAGAAATCTCTTAATTTAAGTTTTGTCTTTGCAATTTGAATTCTAAATTACACATTTAGAAACAAGCATTTAAAGTGCATTGCTGTATGATCACCCTCTAAATTTTACAACAAATGCACTGTCATATTTGAGATACTTCCAATTTGTAGACCTCAGTGTAGCACAAATTTGCTGGGTCAGACCCATTCGTTGTTAGTAGATACAAAATACAGCCTAGTTCAAAGGAATAAGTGAAGGAAACAGATGCTTTGAACTGAATCATGTGTGAAAATACATCATTAATTAACCATAGGGGTGATAAGGGAGTCTTGGGAAACTTTGCAGAGTAGAATTTGCAAATGTGCAGGGCACAGGAACTCCGCAGTTCCGTTTAGTCAAGTTTAGTCAAGAGCTCACAGATACGCTGTGCCAAGCACTGTGTTGAGTGCCAGGAATAAAATAATTTAAAAGCGAGGGCCTGCTTTCAAGAGGCTCAAACTAGGCAAATAAACATGGCAGCCACCACAGCTACAAGTGAAAACCATCCAGGAGAATAAGGAAAGAAACAGCTAAGGTAGGAAAGCATCTCAGAGAGAGCACTGCTGGAGTGGATCCTTAATGGAAGAGCTGACGGATTAGTGTGGGGAAGAGAAGAGGTGAGGTTTAGGGAGCCAGACAGAGCAAGGTTTTTCTCAGGGAATGGAAGCCATTGACATAGTTAGAATCTCGGGTTCTATGGGAAAAGTGGCAAGAGAATGTTGAGAGTTCGGCCACTGTGGTGGTTTGGGTAAGCATGACTTGCATAGGCTCATATGTTTGAATGCTTAGTCAATGTAGTGTCTATATTTGTGACAAGAGATGGTCACTTGGGGTGCCATCTTCCTCCTCATTTGGAGGCTTCATTAGGACTGCCTTCATCTATTATAGGAAGTTTCCACTGCACTAGGTTTCCATACTGCCGCTCAATTGCCCTGTCTCCCCTCATTTCCTCCCTCAGTCCTGCCTCTCCTCCCCCTTCCCATCTTCTCCTCCTGTTATTATCCCCTACCCTACCTGACCCGCCGCTCCAGTCTACCCACAAAATCTATTCTATTTCTCCCTCCCAAGGAGATCCATGTGCCCCTCTTAGTTCCTGGAAAGTGTATTTTAAAGTCAAAACCACACTTTCTCATTTCTTTTTTAAACTTCGCAAACTTGCACAAATGATCAGAATGGAAGAAAGCCAGGCTACATCTGAGGGAAAGACAAGATTAAGGGGCATTGAGTACAGCCATTGGGTTTCTAACGTTCTCTACCTCTCTGTACCCCTCTGGTGGTCAATGTGATTTTCATATCTCAGAGAAGGGGCTTGCTCAAAGTTATAAATCAGAGATCTTGACTTGGTCCATCCCCCTAGTCACTGGAGACAAGAGCTAGAATCTGCACAAAGATGTGTTCTTCATCTGGCGCTACAAGCAGAATATTGTCCCCCATGCTCTGTCCCCAGGCGTCACAGGCCCCAGTGTCTGGCTGTTCAATTTCCTGTATTCAGTATGTTAAGCTCATTAAGTACATAGCAGGCTTTGCTATCCTGTTGATTGTAATGAGCCTGGCCCTGATGAGTCCTGCCTCAGTGAGATGTTTGCAGTGGGACGTTCCAGCGCTGCCCTAACGGTGAGGCTAAACAGAAAGGCAGGAGGCAGGTCCAGAACAGATCCATTAGCCATAGGGAGCTATATTACCCTACCAACACAGAGCAAAGCAGGATTGCACTGTTCTAGAGGTGATGTGCATGTCTGAAAGACCTTAGCCCAGATGCCCTCTAGAAACAGAGTCTGGGCTTTCCTCTGCAGCCAGAACTGCAGAGTCTAGAAACCAGCTGCCTGGCTGGATAGAGCAATATGATCTCCCCAACAATGAGCTTTATCTAGCTAGCTAAATATTCATTTCTGTTCTCTCTCTGGATACTAGGATCAAACCCAGAACCCCAAGCATGCTAAGTATGTGTTCTACCACTGAACTACGTGCCCAGCCCTCAATGAGTTTTAAAATAAGGCCAGATACTTTTTTGTAAGCCTCTCTTTTTTATGAGCTAGCTCATAGGTATCTCAGGTTTATGGCACAATTCTCATTTCCTATAAGAAGATAAATATGCCCAGCAGTGGGGGAGTTCCATGGCATAGCCAGTTAACACATTGTACTTGTTTGATTACTAGCACTGAAGTGTAAGTTTAGAACAATATCACATAGAAACAAGGAAATATCTGGCCTGCAGGGCAAAAGAGGGTTGGAAGAATGGGGAACTAGAATCACATTTAAAGGCACTTTGTAGAAAAATCTGAACTATGAAATTTATCACCTGTCATTAGTCCGACCACACAAAAAACATTTCAGACAAAGTTTGGCTTCTTGGATGATGCTGATGAAATCATCTCAAGAGTTCATGATTCATAAATATATAAGTACTCATGCATGTTTTTCCAGTAATAGCTACTGGAAAATGAAGATATTTGCAAAGTCCTTGTCGTTGGATTTGTTTTCATTGTAGCTGCCTGCGTTGGTAACATCAGGAGACTCAAGATCTGTCAGGACTCAGGCACCTTTATTCCAGCCTCCTTCCAAACCTGGCAGCAGTGGTGGAAGTGATAGGTTTGATGCTTTTTCATTAATCCCCTTATGGTAGTAAGCTGTAGTAGACTGTCACTACAATCCTAACAGCCATTTCCATCATCTTGTTTAGAAGGTGACATTATAATGTGACTCAGGAAGAGGTGGTTGGCCCAGGACATAGAGAGAGGAACAGTAGCTGGTCCAGACTGCAGCTGTGCCACCAGGAGGGTTGTGGTAGTCATGGCACCGGATGAATGGTGTGGGTGCTTCCTGTTGCTTCTCACTCTCCATGTAAAACTGCTGGAAGAAGTCAGCCATCTGGTAAACCCCAGAAACCAGCTCCTCCAGCTCCTCCACCAAGATGTTGTCTCCATGCCCAGCAGGGCTCCAACCATCTTCATAGCCACTACTGCCACAGCCAAGGCCTAAGGCTGTGCCTGCTGCTTTCCTGAAGTACCCTTCCCTTCCTTCCCTGCTTCTCTCTCTGTCTTTGGTATGTGTGTGTGCTCAGCACACACCTCATTGCATTTACTTAGGGCTGCTTGCATGAATGCAGATGGGGGATTATTTACTTGAGGAAGGGAAAATTTACCAGGTAATGCACAACTGAGGAATATGACCACCCCCAGGATCCATTAACTTGTCTGTCACTCCTCAGGGAAAGGTAGGAGCCTCATGAGCTCATCCCCTATCCATGATGTAAAGTTGGTGGACCCAGTCTTGTGCAAGTAACTACTGCTTCTGTGAGATCAGGACACAATAGATATGTTATTTCCACAAACATACAAACAAACACAGGTCTTCACAACATTCTTCACCATCTTCAGCTCTTGTAGTCTTCCTTCCCCTTCTTCTCTGGTGTTCCCTGAGCCTCAGAGTTGGGGACACATGGATGTCCTTTTTAGGGCTGGGCACTCAACAGCCTCTTATTCTCAGTTATGAATTTCTGCATTAACTATTTCTCACTGTGAAAAGAGGCTTCCCTAAGGCTGAGAGCAACAATAACCTATAGGTAATATATAAATTACTTAGAATATATATATATAAAAACTTAGAAGGCAGTTTGTCATCATGTGCATTTAGCAAGCCAACAATAATTGCTTCTCTCCTAGGGCCTTTGAGCTCCCCAGTCATGGGGTTCTGATCTGGTTTTCAGTACCAGACATGAATTCCCTTCTAAGGAGTGGGCCTTGAGTCTGATCTGGAAAGTAGTCAGAGTCATGCCACCTATGGTAGCTCACAGCATTCCCAGCTGGGTAAAACTGTTGATAACCTTTCCCCCAGCAGCCTTCACAGCACCTTCGGGCACTATAAAAGTAGCTGCCAGGGAGAAAGTTTCCAGGCCTGTTCTAGCTGGATTTCTCCATGTCCTGTGTGTAATATCCTCCAATAGGTATTACCATCTAGTTCTGGTGGGCAACAAAGGGCATTACTAGCAGCTTGTATTACTTGTGGGCCTAATTAACCTTCTGATCACTGTTTTGTTTTGTTTTTTTTTCTGGTTTTTCTATAATTTCTGGTAAATCTTACGAATTCTCCATCTTTTTTCATTTAAAATTTTTATTTGTTATTATTTTGTGTGTGATCTGTAGCAGGTGGTTGTCAGTGTGTGCATGTGCGTGCGTGCGTGTGTGTGTGTGTGTGTGTGTGTGTGTGTGTGTAGGTTCAGAGGACAATTCTCTGGAGTTGGTTTTCTCTTTCCACCTTTGTGTAGGTTCCAGGGAATGAACTCAGGTTGTTAGACTTGCATGGTCATCGGGCAAGTGTCTTTACCCACTGTGGAGCCGTGTTACCTGTCTCCTCCCCCCCTTTTTTTCTTCATCTTAATGAAGAATCCATACCTTCTCATTATCATAGGGGCCTTATGATTCTAAAGACTTTTGAGAGCTTGGATCATGATTATTTAATCTTGTAAGAGTCAGAGTAACGCACACATGGACATGTGACCATGTATGCTGTGTCTCTCCAGAACTTTGTTTTTCCCCTCACCTAATTCAAGCATACAAAGACACACCACTGTGCATTCTAAGTTCCATGCTAACTGCGTACTTTTGTGCAGTCATCACAAAAGTGTCTGAGACAGCTTTTGCCTGCAAGCAGTTTACAATCTTGTGGGATGAAAGGACTGGTAAGTGCCACAAAGCTGTCGAATATAGACAAAATTAGTGTAATTTCTGTTTCTACTTTTACACTTCACTTTGGTTAAATTTATCTTACGCTTTCTAATCACTGTGCCATAGAATAATGGAGAGCAAAAAAGGGAAAAAGCAAAGTCCGCAGCTGAGTGCAGTCTTCTGTTGCTATTGAGGAGGTGTGCTGCAAACTACACAGGGCAGATGTTGGATTCCTGCCACAGCTGAGTGTATAATGCAGACGCAGCTCTCTGTTCTTTTAGCTTCGTGGTTGTCCATAAGCTCTGATGAAACATTAACCATCTGCCCAGAAAGATCCCCTAGAAGATACACAACTAAACTCAGATGAAAAACTAATATTCTGTAATTTCTGACAGTAATACCGTCTGTCAGTGGTCACTATGCACGGTTACAGAACGTAACGGCACAGGAATTGTTACAGCATGCATGGTAAAAGCAGTCGATGTGGAGGGACACCTCTCTAAAACCTCAAGAAATTCACTCGTGAATCTCATAGGTTAGCCCCATGAAGAAGACATGTTAGTGACTTTCTACAGAAACTGAGGGAAAAATTTAAGCAGTTAATTTCTTTGAGATGTTCAGTTAGCAGTTAATTTCTTTGGAATGCTTGTGTAGTCTCTTAGCCAACATTACTGATGACTAATTCCTGGTCTTGACAACAGTTTTATTTCCAGCTTAAATATGTTCTTCACAAATCAAGAGGAACCCTGACCAATGAGCGCAGCTCTATTAGACGCCCTGGAAGTTTCAAGGTCACCGTTTGTTTGTATATATATATCTTTGACATCATCTCTTTGGACTGTACTTGTACTTACCTCATAGTGAGCACAGAGCGATCCCTGACTACATCAACACATCAGTAACTGTTACAGAAATATCACAGGCTCTCACGTGAGGAGTCTCTGGCCAAGAGCACTGCATAAATGAAGGGCGTGAGGAAGAGGAGAAAGCCATTATCCACATGAGCTGGCCTTTATGCCTAATAAAAGGAAGGAAAACAAGAACAAAAGTTTGACTTCAGTTCAAACTCCGACTTGTTTTCTTCACAGAGGCCATTTGTTTTAAGTTTGTCCATGCACAAGCAAGCATTTTTCTTCCCAGATTATTGTCACATACTTTGAGAAGGACAATGATTTCCCCTCTCTTCCTCTGTACTTCTCTATTGTTTTGGAACAGAAATATGACTTTAAAGAACTATAATACTTTGGATTGTATTTGGGAGGCTTGGCTGCTCAGTGTGAGCTCTTCTTATCCCAGCTGGAGGGCGAAATGAAGGAAGCAGGGAGCAATGTCAGGCTTTTCTGTCTTCTTAGTGCTGGCTTTGTAAGTGGCGGCCTTACTTGGTGATGTGGGGGCATCTCTCCATTATGAGTCAGGATTCATGGAGAAGTAAGAACAAGTAGTTGAGGCTGAGAGTTAATGGGTCTTTGCTCAGTGGAGGGCTACAGCTGGCTGGCCATGGCCTCAGGCCAAGTAGGTTCATCTCTCCCATCTCTACATGGTGGTAGCTAGAAGTGGACCATGGTGGGCTTTTTACACCATGCAGATCTGCAAATGCTGCCAATCAAGCATTTGGGTGGTTGTCAGGGTGATGGCATTTGTTTTTCCCTCCCTCCCTCCTTCCCACCCCTTCCCACCTTCATTCCCTTCCCTTCCCTTCCCTTCCCTTCCCTTCCCTTCCCTTCCCTTCCCTTCCCTTCCCTTCCCTTCCCTTCCCTTCCCTTCCCTCCTTCTCTCCTTACCTTATTCCTCCATAACCTATACTTGAAGGGTGTGTCCACTTAAACTTCACCAAACTTCCCTCATGTCATCAGTACAAGATAATAACTCAAAATATGTTAGGAAGATCCACTGTCAGCGCTGAAAGGTAGCGTAGGGACAAGGTAGTCTCTGTCCCATAATATCCACGAGCAATCCTTTAAAGCACCACTGAATAAATCCCAATGTGTGACAAAAGGACACTTTCTACAGCTGGATTTCCCATCCCCATCAGAAGCTCAGAGGTGGCTCCTGTTCCCACCTCCAAGACCATCAGGCAAACCATCAAAACTCTGTGATTCTTGTGGTTCCCATAAACCCGAGTGTTGAGATTCTGGTTCTGCCATTGCTCTTGGCACATAGGAAGATTGAGAGCATTCAAGTTCAACCCTGGGGGCCTCTGAGCCCTTCTCTTCCTTGGTACCACCGACAGTATCTTAGCCACCTCAATGATGATCGGAAGGCCGCATGGTAGAATAGGCCAGGATATGCTATCTATATGATATCTATCTATCTATATGATATCTAGCTATCAAGACAGCATTAGGAGCACACGTCCTCATTTTTCTGCTGAAAACTTGTAGAGATGGCCTCGTAAGGGTTTTTGAGTAAAACCTAGAGGTTCCTAGCCATAAGTGGAAGTGGCATTTGGGAGGGCAGAATTTTACATCCAGGTTACTATATTTCAGGGATCTGGTTTTCATTAGTATTCTGTGAAACTAAGAGGTAAGAACTATGAAATCTGTGTTGAATCAGGCATGACTTATCTTTTAAAAATTAAAAAAAAAGTTAAAATAGAATATTACTATGTAGCCCAAGCTAGCTTAAAATGCATTATGTAACCCAAGCTCTCCAGACTTTTGATCCTTCTGCCTCAGCCTCCTGAGTTCTGGGATTACAAGTGTGGGTCACCATCCCTGGCACCATGACTATTAATTAAGCCCCAACAATAATTCTCATTTGTATTCCAAGATGAAAATGAAAGCGAATCTTCCTCTGAAGAAAGGTGAATGCAGCTGTATTTAGGGTCTTTCTTAGTTGCCATCGCATTATGAGGCTTTGACTCGGAGAGTTTGTCTTTTATGTTCCTGGTATGCACTTCTGTCACTCACTGGACACGTTCCTGAAGCACCACGATAGAGAAAGGACAGAGAGGTGCTTTGGCCATTACCTCAGTTGGCCTAGGAGCCCCAATCTGTAGGCTGACCTGCCTGCCTAGGATGGTTGGCTGTGCGGTGGGGAGACCCCGTGTGCAAGCATGCCCACCTTTGCCCTGGCTGACAACTGTCAGGTAAATCCTCATTGGCGGCCACAAGTGTCATTAGGAGAGAGAGTGGGTGCCGAAGGCAAACGGCCCTGCAGTTCTCGGAGAGCAGCCCCCTCAGCATCCTGTGGCTGGTGAGTCATGCCCGTGGACCAAAAACAGAGGTGGCAGAGAGTGTCCCTGGTGACAGATTTGGAAAATGCTCACTTTGGGCATTTTGGTTGGCTTGAATGGCAGCTGATGAAAATAAGGTAGTATTGAGTTACTGGGAAAGTATTTTTTCTCATGGCTACATGAGAAACAGACTTTACTATTTATGTACATCTTAATTTTTAGACATTAAAACTATTGGCACGTAGCCAAATTTAAAAATAACCTGTGTTTTGTGCTTTCTCGATGCGTAACTACAGAGCATTCCTCGACCTTCCTCTGCCCTCGCTCCCGGTATTTAGTTACCATGGCTCCCAACAAAGCTATTTTTTTTTCTTGACATGACAGGATGGCAGGGCCAGAGAAAGGCTGTAAATGCAAACTCAAAGTGTAGTCGTATGATTTGCAACTTGTTAACCCATCGTGATTCTGTCACAGCTTACTATTTACTCCTTCATCTTGACATTCCCTTCATAGGTCCTCCTCAGGCACCAGGGACCTCTGGTCCCTCTGCCTTAACCAGAAGGAGCTCACTCATCCCCTAGGAATCCACTGAATATCACTACTCAAAGGTGTCCTGGGATAGGGATGTAGCTACATTAGCAGAGTGCCTGACTAGGATGCACAAAGCCACATATTGAGCACAAGACCAGCCTGGATATGTGAGACCCTGCTCAAAAGCAAGCAACAACTGGGGCTAGAGAGATGGCTCAGTGGTTAAGAGGTCTGGCTGTTCTTCCAGAGGACCTGGGTTCAATTCCCAGTACCCATATGATGGCTTACAACTATATGTATCTCCAATTCCAGGGGATCTGACACCCTCAAATAGACATACATTCAGACCAAACACCAATGCACATTATATATATATATATATATATATATATATATATATATATATATATATATGCACAACAGCAATAACAAAGAAACAACCATTCATCAAAGCTTACACTTTTGCCCAGATCTGCCGTCTTCTGTCTTTGTATGTTTCTGATTTCTTATCAACTCAGGAGTGATTCCGGTCCAATTTACTTAATTCTCAGGTTTGAGACTGTTTTAAAGTGTGCCCGAAGCTTCCTTTATTTAAAATAAACAATAGCCTTAAATTTGTGTTTAGTAGATTGTTTCCCGAGAGGCACTGAGGTCTGAGCACCTATTGCATTTGTTTATAATAGATTTACTAACAAGGCAGTCTGTGCAGACAAGTCCTCCAGGGATCTGATGGCCTTGAAGCTGGAGCAGCTCTGCCCCAGACTTCCTGAGCATGATGATATTTAAAGAAAGACTACGTTCATGGTCTGAACCTCCTTCTAGATTTACAGTCTATAAAACCATAACCATTTTCATATTTCAAAGTTAAGGACCCTTCCCCCTACAAAACAAAAAAAAAAAAAAACCCAAAAAGCCCTCAGGGCACAATTCTACTACTTGAGTTCCTTCTTTATTTTTAAAATTAGACTTATTATTGTCATTAGTATGTGTGATATGTGTGTGAGTGAGGTATGTGCATGCATGTCTATATGTGTGTGTGCACACGCACTTGCCATGTGCACATGTGTGGAAACCAGGTGATAACTGTGAGGAGCCAGTTCTCTCCTTCCACCTTTGGTTCCAGAGATTGAGAGCTCAGCTGATCAGGTTTCGTGGAAATGCCTTTATCCATTGATCCATCTTCCTGGCCCGCTTGATTTCTTCACGACTGGTTTCAACTTTGCTCTTTAGCTTTTTTGAATGTCTTTCCCCAAATGCCTCCTTAGGCAGGAAGTTAACCTGGATATTTCCTGGTAAACTCACTGTTATCTGTTTGACTTTGACCTAGATGAAACTAAAAATCCATTTCAACCTTCCTGTCTCCTCTCTTCCCTTCATATTTTGGCGTTTAACTGAAGCCTTGTACACTGGTGGTAGGGGAGAGAGGCCTGCTGGAAGTAGCCAGGAGCCTGGCTTTTGTCTGGATTAGAGTGGCTCTTGGCTGCTGTCAGGATTACCTATTAATTAAAAAGCCTGGTGAAAAATGAAAATGTGGGAGGTAGGTGTCTAAGAATAATTAAGAATTTCAAGCTGGGCCTGTAGCACAGGCTCGTAATCTTGGCTCTTGTACCATAAAGGCAGGAGGATCGGGATTCCAAAGTTCCCTGGCTGCATGATGACTATGGGCCTTATGCCACAGGTCAAAAAACAAAAACCAAGCAAAAACAAGGGAAATGAATAATTGTCGGTTTCAAGACGGAGCACTGAGCAAGTAGAGAGCCTATAGCTTCCCAGCTCCCACAGCGGTGAAGCCCACTGTACCTGTGCTCATTGCTGTCATCTCCCAGCCTGACTCCTGGTAAAATAACCCCACTATGCTTTGGTGAAATACTGCTCCTCCCCGTAACATCTCTGGAACTCCATTCTAATTCACAACAGTGCTGCAGACACCCTGCATCTTTCATTTCAACCCCAGTTTTGGTGGTCTACCTTGAAAGCCCCCTGGCCCGATGACTGTGTGTAAGCCTGAGTGTCAACTACCTCTCCAGTCTGCCTTCCAGCTTTGCTGGGCACTTGGCCATTTTTATGTCTCTTACAAATACCCATCAGTGCTAGAGGCACACACTGCTAAATCTGGATTATACGTTTGCATATCTCGTGGCACTGACTAGTGCCAGTGGGAATCCTCTTGAGTTTTAGCCATAAAACTTCATGGGAATTCCTTTCCTTTTATGTTCATTCCTTCAGCAGTTTATCTGAAAGAGGAGGGAGGGACAGGGAGTGTCATTACTGCCTTATCTTTTCTCTCATTCTGTTCTTATTTTCAAATCACAGCAAACTCAGGACAGAGTGGAGAGGGGTAGAAACTGCACTTCTCCATCTTCGATGCACCCATCAATCAAGTTTGTTACAGCTTAGATCAGGGTTGGCAAACTAGCGGCTAAAGATCACACCTGGCAACGTCCGATCACTTCTGTGCCATCTGTGATCACCTCTCACATGTAGCAGACGTGAGTAGAAGTACCTGAAGCCACACAGCCTGCATAGTGTAAAATATTTACTGTCTACATACACAGCTTGCCAACCTTAGTCCTAGATGCTCACAGCAGAATGTAAAGACCCTGTCCCTAGTGCTTAGCTATATGGTGGTATTCAGAGGTATCTGAAACCTCAAGTCAATTTGTCACAGCATGTGCTTCCTGCCATCATAGGGAAGGACCTTCACACACGCATGGAGATGCAACAAGCTTGTTGTTTCACACCACACAGTGGGTAATATATCTGGATTTTATTATCCCCATTTTACAGATGGGGAAATTGTGGCCTGGACAAGTGATTTGTGCAGGATTAGGGCAGCGGCTCTCTTGGTTCTACAGAGTTAAAGGCAAAGGATTAGGACAGGCTGGAACACAAATTCCATGGCTACTGATGCACAAAGATCTGGGGTTGGTTGGTGAGCTGAGATGGGATGGCTGCAAGGTAGAGAGGAATGGTGTCCAGGGGCCATAATGTCTTTGAAAAAAGTGCTGCAAAAGTGATGGCATATATATACTTCCTGGCCGCATGCTAGATCTGAAATTTCTGTGTTGCAGTGTGACATTTTACATGTTAAATTCTTAAGCACTTTAATTTATCACAAAGTTCTACTACTTTATAACCAGCATTTGCATTCACCTACCAACTAAGTTTATGATGATTGCTTGATTGATGCAGAAGTCACAGTCTCTCAGTCTAGTGCCAGAGTGACAAACATCATCAGTATCGCAGACAATGGTGTGACTATGGGTACACTCACAGCACACATATTAATGGGAGTGATTTTTTGCAGCAGGACTTTTGAATACATTTTTTGTCCTGTGCAGCTTTCCTTATGGCTGCATGCCACTTGGACTTTTGGGAACTTTGCTTAGAATTTAAAGGAGAATGGGGTCAGTTCACAGTTGGCAGTTGGTGGGTTGGTTTGTGAGATGCTAGTCCAGTGCTCTCAGATAGATGCTGGTTCTCTCTGCAGCTCCCGTTATCCATGCTAAGGACAGCCAAAAAGGGCAATGAGCATTTCTTTTTCTTTCTCTCTTTCAAGGCCGCCTGCAAGAGCGGTGAAGATTTCTTTCTTTGTCTTTCCGGAGCTAGAGGGTAAAAGGCACAGTAGGAACCTGTTACAAGTTAGGAACCTGTTACAGCAGTGTTGTACTATAAGTTTTTACTTTTCTCCTTCCTTGGTTTGTAAGCTACTCTGTGTGACTTTAAATTCGGATGCTTTGGACTTTTGTCTAATCTATAAGATGGAATGCTGGAGGACAATTAGGAAAACAGAGCCCGGGTTTAAAATAGCCATATCCATATTCCTTGCACTACAAATGGTTTGAAGTTACCCTTTCATGTTAAGAAGTAGTTGAAGGATTCGAAAGGAGAGACATCTTGGAGGACAAGTGGACACACCTGACATGTGGCAGGCAGTTAGAACACATGAGTCATTGTCAACACACACATGGAACAGTCAGCTCAGCTTTTCTTCTTTTTTCCCCTTGTCATCATGAAACAATGACATCATCATTCCTTTCTCTAACCAAGGCTAATGCTGGCTATCAAATGGGATTTGCCTCATGTTTCCTAAAAATGTAATAAAATTATTTAAGAATGTTTTCCATATGAGACAAACATTTTCATAATGCGAAATTTTGCAGTTCTTTTAATAGAATAATTAGCTCATATAGAAACTGGAGTTTTTTCTTAATTTTGTTAACTGCAAGATTGGTCCAGCTCATATTCAGCTGTCATAATAGTTATGTCTTTGGAGTGCCAGTGACTTTTACAATTTAAAAAGCTAAATGTTAAAACTGTGGGGACAAAGTTAGCATTTAGATTCACTGAAAATGCGAGTCTCGTGCAGGGCCTTCACTCACTGAAGCTCTTGTGCAAGCATGAAAACTTGAGTTCAGCCTCCAGTACCCATGTTAAAGGCCAGGCATGACAGCATGCCTGTGGTCTCTGCCTGGGGGAGGCCGAGGCATGTGGATCCCTGGGACTCACTGACTAGACACTTTAATCACAGAGCTTCAGGTTCAGTGAGAGACTCTGTCTCAAAAAGCAGGGAGGAGTGATTGAGGAAGACAGCTGACATTGACCCCCTGACCTCTACATGTGATAACGTCTGCTACCCAGAGGGCAAGACTACAGAATTCAAAGACAGTCTAGGAGAAGGAGGGGATGATCATGTGGTCCTAGAAGAACAAGGTACATGAGTCAAAATTAGAGAAAATGTCTCAGCTTGTGGGTTTTTACATTGGTCATTGTTGTGAGACTATGGGGGCTTGTATATCCTGCAGTTATATTTCAGCCCATGGAAGGATGCCTGTGAATTCATTTACATCAGTGTTTCTGATCCAGGGATAAAAGCTGCTGTTTAGACTCTGAGTTGCACCTAGAGAATCCAGATTGCCCTGTGTTCTAGTTAAGGCTTTCCCAGGTACTGACCATATTTTGACTGTAAATAACTAAACCTCATTTTTTGTATCTTCATTTATTTTCTTTATCAAGTAGAGAAAAATAAGGGATCATAACCATGTAAGTTTGAGAGCCTCACCCTTTGTATGTAATCAATCCGTAGCTATTGATTATATACTATGTCCAACGTATCAGTGACTTTAGATTTGTAATAATGTAACGTTATAAGCTGGCATAATGTCTCATACATGTACTCTCAACATTCAAGAGGCTAAGACAGGAGGATTACTTAGTGTTTGAAGCCCTCTTGGACTACATAGTAAATTTCAAGCCATCCAGATCAGCTTGGTCAGGTACTTTTTCAAACAAACAAGTAAGGAATCTGAAAAACTATTCATATATGTACATAATAAATATATTTTAAAGTGTATTTCAAGGTCAAGAATTAATAATTGATGTTGGGAATGTATGAAAAGCATATCAGAGATGCCATTGTGTCATTTAAGTCTATAACTAAACGCATGAGTGCTTCTCTCTTTTATGTATTGACAATAACATTGTTTACATTAGAAGAAAACAAATCTCTACAATAGATGCTGTGAAGGAATAAAAGAGGTGAAATGTGACATCTGTGATTTAGGGTCACAGGCTTTAACAGTGTGATCTGTGCATAGGAAATAAGGACACCTAAAAAGACTCAGATCCTGGTCCCAACTGCTGCCTTTACCAGCCGTGTCCCACTGAGCCTCAGTGTCCTGGGCTTTAAAGAGGGAGGTTTTAAGGGGATCATGTACAAGTTGATTTTGAGAGATGAACTGGAAACTATTCGTATGAGCTACAGTGTGTATTTTAGATGGAGCCACAAGATTAACACCAGAAGTGCATCAAGAACCCCACCGAACAATCTGTGCTTATGGAACTGGGCGGTACAAAGGCTTGTGCTGTAGGTCAGTGGAGAAGGAAGTAGCAGAGGGGAGGGAGACTGGAGGAAGCAAGGAGGACACTGGCCACTGTTGATGTGTGACAGCAGTGTAGCACTAGAAGCTTCAGCTTCACCCTGAAGAAATCTGCCTTGTTTGTCTCTTGCTGTGGCCACTCGCACCTTGAGATCTGGGGCATCTTGGTTACCTTCTTACTCAGGGGAACTCAAACTCCCTAGCTTCAGAGGAATTGGGGAAAAGAGAGCTATTTGCATCTTTCTGGTTTCCTATGCTGCCAGAATTTTAGTGTCCAAATCTGTACCCAGGCGTGTGCCTGCTTTCTGTTTTCTAAAATCGTTGGCTTCTCTTATCTGTAGTTATTTTGCGTTCTTACCTATCTTCCTTCATTTGTTTAGTGTTGCCTTAGTGTTGAGGAGAGTTTGGAAATAAGTGCAGGTATTTAATGCTCCACACTTCTCACAGAATGCTATTTTACTTTAATACATTTTTTTTTTTAGTGTGAGGAAATTCTCCAAATATTATTAATTGCTTTTGACAATTGCTAGTCTGAACATAGGTAATCTTTCTAGATTCTAACTCAATTTTCAACTGGCAATATTTATTAGAAGCCATAGGTTCTATACACCTGTGTTTTATTATCTATAGTAATTTAAAATTCAAATTACAGTGCCTATTAATAGACATTTCGATGACATGAAAAATCTTATTAATCCTCCTCAAGATTGAATGTTTGCCGAGTAATCTGAAGGGTATATGAAGGTATATAAAACACACACACACACACACACACACACACACACACACACACAATTGATTAGGGAGAAGAAACATTGCTCATTGCAATAGTCAGAGAAGACTTAAAGAGCACAAGGATGGAGTTCAGTGGAACTGCTTAGTGGGTAAAGGTGCTTGCCACTGAGCCTGTTGCCCCGAGTTCAATCTCTGGGACCCACTTGGTAGAAGGTGAAAACCAACTTTCGGAGTTGTCACCTTCATTTCCCCATCATAGCACTAATGAGGCCTCACCCATGTATCCACAGATGTCATGTACAAGTGTTCATATGGACACTCATAAATAAATTAGGAATTTCCCTTTTGTTTTTCTTTCAAGACAGGGTTTCTCTGTTGTAACTCTGGGTGTCCTGGAGCTCAATCTATAGACCAGGCTGGCCTTGAACTCACAGAGATCTGCCTGCCTCTGCCTCCTGAGTGCTGGGATTAAAGGTGTGGGCCACCACCTCCTGGCAGCAATTTCTCACATATACTTCTCTATTTTTAAAAAGTTTCCTTAAATGTGTGTGTGTGTGTGTATGTTGTGCATATTTGCATATTCTCTTTACAAACCCCCTCTTCTTGCCCCATCCTTTCTGTTGGACTAGATTATCTTATGAAAGAATTCATGAGCAAATATATTTTTAAATTTTAAAAAATTATTCTGTGTATGGGTATTTTGCCTGTGTGCATGCAGTGCCCTTAGAAGCCAGAAGAGGGCGTCAGAATTCCCTGGAATTGTAGTTAAAGATGGCTGTTAACTGCATGCGAAAACTGGGAATTAATCTCTGGTTCTCTGAAAAAAGTAGTCAGTGTTCTTAACTGCTGAGTCTTTCTCCAGCGCCATGAGCTACTATTAACATGCAGAAATAAGACGTGCCTGCTATGATTTGTAGGCAGGTACAAATCTATGTACAAACAGATAAGCTAGGGAATGTGCGGGAGAGGAGACTGGAAGCTCGGTTTTTCTGACTGAGGGTCCTAGGCACTGGACGATGGCTGGTGGGAAGCAGGGCAAAGGGCAGCACAGAAGACAGTGTGCTGACATGCTAATCAGTTTGAGGATTTTAACCAAAACGTTTAAGAAAGGTCTTCCTCCGTCGTCACTCAGTGTAACACTCATACTGTGCGCTCCTCCATTTCCATGTGCTAATTTTACTGCTAGGCGTGTCTCTGACTAGTCTGTTGCTAGTTTTTAGGCTTTTTCTTTCTGGAACACTTTTATAGGTCTGTTGCTATCATCTTTGAGACATACTAAACAGAATTCCATAAACCGTTTAGCCACATTTTAGGCTAGGGTAGAATATTGTTTTTCTGTTTTGCCACAGTTGTGGTGTTTTCTTTGACATTTGATTCAACATGGCTGCAGGGACTCTATGAGAATCCGCTTTTCCTGAATTCTAAAGCTTCATGAGACTAATGGAATATTCAACTTGTCTGGGTAGACCTGACCTAGCAGAAAAAAAAAAAAACATTTAAAATTTTTCAAATCTGGTTATTTCAAAGATTTAAAGAATGTGGACAATGAGCAAGTGAAAAATTTACACTATATGTCTGTGACACAGAGGGTAAAAGACTAAAGGAAATGCTAACAGGGTAAACCTGAGGAACGTGGTGACATTGAGGGTAAACCTGGGCAAGATGGTGACATTTAGGGAAACAGTATCATTGTTAAGATGGAAATCTCATGAGAGATGTTCCAACATTTCCTGGACCTGGATATTTATTATCAGATTTAACGGCGTAATCAAGATGCACACAGGAAATAATCTGTGGTGCAGAGAAGGACGCAGTGACTTGGTTGTTGATTTTGCATCTTAAAATTCACGGAGGACGTACAACTAGAATGGATGATTTCTGGTTTTGAGCACTTTGAGTTTTGCTTTTTCTATCTCAAAGAAAGAACAGTTCTGTGGTGGTGATCTGATACTCCATGGGCCCAGGCCTTTTTGCCAGGCCACACTGTACAACATAAGCCTTTCTGTAGTGATGGGGATATCTTTTTTGTTTTTACTGATTATTAGGTGTTTTTCTGGTAATTCTATGAAGTAATTTTGCATCCGTATGGTATTTGTGGCTTCTTATCTTATGTTCCAGGTAGGCTCTTGAAACTGTGAATAGAGAAAATAAGACCAGGAAGAGATGGGGGTGGGGTGCTCGAGAAGCTGAGGAGCATGGGAAAGAACCAGATTCTTGAAGAAAAGGTTTTGTTGGTGGATGAGGATCAGAGTATTTTGAGCAGCGTTGATTCACAACAGGAAAAGAAGTATCTGATATGGACCAAGGGCAAGATTGAGTGTGTCACAGAAGCTCAAGGTTGGGGTCTGTAAGGGCCAAGGAAGCTTAGGACTAGAACAGGCTTTTAGCTGTCAAACACTTTTTCCTTCTCCTCTTTTCTTACTTTTAAAGAGTATTTATTTTACTCTCTGTCTGTGTCTGTTTGTGTACATGCACCCACACATGTGTATGTGTGTGTGTGTGTGTGTGTGTGTGTGTGTGTGAGGGGGGTGACTGCAGAAGCCACAAGAAGGTGTAGCTGGATTTGTAGGTGATTATAAACTGTAGACATAGGTGCTTGTAAAAAATATTTTCATTCATGGGGTTCAAGGAAGAATGGAATACAATCTTCAAAATGCAAATCTAGACCTAGAGGATTTCAGCCTCCAAGACTGAACTGACTAGCTGCCTGCTCCACAAGCCTGCTTCTTCAATCTCCTGCTTTGTGCTTCTCATTCAGCTTCTCCTACTGCTTCTACCTTGCTTCTCCTTCTGCTTCCTCTCTCAGCTCCCAGATCTCTGCTGTTTCCTTTTATATCCAGAGTGTTGGGATTAAAGGCATGTGTCACCACTGCCTTCTGGGTTGAGTTTAAAGGTGTGTGCTACTATTACCTTCTGAGTTGGCTTAAAGGCCTGTGCTATGTTAACTTCAGATATTTTGCATTAATGAAGATAATCCTATAATTCACTTCCCAGACTCCAGGTCAGTCAACCTTGCTGCCACTAGGCGAAAATCAAACTGAGAGACAGGGAGTGTTCCATACCTCTGTGTTAGTCATTGGGGAGGAACCACAGAATTCCCTTTGATTTAGCAGTAGCACAGAGGACAGGATTATCCTGACAAATATTCTTTCTGCCCTAGCGCAGCCTTGCTGCTGGATCAGAGATCAAATGTCTATCACACAGGCCCTTGAAGGTGATCCTTTCCTAGAGCAACCATGCTGCCAGATCAAGGATCAAATGTAGGTGCTAGGAACTCGACTGTCCTCTACAAGAGCAAATGCTCTTAGATCTGAGCTATCTCTCCAGTCTTTTCTTCAAATGCTGTGGAAATACTTCTTATTTCGGTATAAATGACTCCATATATTTGTATTTGTATGTTGTAATTCGTGCACTATTACTCATCTGGTAGTGTGCTATGGTGCTGCCCAGTGTGGAAGGCAGCAGGAACGAAGAGGAGAGAGGACCATAGATAGGTAAAAGAATGGAGCTTCAGAATAGTCTTCAGCTCTTCCATTCTTCCCACTCTTCTCAGCAAATTCCATGCACAGTGTTACAGATAGATTGCTATGAAAGGAGAAGTAAGTGTATTTAATTAACTATGTTTGTATGGTTTGCTTATATAAGAGAGAGGAACTTGTGCCCCACAGAATACCATTTTTCAAGAAAGGCTGCAAAACCTGATGTGAATCTCCAGTTTATTCTACTGGTTTTCTGGGAGAACTTCTTTGAAGGAAGTTTGTGAAGGGTTTTATGCCTGTTGCCTGTTGAGACCAGAAGAGGCATTGGATTTTCTGAAATTGGAGTTACAGATGGTTATGATCTGCCATGTATGGTTGCTGGGAACAGAACCCTGGTCCTTTACAAGAGTAGCAACTGCTGAGCCATCTCTCCACCCCACCTCATTTCTTCTTTAAAAATCATCTTGAAACTTAGATTAGTCACAAATAAGCTGCAATGACATACCGTAGATATGCTCCAAAGTGCCGTGCTTTCTATTACAAAATAATTTATTTTTTCTTTACCAGAGAAACATAAAGAGGCTTTCAAACTGAGAAGCTGGAGAGATGACTCAGCACCAAGAGCACTGGCTGCTCTTCCAGAGGTTCTGAGTCTAATTCCTAGCACCCACACGGCAGCTCATAACCATCTATAATGGGATCTGATACTCTCTTCTGCCATGCAAGTGTACATGCAGACAGAACAATCATATATTAAATAAATAAAACTATTTTAAAAATCAAAAATAAAATTGAGAAATAAGCACTGAGTCACTCAGAGAACAGTGTGCCAATGTCAAGGAATATTCTTTTAGTTCTTATTGTTTACAGTTATAGAGAGCTCTCGCCCATAAAAGGGTCTATTCCATTGTAAGAGTTCATATCAAAAGAGGACATGAAATGTTAATTTCATTCAGTATGAAGACTTGAATATTCTCTATTTGAAAGGAGATACCATACTGTGTTTATTTGTTGTAAAAAAAAATATGTTTTAAGAAGCTTCCCTTAATTCCTGAAATATGATTGGGATCATAAAGGGATTAATGTTCCGATAATAAAGTCATTCTGTTTGAAATAAATAATGAAAATCTTGGTTATCTGTTCAGGGGAAGAGTTGTTTATACTATGTGAATTTTAAATAAGGCCACGTCTTAGTTACTTTCTATTGCCATGCTAAGACACTATGAACAAGGCAACTTATAGAAGAAAGAGTTTATTTGTGGCTTACAGTTTCAGAGGGTTAGCATCCATCATGGTAAAGAACATGGGAGTGGGTAGGCAGGCATGGTTCCGGAGCAGTAGCTGAGAGCTTACATGTTGATCCACAAGCATGAAGCAGAGAGAGCTAACTGGAAATGATATGGGCTTTTGAGACACCAAAGCATACTCCCAGTGACACACATCTTCCAAGAGGTCATACCTCCTAATCCTTTCCCAACAATCCTCTCCAACTGGGGAGAAAACATTCAAATATATGAGGCAATGGGGACCACTCTCATTCAAACCACCATAGGCCACATGTTGCAGTGCTGTATTTCACGTCTTAGGCTGGTTTTGTAGCAGAGCCCCAGGGTATTAGAGCTCTCGTCCACTTGCTTAGGTTCCAACTTCTGAGCTCAGTGCGTTGGTTTGCAACATCTCTGTTGTTCCTGTTCTTTTGTACCAGAGGGACAGCCTTAAAACGTCCATCCCAGGACGAGTGGAATGCTCTCTCCATAGGATATGTTCATATATTTGCTGTGGATTTCTCCTTTTTGTCCAGAAAATGTTGTTTAAAATTTTTATTTTGAAATTGGTCATTTTCTCCCAAATTTTTTGTACTCATCACCTTAGTGATTAATGTAGAAGGCCCACTTTTTAAAAAGAGACTATGGAAAAATAAAATTCCCCATCCCTGCACAGTGCCCCTTCTAGGACTTTCTTCCCACCGTGACGTTCAGCTCAGTCTCGGTGATGCTTCAAGTTTGAATTTTCTAATAAGTGGTTTTATGTAGATTCTTGGCATCATTTCAAAGACGATGTAGTGAGTTCCTGTATAACCCATGCAGTTTTCTCTGTAGCTTATATCTTGGTGAGTATGGAACCTTCGCCGCAGTAGTGCGCCAGAATGTGTGTGTTGTTGATGACTAACATCCATAATTCCGTCCCTTCTTTTTTTGCTATGCCTGGGGTTCTAGAATCCCATCCCTGAAGCCACAATCACATTTATTTGTCTGGGCTGCAACAGTTTTTTTATTGATAACCTTGATAATCTTAAGGATTACTGGCTAGGGATTTTGAGATTCACGTCTCTGTTTATCTCATTAATAAACTGCTTTGGGAAGGAAGATTTCAAGGTATATTGCCATTCTGATCTTACTGTATCTGACACTACCGGTGCGACTGAGAACAGATGTTGCCAGTTTTGATCTTGGCTTGAGATGTTTTTACTTAAGCATTTTTCTGGGAATTTTAATATGGTATCCACTGAGGCTACCAGGATGCTAATGAGGGGACGGGCTTCTCTTTTTCTCTTTATTGGTGAAGTTGTGAAGCTGCTATAAGTTTCTAGGCATTGAGACACAACTATTTTGAGTGGTGGTGAAGAACATGTCTTTTTATGTGTTACAGGTGGGAATGAGATCACGGAACCAAGGTGGAGAAAGTCCATCTAACGGGCATGTGTCCTGCCCCAAGTCCTCCATCATCAGCAGCGCTGGTGATAGAAGCCCTTCAGAAGATGCCAAAAAGAACAAGGCAAATCGGAAGGAGGAGGACATCATGGCTTCTGGAACTGTCAAACGGCACCTCAAAACATCTGGGGAAAGTGAAAGAAAGACTAAGAAGAAGTCTCTGGAGCTATCCAAGGAGGACCTCATCCAGCTCCTGAGCATAATGGAAGGGGAGCTGCAGGTAGAGTTAGACTCGTTCAATGAGTGCTTCTAGTTTCCCAGCTAGAGAGTAAGGAGCCATCAACCACCCTTGGCTAGACTGTGGGTATCTTTGAGAACAGGGACCTTATATTCTTCTTTCATGTCAGCCTAGGTTTTCACTGAATAAATATTTATTTAGGGAATGACAAGTGAGAGGGTGCTGACTCTTGTCTTCCAGCTTCTCTAGAAGCATAAAGCTTCTTCATGATAATATTCAGCAATAATTTAATACAGATTCTGGGAAGATGCTCTCTGGTCCAGACAGGAGCACTGATTGAAAGATGTAGGAAAGTTAGGAATAGGGAAGTGTCATGTTGCAATTATTGCTTTTGTGTTTGTTCTAGGAGGGAGAGAGAATGGGCAAGGGAGCTAGAATCTTGCTGAATCCAGCCTTTCTGCTTCATCTCGTTTCATTTCTTTGTAACTCTCCGCCTGAGCATAGGAGTTGAAACACAGCGAGTACAATATTGCATTGTGAGGAACCCAAATGGCTTCCCAAAGCATTTCAAATCTGTTATTTCATTTGATCTTGATAAACTGTAGATATTATTACACATACCTTATAAATGAAGAAGCTGAGATTAGGAGCCACAATCTGGTTTGTCCAGATCTCATTTCAGGCCTCCTAGCTCTTGGTCCAATGATCTCTCTGCCCACCCACACCAACCTTTTCTAGCTGCCATGAGCCAGGACCATCCCCACAAGTTTGTGTTTTGGAGGATTCAGGAAACAGAATTTTTGTTTTTAAATTTGTGAGCTTAAGACAATTGTATTTCTGAAAAGAAGAATAACTCCTCCCCCAAGAACAGGATGACTTAAGAATGGAGTTATTGCTTTCCCTTTTGCTAGTTTCTTTTAGCTTGCAGGAGTCTCCAAGGGACTATTAACACCTGCATGGAGTGAAGCCTTACTTGCATCCTACTCTAAGCTAGTATAGCTTCTGTGTTCTTGTTCCCATCTGGGTGTGTGTTAAGATAAGACGGCCTCTGGGTAAAGTGAAACACAAAACTCACAAAAATGAAGTTTGAGAAACGTAAGCAAGTACAACTAAACAAAATTACATTTAAATTTCACAAAAAAAGAAAACCTTCCCAGAACACAACCACTACTAAATACTCCGTCACCACTCCTAGGAATGTAGTTGTTGTTTTGTCTATTAACATTTACTGGATATAGTTGAAGGATAACTCCGGCTTTTTAAGCCATGCCCAGGTGACACCTGATTACTGAGTAAGGTGAGAGTGTGTGTACCTTCATCAGAGCCTTTGGAAGCAACACCATCTTCTCTCCTAATTTCAGCCATGTTGGCTATTGCGAATCGGTGGCTCCTGCAGCCACTTCTTTCTGTCGAGGGCTGTTATATCATGGTGGACTCTATAAGTCCACTCGTGTTGCTTTTAGGGACATAGTGGTGCTGCCTGCCATTCTAGATTGTAAAACATGAGCGCACATTCCTGGGAACCTGAAGAAAATAAACAGATGTCTCAAACACAGATGTTTTCATTTATCTACTTGAGTACAGGATGCTTCCCTTACACATATTCCTGGGCAGTTGTAAAAAAAAAAAAAGTAAAATGTTTACAATATCATTCGTCGGGGAAAGGAGTGATGGGAAAGAGAAATGAAGGGCCTGGGACTTCAAAGAGTTCTGTGGTGATTTAAATTGCAAAGCGAATTATCCGACACACGCATGCAAAGGCACCGGTGTGCACATTTGTAAATGTACGTTTTGCAAGGTTACATTTGTTTAAGAGGAGAGTGGTCTTATATTTGGAGATGTAGAGGTGTTTTTGTAGTAGTCATTTGTCCTCTGTTAGCACCATCGCAATGGGGGAGGGGTGTGTCGTGGATAATAGTGGAAAGTTGGGCACTCCAACCCTAACTCCGAGTGGGCTGTTGAAAATGTGCTGACTGTTTGCTAAGCTTGCCAGACAGGAGAAGGGAGAGAATGTGTGAAAGGCTGGGGCTGGGCAAGGCAGGGATGTGCTCTGGGAAGTAAGTTACTGACATCTCAGGGCTGTAGGGACGGCTCAACATTCATGGAGCAATTAATGCGTTGCTTCTCAGACCTCGCCATGGGCTGGCTGTATGTGATAAAAACTCTCATACTCTAGAGATTACATCCCATGGTTCATATGATATTGGGACTACAATGCAAACTGGAGATGGCTTACTCACTCTATCTCCTTCGTATTACAAACAGTTATGCCCCTGGCCCGAGGAGGGTCAGCTCTCTAGTCATAGCTGCTATAGATCTAAATTCTTCATCTTACAAGCAGTCCAACATCCTCCCATCTTGTCTCGTGTATTCTGGGAATGTTCACAGACGGTTGGACTTCACTGTCTTTATATTTACTCTTGGTATCCAGAATTTCCTCTACCTAAACTCACAAACCAAAAATATTGCATGGAGAGATATATTTCAAGCAAGACAAATTGAAGAATCCCTTTTCATCAGGGGGATGGAGTGAAATCAGAGCCTGGAGTTTGGTGTGTTGCAAATATTAAAAATGGGGCCAGTAGAGACGCCATGTGCTGGGTACTGTGCAGGTCTGGAGGCCAGTGTTCACTGCTCGGTGGCTGCTGTTCACTGAGGTGCTGTAACTAGGAAGCCTTGGGGGTGGAAATCACATCTATAGGCCAAAGGAAGAAGCATGGTATACAGAAAAATGTGCTAAAGGAGACAACACAAAGACAAGACGAAAACCGTTAAATGGCGTCTCCCAGGCTGTTCATTGCCACAGCTGAGCAGATGTAAGCCTGTGGTGTCAGCAGCAGGACTGGCCAGTGTTGCTGGCATCGAGGCCGCCAGGGTGGATTTTGTTATTACAGTTCTGTCCTTGACTGTTTCCAGTAACACGTGCTTTCTAATAAATTGGAACATTTATACTCTCTGGGTGAAAAACTAGTTACATATTTCCCAGACTGAGCTGAAAGCAATGAAACTGTACACCCAGACCATTGTTTGGCCACCATGATTCATTTCTCCTTGTATTTATTCTAAAATAGCGCTTTTAAGAATCCAGTCAACTTGGCTGTACTAAAACCAACAGAACTTCAAAGGAGTACTCTCTTCATAAAAACCGCAATACAAAAGACTTGGCAAAAGTACATTCTTGTAAAGTAAGTAAAAAACAAGACATAAATACATTCTTTTCCTTGATTCAAAAACGCATTTTATATTGTACATTCCCTTGGTGTATCTATTTCAATACATTTTAGGGAGGAAGCCCTTCAAATTCGGTCTCATTCGTCATTTCTCCCTTTGTTGTTATGTTTTATTCAGAAACATAAAGAAAACTAAATAACACAATTAGATAATTTATCAGAGTTCCATTGGCTTTGGAGTTCTGCAGGCTAAGTCACACACATCAATCTCTAACCCTGGGCAATTGACAGAAGGTGATATATCTCAAGCATGGTTGATGACACAGTCTAATATGCGCAAGGTCTTTAGTTCCCTCTACTCTGCCCTTTTGGAATGTCTGCCATTTTCCTTAATATTGTTCACTGGCTCATCTTTACTTCTCCATCTTTTGGAGAGAATCATGTTCTCCACACTTCTTCCTCCCTAGGCAGTTCATTCATCCTTAGAACTTTAACTAGCAATCAACCAGTTAGTCGTGGGTTTGCAGTTCTTGAGGAATGTTACTAAGGGTGAGGTCAAAATGCTCAGGACACTCCGAATTTATAATCCTCGTCTGAGCTGAGAGCAGAGAGATCCATCAGTCAAAGAGAGAGCTTTGCTTGGGAAGGGCTGGAGCTCTCCTTTGCTTTCTGAATTAAATCACTGGGAACATTTTCCAGAATGATCCCAGCAATTCCAAGGCTATGGCCAGTAGAGGAGAGACAGGGGAGGGAGCTTAAAGAAATAGAGAGTCATGTCTATCAGAAATCTTGGAATTTAGAGAAAAAAATGGTAAAAGTTAATTTAAATCAGAAATACACACTCACACATAGTAAGGCAGGGACACTAATTTCTTTCCTCTTAGCTGAGCAGTAAAACATGTTTCACGCATCAAAGGGCATTAGAATACACATGTTAACTTCTTTATTTGAAATCGCCCCATTCCTTTTCTCTACTTTGAGCTTTAAGAGACATAAAGAGTGTGGCTTGACTTCTAAATCCTACAGAAAATGTGGTAGAGTTTCAAAGACTTGCTGCTTGGCCCTGGGATGTTGACTCTGGGAGTCCGTTCAGTCCCTGATGTGCGAAGGGGGATTTCCTGCCTTGTAGCGTGATTGTCATTACTAAACTTGGCTGATATAGATGTTACTTGGACAAGTTTGAATGAGGAAAGCAGAGAAAGGATAGTAGCTGGAGAGGAAAACACATGAGGGAAGGTTTTCAGTGATTAAAAGACTTCACTGTATTGATAGGTTAAGAGGTCACAGGACCAGAAAGGAGCAGAGCCAAGGATATAGGCAGAGAAAGGATTGTTGATGACAGAATCTTGGAGGCGTCAGAGACAGGGAATCAAAGTCATGGTTTTGAGAGCTGACTGGGATCTGGATCTTGAAATGGAAGAACACCCGCAATCTGTGAAAAGAGGAAGAAAGATTTGCAGCTCAAATCTTTCATTTGAGGCAGGCAGTTGAAGGAGCATCCTGACAGGCTTGCAGTTCTCATTCAAGTGAAGTGATATCCTCCATCCCACTGAGAGGTGATGTGGGCTAATCAGTGGTCCTGAGGTAGATCCCATGCATGTGGAATGCACTGCCCCAGGTGGGGGTGAGGTGTTAGAGAAAGATTGTCATGGATTATGTGGTCACCCGCGAGTAGAGTCTAGAGTTGTTCAGGAAATAGGATGGAATTTGCAGTCATAACTGGCTTTGGGGTTTTTGTTTGTTTGTTTGTTTTTTAAGGATAAACAGTTAATGGTGTTGAATTTAGGGTTAAAATAACAGAACAGGAAAGTAGAGAGTGAGTAAAGAGTACCCAAAAGGAGGAAGAGCTATTGGGTTGAATGAGTGGGCCAACAGAGAATGATCAAGAAAAGTCCAGAAAGACTGGAGATTAGCTTGTTTGCACATAGGATTTTGATGGGGTACTGACTTTACTAACATGGGGTTTTGATTGTGGTCTTGGAAATAGCAGTGAAGGGAGTTGGAGTCAGTGGTATGAAGGAATCGAGAAGTTAGATATTGACTAAACCTCCCATTACATGTTGAAACCTAGGATGAAGGCAGATTTGGACGGAGAACAAGTCTGTATCATTGGTCAAATATGAGAGCTGGGGATTAGGAGGTCAGCAGATGGCCGTGCAGACAGCCTTGGCCAGAATACTCCTTTTGATTATGTCATTCTGTTGCTTAAGAATTTGCATGACAGCCTTAGACTTTATTAGATTGAAATCAAAATCGCACAGGCTGGTTGGTAGAATCTGTTAACTGTCTACCACTTAGCTATGAAAAGTTATTTTTTAGTGTTTCTTTAAGTGGTCATTCCCTTCCAAAAAGGCAGGCTGGACACTCGTCCACAACTCTGACCCGCATTCACACATACAAACTTAAACACTATCGCCATTCTAAGGGGAATTTATCTTATATTTCTTTTACACTGAGAATACTTGCAAGAAAAAATTCGGTCTCTTTTGGGAAATTCTAGTGTTTTGTCTTGTATGGTTTTTTTTTTTTTAACCGGTTTATGTGTCTTTAGAGACCAACCAAAAATTTGCCTCCCTTGTGAAATCTCTTAAAATTCCTACCCCCAACAGTTGCTGTTCTTGTGCTCTGAAGTCCTGCATGAGTTAATGTATGGATCGTAGCATCTCATCCATACACACCCCACAAGTATTGTATAGTCTTACATTGTGTTGCAAAAACAAAACAAAACAACAACAGCAAAAACTTTAAAGACAGGAATGGAAAGGGGCTGGGCATATATCGTCATTGTTAGTCTGTTGGTGACTGATACTCTCAAAATATTTTAATATTTATGCACCCTGTGAAACATTCCTAAGATCAATTTTTGATGTGTATGTGCATACATGTTCATGTGTGTGCATGCGTAAATGTCTGTGTGTTGTATGTGCATATGTGTGTGTGTTCATGCAAGAACTTTTCCAAGTGAGCTATCTCTCCAGCCCTAAATCGGTGTTTCAATGTCTTCAAAAACATTTGAATTATATTCCATATAAGTAACATATACAAAATCATGTTATTATTGAATGAATGGTAACAGTCATAAATATTTGCAATGATATTTTTTACCACACATACTATGATTCCAGGGTTGTTTGGGGTTGTTGTTTTGTTGTGTTTTTTTAATCTTCCTTTTAAATTACATGTATGTGTTTGTGTGCAAGCACATGAGTGTAGGTGCCTGAGGTCTTGGATCCCATGGAGCTGGAGTGCCATTGTGAACCACCTGATGCCACGAGGGTGCTGAGAAGTTCATTCCGGCTCCCTGCAGCTCTGTGCACTATTAACTGCTGATTCACTCCTCCAGACCCCTCTTTGTCATCTTTAAAAAGAGCTGTCATACTCCACTGGAGACGAGGCTATTCAGCTCAGATGGAATCGCTTAGTGCAGCCAACCACAATAGGTTTGTCTCAAAGGGGTGCAGTGCATCACCTTTTCTTTGACGATAGCTTTTCTTCCCCTAAATGAGTTCCATTTGTCACAAGGTACAGCCCTGTAGAATCTCTGCACCTCTGAAGTGCTGGATTTCAGTTATTCTTTCTGGCTTTTTAACTCGATGACTCACCTGCTCTCAATCTGCTTCATCTTTAGACTCTCAGGGCTGAGGTCACCTTGAGCAAGGCGCCCAGTGAAATCTCACACCGATGACATGATCAGTGTGCTGGGAATGGCATGTCTTTGCTGAGTTTAGAAGGTGGCAAAAGGCAGGCTGCTTTCTGATTAAAATCAAGACCAGATCTGACCTTCTGTTGGCTCCAAAGCCGCAGAATCTTGTGGCAGTATTGTCTACATTTTGACAAAGGGCTCTACTGTCTGGTTTTCACTGTTTGTGGCATTCCTAATAGAATCAGAGTCTGCAGTGAGAACAATGTGCTCACTGGCAGTACAGGGCAGAACTTTGGTTTTATTGAGAAGTGTGGGGGAAAACATATTAATAAAGAAAAGCTCCCACAACATATTTTTATTGTTTGGTGCGATCTGAACGTGAGAAATCATTCTGTAGGAGGACTCAGTTAAAGACAGAGACAACTCCTTTCTGGCTGCAACCTGCTCTTCTCTCAGTGAAAATGATCTCAGTCATTCCAGTGAGAAAACTCTGTTCAAATATTCCAATTATCTTCGTACACATTCCTAGTTATTTGTTGTGTATGTGCATTTGTTGTATGGAGCTAATTTTAAGTAAAATCAGGGTCTATGCAGGTGTTGGAAGGAACACATCAAGTAGATTTGAAGCCTAACAGAGTCCTGATTTTAGAATGGCCTCCAGGGGAGACATCAAGTACACATCTGTAGTGCCAGGTCTGAAACTAATGCAAGAGCTAGACCTGTGCTACTCACTGGAACTTCTGATGAGAAAGGAATGTTCTATACTCGCCCTGATCTGTATGGTAGTTGCTAGCCATATGTGGCTTGTAGTTACTTGAAATGAGGCTAACTGGGCTGAGAAGTTGAGTTTTGACTATTGCTAACTCTCTCTCTCTCTCTCTCTCTCTATATATATATATATATATATACATATATATATATATACACACACACACACACACACACACACACACATATATATTTTATTGTGTGAACACACATGTGACTGTGTTGAGGTTTGTTCACATGAGTGCAGTGTCTGTGGAAGACAGAAGAGGGTGTTTTGTTTCCATATTACAACAAATGAATGACGTGTGAGGTAGCAAAGGAAAAAAGAAAACTAATATGTGTCGTGTCCCTTTGTCCTCCTTTTGCTGACTGATACAGCAGGAACCTCACTATTTAATGGTCACCCTTCCCTTCTGGGTGACTTGAGGAGCAGACAGGCTCAGAGGCTCAATCAGACTTCTGACGGACTCCAAAACCAGTGCTCTTTTCCCTCACAACACTTCCCTGAAAACTGGGGCATTATACTCTTTTCTTAATTGCCTTTTTAAAATTCTACTTTGTACTAAATACTGACTGCTAATGATTTTAAATTACACCGAATCACCATATTGCATGCCAAAGAAAACAACGAATCGCTGCTGCTTTAGCAGTCCAAGTTGAAAAGCAAACACTGGAAAAAGAGACATATAGATAAGGAGAAGAGGCATAAATTATCTACAACAGGATTTTTTCCATATAAAACACTTTTTTAATTTGTTGGAGTTCAAACTCTGGCTGACGTTTTTGGCCTCTAATTCATATTTTGAAGTGAGGTTACAGTTTCCTTCATCTGTATCTCAACTGCATCTTGCTCTTTTTTTTCCCCCTGTCTCTTAGCAATTAGAAATTTAATCACCTGAATAGTTTGCACCAGTGTCAGTTTGTAGTTGGTGATTTAAAACACCAAAGGAAAGAAGAGCATTTCTGTCTGGGATATTTTTCTGGTTTACATCAATACATCATATGAAATATTTCTAATTAGGGAAGCAGGAGAGCAAGAGGTGGTAGAAGGCAGGTGTGGTTAAAGCATGGCATGTACATGGTCAGAAATGTCACAGCGAGATCCATTAGTTTAGATGATTACTATGTGTTAATACTTAATATTAAAGATGAAATTTGTTGAGCTCAGAGATGGCTCAAAGAAAGGCTTTGCTGGCAAGCCTGGTGGCTTGAGTTGGAGTCCCAGGATCTACCTGGTGTGTGTGCACGTGACTGTGTGTGCACACACACATACAAGAAAATACATTTTTTCTTTTAAAAAATTGTTAGTTCTTTGATAGTTCCATGCAATATATTTTATTAATACTCAGTCCCCCAAACTCTTCCCTGGTTCATCCCCCCTCTCTAGTCACTCATCTTTGTATTGTTTTAATCCTTCAAGATTTTTTTGTGCTGCCCATACATTCTGGGATGTGTGGTCATCCGCTGAAGAGTCGTCGACTTAACAAGGGCTGCACTCTTAGAGGAAGCTGTCTCTCCCTCCCAGAAGCTACTGATTGCCCAGAGCTTCACGACTTGTGGTCAGACTGTGTGCCTAACCCCTCTCTCCCGGCTGGGATTTGGTCTGTCTTGCCCAGGTTTTATACAAGCTGTCACAACTGCTGTGAGTTCATGTGTGCAGCTGCCCTGCTGTGTCTGGAAGATTATGTTTCCCTGAAGTCCCTGGCACTTAGCACTCTTTCTGCCTGTTTTCTACAATGATCCCCGAGTCTTGAGATGGGGTTACAGTATACATGTTCTCTTCAGGGCTAAGTGTTCTATAGTCTCTTCGTTGTAATAAAAAGTTTTCAAATGAAATTTGTTGACTTTAAAAGCAGAATAAAATGTATAGACTAGGGATGTAGGTAGACCAGGCACTTAGCAAGTGTAAGGCCCTGGATTTGATCCAAACACCATCAAAAAATAAAAGCAAATAGCAGCGCATTGGCACCACCTATGTGTAAATCTTGACTCTGTATATGGAGGGATGTGCTAGTCTTTAATCTCTTTTATTCCCTTTGAGCTTCTTGGGAACCAGAGTAGATAAAGACAGTAGGTAAAGGGTGGTTCAGTCTTTGGTACTTTCTCTTATTTTTCCGTTTCTCCTCCCATTGATCGGCAGGAGACCTCTCGGGGTGCTAGGGTGAAGGAAGACAGTGCACACAGTATTTGTCTTTGCAGAGATAACAGGTCTAATTGGGATTAAAATTGAACTTCACAAATACCATGTCAACCAGTAACAGACCAGCCTCGAAGCTGTGAAAGATTCAAAGCCATAGCTATCATCACGAGATTTTTTTATTCAACTTGTAAATGTTTAAGAGGAGAAGCAAAGCACTGATAAGAACTGCTGAAGTAGTTTCAACCAGATAGTTGAGACTAATAAAGAAAGAAGGGCATAAACTCTGAATTAAGAGGACTATTGTGGAGATATAGAAATGCTTAGCAGTTAAGGGAGTGTGCTGTTCTTACAGGGCACCCAGGTGTGGTTCCCAGCACCCATTTACGGTGGCTGCGAGCCACCTATAACCACAATTCTGGGGATGCAAAGCCCTCTTCTGGCCTCCTTGGGTACCTGCATGCACATGGCATATATAGACACATACATATAAAATAGCCAAGAAAAATATTTTTCAAAAAAAAAATATTTATCACCTGGGGTTTTCAGTTCACATGTAGTTCTATCTGTAGAACAGTCCTGTACACCAACAATGCAAATGTATGCCTTCTCAGAGCAGGTCAGGATTTCTATCTTCCTTTCCAAACTGCAACTGTTAATATCTAGAAATGCTTGCTCTGATGTTAAATGCTTCCTGGTCAAGGGCCTGAAAGGAAACTATGTGCACCAATTAATCATAGTGGACCCTGTTCTCTCCCACATCTCAGAATCAGCAATGAGGAGAGCATATTTGTAAGTTCATAATCCACTGGGAATTATCTAAAAATGTTATTTTTATTATTGTGTATGTGTGCATATACAGGAGCTCAGGTCACCAGATTAATGTGGCATACATACATTATATGTTTGTTTTGTCTTGTGTGCAAATCAGTCTCTGTTGGTTAAATCCTCAAACACGGAACTGATGACTCCAAGGTATATAAGTTTGTGGTCTTTTGCTCACTTGCCTTGAATAGTTCTCTTTTTCTCCACATTTTTTTTTTTTTGCCAATAAACACTGCTGACTGTTATTTTATCAATTAGATGTTTTATTTCCTTTGCCAATTTGGTAGATGGAATGGGTAGTTCCACATAGTTTTAATCTACACTTATGAATGAAGTTGAGCATCTTTTCAAATGTTCTTAGAGATTCTTTCTTTCCATTTGTTTATTCTCTTTGATCTTTTCAAATTTTTATTTTTTACATTAATAAGTGTTCTTTTTAGAGCAGTTAGCTTTTTCTGACATGAGCAGCAAGTCAAATATTTTCTCTGTAATTTTTATTTTGCTTTTGGAACATTTCTTACTGTGTGGAATTTATAATAACTATTGTTAGTCAGACATCAATCTTTCCATTTATGGCTCTGATAAAGATCAAAATTAGATTCCCGTTCTTAGACTATGAAAATAATTGTTTTCGAATTTTACTTGTAGCATTTATTAATACCACTGTAGTCTTCCTTCTTAAGTATTTAATCCATCTAGGACTCACCTTAGTTCCAAGCCTATTACTTTACTCTTCTGTACCTGGCTATTGTGGCAGCTGGGAATTTGTCAGGACAATTGAAAGCACACTACATACTGAAAAAGAAAGGAGTTAGTAAAGGCATTTGGTCACATGGATGTTAGCAGGCTGAAAGAGTATAAAAGAAAATGCTGAGGGAACCTGACTGCAAGAATGTGGGTACAGGAGAAGCTGGGTAAAATCATAGAGGAAACATTCAGGTTCAGAAAAGAGGTATGAAGAGAATTATGGCACAAGATGCTAGAGAGATGAGGTAGAATCAGGAGAGGAGCCTGGGAATGAATGGTTCAAGAGGTCGGAAAGAAACTAGCGCATGGTCCCAGCATCCAAGTTTTCACTTCGAAGGGAAGGCTTAAAAGAATTTCTTTGCTGGAGCAAGGAAAATGGAGGATGATAATTGACCACTGCAGTAAGCAAGAGGGACATCATGCTTGCCTTTATAAGAGGCTTCAGGGGAGCCACTGGAGCACAGTCCTGGTGAGAAGTTCAAACTAATCTTGACAAGTAAGTCCTGGACCAAGTGCAAGCTGTTCTTTTCAGTGGGTTTCTTGTAAAGGAAAAGAGAAAGATGAAGTGAGTTCTGTGGAGGAAGTGGAGTTGCAGAGGGTCTTGTTCTGAAGGAAAAATAACTACATGTTTGTATGCTTTTATAGTTCAAAGATTTGTGTGTTAAAGATTAGTCCTTATCAAAGAAATCTCTCATTCAGTGTATGGAGACCATAACAGAAAACCACAACTGAACACAATGCAGAGATCAATGGGTCATGGGGAGCACAGCTCCAGTGGGTATGTTTACATCACAGCTCCCACATCTATGGCTTAGGGAATGAGAACATCACAGAAGAGAGGCCAGAAAGAGTGTAAGAGCCAGAAAGGCCGTGAAAGTCTCTCCTATAAATGGCTACATAAAACAATGGCAGTATCAGTGGGCGTATTAAGTCAATGGGGGAATTTTCATGTGGTCCCATTTCTAGACAAAGAACTACAAGCAACTAATGACTACTGGAGAAGGAGAATTAGCGTCTTCCATTGATGAGCCCCCTTACTGGCTATTGAAAAAAGGTGGAAACTTTAGGAATTGAGGCTCATTGAAGAAAATAGCTTTCTGAGAGATGTAGCCCTTGAAGAGGACAGTGGCACATAAACCATCTTTTTTTTGTTTGTTTGTTTGTTTCTTGGCTGCCAGGAAGTAGGTAGTTTTTCTGTGCTACATGCTTCTGCCAAGGTATACAGCCTCACCACAGACCTGAGAGCTACTGGGCAAAGACCATGAGCTTCTGAAACCAAAACAAATCTCTCCTCCTTCATTCTTACCTTCTCAAATTTTCTGCCACAGCAAGGGAAAGCTGACACATATCCATGCTGAGAATGAGCTGGTACAGAAGGAACACTGATGCAGGTGATGGGCTCAATAGTTGCGAGAGGACTGGCCCCAGTGGACAAGGTGAGAAGCTGGCCGTGGCAATTTGATTCTTCATGTAGGACGTGAGCTTTATGAGCTAAGATACAGCAGAATATGAGGTGGTAGAGGATTGCTGATGTTTATTTCCAACTGTTTTAGTTTTTCGGTAAACTGGGCTGTAAGGGGACATATGTGTGAACGATTTGATAAGTGAGAAGTTAGAATATAAAAGTATGTGAGCGTGGTAGAGAACTACAGTAATGATTTGTTGGTAGCATCAGCTGGCCAGTTAAGGCTACTGACCATGAACGTAAAATGAGATCAGTTGGTGTGATGATTTTTGCCGTAGGTAGAGATGTGAGCCTTAGAGGATGTAGCTTTAAACAAGGCTGTCTGTAGTTGGACCTAGAGAGTACAATCAAGTGAGGGAAGGAGCTGGAAAATGAAGATGTCTGTAGTGGAACCTTAGGCTAGATGAGGAGGAAGATTGGCATTGGGAAAGGGAGCATTAAAGCAGAGAGAGGGTGGGAAAGTCAATGGTTTATAGATTCGTTATCAAAGATTGGTAGAGTTAAGGTTCCAGAGAGGATCAATGGCGAATAGCTGAGATGGTGGTACAGACTTGAAACTATAGGTGGCTACTGTTTGTAATACCAAAGAACTAGATGATCACTATAGAAGTACTTACTGGCTGAGGTAGTATACAGATAGATCATTAGAACAGAGGGTTCAGGGACCATGATGGTCAGAGTGTAGCTGGCCCCATGAAAATGAGGGTTCTAAAAGACATTGTATCTCTCATTTTGGACAGTGGATCCAAGGAATTGTAATTTCCTTGGAATCTCATTTTGGGAGAAGACTAAGGCAAAGTCCAGAGCAGTAAAGAGATTTATTACTTGTCAGATGACCTTGCAGAAGAGATTGGAACCTAAACAATGATGGGAAAGTGGCAGGCAGGACCACGCATTGGTCATACTGGTTAGCTCTGTGTTACTCTGGCCCTCTACTTAAATCTAAACCCCACGCCAGGACCCTGAAGACGGACTTGAGGGGTGTCACTGAATTTCTTTGTCCTCCTTTCCAATGTGGCCACATTGAACAAATCCCCTTTTCCTGACTTTCACCTGTAATTTGGCTTTTTAAATTTGGTTTATTAAGAATGGATGATGGAGCTTGGTTTGTTAGGGCAGCCAGAGCATTGGCTCTGAGCCTAACAATTCTGGTAAGGAGAATATGCGAGTGATCATCAAAGGGAATTATAGACTCATCCAGAAACTTGCCAGTAATCCAGAAGCTATGGCTTGAAGGAAGGAGAGTGAAAAACCTAGGAGGAATGAATGCAATGAGGGGAAAGGAAATGACTTTGGTTTAAATTACTTATTTGATGACATGGTGATCAATGATAGGATATTACAGACATGAGAGAATGATCTGGAGCAGAGATCATGAGCAAGAAGAAAAGCTTTACCACATCCAAACTCATTGGAACAAGGAGAGTTACGAAACCATGCACTTCTGAACTATGGGGCAAGTGGAGTGGACATTAGTGTGTTCTCCTTGCGCAGTGGTCCCATGCTTAGCAGTTCAATAACTTCTAGAGGCATAAGTCAGGCCTCTGCACTCACACACACTCATGTGTGTGTGCCTGTGCTCCCTCCCTCTCCCTCCTTCCCTCTCTCTCTCTCTCTCTCTGTATTTTTAAAGATTGTTTATTTCAAAGCACTGCGAAATTTGAATAATCACTGCCCTAAACCAATGAAGTGAAAAGGACATTCTCAGAAGACTTGATAAATAAATGAGAATTTTCTTGTAGTTAAATGAGGATTTTCTTGTAGTTGAGTGTGAGTCTCAGAGAACACTGATGAAAATTTTATGATGACAGGAAAGATACATGAGCAGAAATGATGATGATAGGGAGAGACACGGGCAGGTTTTGAGTTTGGAAGTGAGGGTGAGTTTTGTGCTTTATCAGTTCCCCCAAGTACCAACAGTCAATCCTCTTTGGCAGCTGCAGTATCAGCAGGACGTGAATATTTCTTTCATTCGTGGCTTTGGTGAATTCTTTGGAGATACAGTTAGAGGAGCAATGCCAGATACTGATGAAGAAATGATTCCAAAATGGTTTACTGTGGCTTAGTCGTCTTGGAACCTTTAGAATTGATCCCTGTGAGTGTGACATCATGCCACTGGGACTTGAGCTAGAACAGGTGTGTCCACATTGTTCAGCTCCTTGAGCCAGAGTAGCTCCTTGGATTAAGCATGTGCAAAGCGTGTCAGCAGAAAGAGCGGATTCATACTCCATACTTGTTAGACTTTAAGGTCATGGAGAAATGTGAAAAGCATTTAGGAATATTCTCATAATGTTAGTAACCAGACTGGCCACTGTTGAACACGAAATGATGAATTCAGTGCTGAGAAATCTGGCAGTGCCGGCTGACTGACCTCACCCACCTGCCTATTCTATTTAGTCATCACCAGGATGCTTTGATCTGACCACTCACTTATGGATGACAAAGTGCTATGCTGACAGCTCAGATAAGGCTCCTGACCACAGAATCTCAGCAGAGGTTGGTGCATATCAATTGTCTGAGGCAATAATGCTTGGCAACTCCGAGAGTGCAGATAAGCATTGGTGTTTGTAATAAACCAAGGAGACTCTGGGCCATTTTGTTAATTCTATCATAACCTAGAAATCTCTTTTCCTGGAAGCTCTCAACTATGAGGATAAATTTTCGCTAGTGGTTCTTGGTCATTTGTTTTGAAAAGAAAAGATGCATTGGCCATATTAGAGTAGCTAGTACGACAGGCATTTCCAACATCAGAATCAATGTCATGCTGCCCTGTACAGCTTAAGTTTAATTTATTATGGAAAAAAAAATATCCAAAGGGACTACAAGACATGAGACCACGGCGGTGAACATGCCTAACCTGACTGCTCCTATTTTGGATGATGGATGATTGGAAGTAGCTACTCACAAGCTTATAACAAAATCAAGTTTTCCAACATCTTTCCCCAGGAAGGCCGTTAAACCTACCAGACAGCTCTTAGTTAACTGTGGGGAGTTCATATGGAAAGAAAGTAATACTTTATATACTCACACACCTGAAAATTAAGGTTAAAATGATGAATTAAATATTTGATCCCTTTGACTGTATTCTTATTTCTAATGGACAAAAAAAAAATATATTTGAATACCCTGTGACATTTTAGTGAAATGCCAGTTAATTTTTTGATGATGTTGACTTTATGGTCATAGATTGCCATTGACATATATACAAAGATTTTCTGGTGTACCCAAATAGTATTCAAATGTATAAAATATTGATTTATCACAAAGATTGCTCACCTTACATTTTAAAAATTAATTGGTCAGCATATAAATTAATTACAGCTTGAGATTGTTGCTGTGTTTTTTACTAATAATTTAACATAATAGAACTCTCTGGTCTAAGAATGAGGCTCAAGTTGTGATTTTTAATGAAAAATCAATTAGTTGCATTATTTGAGAAAATTATTGACTTCTCTGAACCTTTGTCTCTTATTTTTAAGAAATATAGATCTGTCTGGCACTGGTGGCACACACCTTTAATCCCAACACTCTGGAGTTAGAGGCAGGGAGATCTCTGTGAGTTCCAGGCCAGTCTGGTCTACAGAGTGAGTTCCAGGAAAGTCAAGAAAGAAAGAAAGGAAGGAAGAAAGGAAGGAAGGAAAGAAGGAAGGAAGGAAGGAAGGAAGGAAGGAAGGAAGGAAGGAAGGAAGAAAGGAAGAAAGGGAGGGAGGGAGAAAAGAAGGAAGGGAGAAAGGAAGTAAGGGAGAAAGGAAGAAAAAGCCGAAAAAGAGAAAGAAAGAAAGAAGAAAAAAAGAAAAATAGTTTTGTCCTTGGGGCTGGGGAGATGGTTCAGTGATTAAGAGGATATTCCATTTTTCCAGGGGACCAAAATTCAAGTCCCAACATCACATTGGATGGTTCACAACCACTTCAGCTCCAAGGGTCCAATGGCTCTGGACCCAGAGAATATCCTCACTCATATGTACATATCTGTACACAGATGGACACACACACACATACACACACACACACACACACAGTTAAAATATATTAAAAATAAATTATAGTTATTTATTATTTTAAAGTTCCATAACTACAGAAATCAGTTGGCCTTCTAAGAAGCCACGTAGGTTACAAAACTACAACAACATTTAACAACAAAAACTGGAATTCAGGTTTAGCATTCCTGGTGAGTTATCAATTATTGTGTACTCCAGAATTTTCCTTCCACTCTTAACTTCTAAAAGGTGCTTTGATGATAATTAGCTGTAGAAGTTGCTTTCCCAAATCTCTCTCCTAGTTGTAAAGTCATATGAGAATGGAAATGTCTGTTCTGCTTTTAGCTAGCAGAATGTCTTGCACACTGCTGCTAAGTGAATGAATTAGTGAATAGAATGAAGATAGGGAGAAGGGAGAAAGCAAAGCGACTAGAAGGGAGGGAAGAGGGATAGGAGATTGCTAAATGCTCTCTCAATGGTGGCGGGAAGTAGAGGAAAGGTTAGAGGTAGGTTGTTTCCCCCCTCAATTGTTATGGTTGTTGTTCTTGGTGGTAGTGGTGGTGGTGTTTGTTTGTTTGAGACAGGGTGTTTCAATGTAGGCCTGGTTATCTTGGAACTTGCTTTGGAGACCAACCAAGATGGCCCCTGCCTGCCTCTGCCTCTGCCTCTGCCTCTCCTCTGCCTCTGCCTCTGCCTCTGCCTCTGCCTCTGCCTCTGCCTCTGCCTCTGCCTCTGCCTCTGCCTCTGCCTCTGCCTCTGCCTCTCCTCTGCCTCTGCCTCTGCCTCTGCCTCTGCCTCTGCCTCTGCCTCTGCTTCTCAAGTGCTGGGATTAAATGTATGTGCCACCATGCCCAGCCAGTCTCCCAAATTTTATCCAGAGAGAAAGGTAGAACAAATTACAGAAATGTTGGAAAATATTTCATTACTACACTCAAATTACATTAAAGATCTTTATTTCAAACATATTTAGCATGTGGAGCTCAAGACCAACCTAACCACATATCTGATTCTTCCCTTGGGGGGAAAAAGTTATACTAGAATGTGATCTAAATTTTGGTTTATAGATTCAGGAAAGGAAACAAATTGAGAAAACTGAAAAGAGACCCAGTTGAGAAAGAGGTATATAAAAATAGAGGGTTAAAAAGAAATAAGTATGGCAAAAAATGAGTATTAGCATTGATTTCTTTTAGTCTTCTTGGCCCCTCCATCTATTATTGAATTAAAAAGTAAATAAAACGAGAGACTGAAGAGATGCGTCTGTGCTGCTCTTACAGAGGACCAGAGTTTGGTTTCTGGCACTCATATGTGGTAGCTCAATCACCTACCACTCCAGGTCTGGGAGATTCAACACCCTCTTTTGTACTCTGTGGGCACCTGCACACATGTACACACACACACACACACACACACACATGTCTTTAAAAACAATTAAATAGCAGGTCTGGGGCAATAGTTTGGTGATAGTACACTTGCCCTAAATTCAATACGTAAATTCAGTACGATAGATAGATAGATAGATAGATAGATAGGTAGGCAGATGATAGGTAGATATTTGAGAGGTTCTAAAAGACATACGCGTATAGAGACTCACAGGATTTGATATTAAAGAGTGCCGGCTTTGCCAGACAGTGGTGGCACACATCTTTAATCCCAGAACTTGGGAAGCAGAGGCAGGCAGATCTCTGTGAGTTTGAGGACAGCCTGTTCTACAGAGTGAGTTCCAGGACAGCCAGAGTTCCAACAGAGAAACACTGTCTTGAAAAAACAGAAGAGGAGGAAGGGAACAGCTCTGAAGTTAGATTGCCTAGATTTGTATCTTGAAGCCGCCATTTATTACTTGTGTGACTTTGGGCAAATTATCAATCTTTTCTGTACAGGCCTCAAATCCTTTATTTACATAGTGACGATCACAGTAGTGTTTATGTGATGTTGTGAGATTACATTTGCACAACACTGCGAACACTTCCCAGCATATAACATCAGGAATTGGTGAGGAGAAAATGTGTGTGTTGCTGCTCTAATTATGTATCTATAGAAACAATTTCTGGATTCATCTACCTCAAGTTGTTAATATAATTTTCCCTTGTGAGTGGATTTGGAGGATGTTTTATGTTTATCTTTCACTTTTTCTTTAACCACATCTGTAATGTTGATTTTGGTTACATGTATTACATCATAGTTTTAAATCTTTAAAAATGTGAATCATAGATCTAAATGTCTAAAGCACAATTCAAACTAATTAATTAATGCTAATTTCTTTTGGTGGGGGGGCAATATATTAATGTATTTTTCAAAAGCAATGGTCTAAGTCAACTCTTCTGAGTTGCACAGAACTTTACCCCCAGGATTTCCATCGAAGTTGAAAAACTGAAACTCCTATCACTCACCTATGAAGAGAGAGCTAGAGTTGACCACATACCGTGATTCCATCTGAACCTGTCCACCACTTTCTGCCATCTACAGTGCCATCTGATTCCCACAATGCCCCAGTTGTAGAGACAAGTGACAGTTCATTTACATAACCTTGAAAACCAGCAGCAAAGCAAAGAGGAACCATCTTTCAGTGAACTGGCTAATTTGTTTTGTATCTGTATAAAAACATGTGAGAACTCTCCTAATACACCATTATTGTTCAGGCATTTTCTCATCTGTGTAAGGTTTAAACATGTTAATGTATTATGCTTTTGTGGCTGATAAGCCAACTTTTCCACCTTATGGATGATTAACTTCATTAGCTTTGGTTGAGATCTCATTCTTCTGGTTGTGGATACATGAGTTCCCCCAGAATCTATTCAGTAATTGAGATGCATTCCTGTAACACTTGAGACTAAGCCCTAAAAGCAGTGCTTTGTGTCCTCAATCTACAGCGACCTTTGGAGTTTGTTGCCCATTGAACGGGGGGGGGGGTCTTCCTTGTGAAATCATAGAATAGTGCCCCAGTTCACTCTCTGTTACTTGATATAACCAAACAAAAATACCATTATCAGTGTCTGAGAGGGAAGAAGACATGGTACCCTGTCCCTTTAAAAGTTGAAGGCTAGGGAGCATAGCAGAGTTAATTCTTCGGGGGTTGTGCCTTGAGAATTTTCTGGCCCAAAATCAAGCTCCAGACAATTAATTATGTCAGTAAAAAGCTCTGATAGTCTGTTCTCTTCAGAGAAAAGTGACATCACCCATAGACTTCTCTGGCAATAAAGAAGAACAAAGCTGTGAGCACAGGAAATAACAGACGAATGTCCACGAGTGCATACATTATCTACTTCAAAGTGCTCTGCGAGAAGTGGCTTTGCGAGGGGCCTCTGGGCAGCAGAAAGGGACTATGGGTTGGACTCCCAGACTCACAAGCTGTGGCCTGATCCAAGTGTGCCGTTCTTAGGAAAGTTACTGAAAAGATGACAAAGCTCAAAGTTTTTGGAGAGACCTGCAAGCCTCTCAAGTGAGGTAGTGTGAGGAAATCACAGCAGATGCAGATGCTCAGCTGTGGATGATGTCAGCCCAGGAAGTGTTACCCTCTCCTTTAGGCTTTGCATCACGGGACAACAAGAGCACATAGCTCAGAATCTGACCCTTGTTTCTTACTGAAAGGACTTTGCAGAGCGATGAACAGTGCAGTTAAGAGAAACACCTTAATGTTCCTAATAAGACTTCTGTTCAGGCTAAGGTACAATGAAGTATGAGTTTTTGTGAAATTCAACTTTGTCCTCTCCTGCAAAATATGTTAGTTTCATTTTATGTGCCTAGAGCTAGGCTTTTATTAGCTTAAGCATTTTTACTTACACAATTGATTTAAAGCATATTAATAGAGAATCTACCTTCCTATTTTAGCACCCTAGAAGGATGTGTCTTTTGTTAATACGAAAGTGACATCTTTAATGCTACAGTTCCTATAGTTTTTTTGTTTTATTTTGTTATTGTTGAGGTTTAAAATGCCCCCAGATGAACACATACCAGTTTTTTCAGTGGTGCAGCCACTCGTGAGTTGCCCATCCTAATTTGGGCACTCCTGTTTAAACTACAGTTCACATGAAAACAGGAAGCTACTCCTTAGGAAGAAGAGGGGCTTCGGTGGAGAAGGAGGGCAGATGAGGGGAGGGTAATAAGGGATAATGGGGAATAAAATTCATTATATCATATACATTGCTTGTCTATGAAAAACACCAACACATCGTAAACTGGACACAGAGTCTATGGTTCTTTAAGGAATTGCCTTTATTTAAAAGGAGACATTCCAAATCAAGTGGAAACTTCACAAGTATACTGTAAATGTTTTTAAATTTTTTAAAAATTAACATTTTGTACGTGTTATATTTTTCTTTCTCTATGCCAAAGGGCTTTGCTTGTGTCTCATCCTTCTTCTGAGGACAGCCCACTGCTGGCAGGAGAGCCTGTACTACATGTGCTCCTGAACACGGCTTCTTATCGAGGCTGCTTTCAACAATGCTTAGGAAGGTTTAGAAAAGCAATACCACTTCTGTTGTGATGTGTTCTTTTGACAGTGAGTGAACTGCAGATTCCAACAGTATAGTCTGACTTCTTGATTCACATTTTAAAAAACTGGTTCAAGGAACAGGAGAGGCGGCTTGGGAGTTAAGAGCACTTGTTCTTGCAGAATACCCAGGTTCTGTTACCAGCACCCAGATGGCAGTTCACAACCATCCATGACTCCAGTTCCAGAGAAAACAGCTCCCTCTTTGATCTTCCTTAGGCACCAGACGCGCATACGATGCACATATATACATGCAGGCAAAACACTCATACATATGAAATACATTTTAAAAATTAAATAAAATGCTTCGAGAGGCTCAGAAAAGGTGGTAACACTGGCCTGGGCTGCCATCACTGTTAGGATTGTGGCATAGGCATTGAAGGTATGATTATGAGTGCTTTAGCAGTCACAGGATATTGAGAACAACAGGAATAAAAATACCATCGCTTTGATCCATTGAATTAGTCTGTGGGAAGGCTTTCTGTAGTGTTGCCCAATTGATCCAGCTGTTCCACATCAGCCGATTCACTGTGATGAAGGAATGAAAAGAGGAAATTGCTTTCACTGGACATCCACTATATGTCAGGAACAATGCTAGCTTCACATACTTCACATACTTTTTGTTTCAGAGTCAACCGACCCAAGTCACACAGCTACAGTGAATATCAGAGCCCAGTGTGTGACTCCCAAAGGGAGTCATACATTAGGTCAAGTACGATTTGTGAAGTCTTTTGCTGTGTGCATTATACAGATGGAGAGACTGAGTTCACAGGCTGATTCACTCACTCAAGGTTATGCAACTGTTGTGCATGCTTCTAGCACAGATTCCCAGGTGTATGCTGCCCTTTCTACCACATTGCATCTCTTAAAGGAAGTTTTATTATTCCCTTTTCTTCCCTCCCCTCCCCTCCCTTTCCCTCCTTCTCCTCCCCTTCCTCTTCCTCCTCTCCCTCCTCTTCCTCTTCCTCCTCTTCCTTCTCTTCCTCCTTCTAGCAAGTATCCAGTGTAACATTCACTGCCAGTTCTGGATAGCAGAGGTGTTTTGTTTGTTGTTTATTTGTTTTGATTTTTATTTTTAAAGATTAAAACTATAGTTTTGCCAGCTGGTCATTTGTATGGTACAAATACAGAATTTGCTTAGTTAGGAACTTGAAATGGATAGAAAACACAGTTACCCCAAGGGAACTCAGTGTTGTGTGATTCAAATAAACCTTGTGTATAAATCATATCTAGACAATCAGTTTTATCTTAGTTTTTATTTTAATACTTTCTCTCCTGAAGAAGACAATGTCTTTCTCAGCCCTAATCCACAACAGTAGGAAACTAAGATGGAAGGCTTATATCCCTCTGCTTAATAGCAATGCCAAATTCTTTTTGACTCCTCTAGGAAGTCTCAGAGGTCTCCAGAGAAAGGTCAAATCTGTGCCCCTGCACTCCTCTAGGTTACCATTGGCATTTGCCTTTATTTTCCTGCCCTTGACCCACAGTGATCCTGTGGATGCCCGGGAAGGTGCTTGCTGAAGAACAGCCAGTATTGCTGTGCATGGCCCAAGGCTAGCTCATCTGTGGTGTCAGCTGGCTTCTACTTGGAGCCTCCCCCTCCCCCCATGCCTATCTTGGGACAGTAACCTTTTCCTTCCCATCATCCCCACCTCTTGCTGAAGCTGCCGTGCCTGGAATTCTAATTTACCAATTCTTCTAGGTTTTCTGGTCTTTTGTTGCCCATCCCTTTACTCAGGACCTCGGGAAGGAAAGGAAGTGGGTGGGCTGGACAGGAATCTGAGTGACAGGCTGCACTCAGACTCACCCTTCCCCTCTGACCTGTTCCATTGTTCTACAACCAAAATGGTGCCTTTCCTCCCCTGAGATGAGTCCTTTTCCCATGAAAAGCTTTGGTCATACAGACAGCTCTGTGGCAAGACCAACCTGCCAGTACGTTCTCAAGAAGAGACTGCATCAATGGATTTCAGCAGGACTAAAGCAATGCCTGCTGTACTAACTGGATGGGGTGGCTACCCTGGGAAATGTAAGGGAGAGAGGAAACGTCCATCTAACGAGCAAAATGACGGCAGAGATGCTTCATCTGCTCTGAGTTCTGTCTAGCTGTCTTGTGTTGCCAGGATTACATTCACTGAGCTGAAGAAATAACTATAAAATATCTGCGTGTGTTTGCCATGTGTCAAAGAACTCAGCTTCTCACCTGTGTCACAGAGAGCTGTCTACTGATTACACAAAGAGATGGGCGGCTAGTGCCAGACCCCAAGGTCTTTGGAATTTAAGGAATTATCACAGCACTGCATGAGGGCACCTGTGACCTTATCTAATTTCTAATCCAGCACATAGCAGCTGCTTTGCTATTAATATCCCAATGCGTATTGAGAGAGAAAGAGAGAGAGAGAGAGAAAGAGAGAGAGAGAGAGAGAGAAACCACATAAGTTTTTAAATGTATTTAAATTCATGTATGATAGCAATATTCAAATGACTAAACATAAGGGAAGCTAACTATGTTTTTTAAATGTATTGCATAGAACCTTAGTTTTTCTTAAAAATCGGTAGTCTCTGGGTAGTCTAGGTTGGGAATGATTTTATTTTCCTTATTTGATTTTTTCCCCCCTAATTTGGTGAAGCAAACAATTCTATTAAATTCTCTATTGTTGTAGCCTATTTCTTTTTTTCCTTCCTTCCTTATTTTTTTCTTTTCTCTTTTTCTCTTTCTTTCTTTTATTTTCCTTTTTTTCTCTTCTTTTTTGAGACAAGATCTATCTATGAAACCCTGAATGGTCTGGAACTCTTGTAGACCAGGCTGGCCTCAAACTCAGAGACATCTCCTTAGTACTGGGAGTAAAAGTGTGTGCCACCACACCCCAGCCGTTGTGACTGTTTCCAACTGCATAATTCAGTAGCATTAAACATGTTGACTTTGTTGGGCAACTGTTACCACTGATGAGTTCAAGGTGTTTTTCTTATAAACTGGAAACTCTGTACCTATTGCATAGTAGTTGCTTCCCTCCTAGTTACCCTGTCTGTGGCAACCACTGTCTGCTTTGTCTCTATGAATTGGATGGCTCTAAGTACCTCATATAAGTGGACTATACAGAATTTTCCTTTTGTAACTGACTTATAACCCTTAGTGTAACATCCTTAGGTTTGGTTGATGTAGTATGTGTGAGAATTTCCCCCCTTTTAAAGCTGAACATTGGATGAGTCTGCTGCATTTAGTTTATCTATCATCTGAGGATGGACACTTGAGTCCTTCCCAGTCCTTCCCAGCACACTGAACAGTGCGGCTATGAAGAGCATGTACAAGTGTCTATTAAAACCACTGCTCTCGGTTCCTTTGAGTACATGCCCAGCTGTGGAGATGCTGGATCATATAGCAAAGTGTTTTCCAGTTTTTGAGGGGTTTCTTCTGTACTTGGGTGCATCATTTCACTTGCCCACGGGTACCTTAAGAATTCTGATGTTTTGCAAGCTCACTACCACTTAGTATTTTCTGTTTTGTTTTGGTAGCACCAATTCTAATGGTGTAAATATCTGTCATTTAATTGTGGTTTTGATTTGCATTTATCTAATGATTTGCGATATTGGGCATCTTTTCATGTGCCCTTTTACTGCTTGTAATTTTTTCCCCTTTGGAGAATTGTCTGTATAAGCCCTTTGTTCATTAAACAAGTTTTGGACTTGTAGAAGTTTTTAATATTCTGCATATTAACACCATCGGCCATGTGCACTTTCTCCCATTCCATAAGTTCCCTTCACTCTGCTGATTGCCTTCTTTGGTGCTTGGGAGGTTTTAAGTTTGACATAGTCCAGCTAATCTATATTTTTCCTCTCATTGCATGTGCTGTTGGTGTATTCAGAAACAAGTGCCAAATTCACTATCATACAATACTTTTCTTGTGCTTTTTATGAGACTTTTTTATATTTTGTTTGATTTTTGAGGTAATTGTAGTAAATGTTCTAAGGTAAGGGTCAAATTTACTAAATATGAGGTTATCCAGTTTTCCCAACACTACTGAAAACACTCTCTCTTCCCCATTGAGCAATCTTGGTGTCTTTGTGGGAAATCTTTTGACTAACCTTTTGTTTACAGGTTTTTCCACTCTGTTGATCTACATCTTTGTCTTTATGGCAGTGCCACACCATTTTGATTAGTGTAGTCTTGTAATTAGTTTTGAAATAAAAAAAAAAGCACGTGACATCTAACTTCATTGTTTTGCAAACTGCATTGGTTATTACAGAGCTCTTAATATTCCATATTAATATTTACATGAAGTTTTCTATTTCTACAAAAAATTTCAACTTTGAATATTTTATTTTTAAAGTATCAAACTGCTAACTTGAATATAAAAGCACATTTTAACATAATAAATTACATTTCTTTTCAATATTTTAATGAAAGATCTCTCTTGGTTTGTGACATGAATGCTACTCTTTCATGAGTCAGATCTGTAGAGAACTTTAGGCTGCTCTAGACCATACAGTTGTAGAGAAAAATTATTTCAGAGACCCCAAAAAGTCACATTTTAAGCTGCAAACAGCCTTTTAAGCCAACCGTGTCTGAATGTTCTCCTGGTATGTTGTATTACTAATCACATTAGCTTTGCTTTTTAAAATCCAGGAAAAACTGGGTTTAATTTCTATAATAATAGTTAATAACATTATAAATTACATCTTTTTAGCTTTTAATCCACTTATAACACTCGTATTTACCTAAGTTGGATAAACATGTAATTTAATTTGTATGAGATTTAAAGATAACCCATTTCCTATTGCAACATTCTTGTGGAATGTACTGTTTTGTTTTGTTTTTTATTCAGTTTACATATTTTCTTTTGGAATAAACTTAAGAAGAACAAAGTGACTCCTGAAATATAGACAAAGCTGTCAGATGAAAGGCTAAGGGAGTTGACAAAATGTAATTGTTTAGATCTTTTGAACAAGGCTAAATAGTCAGGTAGCCCCGAGAGGTTCAGCACCAGCTCTGCAGACCTCTGCACTCCACATAACCTAAATTTACTCCTCTTGATTTCAACAAATATTTACCGAGTGCCTATCATGTGGCAGGCACTCTGTGAGGGATAGTAGACGCAGCCTCTGTCCTCACAGTGGCTCACCGCCCCAGAAGGAAATAGACAAGTAAACTAATAAATTACCTCGTGTAAATAGATACAGAGCACTGGAGTTCCCAGAATGGAGTAGTGCTCACAGAATGGCCCTGTCCTGACCTTCCCATTACAGCGATGGGGCCATGTTTAAGCAGTTAACTGAACCATACAAAGGGGTGGTAGTGTTTGGGAATAGCATCATTCCAAGTCTTCCATAACTGAAGACATTTTCTTTTAATCCTCAAATATATCCTTTGCTGAAAGTCAGCAGCTCTTGGCAGGAATCCCCTGTTTAAGGCACACTAGATTATCATCTAGGGGTAGGCTCCTAAATTCCCCAATAGGCATGTATGCTTCCTCTTACCCAAGTCAGGGGATGCCAAGACAGGGGCTAGAGTGGCATCACCTAAGAGTCTGAGGTAAAGCATACCTTTAATCCCAGCACTTGGGAGGCAGAGACAGGCAGATCTCTGTGAGTTCAAAGCCAGTGTGGTCTACAGAGTGAGTTCCAGAACAGCCAGAGTTACAACAGAGAAACCCTGTCTTGGAAACAAAACAAAAGAGTCTGCAGTGAACTGCCTACCTGAGGTCAGTGTGTTTTGCGGTCGATGTTTCATCATAAGCACTCAGGTAAACATTAAAATGCTGTTACTATCCTGGGAAGTGAAGGCTGTCCACAGGTTCTAAGTCATAGTGAGTAAACAGGCCATTTTGTTCCTCAAATGTAGAGATGAAGTACCTGAGAGGATTTTGAATGTTTTTACCACAAAGAAAGGGTAAATGTTCATCCTGATTTGAACTTACACATGCATTGAAGCACGTCATGGTTCCTCATAAGGATGTACACTTTCTATGTGTCAAATAAAATAAATCACAGTAACATTGTGAAAAAGCTGTAAACTGTCACCTTAAACCTGTAAACTGTGAACTTACTGACACAGGAGACTGCATTGTTTATGTGAGGGTCAGAGGGTCATTGTCATCCCTATTACGTTCCCAGGGTGCCATGTCTCCCTGTCATCCCCACTGTGCTCCCAAGAGACATGTCTCCATGTCTTCCCCACTGTGATCTTAAGGTGACACATGTCCCTACTTCAGAAATGCAAACGGAGGGCACAACAGCTAAGTTTTCTTTTTTTACCCCGTTCATCATTGCTTTGCTTTTTTCAAAGCCTTTATCATCCAAGTTTAAACACAGTCAAAATTAATACCAGACACAATAAATAATCAATATCAGCATGTCGTCTTTAAAGGAAGCTGTTTTGAGGGTCAGCTCTGAGCTGAGCACCACCAGGTCAGTTAGGGATGCTCTGTCGCATATGGGATGTTGTGTAATACCGAGTCTCCTCCCCACTGGTGTCTTCCATAGTGTGGACGACTTATACCTGTTTGCCTGGGGTCTTTATACTGTTTGTTTGGCCTGTTTTTTCACAGTCCAGCTTCCTAGCTTCTTATCTACAGGCAAACTGGGATAATTGATAAGCTTGCTTTGTTTAGAACTGGTAAACATATCTCAGTCCAGGGACCCTCTCTGTCTGAAGGGACCATGATCTTTTGGTGAAGAAAGGTCAGTGGGACTGATAACTCCAGGAGATTGTGGAGAAATCTTAGAGGCCAGCAAGTCCTTGGAAATGAGCGAACTGTCACGAACCTTCAGCTAACATCATAGTGCACACGAGAGGGCACAGGGAAAGAAACTGCCAACAGGACCGCTCCGTTCAGGGGAAAGTTTTTGTTGTGGGTAAGGGAGAGGAAAGATCCAGAGGCATCTGGAAGAGTCCAGAGCAGAGAGAAAAGAAAGCAGACTGGACATGGCCAGGGCTAGGAAAGCGGGAGGGTGGCAGAGGATAGTGCAGATAGTGAGCGACAGAGATAGAGATAGCCCAAGAGAGCTCAGCTCCAGACAGCTAGAGAAAGCAGCCTGGAGAGAAGGCAGAGATTGCTGGAGTGCTGGGGCAAGGGGGACTTTGTATCTAACAGCAGCAGTATCCCTTTGGTGCTGAGTTACCAGAAGCAGTGGCTTCCAAATGAAGCTGTGTTGCAGAACCACTTGCAGAGATGTTTTAAAACCCAGCAATGGGGGTGGGGGCAGAGGGCACAGCAGTACAATGGAGGCTTTCCCGCCTCAGGTGAGCATGACTCAGCGGCCTGGGTCAGATAATCAGTAGTCACCAAACCATCGTGGCCCAGTGGCTTCCAGGTATTTTGTCTGGTGAACTCATAGAATGACTTTCACAGACAATGGAGGGGTGAGTTTCACAAAGGAGTTTTGTTAGAGCTGAGAGCAAGAGAAAGTAAGCAAGCAAAGCTGGGGAGGGGAAGAGGAGGAAGGGGAAGGAAGAGAAGGGTCTCAAACAAGAGCTGCCATCTAGGGTCCCACTGTAGGGGTTCATAAGGCTTTTCTGAGTTGAGGCATGGGTGGTGGTGAGCTATTCAGTGCAGTTGCCCCATGAATGAGGCATTCACATACCTCTCTGTCCCAGGATCTGAATGGTAGCTTCCCAGCAGACCTTCAAGGGCCAATGCAGTGTCTGATCTCATGGCACTTGCAAGCAGCCATGCTCATTAAGTTACTGTGTAAAAGGAGAAGGAGGTTAAAAATAAGAAAGCAGAACACAGCCAGTGCCCCTGAGCATTCGGACTTGTTGGACTTTAGGGACAGAGTTGCTATAGTACCAAGTACATTTTGGGTTTCTGGACAACGTAAGACTGGTTGCCAAGAACAAGGAAGAGAATCACTGGTTTCCTGTGACCAGGAGATCTCTGTCGAAGCTACTTGAGCAGTTTAATTCTGTTTTCATTATGAATTCTTGGGGTACACCAACACCCAGTGACTCAGAATTTTTGTTTCTTTTTTAAAAAGTTTTTGTTTTCTTTTTAATTTTGCTTCTTTTTATTATTTTATTTATCACTCTTATATTATTTTATTATTATAATTAGTATGTGTGTATGTGTGCAGTTACACACAAGCCATGGTGCAGAGAACAACTTTGTACAGTCAGTTCTCTCCTTCCACTTTCCATGGGTTTGAGGCTCAGTCTCAGCTCACCAGGCTTGCACACTAAGCCATCCGCCTGGGCTAGGTCTTTATAACATACATATTTGCCCATGTCACTGTCCTATGGATTTTGTTTTAAGAGTTTCAATTTTTTTAATGATATAAGTGTTTTGCCTGCATGTATATATTCACACACACACACACACACACACACACGTAAAAATCAACCACATGTGTCCCTGGTGCCCTCTGAGAAGTCACATCAGATCACCTGGAGCTAGAGTTATAGACTGTTGTTAGCCAACATGAAGGTACTGGGAATTGAACCCTGGGCCTTCTACCAGAACAAGTGCGCTTAACCACTGAGCCATTTATCCAGCTCCATGTTTTACAGTCTAGTTCCTGGAACACTCTCACCTAACTAAACCCTTCTCCATTTTTACTTTCACATCACACCCTCTTGGAAGCCTCTTCTGTTAGCTCAGATTCTAGTCACTCGTTCTACATACACATTGTTCCTCCCCGTGTTTCCTGCAGCACATGCTTATTGTACCATATTATAAATTACTTTCCATTGTCAGTATCCCTTCAGACTTGAATTCCTGAGGATCCAATTGTTTCTGTAATACTGAATACGATGCACTGTACAGTGTGAATGTGTGTATGTTACTCAATGCATGATTGAATGCTCTGTTTTTGAACCTGTTCCATTTTATTGTACCTCTGGCTCTGGTTGTCCAGCAAACACAAGTGCTTTCCCTTGATTTCACATGCTCACCTGTGGCCCGTGGTAGACCAGAGTGGCTCTTTGCTGCCCCCACATGTTTTGAATCAGCTTCCTCTGCAGCCAACTGAGATCACATCCCTTGTTTCCTGGGGTTACCCTGGGCACAAAGAGGAGGTTAGGTCTGATGGCAGAGACAGGAGACTCCTGTGTTTCTTTCTGTGCCTGACCCTCCCGTCTGTTTATCATCAGTAAGTAAATTAAACATTGTGTTGTCTCTTTCTCCTTCAATCCCCTTCCTCCTCTGAAACAGAAGAAGGCAGCCATGTTGAGACCCTTCTTCACAGCATTCTTCTCCCTGAAGTTTTATTGAGGAGCTCTCTAGAATCAAGGAACCCGAATCACTTGTTTTTGCTTCAACTTCTCTGTGAAAATAATGTTCAGGGGCAGAAGCTATGGGACATTTGGGGTTTTATCTTTTTTCATGAGAATTAACACATTTCTATAAGTGGAGCTCTAAAGTGGTTTTATCCCCAAAGTGCAGGAACCTTTTCCATACATTTAATCATGTATCTGAAGTAGTGAATACATTTGTTGTGATCACAGAATCATTATCACCACAGATTCAAAAGATATTACACAGTCTGAGTGTGTGGTGATGTACAACTTTGATTGCAGTGCCCTGGAGACAGAGACAAGTGGGTTGGAGATGAGCCTGATCCACATAGTAAGTTCCGGGCCAGCCAGGCCTACATAGAGAGAGAGTCATTGTCTCAAAAACAAAACAAACAAGCAAACAAACAAAAAACACAAGGGCTGGTGAGAGGACTCAGTATGTAAAGGAGCTTGAGGCCTGCTGACCTGAGTTTGATCCTTGGAGCACACAAGGCAGAAAGAGAGAACAACTCCTGCAAATTGGCCTCCGACCTCCACATCTGTGCTGTGGCAGTTTGCATGCACACGCAAGCAACAAATAAATAATAAGTAAATACAACAACTGTAATAAAAAGATCCCACAATGTTGATATACTATGTTAAATTATCTCAGGTAGCAGTATCATAGAGGCAATATTGTTAATCTTTCCAGGGTTATCTCTATAGCAATTATAGAGCCCCCTAGTACGTTCCTGATGGCTCTACGTATAGGATACATGGTAGCACTTTTATTTGGTAATTAGTATCTAGGATCATTAAACTAAGATGAGATGTGTAACATGTCATATTATGACTAAGTTCAAGAATAAGTGGTTTTTTAATAAAGAAATGGGTGTTTCACATTAATTGTAACAGGTGAAGGTATCTTTCAAGAGACTCAGGGAAGATTTGGTCAAGAAAACAAATGGTGTTTTCTTTTCTTTCTCTCTTTCTTTCTTTCTTTCTTTCTTTCTTTCTTTCTTTCTTTCTTTCTTTCTTCCTTCCTTCCTTCCTTCCTTCCTTCCTTCCTTCCTTCCTTTTTCTTTCTTTCTTTCTTTCTTTCTTTCTTTCTTTCTTTCTTTCTTTCTTTCTTTCTTTCTTTCTTTCTTCTTTCTTTCTTTCTTTTTTTTTTCCCGAGACAAGGTTTCCCTGCTGTAACTCTGGCTGCCTTGGAATTCACTCTGTAGACCAGGCTGGCCTAAAACTCACAGAGATCTGCCTGTCTCTGCCTCCTGAGTGCTGGGATTAAAGGTGTACATACCATTATCACCTGGCTTGGTGCTTTCATATTTGTGAACCAAATAGCTTACCCTGTTTTATCCCAGTCTCTAGCTCTTAAAGTCTTTCTGCCCCCTTTTCCATGTTGGTCCCTGAGGCTTGGGGGACAGGGTGATACTGATATCCCATTTGTGTCTGAGCCCTCCACAGAGCTTACTCACTGCACTTTGACAAGTTGTTTCTGTGTAAGTCACTGCAAAAAGAAATTTCTCTGATGAGGTCTGAGAGCTACACTAGTCTATGTGTATAGAGATGTTAATTTAGAAGGCACTTTAATACTATGTCCAGAAAAATATAGTTTATGAAATTCCTTCTCTCTCTCTCTCTCTCTCTCTCTCTGACACTCACACACACACACACCAAACCTAAACAGAACAAAACAAAACCTAAACAGCAAGGGATTCTTGAACAACTTCAGCAAAAACAAGCAATGTTGGAAGTATCATCATACCCATCGTAGCCAACTTCAATATATACTGTAGAGTCATCGTAACAAGAAACAGCATAGTACTGGTAGAAATACAGACACATAGATCAATAGAAGAAGACCCGTAAATAAACCAATGTAACTATAGCAACCTGGTATTTGACAAAGATATCAAATACACACATTGGAGAAAGGACATCCTCTTTAACAAATGGTGCTGGAAAACTGGATATCCACATGTAGAAAAGTGAAACTAGTTCCAAATCACTCATCCTGTACAAAAAAAAAAAAAATCAGTTCAAGTTGGATCAAAGACCTTAATTAATATGTGACCCAAAACCCTAAACTTCCAGAGGAAAACACTTCAAGACACAGGGATAGGAACAGACAAAGACTATCTGAAAAGGATTCTGGTAGCTCAGGAATAGTATCAGGGATTGGTAAATGGGATCGCATGGAACCCAGAGGCTCCTTCCTACCCAGAGGAAATAAGTGAAGAGGGAGCTAACAATCTTTGCTAGCCACACACCTGAAAGAGGGCTAGTATCTAAATTTTATTTTAAAAATTAAAAAAAAAAGAAATAGCAAAGCAGCAAACTAATAGTAAATGGACTAATGCATTGAACAGGCAGCTCTCAAAATATGAGTGCAAATGGCCAGTAAATATGTTTTTTTAAATGTTTGACATCATCCATCAGGGAAATACAAACTAAAACAATATTGAGATTCCATCTCACCCCAGTCAGAATGGCTATCTAAAGAAAACAACATGCTGGCAAAGACTTGGGGAGGGAGGGCTTATACACTCTTGGTGGAACTGTGAGTTAGTTCAATCACTATGGAAATCACTATATAAATTCCTTAATAAGCTGGGTGGTAGTGGTGCATGCCTTTAATCCTAGCACTCAGGAGGCAGAACTCTGTGAGTTCAAGGCCAGCCTGGTCTTCAGAGTGAGTTCCAGAACAGCCAGAGTTACAACAGAGAAACTCTGTCTCAAAAAATCAACAAAACCAACCAAACAACAACAAAATCCCAAAATTCTTTAATATACTAAAAGTTTATCTATCACAGGACCCAACTATACCACTCTTGGGCCTATACTCAAAGTGGTCTAAGTCATACAGCACAGAGATATTTGCACTTTTTTACATTAAAGCCGTATTTCTTTTTGTTTACGTTTATGTGTGTTTACCTGCATAAGTAGATGTACCTAATGTACCTTGTGTACCTAGATGTACATAAGTACCATGTAGATGCAGGTGCCTACAGAGGCCAAAGGCGGTGTCAGATCCTCTGGAACAGAAGTTACAAGCAGTCCTGAGCTGCTTGACCTGGGTGCTGAGAACCAAGTCCTCTGCAAAAAGGCACATGCTTAGTCACTGAGCCATCCCTCCAGCGCTGATTCTTGTGCTTTTATGTTTACTGCAGTGCTGTTCACAACAGTCAGGGAATGAACCAGACTACGTGCCTGTTGAGCGATGCGGAAAGAAGAATGCTATATACACAATGGGGTTTTGTGCCATCATAAAGTTGGACAAAATATATACTCAAGGGGAAAATCATAGCTGAACGCGGCTGCTGGTGCAGCTCAGGAAGGAAGACACTGAGGCATTTTCATACATGCAAATGCTGCCAGACCTCAGCGGAGGGAAACCACGGTCATGGCAAGTGCAAACCTGGACAGTGGAACCCCGATTGCATCTGAGCTCAGGTGTTTTATTCCTTCAGAACTCCTTAGGTGTTCTACTGGTAGCACATGCAGATCACTAGCAATTAAACATCCTCCACAAAAATCCAATACCTGCAAACAATACAGAACACCAAGACCTAGGGTAGCCCTTCACCCAAGAGTACATAAAACAATTTCAAACATAACTAAAAATAAACTTCCCCAACAGAAAATGGATGCAAATGGAGACTATCATATTAAACTAGATCAGACTCAGGTAGATAAACATTGCATGTTCTCTCCTCTGTGAACCCTAGATTTTGTCCAGGTATACATTCCTTATACAGGAAAGTAGACATGAGAGTAGGGGAATGAAAGTAACAGGAAAGGGAATAAAGGGGAGGGGTGGAGCTGTGAATATGGTCAGAGCACATGATATAACTGTACAAAAACACCTATGACACCCATCACTAAGTACAATAAATATACTCCAATAAAAGTTTCATATTAGAAGAAATTCCTTTTCTCCTCAAGAAAAGGCTACCTATCAAAAATTACAGTAAATGTCTCCATTGATTTAGGACCTACTCTGTACCAAGTTCTACATTAGTCACTGTATGAATGCATAGCTAATTCCATCCTGACAACATTCAAATGATGAAGTTTACAGTTTTATTCCATAGATGATAAAGTTAACTCAGAGCAGTATGCATAGTTCACCCAGGTCTAGGACCAGAAAATAATTCTGAGACTCTTAAAAGCTGGGCTCATTCCACTATATCATAGTGGGATTATATTCCATGTTTTAATTAAGTTATTGTTTGACCTACTGCTTTAGAACTTAATTTCCTTTATGTGTAGATCACATATACTTGTGTGAACTAATAATTCAATCCATGCTGTCAAAAGTGTTTACTCCAGTTTATGTTTGAAAGACAACTCTCTGAATACTTGGATTCTCGGTGAGGGATGGGCTTCTTCAGAATGTGGTTCGTGTATGAATAGCTCTTCCGAGGTTCCTTCTGATGGATCAGAATGTGGCTGAATCAGAACAAGCACGATGGGGATCTGTGCTCCGCATGCATCCCACACCACCACCTACCTCCGTGACTGCTCTGTCCTCGGGTTCAAGGCTAGAATGACCTAAAAGGAATCCTGCCAAAGCTGACAATTGGGCGTGGCACAATCTTTATGACTTTGGGTTTGTGTCTTTGTTTTAGATCCCAGGGACACTGTGCATAGGCTTCTGTGTAGCCAGAATGAAGGCAGCTTTGTTGGGACCAAGCTTCTAGGTAGAAAAGAGAGAACGTTGTGGAACATTATTTGGGTTTGTGTGTCTCACTATGTGAAGCATTAGTAATGAAGTACTTTTTCTTTCTTTCTTTGTTTTTGCTTTTCTTTAAAATTGTTGTTGGATTTAATGAGAAGCCAAGTCACCGAACATTTAAGGCAGAGAGAGATTGAGGAAGACTTGCCATCAACTCCTGGCCTCCACAAACCCATGCTCACACACAAACACTCACATATGTGCATACACGTGGGCGCATAGAAGGATGAGGAGGAAGAGAGGAGAGGGAGACAGGAAAGAAAATCCCTGCTTCTTCGAGGAGCTGCAGTGTACTTGTACATTGCTGTGGAGTGGCTCAGCAAGGAAGAGATAGAGGCATATGCACAGGTGAAAACCCTGCCAGACCTCAGCAGAGGGAACCACCATCCTGGCGAGCACCAGACTTGCAGTGGAACCCTGAGCATCTGAGCTCAGGTGTTTTGATTTAGAACTCCTTAGGTGCTCTACTGATACCATGTGTAGATCATAAGCAATTAAACACCCCTCCGCCCCCAGAATCCAACACGTGCAGACAATACAAAACGCCAAAGCCCTAGGCTGCCCTTTTTCCAACAGTGCACAAAAACAATTATTTTAAACACAATTAAAATAAACTTCCACAACAATGCAGCCCTCAGTCAGGGTGCAGTTCAGCTAGAGAGAGGAGACTGGGTTATATTTTAGTCCTTGTTTGTTCTGCCTGCCAAGTAACCTTCAATCACACATAAATCTATACCTATCATGCTCCTGTACATGGACTGCTTTTGGTCTTCAGCAGGAAGGGTTCCTACACGCATCTCAATCACATAAGCACATATATTGTTACCAGATGTGGCATTACAGCCTATGCGCAACAAGCCAGTTTGGCCACCTGTCCTCCATAAGCTGATTAAAATAGCAAATGAAAGACAGTCATTACCATCTTTTTCCTTTAATCATTCTCATATCTGGGATCAACTTTTCACTTTGACTAGAGATGGAAATGTCATTTTGAAAGAAGAAACTGTGATTGTGGTAGCTTGTGGACAAGGAAGGCAAATTTGGAGAAAGTAGGGGGGGCAGGGATGGTTGTCATAGAGGTTGGCACACTGGAAGTCTCCACAAAAAAGCTCCCGTTTCTGCCTCTCCTTCACTGGGACAATAGATATGTGCCAGTGTGTCTGCTTTTCACGTGGCTTCTGGAGATGCACACTCAGGTCTTCATGCTTGCATGACAAGCGGTCTGCTAAAAGAGCCATCTCCCTAACCCAGGTTACTCCTGATTTTCAGACATGGCCTCTGCTAGCCTTGACAGGGCACTGCACTTTGTATTGTTTCCCCAGCGTGATGACCAGCTGCCTTTCAAATAGCCTATTTTCCAGCTGTAACATTCTCACTTATGTTCTTAATTTTTAGATTCTTCAAAATTAATCTTTTACAATTTATGTTGAAATGAATACTTGTATATGCATCTGCAGCACTGACAACTGGCACATTCTAGTTCTCTGCTGCTCCACTAGTGAATTAGTCTTTAGCCACCTGGATGAGATTACTTTGGAGATGGAAATTATGCAACAAAATGAGAAGCCTTAGAAACACAAATTCTGTAATGGTCAGATTGGAAATTCAGTACTCACCATTAACTAGTGAGCTCTCCTGTTGAGACATACATCATAATGACCAACTTTGTCATTTTAAACTCACAACTAGCACTAGTACAGAGAAAACTATGTTAGTTTTACGGACTGAAATCTGTGCCTAACCAGTTACAATGAAGACTACTACTTTATTTATTAGCCTACTTGTAAGGCAGCTCCAAGTCTAGAGGAGAGTCACAAACAGCAAATGTTGACTGCATCACAATGGATCAATATAAAAGGCACCCAGAGGTGTGTGCATTGTATGATGGGACCAATGTCACATAGAACTACAGCTGTGGTTTTGTTGAGAGCTTCAGTAAGATGTTGAGCTAAACCCACCAAAAGACTAACCATGACCTGCCAACCTTACTGGTCTGGTGATAGTCTGAATGTTAAGAAGGTTGAATTGGATATGAAGTAGTTAGTTAAAAAGCCTAGCCCAGCACAGTGTGAGTTCTGTGCTTCTGTGCAAAGCAAATCAGTAAAAATGGCTTTTCATTAATTGCACATAGAATTATAACTACAATTAACATGCTTATAAAATAAAGGAGCGGGGCTTCCCTTTAAAACAGATTTGAATAGTATATGAGAGCATAAATAGAAAGTTAGAGGATTTGGTCATCACTGACCTCATGTACACTGATACAGGTTTTCCAGGACCAGCCTACCTTGACTCCTCTCTCATACTGCTGCTACTTAAATAGAGCAATTTTTATGTAGTTAATATTAGCACAAATTCTTTCTCTGCTCCCCTGCCTCCTAGCAACCAAAGCACAGTAGCTGCTTGCCAATCTATAGCTGGTTTCACAAATCAGAACAAAAAACCCAGTGAATCTGTAAGGGACCCAGAGCAGTGGGGACGCATCAAGTAAGCTCGGTGTGGGCTGCATGAGTCCGATGTGCGGTCTACAGCGTCAACCGTCTGATCTTGCCATGTTTTCTGCCACAGGCTAGAGAAGATGTGATCCACATGTTGAAGACAGAGAAAACCAAACCAGAGGTCCTGGAGGCCCATTATGGATCTGCAGAACCAGAGAAGGTGCTCCGGATCCTGCACAGAGATGCCATCCTTGCTCAAGAGAAGTCCATAGGAGAAGATGTCTATGAGAAACCCATCTCAGAGGTAAAGGCAGGACACCAGCAAGCCTCCCTAGAAAGAAACTGCAGAGAGAAGGCACCTTCTTCCTTTTATATGCTTTGATGTTTTCTTCCAAACACAAAAGTGTTATGATGCCCTAATGTTGAATTAAGTATGGTTAAACAATTCATGGATTGTATGAGATAAGTTTTGGTAGGAATTCTAAGTTTTTATTTAAATTTTCTTAAGGCTTGAAATATATTCTTCAGTATAATTATGAATTATGTGCTTTTGAAGTACATTATGGTTTTACTCCTCTAAGAAATAGCATATGTTAAAAGTCTGAGATGCTTATCAGTTCTCAAATTGAGTTTTCAGGATTATTATAAAAATGATAATCTAACATTTGGCTGTTTTCTTTATTAATATCTGTATCTTAACACCACTGATTTGGGAGTATCTTAAAATGTCATAATTTAAAAGGTCTTATGTGAATTCCAGTGATACAGGCAAAACTTTCAATGAAATATTTAGGATAATTTTAAAGATGAAATTATATCAATCAGTATGTCTATATTTAATCATTTTATGTAAGACTGTATTAGGAATTATGGGCTACTGCTATTATCTATGACATAACATCTTTAAAAATTGCCCCATACTTTAATCATTTTATATAAGATTATATTAGGAATTATGGGCTATTGCTTTTATCTAAGACATGATATTTAAAAATTTTCCCCACATTCTAGTGTAAGTTTAGTGTCAAATTAGGGTACTCATTTAATGGGTGTAGCCACAATAATCTTTAAAATTCAGGTAAGCAATTCATAGCTATGCAATTAGTGAGATAAATATAAAGAAATAGAAATTAAAATTCTGAAGAAACTGACTTTAAATTTAACTTTTAACTTAGACCACTGGCAAGGGCTGGTTTAGACAGTATGAAAAAAACAGATTGGTAGCCCCGTAGTTTTCTAATTGATACAGATCTTTCCTCTCAACTTTCCCTTAAATCCTATTATTAAAAATATGATGTGTGGCAGGGTTCTCAGATAAGAGGCTGGATCCACTTTCATGTCTGAGATCCAGCTGTGTGTGGTTTTGCAAAGCCCACTTCAGCTCATTAAACCTTGGTTCCTTATCTGTGGGGTGAGGCCTGACCACAGGCTACACCTCACAGTGGTGTCGGGAGGACTAAACGGAGCAATGGCTGTAAAGCTTTTTACAGCATCCACCACATGCTAGATCCTCAGGCACAGTGCCATTAGTTTTGACTTGGATTTGAGGATGATAATTACTCATACTCTCAAGTTCTCCCACATGTGGGTGCGTGGGGATTGAGGAATAAAAGACACATAAAAGTAAAAACATCATGATGATGATTCATAACAACCAGAATTGAAGAGCTCAGTTTAGGCTTCCTAATTCTTTTCTCCAAAGGCTAGGGCTTGAGGTGACTCCTCTGCCCCCAGGGAGAGGCAGGCTCTCAGGGTTGATACATTTACCAGAATCACTACCCTTAGTCCACTAAACTCTGAAAACAGTACACAGAGGGAGGGACTTCAGGGGTACACCTGGCCAGAGGATCCCACCTGTGGAGAAGGAGGGCCTATAAAGAATGCTCACCTGTCCGCTGTCCTGGGACTGCAGTGCTCGGCCCTGCTTTTCTGTTTCTTTCTCCTTTCAATAATCTCCCTAGGAGAGAAATGAGGAAGGAGAGGGTGGGGGAATCTGCTTTCCCCCCCAGTATCAAAGGAAGTCCTGCTCTGTGAAGGAAATAGAAGGCTAAAGGGGGGAAAGGCTTTCTGCCACCACCTATAGATTTTTGGTCCCTTATTCCAGCCCTTCGTGTGAGTTCAATTCTCATTATCACTAAAAACAAATGCAAAAAAACTAGGATTTTAAAAGATATTTTAATTTGTATTTTTTTAATTTATATTTGCGCGTGTGTGTTTGTGTCTGTGTGGGTATGTGCACGTATGCACACTTGTGTACCGGTGCTCACAGAGACCAGAGATATCTGAGCCTCTTGCACTTCCCTAGAGCTGGAGTTACAAGCTGTTGTGAAAACTGCCCAACGCAGGTGCTAGGTGCAGATACTGGGTTCTCTGCAAGAGCATTATGTGCTCCTAACTTTTATGCCATCTCTCTAGCCGCTAAAGCTATTCCTTAAATCTGTAAGTATTAAATTGGCATTAGGATAATTGCGTATATCCCAATAAATCCTTGCAGTTGTTGGAAAAAAATAGAACATGTGGACTTCAGGAAGTATTATCAAGAATACGCTAATAAGGCCAGGTCATTTCACTGAACTCTCACGGGACAATCAGTAGCAATCCTCCCACTGAGGCTGAGCAGAGTAAGAAATTAAAAGGAAAGAAACCCTTACATTTTCTTGGAGTTTTGAATTCTGATATTCTGGAATTGTTTACAGGAGATATGGGGGTGGTTAATATTTGCGTTTAACTCCTTGCCAGACACTTGGTAAGAGAAAGCAGTCCATCATGTCGGACCCACAACTTAATTTCCAGTGAATGTTATTGGATAGCCTAGTGGGACCTAATTTGTACAGATATTTATTTTGAATTGCTGAAGATCAAACCTCTGGCCTCACACATGCAGGGAACAGCTCTATTACTGATCTGCAGGCCAGCTCCTAAGCCCAGGCCTCCACCCCTCCTGAGGCATCTGTGACTTGGCCTCCTAGGTACTTACTGTTCATCCTCAGAACTAAGCCCTCTCTCACACTTCAGCTAGAGTAACTTGTCCTAGTCAATCAATAAATACCTCCTGCCCCTCCCTTTTTTTCTGCTTAGGAAGGTTTAGCCGAGTTGTTTTTCTTTATTTTTAGTATTCAATCAGTTTCTTCAAGTGGCCCCCTTCTTACTCCACTACTGTTCCATGGATTTTGCTGTTATTTTGAAATTTGTTTATCTTATTGCCTCTGTTTTTCCTATGCTTTTAAAGGCAAGTGCATTCCTCTGTCTCCTCCCATCACCCCGGTATTTAGTGACAGGGTCTTACCATGTAGTCCAGGCTGGCTACATAACCTAGAGAAATATTTGTTTTTCTGTCTGGATATGGGTATTACATACCCATAATCCCAGCCCTTTGAGGGCTGGGACAGGAGAAGAACTGGTTCAAGACTAACCTGGGCTCCATTTATGCCTTCCGTAATCTGTGCTGTGTGGTCTCCTCCAGGGAGGAAGAGAAGGGGCACAAAACCAAGACTTCAGAGTCTGCAAGACTGTGTCTAGCGTGAAGCTTTCCGGTTACTCGTCCTTGAGTTAGATACTCCCCAGTAGGCTGTCTTCCCCATCACTCCTGAGAGGTGTCTGGACTGAGCTGGTGCTGCCCTGTCTGAATCCCCTCTAGTTTGCCTCCGCTTTCATTTGACACAAACCCAACATCACAAAGTACCGGACATGTTTAGTCAGATTCCAAGCAATATCAGCAATTCAATCTGTCACCATGTAGTGCTTCTGATATCTTATCCTGCTCTTCCCAAATTTAATTCCCAAATCCCAATGGACTTTATTCAATCACCTCGAAGATCTGTTGTATCCTCAAGCGAAAGGCCCATAGGTGATTTCCTGAGATGACTTCATCATTTATAATATGTTCCTCAGTTGTGTCCTGGGTCCCTCTGTGTATGAGAGTCACCCTGTGCTGAGGCTGCACTAAAACATTTGATATTTCCATGTGCTATTTTTTTTCTCTTCAGATGTCCATTCAATATCTCTTGGAATTTCTCCATCTACCATCCAATTAATAATGCCATCATCTCCTCCTATTCAATCCCTTGGATAGAGGGAGATCACAGGGGAGACTGAGCCTTCAGAGCACAATGCATAATGCTATGGCATGTGGGGGTACAAAATTAAAAAGTGACCCATTCATACTTGGCTCTGTGTCCCAAACACAACCTTCAAATAAGTCACTCTCCCTTTCTTAGCTGAAGGAGATGAACACATGGGCAGGCCTGCTCTTGAAATACTTTTCCAGATTTGTCAAAAGGCATAGAAATTTGACTGCCAAAGCATAATTAGTATAGGTCTTTCAACCAGTCTCCATCCAGCATCTACTCCAAAGCAAAGAGAAGAGGACGAAGTAGCCTTCTTTTTATTTGGGGTCCCAGAAATGATCCATTAGCGATGACTACATCAGACATCCGTGAAAAGAACTTAAAGCCTTCCTGTAACTGAAGGGCAAACATAGAGGACAGCTCTGATGTTGACAGCTCTGAGTGCAGCCCCACTCCATCCCCTGGGAGGATTAGGGTGTTGGTTGTATGTGGGAATTTTCTTGGGAGGGAAGGGGCACAACGGGGGAGGACGGAGGAATCATGAACCCGGGAAACACTCTAGAGACCATCACCAGGGCACAGATCTGAGTTTATTGTGTAGCAGCAAGGAATTATATACAACACAGGAACCAATGGGGATGCAACAGGAAGCACAGCGAACCAATCACTTGACGGGTCACCTGACTGCATTGTGGGAAAGGGGCAGAGTCAGCTTAGTAGCCGGGATTTCTGGGGAGAAGGAGGAATCGGTCACCGCCCTATTCCCGAGTCCGTTTGGACTATCAGTGTGCTGGGCTCTACCGTCTTAGACCCCAGGAGCCAAGGGTCGGGACCTTTCGAGGAACCGTGACGCCTCTCTCTCTTGCTCTTCCATCTCCACTAGGCTAGCTGGAACTTCTCCCACAGTTGTGAGATTGAGAATGGATTTTACTGTGTCTGTACTGCCTGGAACAGTAGATTCTATGGAGTAGGGGAGGAATGGGAAATATTTTTTTTTCCCCAGAAAACATGGAATAATGTCAATCACTTGCTTGTCCCAGCTGGAGGTAGTGCTGGTGGCCCCTGATCAGAAAGATGGGGATGCTGCTAACATCCCTTTCTGCACCGGACTGTTGAGTGGAATGGATTCTGCTGACCAGTCCCACATGTACAGGCACAGACTGAGCTGTCTCACCTCAGCAGTACCAGAGTGAAAGCCCTGTGTTAGAGCTGGAGAGGAGTAATGAGTAGGATAGGAAGTGTAAGATTCCTAACTTGGACAGGTGTTTACGAAACACATACTTTGTGCAGACAATGTATGACATAGACAGAACTGAAGGGCTAAAGAAGCCGTGGTCTCCTGAAGGTAGAATACTGTACTCACAGAGAAACAGCAGCCTGTGTAAGATGTGTAAGACCTCATTTAGAGAAATGCACTCTTTAAATGTTCTAAGACGCCTAACTACATTTAGCATGTCTTAAAAAAAAATAGGAGCAAGGATGCTTCCCATACTTTCCCTAGAAATTCAGATAATTGCAAGCTTTAAATTACAACAGTGAAACATTACTTTCCAGAAGAGAAGTCTGGTACATATATGTATGTGATGAGATCTTAACTTTTCTGAGATCAGGACGATATTATCCACTTTTCTTTCTGTGAAACGTATTCTCCTAAAACTTGGGACAGTGGCTCTCAACCTTCCTAATGCTGCAACCCTGGAATACAGTTTCTCATGTTGTAGTGACCCTTAACAATAAAATTATTCTCATTGCTACTTTATAGCTGTAATTTTGCTACTGCTATGAATCGTAATGTAAATCTCTGATATGCAGGTGAAAAGGCTGTTTGGAACTCAAAAGGATTGTGGCCCACAGGTTGAGAATCTCTGACTTAGGGTATCTACACTCAGAAGGCCAGCAGTTAAACTGTAGCAATGTGAACTAGGCATCACAGCACAAGTCTGTAATTCTAGCACTTAGAAGGCTAAAGCAGGAGGATCGTGAGTTTGAGGCCAGCCTGGGCTATATAAGAAGACTGTCTCAAACAACCAACCAAAACTTTTAGGATTATTATGGCTAGTTTATACAGCCAATTGGCTTCAGGAAAACACCAAATCTCCATCAGGTAACAAGTCCCTAGGCCAGTGTAGCCATTTAGAGTCACCGCAGATGAAGTCAGACATTAAACTTTTTCCTGGCTTTCCTTACTCAGCTGGACAGACTTGAGGAGAAGCAGAAGGAGACATACCGCCGCATGCTAGAGCAGCTGCTGCTGGCCGAGAAGTGTCACAGGCGCACTGTGTACGAGCTGGAGAACGAGAAGCACAAGCACACTGACTACATGAACAAGAGCGATGACTTCACCAACCTGCTGGAGCAGGAGCGAGAGAGGTAACTCGCACACGGGCACCGGACACATCTGGGTCCCTGGCTGACCCACAGCAGAGGGTCCAGCACTAGCTGGAAATTAAAGGGATGCACATGGGAAAGGAAGCATAGCGGACCTGTTTCGTTCCTGACTTCAGTGGGATTGCTTCCGTTTTTTTCTCCATTTATGATGATGTTGGCTGTGGGTTTCTCCATACATAGCTTTACATTCTCTAGAGCTGTTATCATGAAGACACGTTGGATTTTGTCAAAGGCTTTTTTTTGGCATCCATTGAGACGATCATGTGACGCTGCAGATATAGTTTTGTTTTGTTTTTTTCTAGGCAGGGTTTTTCTGTTGTAACTCTGGCTGTCCTGGAACTCACTCTGTAGACCAGGCTGGCCTCGAACTCACAGAGGTACACCTACCTCTGCCTCCTGAGTGCTAGAATGTGCGACCTGGCTACTTTCTAGTTTTTATACAAACTGGTCAATGGTCCACACTACCCAGGAAGAAGGCTTTGCCACCCCTCTGAGCCTCACCTGGGAAAGGTTTTGACGCTCCCTTGGGCTGGGCCATTGGAGTCCTTGGCATATGTCCCCGTGTCAACACTATCCATTCACTTGAGACTTCACTTACTCAGGCCATCCTCTGCTCCCTAGTGTTTGCCCTACCCTGTGAGAATGGATGTTCTCCTTGTACTATGTTTCCTCAAACCAGAGACTGCCAAAGAGAAAGCAGAGACCCCAGTTGTAAAGCTTTCTCTTTAGCTGTTGGTCCCACTCTTTCAAATGATTTTTCTCCTTTCCTTTAACCAAATGGTTACTTCTTTGCCATCTGTGGTGTTTGAAAACACTGACATTGTTTGCCTGCAATCCCAGGTTTGGATAGGTGGAGGCAGAAGAATCAGGGCCAGTCTTAGCAACACAACAAGTTCATGGCCAGGCTGTGCTACATGAAACCTGCCTCAACAAACAAACAAACAAAACTAATGCATGATACAGATCAAGTTGCATTTATAAAGTTTAAATATATATATATATAATTCATAATGTTACTTCTTACTGGGTTTCGTACTTCCCTTGAGGAGGGAGAAGTGAAAAAATATTCAGTTTTATGTCCTACATTCTTAATTTATGGTTTCTTTGTGCTTCATTTAAAAGGCTTACTGGCTTCATGTTTGAACAGATGAGCCAGTTTGGCATTTCTGGGTAACCAGGGAGAATAAGCCCCCACCCTCAGTCTCTGAGAACTATCCAGTCTTAAACTATAGATCTAGCAAACAAAATCTGGTATGTCCAGAGCATGATGGGAATCCCTGCTAGGGGATCAGGCCTCCCTTTCCCAGCTCCATGGCCTCCCAGCATTTGGGAGGTGGGGACAGGAGGATCAGGAATGCAAGGCTAGGCTTTGCTACATAGTAAGTTAGAGGACACACTGGGCTACCTGCGATACTACCTTAAAAACACAGAGGCTGGAGAGTTGGCTCCAAAGGTTAAGAGCACTTACTGCTATTTCAGGGGACCCTAGTTTGGTTCCCAGCACCCACATGGTGGCTCCCAGGGCTCCCTCTGCCCTCTTCTGGCCTCCATAGGCACTGAACACAGGTGTACATATACACATGCAGACAAAACAATCGTATATATTGTTTTAAAAAATCCAAACCAGAGCAGATCAAACAGAAACTACAAACCAGGTTCTAAGTACAATAAAAATTCACGTTTCTACAAAAGTCATCTTGTTAGATACTTTCTGCTGGAGTACTGTCAGGAAAAAACATGGCAACTCATTTGCTGCTAATTTTTAAATTATCTGAAATTGATGGGGGTGTATATATGATCTATGATAGAAGTAGTTGGGGGGGTCCTCTGTAGGAGAATACTGATGTAACAAAATACAAACCCCAGGTTGTGATCCGCAGCACCATAACATACATAATATAAAACAGCTGAAACAATTAAAATGATTCTAAAGCACAGGCATGAATTACTTTAGAGCACTTTGCAAACTGTTTAGAATTAGCTGTCTGTCTGTCTTTCCTGTGATTTCTCTGTTAGAGCTGAGGGTCTGACGTGGTGCGGGTTCAGGATCAGTTTGATCTGGCCGTGCAGATGAAAGGATTGCCTCTGCTGTTTCTTCTCAGCTTGGCTACTTTCTATGCTGTAAGAGAAACTGGAAAACTAATGCACCGTGGGCAGCCCTGTCGTGTTCCTTTTACAACCTCAGATTTGTTTATCCATCATTTTCAAGTCGTCAACTCCACGGGGACAATTCTTAACCACCCATACACCTTTTCTGGGCTGCTTAACGAAGGGTCACCTTTCCTGAGCTGCTTAACGAAGGGTCACCTTTCCTGAGCAAGGTGTGTGTACTATATAGAGTCGTGTAGTTTAAAAAATATCCTTAACAAGCCTTCCATGCCATCAGCTGACGTCACTGAGACGCCCCATCCTGCTTTCACATGTTAGGGAAGAATTCGCCAGGGTGGGTTTAGTCTGCTTTTGTCTGTACTTCTAAACACCCCCAGTAGACTCCTGATAACTCAGGCTGGTGCTCTGAATTCCTTTCACGTTTGAAGCATGACTGGCTCTCTGGCAGGGGAGACTTGAGGATGTTTGGAAACTACCCAGCTAAAATGCTCTGGGTCACTCCTTGTCCTGAAGTGAGCATTGCTGTTTGGGTCTTCTGGGAGCTGGCCCGACATCGGGTTGCCTACACTGTAGCTCCACCTCCCTGGAGTCCTAATGGACCATGTTCGCATCTTTGCTTGTCTTCCCTCTCTTCTTCCCAAAGCCTTTTTTGTTAGTAATAAGCAAACAGATATGAATGCTCTTCAAGTGCCCCTCTGTGTCTACTCTGAGCAGGCGCAAGGAGGAAAGGAGTGCTTGAGATCCCCGTGGCTTTGTCCTTAGGTGCACTAAGCTTGTCCCAGGGGGTGTGGGACTTCACAGGCTGTGGAAAGGTAAGGTGGTAGTTCTCTCCCAACACACATGAGCAGCGTTTAAACTCCACTCTCTGTCCTTGTCCCGCTCCACCAGGGACTCTCCTTTTTTTCTGGAAAATGGTTTCGGTTCATAGAAAGAGACCCAGGAATACAGGATTGGTAGCAAGTGTTGATAACAGTCCACATCCAGACATTTAGTAAACACAGAAGCCCTGGGTTTGGGTGTTGCCAAAAGCTTCAACGATTAGTCCCTAATGGCACTATGCTGGCATTCATGTAAATTAGTATCTTATACAAAAAAAAATGGCTTGTCGTCTTGGGGAGAGGGGTTCCTCCTACCCTGCAGGTTGTTGTACTCAAATTATAACATAGAATCTTAAAAGGCAGAACTATAGTTGTATGGACATACAGCGAGATACTATTGGTGATGTCTCGTGACTATCAAGGCAGCATCTTCCCTGGAGCAGTCTACTGCCAGACCAGACCCATAGCTTTCTTGAAAGCTGATTTTGAACAGCATACACAGTATCTTCCTTAGGGTGCGTTTTGCTGGGGGTGACTATGTAGCAAAGCTGCTGATGTTTGTGAAAGAGCTAAATAAAGCCTCCTAAACCACCTCCTTGTTATTACCCTTTGAGTATAGAGACAATACATGCAGAAATTATTTTTCACCTTTCAAGGATTGTTTGAATCATCTGGTACAAGAGTTATACAAGTTAAATACTACAAACAGGCATTATGTTGTTCTGTGTCTTGTTAGATCTGCAGACTAATGATCATTGATTACCAGCGTACACTGGATATTTACCTTTACAAATATAGTCCCTAGTTGGAAAGGGAAAACAACATGAAAAGGTATTGATTTAATTTGAAATTTGAGTGATAAGGACAAAAATATCTTGTTGCGTTAAGATTGAGTAAAGAAAACTTCCTCGCTTAAATAATATACTACATTCTGTTTGGGCCATGTTTCTATTGGCCTTGATCTTTGAAGGCCTAATTCTGCAGATGAGATCACCTCCAGAGTTTGTGCTTTTATCCTCTGTCTGAGAAGCACGTCTTGTGATTTTAATCCTAAGCTTCATGGGGGCTGCTCCAGGAATGTCAGACTAGAACACAGTGACATCAAAAAGAAGTGTGTGTGTGTGTGTGTGTGTGTGTGTGTGTGTGTGTGTGTGTGTGTGCTGTCTGAGTCTACCATTGTAAATAGAGGTTGTAAAGATTTGGATTTTACAGGCTCAGCTGGAAACAACATAAATAATTACATCATCATGTAATATTGCAGCAAGGCTTCCAGTACATGTTCTTTTTCCTTCCTTCTTTCTTTCTTTCTTTTTTTTTTTTTTGAACCATACAAATCAGCATCTCAAAAGGAACTCTGACCTGTGCAGTAGAGTGCAGTACTAGGATTCTAGGGACCTGAGTGGAGGAGAAGCCCCTTTAAATCAGTGTGAGGGTGGACATTTGCCTGCTGATCGGAAAGTCTGTGCTATTTTATTTGCTCAAGTAGGAAATGAGCTCTCAAAACCTACTATTTCTTTACTATTAAAAAAATGATTTATTTAATTTTATTTGTATGAGGGTTTGCATGTATGTCGGTACATCACATGCATGCAGTGCCCACAGGAGCCAGAAGAGGGCATCAGATTCCATGGGATTGGACTTAAAGGTAATGGGAAGCCACTGTGTGAGGGTGCTGAGAATCAAACCAGGGTCCTCTGCAAGAGCAACACGTACTCTTTACTGCTGAGCCATCCTTCCAGCCATAAGACTTACTAAGTCGGAGAACTTACTCTACTGGACTTGAATCATTGAGAATGTTTTAAGTCAGCAAATACCCGAGCCCTCTTCTCTGAGCTTAGTACTTAACTAACAGCTAGTTTTATCAACTTTCTGATAAGAAAGGTACACATTCACCTTGGTTACATCTCATAAAACTGTACTGTTGATTCTTGTCTCCATTGACAAATGGGGAAGGAGATTAAGTCCCTTCCACCAAGTTTCCTTTCCAACAGATAGCTAGTAAAGTCAGGTTTGAAAAATATTTTTCTCTGCTTTTCTTACCTTCTAAATAAAGGAACACTTTGTTCCTCCAAATGTATGGAGAAAGAAGAAACAGATGGCCTGGAAACGTGGCTAGACATTGACTTCATAGAATTTAAACTTGATCAGGAGACTTACTACTCACTGTTAGAATCTGAGTGACCAAGAAAATTTCTGGAAATATAGCTTCATTGTTTGATTAGTGTGCATGTGTGTGTGTGTGTGTGTGTGTGTGTGTGTGTAGTGAGACATTTTGAAGGAGCTTTGTGATCTTGCTTTTTCTAAAAACAGAATGGTTCTTTGGAATATGTTTTTGTGCCCATCCCAGGGGTAATGGATGAAAGTCAGTTTAATTTAGTTTTTTTCTTTACTGGTGGCTATGATTTGTTTACATGCCACTATTGAAAACATAACTTTGGCATGTGCAGCTTGTCCTTGTGATTGCGCTCAACTTAGACTTTTGGGAACTTCGATTGGAGTATATATATTGATTGAGGAGGGAATTAGGTTCGGGGCTATTGTATTGAGATGTTAGTCCAGCTCACTCTCTGCTCCTGCTTTCCCAGGTTCAGGTGGTCAACAAGGGTGATGAATATTTCTTTGTATCTTTCTTTTTCCTTTTCTGAGCTAGAGGGTACAAAAGCATGGTCGCAACTTGCTCTGTGTGTGTGTGTGTGTGTGTGTGTGTGTGTGTGTGTGTGTGTGTGTGTTTTGAGACAGGGTCTCACTGCGTTACCTGAAAGTTGCTATGTGGACCAGGCCGGCTTTGAACTCACAGCCATCTGCATGCCTCTGGCTCCTGAGTACTGGGATTAAAGGAATGGGCTATCTTTCCTGGCATAGGAACAAGCAGTTGTTAAGAAAGGAGAGGAATTAGAATTCAAAAGTCTAATAACCAACCCACATGGGATGGTGGGAGGGCTGCATAAAGACTGGCTGTTACAGAAATGCAATGAAGGATGGCTGGAGCAGGAAGAATATCAAAGCAGCAGCTGTGGAAATGCAGAAGATCCTCAACAGAAAAGTGTTTGGTGCTGGATTTTTCAGAGCTGAGAGTCCCCTTAAATCTTCTTCAGCAGTTTCTTCTGAACATGATTCTCAAAGATTGGGACTCCCAAGTCTGCTAGCTAAGCTGTATCTGAGAGCAGGGATAAAGGCATAAGACAGAGGATGCCACAGAGAATGATAATCCTGAGTTTTTTTTTTTTTTTTTAAAGGAACATATGCATAAGACACTGTTTTTAAAAATTCCTGAAAGCAGTTATAGTGGCGTAGAAGATGCTCAGTGTCCTGGATTACAAGGTTTAATTGACATAAGCCATGAAACAAATAAGATTAATTTCGAGATGGGTTGTTGACCCTGTGAAACAATGGATTTGCTTACTCTGGTTGCTCTTGGAGCAGGGGATATTAATACTAATCAAAAAGAAGCAGTTTCAGACACCAAAGAAATGGAAGTAAATCTTTGGTCATGGAAGTCTGGGTGAGTAGTCATGAGAAAAATATCCCTTCACAAAATAGCATCTCACAAGAAGCTAAAACTTCCCAGTCAGTCATATTAGATAATGTCTTCCCATGGAGGCTACCTCTGGAGTCACCAGTCTGAGGCTGCATGCATCTCTGCCATCATGAGAAAAGCAGACAGAAAGATCATGCCAGAAACTTCCTTGGTGATAACCTCAATTACCTTTTCAACTCTAAGGCCCTTGGTAAAAAACAAAAAGGAGGAGTCTGAATTTAAAAAAGAAGTCCAAATATCTTTCTTTATATTGTTAATGGTGTAATCTTAGACTATTGGCATCTGAAGAATATGTACTTGCATTCACTTCTGTTCAGTCTACTTACTTTATATTACATAATGTTTTAATATTCAGTGTTTATCAAAATACATTGTACATATGATACTATTTGTCAAGAGAAGTAGAGATATTTTGTACAATATTCACAGAATAAAATATCTTGCGTCCTTTGTTTTACATTATAGGTTTAAAGCCAAGCATACTTATTTAAAGCTTCTAAATACTCTTTAGGTTAATTTAAATATTAAACTTTGACCAAAAAGGGGGAAAAAAACCAAAAAAACACAAGATCTCTTTAAAAATCCAAAGTCTCTTGACTGTGTGCTCCTGTAAAATTCAAAATAAATTACATACTTACTTATTCCAAGTGGGAAGAACTACGGTACAGTTACAATCAAAGCAAAGCAAAAACACAACCCAGCAGAATGAAAAGTCAACATCAGATATCTGAAATTCACTAATGATCTGGGCTCCAAAGGGCTAAGAAGTCCCACCTCTCTGGTTCTACCATCCATGGCACACAAAGCTTGTTTGGTAGGCTCAGCCAAGCTCTGCTCCATACATGTTGCTACCCTTGATGGTCATCCAATGGTCCTGGCATTTCTAATAATGCTGGGACAGGAGCTCAAGACAGGAACCTGGAGGCAGGAACTAAAGTAGTGGTCATTGAAGAATGTTGCTTGCTGGGATGGTTTCCTTAAGCATACTCAGTGTGTTTTCTCATACACCCCAAGCCTATCTGCCTAGGGATGGTATTGCCCACAGTGGACTAGGTTCTCCAACATCTGTTAGCCATCAAGAAAATGCTGCAAAGCCACCTACAGGACAATCTGATGGAGATAATCCTTCAGTTGAGGTTCATGATCTCTTAGTGGTGACATAAGCTAGTGATGACATATTCAACATGTGAGGACTTGAGAAAACACCCCAGATCCAAACCATAGGAAGCACCGTGGGTTTTCATTTCATCAAATCCCAGATACACAAAAATGGTCCGTCTTGTGTGTGTGTGTGTGTGTGTGTGTGTGTGTGTGTGTGATATTTTCTCTTGGTAGTGCTCTAGTTGTCAAGGTCAATAGCCTAAAGCCTCAGATCTAAGACTACTGTAAGAGAAGTCCAGAAAAATGAGTCATATGATCAACAAAATTTTCTGAGGAACCAAGGTTTATATTATAAATTACTTTAATAGTAAAAGAAAAATTTCTCAAATGAATTTCCTTTTTCTTTAATTAAAAAAAAAACTGCCAGAAAATCCAGTTAACCCTTTAGTAATTCAGAATTTTGCAATATCAGTATCTAGGTTAATCTTATAACCACCATCTATTAGACTATAATTAAGTCTAACTTTCAGTTTTGGTTGTGTTTCACTATTGATGAGAGTAATGAAGATGTTTTTGTAGATCATAGGACTTTAATGAAGGGAGACTTAGTGTCAACATATTTGGACTTTTTTCCCTTTTCCAGTAGAACTCAGGGTCTGACATATTCAAGACAGGTTCTTCTCTATGGAGCTACAGCCCCAGCCTGTCATACATATTTAGACTCTTTCCTTCTTCCTTCCCTCCCTCCCTCCCTCCCTTCCTTCCTTGCTTTCTGTCTTTCTTCTTTCACTTTTTATTAGTTCTTTGAGAATTTCATACAATGTATTTTGATCATATGCACCCCTCCCACCACTCCTCCCAGACTCATTTGCCTTTCCTACCTACCCAACTTTATGACCTCTTGTCGAACAGCCATGAAGGAGACGGCTTAAGAGAAAATTGGAAAAGAACACACATCATTGTTTCAGGGTCTGATAAGCCATGTAAAAATGTCAGTGTCCTTACTCTGCAAAAACTCTAGGAGAATCAGGTAATACTTGAAATGTAAATGTGAGCAATAATGAACTAGAACACAGTCATGGGAGTTGGTTGTTTGCATAAATGCTAGATTTTTACCAAACCTTGAGAGTTATTTTCTTTCTGCAAGGTTTTGGGATCATACCAGATAGCTTCCAAAATGTTTACCTTGCTCCTTCACTGAAGTGGCCTCTGATGAAATATTTAGATGTTGTTCCTTTCACGGCGATGTTACTTTATTTTACTTTTCTTCTGACCCAGTAAATCCTGGTTACAATCAGACAGATGGACAGTTATCTAGATAAAGGTCACAAAAGGCTCCAACTCAAGTGCCTTCTCTCCCTCCTTTCTTTCCTTCCTCCCTTCTCTTTCCCTTTCTCCTTCCCTTTCTCCTTCCCTTTCTCTCTTCCTTCTTTCCTTCTGGCAAAGGACAGAACTCTGAATTTAATAATATACTCCAGTGTTTCAACATTGACTCAAATTTGTCTCTAAAGTAACTAGTTGGAAAACATTTATGGCTTAGACACAGGAGAAACTAGGGTCTATGCAGTGTCCTGGCATGAGAACCCAATTGATTAATGTACTGTGCTTGATAGTAACTCCCTAGCCCACTGTGATAGTCTCTTGAGGCATCAATAAAGAAAAAAGGAAGTAAAACAATAGAACCCAAGCAGGGGAAACAAAACAAAACGAAAGAACATCATCCTACTGGAACATGGGAACTTAGGAGTCAAGAATAGCCTCACTAGGCTTAGGATGCAATGAACATCCAGCCTTGGCCTGCTTGCTGTGGAAACAGTTTTCTGTATTAATTCACCTGGAGCATATTCTAAGAATGCTCATCATATTAGGTTTTGACATTGTTATTTGCCTATGGTCTGTCATAAAAGTACTATAGAGTGATAGTAACTGGGTCTTTTAACCTATTAATTTCTGTTACCTGTCCCATTTGAACAGTCAACCAAGAACAACCACTGCCTAAAAGAAATTCCCTGGCTAGAGGAGAGTCAATAGCTCATCATTTGGGTTTCAGAAACAAGGATTTGGGTTATTATCAAGGGCTACTAGGATTAGTGAGGGTGTGTAATCAAGTAGTTCCCACTTCTATGACTTGTTTTCTATCCAGGTCAGATAAAATTCTTCTCCAAGAGAACAGAAGACAATGACTATGTCAGGGAGTGCATAGTCTAAACAGGAGGCTCTAGGCTGGGGTACAATTCAGTGGTTGGGCATAATGCTCAACATACAGGAGGTGCTGGGTTTGGATTCTAACATCAAGAAACCATCTATCCATCCATCCATCCATCCATCCATCCAACAATCCATCCATCCATGCATCCATCCATCCATCCATCCATCCATGCATCCATCCATGCATCCATCCATCCATGCATCCATCCATCCATCCATCCATCCATCCATGCATCCATCCATGCATCCATCCATGCATCCATCCATCCATGCATCCATCCATCCATCCATCCATCCAACAATCCATCCATCCATCCATCCATCTATCCATCCATCCATCCAAACAAAAAGACTTGTTCTAAGTTTTTGGGACTAGGAAGCAAAGATAGAGTAATATAAATCCAGGATAGATTAGATATAGGAAATTTGAGATTAAAAAATGGATTATTGAATGGGGTTCAAGGGTGTCTTAGTGTGCATGGATTATCATAATGAATACTTGATGACTTAAACAACAGCTGTTTATTTTCTCATGGTTCTGCAGGCTAGAAATCTGAAACCAACACGCCAGAAGGATTGGTTTCTGGTGGAGCTTCTTTGCTTGCTTAAAGATGGCTGACTCCTCCCTGCTTGCGTTCTTCAGTTGAAGGAAAGAGAGAGGGAGGGCAAGGGGGAGAGAAGTGCAAATCACTTTATACAAGGTCAGATTAGAGACCCCGCCTTTCTCACCTGACTTACTTTCCTCCTTGAAACTGTATTTCTAAAAACAGTCACATCAGAGGGATAGAGCATTGATATATGAATTCAGGAGGAAGGGGAGAGAGAGTACAGGATTTCACAGTTCAGTGCAGAGAAAAGGACACGATTACCTGTTTGTGTGTGTGTGTGTGTGTGTGTGTGTGTGTGTGTGTGTGTGTGTGTGTGTGTATGTTTCCTTCCAAGAGTGGAGAAGAGATGGAGTAAAATGCTGTGCACTATATCAAGTGGCTGAAATATACCCCCAGGTAGCTATTTCTTCATGTTGTATATTAAAACTATGTAAATTTCATGAAGTTGAAATTCGCATTTTATCAAACTTATATTTTGAATGCAATGCAGAGTATCAAAAAAACCTAAACTCTTGGGCTGGAGAGATGGCTTAGCAGTTAAAAGCACTTGTTGCTCTTGCAGAGGACCTATGTTTGATTCCCAGCACCCACAAGGTGGTTCACAACCATCAGTAACTCCAGTTCCAGGGGATCCACTGTCTTCTTGACTCCTTTGGCACATAACATGCACATGTGCATAACATGCACATACTTCACAGACACACATTACATGTGCAAGCCCCAGAGTCAACACACAGGAAACACCAAGGCCAGATTCACTGAACAGAGGAGAATTATTGGCCCAGGAGGGACAAAGGACTGCCTCTGAATAGAGTAGAGACAGCTGTGGTCCCTGGGCAGATAGTGGGTTTTAAAGGATCATAGCACTGGAAGGGAAGAAGGGGAGGTACAGTCAGAGAAGCATTGGTTGGCTGTCTCTAATTGGCTGAGAGAACAAAGGAGTGTTGGTGCTGGTGCTGTGGCAGGATTTTTGGGAGAGAGTTCTTTGTGTGTGAGGCTGGAACTTAACTTATATCTGGTTGCCTTTTCGTGGCCCATTGCCACCTTGGGGTCATGTGTGGGATGGAGTCGGGACCAACTATTTGCAAGTGTAATACTCACATGTAAAATAAAATGAATACATCTAGTTTCATTTTTTTTTTAAACGTAAACTCTTGTTTGAATGTGATTTTTAAAATTTAATCATAGATAAACTCAAGAAAATGGAAAACTTAACTACAAATGGTTGGAGAAGCCACAGTTTACATTTGATCAAACTTAGATACTTTGAAGGTGATAGAAAGTATCAGAAAAGACATGGAAATCTATATGTTTTGAACGTGTTGTTCAACATTAGTTGACAGCATTGGGTCCCTTAGGAATGAATGGCTGTTGCTCCGGTCATTTTATATGTGTAGCACAAACCATTTAGCTGTGAACACAAGGAACAACTGACCATATTGTAGTCAGGGTGATCTCCCATTGGCCTGATCTGGCTTTTACTCTTGTAACAAAAACTACCATAGAACAGTTTTGGTTAATGTCCATGGAAAATGTAGCATTTACTTTTTAACTTTCCAAAAGACAGATAAATCCTAGGTAATAAAAAATTATCTTAGAGGAATGATACATAGTTGTAAAATATATATCTGGAGAGCAAAAATGCAGTATTTTAATTTTTAGCCGCATAAAATTTTATGAAAGGTAAAATATGTGGTAACTAAAAGTATCAGTTGGAAGAAAAACTGCTACGATAATGTAGCAGTTTCTGGGACTATAAATTTTCATTATATTTCTGTAACTTCTTATACCTAAGAAATTAATAAATCCAAAAGAAGTGACAGGAGATACTTTAAATCTTGGGAAAAAAAATCAGAGATGAACATAATTTGGCCTGACTATCACAATGCTGTAGAGAGTAACTTTGTTACCAACAGCTGCGCAAAAACTGCTTTAAATGGGGGTGGGAGGGGATTAAGAAAAGAAAACCTGATGTTAAGAGCCGCTCATATTTTCCACAGATTTTTGTGTTACTCCCTGTAATCTGGATACAAATTCACTTGTTTATAAAGTCTAATAAGGGTTCACTTTAAAATGTTTAGGTTAAAAAACTGATTTGAGTCTTACAGTAAAAAATATGCAAATAAAACAGAGATCTGTTTTCTGGTTAATCAGGGCCCTTGGGAGCTGGAACAGATTTTCACAGTCATCCAGTGAAAGCCATCAGGAAATAAGGAATGCTCCAGTCGAATGGTACCTTACAGTCTCCGGCAGTGGCTACTCAGGTGTCAGAATGCCAGCCGCCAGTACCTCTTCCTTCCGACTTGTTTTGTGACGCTCTGATGTACCAATACATCGATACCACTGTCAATACCACAGGCAGCTGTAAAGTTAGATGTAATAATCTATCTGACAAGTTTTATGTCAGAACATGCAAAACTAGATTTAAATATACTTTTTTAAAAAAAATTAACTGAAGCATTAGCAAGATGTCCAAGTTTCAGGCAGAAAAAGGGATTCAGATTGCAAAAACAACTAATTTAAAGGCAAATTCCAGCATCTGACCACAGACATTTGTTCCTTACATTGCATTGCAGGTGAATGTTGCCTTTTGGCACTATGGATAAAATCAGATACTGAAAAGTGATAAGTTAGATCAGTCTGCTACGTGACAAACTCTGGAGTGCTGCTCTGAACTGGCAGCCAGCTGCCACTTAATTAAAACATTGGGTCAGTGTTTTACAGTCCACACACTCAGAAAGAGTTGGAGAGGGCTGCAAAAACCATGCTGTGTCTAGCACTGCAGAGAGTGATTGCATTAGGTTTTCTCTTTCTACCTGTTGTCCAGGGTGGAAGTAGGTCCTCAGATTAGCATTACAAATCGTGGACTCTGCAGGGGAGCTGGAACTTGTGCCCTGGTGTTTCAAGTGTTTGCAGTTCACTCCTCTCTGGCTCCTTAACCATGTGTGCAGTCTTTTTTTCCAAGAATGCTTGTGTTTGGAAAGTGCTTCACGTGGTGAAAAGTTTGAACAGGAAAGATTAATCAAAGGTTGGGTCTTTCATGCTCAAGGCACAACATATTTAGTTCTTGGATGTGATCTCTTAGTCAGGAAACTAGTTAAATAATATTCAGGGGGCTGAATTTGAGCTCCAGCTGCAACTAAAGTAGAGGTCGACTTAATCTTAACTGGTTCCTCTCAAGCTCAGAAATACTGTGCATATGCATTTTCTTCCTATTTCTGTATAGCTCCTGAAGAGTAAGAGTTTACTAAATGGTTGGTGTTTGTTGTTGTTGTTTTGTTTTTTGATTTTGTTTTTGTTTTTTGTTTTTGGTCATTGTTTACTTGATTCCTTGTTTTGTGAAAAAGTGTCATGTAGCCCAGCCTGATCTCAAATTTGTTATGTAGCTGAGGATGGCCTTGAACTCCTGAATATCCTCTTGCTTCCACCTCCCCAGTGCTAGGATTGCATGCATGCTCCACTATGCCTGACTAGACTATTTTTCTGATTCATGACTTTGAACTCAATATGTAGCCAAGGATGATCCCGAACTGCTGTTCATCCTGCCTCTGGAACTGGAATACTGGAGTTTGCCTTGCCTGTCACCACAGGCTCCAATGACCAGAGACAGGAACTGAATTGAATAAAGCTAGGCTTTATTCAGAGAGCTGGCAATCTGGGAAGACAGAAGACTAATGTCATCCCTAAATCTGCCTTCATCACCACGTCTCTAGCTAGCACACATCACAAACAAAGGGAATGACTCCACAGTTTACCCTGTCTCCCTGGCCAGTCAATCAGCCCTGCCTGTGCTTTCAGTGTTGGTGCTCCTTTACATGTTGTGGCTGGCATGTTCCTCTCATCAGTGCTCCCAAAGCAGCTGAGCTTTACACTCCCAGGGAGGCACATCACCATTAAAGGCTAATTCAGAATGAACTGTTAGCAGTGTGAGCCTCAGATTCCTTTCTATGGAGTACAAGTGTGCTCTTAGAATGTAGAGTGTAAGGCACTCTCACCCACCCTGTTACCTGTCACCTCCACCTTCCAGGTGCTGGGATGACAGATGCATACCGTGCTCAGCTTTAGCTTTTCCTTAAATGATTAAGAAAACACAGTAATCTGATCTGAAATATAAAGGAAACTAGAAGTGGTGGGCTATGGCTCTTCCACATGCAGTATTTGGGTAGTAGGGGGCAACATTTTGGTATACTTATCCTTCATCATTTCCTTCAACATCACCAAATCCTGTATCCTAGTGATGGGACTGTTCTTACTCCATGCTCTGAACTATGTCCCTGTCCCTTCCTCCAGCGCTTTCTGTTTTGCTCAGCTCTCTGCTGCTTTTGGGTTTGTCTGATATCTCCTGATATTTGTAACTCATAGGAATTTGGGGTTATATTTGTCTCTAAGAAAGCGGCATGGTTGTGTATAGCACCACACTGACACGGACTGCACAAAGCATCTCGAGGCCTCCAGGAGGATATCCTGGAAGAAGACATTTGGACTTCAAGTAAAGAACTCAAGCCCCAGGCTCTCATCCTGTGTTCTTGTTCTTGCCTGCTTTTTCTACCTTGCACCTCTCTGCATCCGCTCCTCACAATATGGAACAGAACCTGAGATGAAAGCACACTGGTCTGGCAAGTGACCAGCTACACAAAAACTTCCTGCTTGTCATGAGCAGAGTTGGGTCTTTCTCACAATGCTCAGGAATCCTGCCCTTCTTAGTACCTACTTTTGTGATCAGTTCGGCTAGGGAACAGTCCTAAGAAGACTTGGCTTTGTGTCATCTACTCAGGTCATGCCCAGGGCAGCCAAGTGATGCTCTGTCTTCAAAGTCAGCTCTCTGAAAGGTTATGATTATTCTTAGCCCACTTAAGGCTCAGCCTGGGGAACCAAAAGTCCCATGAATACTTACCAAGTAAACTATAGAACACTGGAGTATACATCCCAGTTAATTTGTACCAAAAGTTCAAGAAAGGCTATTGTTTATAGAAAAGATACTAGTCTTTAAATGAAACAGTGTTTATTTAATTCATTAAGTGATAATTTAGTAAGCATCCATATTGTCCATATCACCAGTGCATTTGGATACTAAATATGCTCCTCCAACTCAAGTGTCCTAAGTAGAACTCTTGGCTACTTCCTAAGCTCCATTCCTCCTGGAGTGGCTATTTCTGTTAGGCCCTCATTCTAATTACTCAAATGAAAAACCTGAATACTCCTTCTCTCTCAGCCTCCCAAACGCAGTCACCAGTGAATATGTTGTATTGATTCTGCTTCCAGTTGAAAATTTAGAATTTGGCCATTTTCTTCTGCTGCCGCTGCCCTACTGCCAAGTGAAATCCTATCTAAACTGCCATCGCAGTGCTGGTCCAGGAGGTTACAGCAACTTCTTCTAGATGGCTTGTTCCGCTCACATCCTCTCTGCTCTCTAGCAAACTCTTTACATATAATTTGTGTAAACCAGAACCATCAAAATAAAGCCCAAGTCTTTATGACTGGATAGCAAACTGGGTCCTGTCAACTAGATTCTTTTTTGTTGGTCTTTTTTTTAAATCCTGGTTAAATCATGACAAAGGACATGTCACAACAAAAGCAAATCTCAAACTGCATTTTGCGGCACATACAATTACCAGAAAGTAGTACTTATAAATTGGTGTAATTCCAGCCCTCTGTCTTGAGGTCATGACCAGTGATTTCCCATGCGAAAAAGTTCATGCAGACAGCAATATACAGTAGTCCTCTCTTGTGCTCAGAACACCCAGTTCAAGACTGTCTCTGGATGCACAAAACCACTGATAATGCCAATCATAATATAAATGTTTTTCTTCTTAAACACATATACATTTGACAAATTTCTAGGAACAGTGAGATATTAATAATAATAATTTAGAACAAAAAAGGACAAGTATACCAGTGTACCATAACAAAGATTTATTGAAAGCATGATGTTTTTATGTCTATGGTTTTCTAGTATTTTTAATATAGTTCTTTAGTATTTGTGGACTATAACTGAAACTCCAGAAAGCTATCTGCAGACTTGATGAATTTTCTAGAGGAGTGGTAGAATTCTCTCATAAGTTAGAAGACACAGGCTCAATTTAAGGCCTGCCCTTCAGCAGTACTCCTAAGAATATTAGGCTGTAGTACAAACTTGCTCCTTATACCTTGTTTACACAGGGATGGATAGGCCATCTGTTCTGTATCAATCAGTCTTTCCCCAGCAAAAAAAAAAAATTTAAAAAATAAGCAAAATACAGTAAAAAGTGATTTGAGGCTGGGAGAATGGCTTAGTAGATATAGTACTTGCTGTATAAATGTGAAGATCAGAACGTAGATATCCAACACCCATGTACATGTTGGGTGGTTGATTACCTACTTATAATCTTAGGGCTTCTGATGTGGAGACAGGACATCCCAAGGGCAGGCTGTTCATGTAAACCACCCAAATCATCAAGACTTGGTTCAGTAAATAAAGTAGAAAACAATGGAAGAATACACCCAATGTCTACTCCTGGTCCCCATATGCGCGTCCACATGCATGTAAGTGATTTGTAACACTTCTTAAAAACCTACTGCACAGTGAAGCCCTGTGTCCTACCAGAGCTGCCTCTGGAGCCTGTATCCCTGGTGAGTTGTCCTACCAGGTCATTCAAATGAACCTGGCACCTCTCTTCTTCTCCCTCTTTGCTCTGGTTCACACTGTTGTTTGGAACCTTGAGTCCTCGCCCCCACACCCCCCCCCACACACACCCCCAACACCATGTTCCTCCTCATTTCAAGGTCTTACATTACTGTAATGTGTCTGGAGTCCCTGACCTCTGCACTTTGCATGGCAGGTTTCCTCTAACCCTTCAGCCTCAAATGCCACTCCTTAGGAAAGAGTGAGCTTTACTTAGTTACATCATTTGAACAATTATGTGATCTCTTCCACCAGTCACTTAGCAATAGAGTGTGGCCCTCCCAAGATAGGGACTTTGCCCACCTTGCTCACTCTGTGTTCCTGGTGCCCAGCAAAATGGGTGGTTGTAAATTAGGTATTTGTTGTGAGATACTTTAAGATACTTTTTTAAAGCAGAATGACTCAGAAAGAAGTGGTCGTTGCTTCTCAGGATCTGATAGTGGGACATTTCTAGACATGGTCACTCAAAGGAGAGCTATGTCACCACTTGAACATTTCTTTTAGCTTCAAGAGGCTCCTAATAACTACTATCATCTATAGAGAAACCATTAATCAATTATCACAAATATCCATTTTAATGACACTTAGCAATAGGGTTTTAAATTAATCTTGAATGCTGTCATTTAGTTGTATTAAAGAAAAACATGCCTGTGATTGACAGTCATGGTATTTTTTAAAAAGATTTCCCAGAGCTATTAGAACATTTCCTCTGGATATTATCATTTGTTTCTAGCTCTTGATTTTCTTATGGTTTTGAGCATAATCAGTGTCTCCCTCGGATTGTTGACTCATGTTTGAATCTCCAGAAACTGAGTGCAGGATGCTCCAAAGGAGTAATCAATCCTGACCTCTTGGTTCCTTTTAAGCACAGTGGTTTATGGGGTCTCTGTCAAAATTAGACCAAATTTATTTATATTTTTATAAAGGAATTATTATCAAAATGAATAAGTTATGCAAGCATATTATTAATTATTTATTGTGGGCTCACCACGTGTCAGATTTCCAGATCTCAACTCACACATTTTCTTTAAGTCTCATGATAGCTTTGCAAGTTAAAATCCATATCCTTATCATGCAGTGCAGCAGACTGAAGCCAGGGGTGTCAGAAAACATATCCCTAGCCATCCCTACTAAGTACTGCTAAGCCCAGACTCAGCCAGTCAATCAAGATGCCCCTCCCACCCAGTGGTACAGCCACAGGCCGTGGTGGTCATTAATTTTCTTCTTTCCAGTTTCCCAATACATATTAACATTGACAAGTTAATATCTGTCATTTTACTTCAGCAGTGAATGCTGTTTTCTGTAACTTTTATCAAAGTAACTCTATAACCCAAAGACATTTATTTATTTATTTATTTATTAAAGTACTGTAACCCAAAACATGCAGTAAGGATTATACTCAGTCTGTACTATCAAGAAGTTAGACATATTCCGAAAGCAAAGGTGTGAGTAGACACGAGGGGTAGGGGAAGTAGGATCTTAAACTTTTTCTTCTTATTGACTTCTATGCTATAGTATAGAGGCTTACGTATATACATGTAATATAAAGTGTATCTGAAAGCCTTAACCCGCTTTTCAAACATTTAATTGTATTCACATTAAAGTTAATCTTTAATGTTATCTGATGTATGTTTTCACTTTGTAATGTCATAACACAAGTGCAGTGTATAGTCCTTGCCATACCAGAAAAGAAAGAAAAGAAGAGAAACGAAGGCCTGGAGCAATGGCTGCTCTTCCAGAGGACCAGGGTTTGATTCCCAGCACCCACAGAGTGGTTCACAACAGTTTGTAACTTGGGTTCCAGGGACTCAGATGCCCTCTTGTGACCTCCAAGGGCACTGCTAACACATGATGTACTTTCAGGTAAAACACTCATCTGCATAAAATAATTTCTCAGAGATGCTAAAGCATTCCCTGAAAGAGAGAGAGGGGTGGGAGTGGGGAGAACTGCTTAAAAGTAGCATTTTCTGGGAATGATGACATGAGTACTCTTTGAATTTGGCTGTACGGATTCACTTCTGTTTTGTGGACAATAGTGGGTTGGTGTTTTGCTTTGTTTTATTTCACTTAAAATTCCTTCTAAGGGAAAAAATGTCAGGTTAAAAAACCTTTAGAGACATTGCTAGGGAGATGGCTCAGCAGGTAAAATGTTTGCACAACAACTGTGAGGACCAGAGTTGGGATCCCCAGAACCCACATGAAAAGCCAGGTGGGTATGGCAGCCAGCCTGTCATCCCTGTGCATACATAGGAGGTGGAGACAGGGATCTCAGAGCAATATGACTACACAGACTGGCCTAAAGGGTCAGCTCCACATTCAATGAAAGACCCTGCCTCAGTATATTAGCTGGAGAGCAATTAAGGAAGCCACTTGAGGTCAACTTTGGGCCTCTGCACGCATGTACATACATGTGCATGTACACCAAACATGTGCCTACTTCCAAACACTCATATAGACACATACATATATTTTTTTTTTCTGGAAACAGAAATCCTTAAATTACAAGGTACTTGCTATTCTATAGCTCATGCTACAGTGCTGTCCTTTAGTAACCAGGCAGTTTGAGCTCTTTCCTATCGAATGAATGAATCCTAGATGAGATTCTGGTGGGATCCCATTGAGTAGAACTATGGTTTAGCAATTTGAAAAAAATGAGGACATTTCATACATATCTCTTCTTTACTGATTCTTCCTCTCCAACTTCAGCCCCTACCCTCACCCCACCCCCAGCGCACTTTTGTCTGGGTTGAGCACAATTCCTTCTTAGCTCCCTAAGAGAGGACTGCCTTTCCAGCCCAGGGCAGCTCCACCCCCCACTTCTCACAGCCCCAAAGTAAATCTGCACAATAATGAACCGTGTAAAGGAAGAATGATGTCATCACTTAGTGGTCCCAAGCTGCTTCACCCAACATCCACCTTGCTTTGTTCTGATGACAGGGCTGGAATGTGACGGTTAATTCCCTGTGGAGTAAGAGGCTGAGCAGGGCCTGCTGCTCTTGAGTAAACTTCACCACCGCCTTATAAAAAACAACAACTTAAATAAAAGTAAATACATAAAAGCTTCATGAAGGTAAGGAAGTCAAGATCTGCTGTGATTTAAGAGATGCTGGTTCTTCAGTCAACGCGCTTTGCATTTAGGAGCGTCTCTGGCAGCGAACTCTTCTTCAGAATTACTACAGAGCCTCTTGGAAGCTGGTTTTGCACATTTCTGACTAATCTGACAAGGGCTGTGCGGACAACAGGCTTTCAGCTCGCAGCTACAGGTTGTATTGAATGTGGATGGTGATAATCCTCGAAAATCACCACTGACTTTGTGACTCTCCCTGATGCTTCAGAACCTTTGACTGAAACCGGGTAGGATGCACCTTGTTGCGGTAGGATGAGCACTGATTTTCTGATGGAGGGGGACATCTCATTCTGCAGAAACTAGTGGGGAGTTTGTGTCCTAACTTAAACACTCCGTATCTTATACTATCAGTTCAACTGGAGTGTTCTGAATGCTTTTAACAGGAATCCTTTCTATGTTCTGTGAATGTAGTTTCTGATGTGTAATTCTTGATAGGAAGGGGAAAAAAAGCCCACAATGCTAATTTAAAGTTAAATCTTGTTTTCAGTATATTTGGTGTCCTTGTTTCATGCATACACTGCAGATCTCTCTTCTGCAGTGTGGAGTCTTGTAAAAGTTGGCGGTGATTAGGATGCAGGGCTCTAAAGAAAGCTGTATTTGTTCTGAAACACTTGAGTCGGCAGTGATAACAGATACGTATGCAAATAGGATTGATTTCAAAGTGGCTATGGGTGTAAAGTTCGGATTGAATTAAACAATTGTTAAAAAAAAGTTCAGCTTTGGCGGTGTTTCAAAATGTTGAGGAACATTGAGTTCACCAAAGCATATCAAAATAAACAGTTTATAGTTAGTGCTCAGTGGGGCTGGAGGGCGCCGTATTTCAGAAAAGAATCTAGTTTTCCCAGTGTTATTTCAGATTCACATGATTTGCTTTACAGAAGTTTTGAACACGAATGCAGCTGGCATGGTCCGCGCTGTCGGATCTAATTTGTGTAATTCCATTGTTAGTAATATTTTTGTCTCTGTGCTGCAAGTGACAAAAATCCTGGGTTCACCAATGATGGAAATGATCACCATCGGCCTGCCTTGGTTATTAATTCCTGCCCCTTAATTTCTAAAGCTGAGTACCCTTTCTACAGCAGAAATGTGTTCAGCTTTCTTTGTCTGGATTCACAGTAGTCAAAAATCAGTGTAAAATTAAGGATGATGTTTTATCATTTTGACTTTTGTTCCCCCACCCCACCCTCTGCCACTGTTGGCTTTAAAGTTGTCCCAAGATTGGCTAAAATATTAATTACAGAAATCTCAACACAATTATAAAAACCTTCACAGAAGCATATATTTAAAAGCTTTTAAAGACCTTTAAACACAATGGCAATAATTCTGAAGATGGGGGGAGGGTTGCTTTTCTGAGTTAATATATTCATGGTCATGCACTACTCTGCAACTTTATAGTAGAATTTTTTTTATTTTGGGAGCTCCCTACATGAATGTTTAAAATCCTGACCTTTGTGCTACACTCTGCACTTGCATGTGCCCAGTAAAATGAGACAACGGACACCTTTGAGAATTGTCTTCATTTGTCTGAATATTCCTAGGAAATCTCCCTCACGTTCTATGTAACCATAAGCAAATCCCATGGGAGAAAGGCCCACAGGAACACATGGCAAGTGCCTTCTGCGGTGACGTCAGAAACTAGACACTTACATGCATCTGTATGGATTCCCCTGTTGCTGGCATCTCTAAGGAAATCCCACCCGGAAGTTACTATCGGAGGGAGGGTGTTCTGAGACTATGATGTACTCGTGTCCCCTAGATGGAACATCTCGTAATTAAGTGTGATGAACTTGGGCAACACATTTTTGGGGAATGAAATATGGAAATCCTCTTTGTGGGAGGGAGAGAGGTGAAAGTGAGACCCGAGAAGGAGAGCCCAAGGTATTTGACGCATTTAGGTGGCAAACTGCTATGGTTCGTGGCTTTTTCTGTTCCTTGTGAAAAATGTTAAGTAGCTATGAGATTTATCAATGTGAATTAGAATGCCATTAGATTTAGAATAAATTGTTTTATAGACCAAGTCTAATAATCTACAAGAAGGAGAATTTGTTATTCTCTCTCTCTCTCTCTCTCTCTCTCTCTCTCTCTCTCTGTGTTTGTGTGTTTGTTTAAATTGCTGCCATCTGTACATTTTAAAGATAAATTACTATGGGCTTAATTTCCTAATCAGCTTGGTTTGTTGTGAGTTGTTAGCCTAACTCACAGAGGATCCAAAATGCATATCCTTTGTATTAGGATTCTTTAGAGTAACAGAACTTAGAATCCCCCTCCCCCCATATATATGTATGTATGTATGTATAGGAAGGGGATTTATTAGAATGATTTACAGGCTGTGATCCAGTTAATCCAAAAGTGGCTGGCTATGAGTGGGAAGTTCAAGAATCTAGTAGTTACTCAGTCCATGTGGCTGGATGTCTCAGCTGGTCTTCAATACATGCTGGAGTCCTGAAGAAGTTGCCTGTAATGCCAGTGAAGGAACGGCCTTGCTAGAGAGGCGAGAGAAAGTAGGCAAAGAGCATAAGCTTCCTTCTTCCATGTTCTTATATAGGCTTCCAGCAGAATGTGTGGCCCAGATTCAGAGTGAGTGTTTCCAGCTCAAACGATGCCTTCTGACTCAAGGTCTAGATTAGGAGTGGACCTTTCTACATCAAACTAAGCAAAAGCCCGTCACAGGTGTGCCCTCCATTTGGGGGTTTTAGTTAATTCCAGATGTAGTCAGGTTGACAAGCATCCTTTTTCTTTATCGTTTTCAGTAACTAGCCCGTAAGACACATTAGTGATATGTCTATTCTAGAGCAGAATTACACGTAACTCTTCAAAATCTTATGGAGGAGAATTTACTGGTGATTTGGGTGTTCTTTAAATTCCTTGGACTGTACCACCAAAGCATATGTAAATAACACTGCTCATTAATTTCAAGTTTAGAGGCTATAGTTTTCCAATATGAAACCATGACTGTGACTACAGGGCTCCATCATGAGTCGGAGGAAATCACAGAAGCTGCGAGTACCAAGTTGACATTAAAATTTTCTTCTCCTTCGGTTTTGTGTGACTAAATTCTTTATCACCGTGGACCTCTGCACAGTGGGTTAGGTTCAGAGGTTTACAGAAGATGGTTTATAACTATGGTGGTCTTCACAAGAAGGGAAGAAGGAAAAGTACATAATGTTGCTATAAATACATCCTCACTACTAAGAAAGACAAAGCAAAGGCAAAGGGCAGGAGCTGGAGTGACTGGTTCAGCTGGTAAAGGCACTTGCTGCTATGCCTGATGATTTGAGATCAATCCCTGCGACCCACATGGAGGCAGGAGAGAACCAACCCACACACCGTCCTCTGACCTCCATATACACGGCACATGCACAACCCTACCACCCACACACATACATACGCAGTAAATGTAATTTTAATAACCCCATAGGAGTCAAAAGCTTGTGTCCTGTTATGAAAGACCATTTCTTTTTGTATACAAAATGACTCTCTAGCTCCCAGTAATAAGAGCTGGTAGGTCCAGGCTGAGGCAAGCGATACTCTCACAGTAGCGTAAAATTTAAGAAGTTGCCCGAATGTTTGTAATCAAGATATACTATATTTTAGTTTCACAAATCTATGATGAAGAAAATGTCAGTATTTCAAATGAAGGTGGGAATTGAACTCTGAAGCTGCATAACCCTCCCTCCTCCCACTCCTGTGCAGCGCATGGGGGATATTAGGTTATTTCTGGATAATTCTCAAAGAACTAGGGTGACTTATTAAAAGGAGGCTCTTCTTCCTCAATCATGTGATACAGCGATGCCCCATCACTGTGGACAAGCTGCTTAGCTCTGGACTATTCTCCAATTGGGAAAAAATGCACTGTGATTAAAGTCTTCAAATTGCATGCAAGCTTGACTCTTTTGAGGTTCATTCATGTTTAATTACTATCACGCCCTTGCTAGCTTGAACCTGCCCTCTCTCTTGAAGAGACAGACATAGCAGGAGAGTTGTGGCAGGGGGGCAAACATAGTGTGCTGAGAAGAGTGGGAATTAGCATGATGCCGCTAAGAACAAGCCCAGGGTGACTTTTCAGTGACATCAGCAGTTCACAGTGGGACCCAGTGGACTAGAATGCTGGCAAGAGGCAGCGTCCTAAGGATACAAGGAGACAACTGGGGCTGGGAACTAATGCTGATATATTTGGAGAAGTGGCTGAAAAGTGGAAGCATCAAGGAAGTCCAGGAAAAAGATCTATAAAGTCTTACAACACTTATTTCCAAGGGAAATTCAGGACGGATATATGTCCCTACATTGGAAGGAACCTAGACTAGTAACTGCTTCAAAGCTGGTGTTTCCTTTCTAAGTAAGAGTATGTCCTTAGACCATAAACGAAGAAAGATAAATTCACGAATGCATATGGATCAAAGCAGAAAGAGTACTTCTTTTTTAAAAAGCACAAGTTAGACTATCAAATAAAAAATGAAAAAATATCTAAGAAACTTAATTTTGTAAACATGGGGAAGAATAGAAGAATCGTAACTACAGAAAACAGAGTACTCTGATGCCATAAAGAAGGTTAAGATATCAGAGATGAAAGGAGCTGAGATGTGGGGAGACAGGGAGAAATTAAAAATTCAAAGGAGAATTAAAAACTTCCATATGGAAAATTTCAAGCATTTTTAAAGATGAAATGACTAGTGTAATGAACCCCTGTACAGCCGGTGTTTAGCTTCAGCAGTGAATTCACCACCAGTCGGCTTCTATCTGTTCCTCCTCTCTTAAAATGTTTGATACAAATCTCACATTCCTTTATGTCTTTATTATTAAATACTTTAACATGTACTTTAAAAAGGAATTTTTGAAAAATAGTATTTTTGAAAAAATAGTATTTTGAAAAATATTATTTAAGATATATAATCAAGTCTCAAATTTGCTAACTCAACAACACAAATTTTCCAATTGTCTCATTCAAAGTAAAATTTAAATATAAATGTGAAAGATTATAGCTATCATTTTTATATCATCAAAATTTATTTGAATTGATAGATAACTATTGGCTGATATACTTCTAATTTTATTTTAATCTGCAGGTGCCCCTCCTGCTCTTTTGAAATGTTGAAATTTATTTATTGAAGAAACTAGATTCTTTATTTCATAAACTGCCCATGTTTTAGGTTTTCTCAATTCATCATTATGATGTCATATAGTAGTTTCTTGCTCTGATCTTTCTGGTAATCTATTAATTAATTAGTTATAGGAGTCTGATAAAATTCAGGCCTGGCTTTCTCAGTAAGAATATTTCATAGATGATATACATGTGTGTATACAGTGTCTAGAAGTTTCCTTTCTGAAAGATGTTGATTAAAGTTACCTGCATCCATTATTTCAACAGGGATTGCAAACATGCATTATGTAATTATTTATTGATAATGGCATGTTATTGTTGATTCCTTTACAACTGGACTATTGCTTGGAAGGAAAACAAAAAGCTTTAAATGAATACAGACTGATAAGTGTTCTCTCTCTCTCTCTCTCACACACACACACACACACACAATATGTATCAATATCTATATAAAACATTAAAAAGTTTACCTTGCTATACATGTTTCCACTTCCTTTTTTCCCTTCTTTTTCCAAGCAGAATGGTACAATCTGATTTGTTCTCTCCCTCCCTCTCTCTCTCACACTTTCTTCCTCTCTTTATCCCTTTTAAATCACTCAGGCTCCTAGAAATAGAAGAGACCAAGGGTGAGCAAGAGTGGGAACTTGGGGTCAGATCAGAAGGATTTGCAACAATCCAGCTAGGAGCTGGTGATTGCTTGATTGAGGGATAAAGGAGTAAAAGAGATGTGGAGTAATTGAATTGGGGACTTATTTTGAAGATGGAGATGGTAAGACTTACTGAAAAAATGAATGTGGGGATATAAGAGAAAGAGAAGAAGAAAAACTGCCTTTAAACTTTGGACCCAAGTATCTAGAAAGATCGACGTGAAAAATATTCATAGGAGAAGATTGTGAGCTCAGAGGAGACAAAGACTAAACAGTCCAGTGAACACAGCAGCTAATTGAATGACAGTGCCCATACTAATGAATGGATGCATGCCAGCAGGAGGGAGCTCCTGAGAGCATTAGATGGGCCATGTGCATTGACCTGACTTTCTGTTAATGATTGGGGTCAAATTTCATTGTCACAGTGCGAGATATAAGCTTAAGCTTGGGTGGAAGAAACCCAAAAGGGGTCTTGACAATTATAGGATAGATTGACCCACTCACGGTAAAGTAACCTAAACTTGTAAGTCTAATCAAGTTGAGCTGTCCAGGCAGCATCCAGCTAAGGAACACAATGTTTGTTCCAACAGTTCTAGTTCAATCTCAACCTGCCCTTCTTGGTTATGTGCCTTTGATTAAATTCAATAATCTCTCTTATTTTTTAAAATGGTATGGTATGCTCCAAATGAAAATTAAGTGAAATAATAAAGCGTTCAAAACACTGCATAGAAACCTCTTTCTATGCTTTATTTATCCGTGCCTTATCATCTACTTAACTATATGTCATTTATCTTTTGCATTTTACATTAAATTATTTAAGTGTGTGTGTGTGTGTGTGTGTGTGTGTTTGTACACAATGATGACGTGCCACAGCATGCATGTAGACAGCAATGGACAACTTTTAGGAGTTTTTTGTTTTTGTTTTCTTCTACCCTGTAGACTCTGGGGATTGAACAGTCATTGGCAGGAAGCACTTTTACCAGATTATCTATCTATTATCCATCTATCTATCTATCTATCTATCTATCTATCTATCTATCTATCTCATCTACCCATCCATCCAACCATCCATCCATCCATGTTTCTATCTTGAATTAACTGTTGGCAAAGGTAGAGAATTCATTGAGCTTTAGTGGATCTCTTGAACTGCGTTTAAGACTTAGCGGTTCTCCAGAGCCTGGAACATTACTTCCCAAAAGTTTTCTTGTCAGTTCAGCTCCCCAGCTGCACCTAGAAATGCCGATTCTCTTCTCTTCATCTTTCTCCATTCTGCTTTCACTACTTACGCCTTAGGTTACTAAACAAGTTTATGTTTTTTGTCATAGTTAAGTCATTCTGTTACCCCAAGTAGTTTACCCGCACCAAGAGACATTCAGTGAAGCTGCTGTAGTGTCACACATGGCAATCTGTGGGATTTAAAAGCATCTTTTTCTTTTTGTTTTAAACAGAAGAATATGCTTTACAAATTCCATAAAAAAACCCAAAACTGTTAAAGACATCACATAACCATTTCTATAGTAATTATATGACAATCAATTTTATTTTAACTAGTTTTTATACATATTGCCAATCATTTATTGCCAAAGGCAATATGAGATATATTTTATACACTTGGTTAATAGCTGACCTTGTTGTAAGCATGAAATAGACCATTCTAAACAATAAAGCTGCAAAATATGAATAAAATGTACTTAAACACATGCTAGTGGTTGTTTATAACTTGTATCTCTTATAAAAATATTAATTACTGAAGAGTATTCTTACATTGACTTATGGTAAGTGATTTTAATTTTAACTCTGTTTTTATGAGTATTCAATAATAGCTGCTAACAGTTAATATGTTAAGATCTGGAGAGATGGTTCAGTGGTTTAGAATGCTTTTTGTGCAGCCATAAAGACCGGAGTTCAGATTCTAGCACCCACACAACAGGCTGAGCACCCAACAACTGTCTGTAACCACAGCTCTGAGAGTATGATGCCTCTGTGCACGTGTTTGTCCATACACACACATTCATGCAGACACATAACTTTTTAAGAGTTGCTACGTTAACTGACCAACACAAGAATGATAAATACCTCTTCCTTTCTAAGGCTATACATAAACAACATGGAGAAGAATATTTCACACCTACAAAATATAATTCCTGTGACTGCCACATTTTTGCTTTGTTTATCACTTAGATTTTCTACCTATGTCATCATCAATTTAAAAAAATGTTTAAATCTCAGACCTAATAAAATCTTTGCCAATTCTGGTGTCAATGGAAATGCTTGAGTTTCTAGAGCAGCTTTTGTAAGCATACCTTGCTTCTCCCTATTAGATGATAGTTGCATAGTTTCTCTTTCTTTTCTTTCTTTTGTTTTTGTTTTATTTTGAGACAGGGTTTCTCTGTTGTAACTCTGGCTGTCCTGGAACTCCCTCTGTAGACCAGGCTGGCCGCGAACTCACAGAGATCCGCCTACCTCTGCCTCTCGCGTGCTGGGATCAAAGGCATGCACCACCACTTGCAGCTTGCATAGTTTCTTTCAAAGATTTAAAATAAGAAGATCTCTGCATTCTTTTCTAGTTTTTCTCTTTCATTTAAGTAGACAGCTCCCTTGAAGTTGGATGGTGTGGAAGTGATAAGCAAGGATTCTGGAGGCCTGCCGGCTGAGTTGAGTCCCGGCACCACCACTTACTTTGTGTGTGTATGGCAAGTGACTCCCATGTCCCGTCACCACAGGAAAGTGAAGTAGCACCACTTTTCTCATAGTGTTCCTGTTAAGATAAAGTACATACTAGTTCCCAGAATACTGAAAGCACTATATAAAGTCACTATGGTTGCTCAACCTAAGGTACTCAAATCATGTGTTCAGCTTATGAAATGTCATAAATTAAATAATCCAGCAAGTAAATCATAAAAGAGAAACTAGTGCCCTCTGAGCCCTTCTCATGTCCCCTTGTAGGCACTGCTCCTCTCCAAGGGTAACTGCTATCCTGTTTCTCATTAGTTTTTCTGAAAGCCATTGGTAAGCTATACATACTATTACGAAGCAATTAGGGATCAGGTGCAGAATTTTGTTTCTTATCTAAGACTTTGATCTATTTCCTGGTTTCTCTTTTAACGTAGAGATTATATTTTGGTTTTTAGGTTGAAGAAGCTCCTTGAACAAGAGAAGGCTTACCAAGCCCGCAAAGAAAAAGAAAACGCTAAGCGGCTCAATAAACTGAGAGACGAGCTCGTGAAACTGAAGTCCTTCGCACTGATGCTGGTGGATGAGCGGCAGATGCACATTGAGCAGCTGGGCCTGCAAAGTCAGAAAGTCCAGGACCTCACTCAGAAACTGAGGGAGGAGGAAGAAAAGCTCAAAGCTGTTACGTACAAATCCAAAGAAGACCGCCAGAAACTTCTCAAGTTAGAAGTGGACTTTGAACACAAGGCCTCGAGGTTTTCCCAGGAGCATGAAGAAATGAATGCCAAATTGGCTAACCAGGAATCTCACAACAGGCAACTTAGACTCAAACTGGTTGGCTTATCCCAAAGGATTGAGGAACTAGAAGAGACCAATAAGAATCTTCAGAAAGCAGAGGAAGAGCTTCAGGAGCTGAGGGATAAAATTGCCAAAGGGGAATGTGGAGACTCCAGCCTCATGGCAGAAGTGGAAAGTCTCCGCAAGCGTGTGCTTGAGATGGAAGGCAAGGATGAAGAGATCACAAAGACTGAGGCCCAGTGCAGGGAGCTGAAGAAGAAGCTGCAAGAGGAAGAGCACCACAGTAAAGAGCTCAGACTAGAAGTGGAGAAGCTGCAGAAGAGGATGTCTGAACTGGAGAAGCTGGAGGAAGCCTTTAGCAGGAGTAAGTCGGAATGCACCCAGCTCCATTTGAACCTGGAGAAAGAGAAGAACCTAACCAAAGACCTGTTGAACGAGCTGGAGGTGGTCAAGAGTCGAGTTAAAGAACTCGAATGCTCCGAAAGTAGACTGGAGAAGGCCGAGTTAAGCCTCAAAGATGACCTTACAAAACTGAAGTCCTTCACTGTGATGCTGGTGGACGAAAGGAAAAATATGATGGAAAAAATAAAGCAAGAAGAGAGAAAAGTGGATGGCTTGAATAAAAACTTTAAGGTGGAACAGGGAAAAGTTATGGATGTAACTGAGAAACTAATTGAGGAGAGCAAGAAGCTTTTAAAACTCAAGTCGGAAATGGAGGAAAAGGTGTACAGTTTGACGAAGGAGAGAGACGAATTGATGGGCAAGCTGAGGAGCGAAGAAGAGAGGTCCTGTGAGTTAAGCTGCAGTGTTGACTTACTAAAGAAGCGGCTTGATGGCGTAGAGGAGGTGGAAAGAGAAATAAACAGAGGTCGATCGTGCTCGGGGCCTGAGTTCACCTGTCCAGAAGACAATAAGATCAGGGAACTGACGCTTGAAATCGAGAGACTGAAGAAGCGTCTCCAGCAGCTGGAGGTGGTGGAGGGGGACTTGATGAAGACCGAAGACGAGTATGACCAGTTGGAGCAGAAGTTCAGAACAGAGCAGGATAAAGCGAACTTCCTCTCCCAGCAGCTAGAGGAAATCAAGCACCAGATGGCCAAGAACAAAGCCATAGAGAAAGGGGAGGCCGTGAGCCAGGAAGCCGAGCTGAGACACAGGTTTCGGCTGGAGGAGGCTAAAAGCCGCGATTTACAGGCCGAGGTGCAGGCTCTGAAGGAGAAGATCCACGAACTGATGAACAAAGAAGATCAGCTGTCTCAGCTCCAAGTCGACTACTCGGTCCTCCAGCAGAGATTCATGGAAGAAGAAAATAAGAACAAGAACATGGGAAGGGAGGTTCTCAACCTGACCAAAGAGCTGGAGCTTTCCAAGCGCTACAGCCGTGCGCTCAGGCCCAGCGGAAACGGCCGAAGGATGGTGGACGTACCAGTGGCCTCCACCGGGGTACAGACCGAGGCGGTGTGCGGGGATCCTGCGGAGGAGGAGACCCCAGCCGTGTTCATCCGCAAATCCTTCCAGGAAGAAAACCACATCATGAGTAATCTTCGACAGGTGGGCCTCAAGAAACCCACAGAACGGTCCTCGGTCCTCGACAGGTATCCCCCAGCAGCGAACGAGCTCAACATGAGGAAATCTTGGATACCTTGGATGAAAAAAAGAGAAAACGGCCCCTCCACTCCACAGGAGAAAGGGCCCAGGCCAAATGTAGGTGCAGGGCACCCAGGGGAGCTGGTCCTGGCACCCAAGCAGGGCCAGCCCTTGCACATCCGCGTGACACCAGACCACGAGAACAGCACTGCGACCTTGGAGATCACGAGCCCCACATCTGAAGAGTTTTTCTCCAGTACCACCGTCATTCCTACCTTAGGCAACCAGAAACCAAGGATAACCATTATTCCATCACCCAATGTCATGTCACAAAAACCCAAAAGTGCAGATCCTACTCTTGGCCCGGAACGAGCCATGTCGCCTGTCACGATTACTACTATCTCCAGGGAGAAGAGCCCAGAAGGAGGGAGAGGTATGTTTGCAGACAGGCCTGCATCCCCCATCCAGATCATGACGGTGTCAACCTCCGCAGCTCCCCCTGAAATGGCCGCCTCTCCTGAATCCCAGGAAATGCCGGTGGGAAGGACTATCCTCAAAGTCACCCCGGAAAAACAAACTGTTCCAACCCCGGTGCGGAAGTACAACTCCAATGCCAACATCATCACCACGGAAGACAATAAAATTCACATTCACCTGGGGTCTCAGTTTAAACGATCCCCGGGGCCTGCAGCTGAAGGAGTGAGTCCAGTTATCACCGTCCGGCCCGTCAACGTGACAGCTGAGAAGGAGGTTTCTACAGGCACGGTCCTTCGCTCTCCCAGGAACCACCTTTCTTCACGACCTGGTGCTAGCAAAGTGACCAGTACTATAACCATAACACCGGTCACAACGTCATCCACGCGAGGAACACAGTCGGTGGTGAGTAGAGGAGCTCAGGCAGGGATGGGGGACTAGCTAGCTCCCTACAGAAAGGAAGCCCCCTGCCTCTGCCTGCATCCGAACGCTCCCCAGGGGACTACCTACACCAAGATGAAAAGGATCTCACCTAGAAGTGAAAATTCACATTTTGATAATTGAGCCAATTTTAAGGAAACATTTTTATTTATTCATGTAAACTATGGAGAATCTGCAACATACTTGCAAAGACAGTTCTTAAAATCTTTTAAATGAAAAACAAGTGACTCTAGATGTCTAAAGTCTGTATTATATTTAACAGCATCTTGTGAAGAGCATGCATTTTTTTCATAAATATTTATTTGATGACTAGATGGGATGACTAGTTTTAATGTGTCTGAAGTACAGCTTAAGTGTGAATTGTAACTTTCAGATACTTCCTACAACTGTCTTCATTTACTGGGCATAACGCTCTTATGCAATGGCATGTATTTCTTAAATACTAGTGCAAACTAACAGGCTAGAAATTGTGATTCTTAGCTACAGAACTCACATTCTATGGCTTATGCAGAAATCTCTTAAATGCAAGCTCATTATTTAAATACATAAGCTATGGCCTGTCTTCCCATATTCTCAATATAATTTACATTAATTCTCCATGCACAGATTCAAGACAGACTTTAAAGCGTGAATCAGTTACTGCTTTAGCTGTAAAGCTTTCAGTTATTGGCTCCACTGGAGCCAAACAGCATTCATCATTGTAAGCCTTCTTAAATGATACTGAGCTGCTTCTCGACAGGACTGGGAATAACATATTAAGGTCTGAAGTCCCCACATTTTGTGAACAGATAGATACCGGGGGTGTCAATCATTGTATCTTGGAGCAGATTCTTTTACTGTTGCTTCTTTTCTCCGTTTTGAAGTTCAGATTGATAGTCTTACCCTCTGACTACCTCTTAAGCCCCATTCACAAATAAGATTTAAAAACATTTATGTATGATTTCTCAGGCCTAAATGATGATGGTTCATGTATTTTGGTAAATTCAATAAAATGGAATTTAAAACAACAAAGGGTTTAGGAGACCCCCTCTTATGATGTAATCAGTGAAGCTAGCTCATTTGGGTATTCATACACGTACCTTTTGTTGAGCATCAGTCACACTTCCACCGTGGTGTTCGGGGCTGGTGTGCAGAGGAATTTAGAGTCAGTGAGGCAGGACTAGGAAGACTTAATAATTTGGTGATAAAGGTTTGCTCAAAGGAACTACTGGAGGAGGTTTCACAGGTCAGAAGACGTGGAAAGGAGTGTATAGAGAAGCAGACTGTGAAGATATGGCCATATGAAGGGGCCTGGTGCATTTGGGGCACAGTGAGTGATCGCATTGTGCTGTGGCAGCAGGTGTGGGGGGAAAAACGCAGGTGTAGAAGGTGCAGATGCACACTGGGATTGGGCATCAGCTTATGAAACTGACAGATTAGTCTGAATAGATGAAGGGAGTCACTGGAAAGTCAATGAATGATCCTGAAAGTATTTGACATTGTTTTTGAAAGATACTCTACAAAACATCTGAAAAGACAAATAGGAGAGAATGCAGGCTAAAGACAAGTGCCATTCCAGTTCTCTGGGTAAGAGATGGCATAAGATTAAACTGTGGTAGTGACAACATAGACAGGGACATGTTGAAACTGGAACTGAGAACCAGGTATGGTGGTGTATGCTGATCATTTCAACACTCAGGAAACGGACAAGAGGGCCGCAGGTTTCAGGCCAACTTTTACAGTAAGAACCTGTCTCAAAAGGAAGAGAGGAAAGAACAAGAATTTAATAGATTCTTACCACACAGTGCTTGCAGAGGGTGGCTCAGGGGTTCCTGCCTTTGCTGTGTAACTAAGGTGAGAAATGTAAGGAGATTTGCTGGGGATGACAGGAAGCAGTGTGGCACTTCTGAGATGCCTAGGTGGTGCTGTCCATGCCCAGCGAGTAGTTGGAAATCAGGTCTGCACTTCACGATGGACTGGAGGTTAGAGGGTCTAGAGCTTGAATGCATAGGATACAAGCAGGGGGTATTCTCAGGGTGAAAGTGGAGACGTTAATAAAAAGCCTGAGACTAGGATACAGTGACACACTTAGGAGGCAGGCAGGGTAGGACAAACCATCAAGAGAAGAAAGGAGTCGTCTGTGCTTGGAAACATTGGTGAGACTCATACAGAGACCAGAGCAATGGAATGTGAGGAACACTGTAAGATGGTGGGCATGGTCAGCAGTGCCAATTAAAACAGGAAAGTCTGTGGTCACTAATAGGTGAAAAGAGCCACTTCCTCTGACATGGCAGAAAGGAAGGACAGTGGCATGTCTCTAAGAACTAGGCATTGAGCTCTTCTTCTGCAGGAGCAGAGAAGGCAAACTAAAGTTTGAGAGGGAAGTTCAGCATAGATGTTTCAGGAAAGGGAAAAGGGAAGGAGTCAGAGCAGCTTAGATGCCAACTCCAGCTTCCTCAGTCCTTTTTCCTGGGAAGGGTTGTTGCAGATGCTTCTCTGTGGCTGGAATTATGCTGACACATAGGTTAAGGGCATAACTGGGGAAACTCACCAATATATCCCTTCTGTCTGTGTTTTCTCTTCCAGTCAGGACAAGATGGGTCATCACAGCGGCCTACACCCACCCGCATTCCTATGTCAAAAGGTATGAAAGCTGGAAAGCCAGTAGTGGCAGCCCCAGGAGCAGGAAATCTGACCAAATTCCAGCCTCGAGCTGAGACTCAGTCTATGAAAATAGAGCTGAAGAAATCTGCAGCCAGCAGCACTGCCTCTCTTGGAGGGGGGAAGGGCTGAGGGCAGTGGCTAAGGGGGTGTGTTGTAAGGATGCAATTGCTGCTGTGGAAACAAACCTTCCTCTGTTTGTGCCAAGCCTTTCCATGTACTACTAATTTAAGTTTTAAATATCTTGTTTTATGAAATAATCGCCTAATAGCCAAGCGTTTTTCCTATTTTATGCATTTGTTTCAATGTAGGGAAATAGAACAGATTAGAAAAGCTGTTGTTTGCAGAATGTTTTGTTGGAGATGCTGGTCCTGAGACAGGGTCTAGCCTTGAGTTCAGTTATACTTTTAGCATGTGGCCCCATTGAATTTATCTCATCAGTTAAGAAGCCCTCAGTATCTTCACCAATGAGATTTGGGGGCCACATAAATGCTCCCAAAGGCTGGCTCCAAAATTTTCTAATTGTAAGCCAAGTTTAATAGACCTAGTTTGACAATATTTTTTTCCAAAGAACTATTTTGAAATAGGACAGAGTTTAACAATTGTCATTATGCACTATCAAATCTTGATTTTGATATATGTGATGTAAGAAAAAAAAGTTTTTTTAAAGCTAACACAGGGCTTCTAAAATTTTGGAAAAACAGAAGCCCCAAATATGACTTCAGGAAACAATTTGAACATGAAATAAAATGGAAATGATCTGTGGAATCTGAAAAAGAGAGTTTGATTTATTTGTGTGTGTTTGTGTGTATTCTAGAAGTTGTGGCTACCTGAAGCCACACCCAACATTTTGTAGGCAATAACTTTGAACCATTAGGATCAGCGTTATGCTCTCTTCAAGTGTGCAATTGGTTGAAATTGTAGAGCAGTTGAATAGAGCTGCCAAATGGCCCTTTAAAATCTCAACAGAAATAGTGACGGATAGAAAATAGCAGAAAGCAAATTTAGACTTTAAGGCCAAGGAAAAAGTGACATCACCCATAGCTTAATTGAATTCAATATTTTTCTTAGTGAAGTGCAGACTCTATTTGCAGATGTAGAACAGATCAGGATTTGGGGGGTGTGTGTGTGCCTGTTGGTATGTGTGGTATGGAGAAGTACTTTATTATTATGGTCAGTTTTACTCATGTCTCAATAATTTTCTTTAAATTTTAAGCATGTTCTAATAAGCGTGGAACAGAGTGCAAATGCAGAGTGCCATGTGTCTGTGAGATTAACCTTGAAAAGTTGGATTTTGTGTTTCATGGTCATATAATCACAAATGAGTTCAAGGCTGGTAAACTACAGCTAGGCATACCAACATCTCACGCAGGCCATATATTGCCAGAGTTTCTGAGCCACATAGGTGAGCTTTATAAAATTCCAGTAACTAAAGTGTTATAGATTTGCACATTTCCATTTTGAATTCTGAAATTTCCAAAATCACGTGGGATAGCACACACTTTCGGTATTTGAGAAAAGCAAATTGGAAAAAGATGTGTGCTTAGTTTTCCATCTGTGAACCAGTGTGTTTCATGATGAACCTCCTCTCTGTATTCCTTTCTGTACCAGACACCTTATTCACCTCAGAATATGGACTGCATTGCTTGTGTGATTGTGGGCGTGGCAGCCTCCAGTTATCTACACTTACTTTAGGCAGATCTGTCACCTGCTGCTTACAGGTTGTCAGTGTATATGTTAAAACATGCTTAGCAACAATGATAACAACAATCCAGAACGCTGGGTCTGGAAGATCAAAGAGAAACAGAGGTCCGCTAAGATGTATGTACGATCTTTGGACAAGTTTAAACAAAATCGTTTGCCTGTTAGAATACTGACTTACAATTCTTAAGGGACTTTCCCCCCTCTCATCAGTGGATATCCAACCCTTTGAAAGACAAGGACATTCATTGTTTTACTAGTGCCTACCTTGTGTTTGTGAGGTATTCAGTGTTACTGTTCTATGATATATTTCTTTTGAGCGACGGCAGTGTCAATCTCTGTGCTCTTTTCAACTCTACCTGCCCTTAAATGACTTGCGATCTCAATATGGTAGGCTGATGTTCTTGCTTTTACCTGCCCACACCACACTACATCACTTCCTCCTAGAAGCTCATATCACCCCCAAGAGAGTGCTCAGAAAGGCTTAACAGTGAACATACAGGATGTTTACGAATGTAGACCTGGCACAGAGCCATGTACAAAGTACAACTGCTAAGAAAAATTGGCAGAATGAGACATAGTCGCGTCAAGAAATGACAAAAAGTAACTGCCAGGGAAATTTCTTTTTGTAATTTTAGAACCAACTGACATTTCCTGGTTAGCTTTGTTTTAAAGTACACATTTGAAGTGGAATACACAGGGGACAGGAAGTAGAGGATTAAATGCAGGAGAATTTAATACAAATGGAAGACTCCATCTTCCATTGGTAAATATTTTTTACCAAATTTTTGCTTAATGTGCTTCTGTAGGAGCGTATGGAATAAGAGTTTAGACTCTTTTCTCTGTTATGAATTCTACTGTATGCTAAGAGAAAAGTGGTCTCACAATAGCTCACATATACAACTATTGTTTGGATCCTGCAATGAGAAACTCTAGGAGACATGTGTCATTTCCAGAGAGTTCACTGTGATAATGTTTTCTAGGGGTGTGCTGGTACAATCCACACAGCTATAGAGGAGACCTTTGGTCTTCCACACCTGTGAACCAACTGAATATATTGACTGTTTCAGGACATCATATGGTGACTACCTGCCACACGTAGTCCCAGGAACGCTGTGATAATGGCCACTGCTGCAGTGTGTTTGTCAGTTCAATGCTGTGAGTGTCATATCTAGGTCATTTCCTTAAATGACATCATTGGCTTCCAATCATATTTTCAGGAGGACAGTTTGGTGGGTAGCAATTGGGTCTCTCTCTAGGTGTTAGTATATTCATCAGCGGTGTCAGCAGATTCCTTTCTTGGTTGTTTTCAAGAATGAAATTAAGACCCAACATTGTAGTGTAGCCTGAGGAGACTATAATTTCACTAACGAAATGTACCTAGGACTGCAAGGTGTAAAGAAGACTTGGATTTCTCATTTGAGGCTTTTGTGATGAGCAAAACCATAAGAATATAGGTGAGAAGTGTTGCAGAAGTTTATTTTTAGTTATATATAAAATAATTGTTTTATGCACTGTTGGGTGAGGGGCTGTCTAGGGCATTTTGTATTGTTTGCAGATGTTGGATTTCTATAGGAGATGTTTGATTGCTAATCTGCACTTGAGGAGTTCTGAATCAATGAAACACCTGAGCTCAGATGCTCCAGGTTCCACTGTTGAGTATGGCACTGGCCATGACTGAGATTTCCTCTGCTGAGGTCTGGAAAGGTTTACACATATGAGAATGCCTCCTTGCCCACACAGCAGCCTAACAACTACAAGTGGCATGTCAACGTGGGGCTTGGGAGAAAAGAAAAAATGAGAAATTTGAGTTCAAATATCATGGAGGGATTGAGTTTATAGACCGTGAGCTAAGACGCTAGTCTGACTCACTGTCAGCTAGTCCTCTTCACGCTTAGGACAGCCGAAAAGAGGCTGTGAAGATTCCTACCTTTCTCTCATTCCATATCAAGACCACTTGTAAAGGTGGTGAAGATTTCTTTCTATCTTTCCTTTCTCTTTCCCTAAATTGAGTGTAAAAGATTGTAGCGTACTGCTACAGGGAAGAGCATATGGGGGACTGTTGAGGTGTTTCTGTGTTGAGCAGTTGTCTAACATTGTAACACCCTAGTTTTGATCTGAAGCAATAAAAAAAAAGAGGGAGATATATATGTCAGGGATGAAGAAGAGCATATGGGGGACTGTTGAGGTGTTTCTGTGTTGAGCAGTTGTCTAACATTGTAACACCCTAGTTTTGATCTGAAGCAATAAAAAAAAAAGAGGGAGATATATATGTCAGGGGGGACGGAGAGAGGGGAGGGGGGGAGGAAAAGGAGAAGGAGGAGGAGGAGGAGGAGGAGAATATGAGGGGTAACAAATAGATGGGTATAGGAAAGATTTTTAAAAATCTCTCCAAATGTAAATTTCCCTTCCACTTCTTCCAGGGTCTCATTATTGGCTATCTCTTTATCTCTGTTCTCTCTCTCTCCCTCTTTCCCTCCTCTTTCTTCCCATCTCCTTCTACATCTTTCCCCTACTTCTCCCCTCTTCCCCTCTCCTTCCTCCCCTCCCTCCCCACTATGCTATACTCCCAGCCTCAGATTCTCCTTTTTACCTGTCATTTCTACACAGGCTATAAATGCACTCCAGCCTCTTCCAGTTTAGCAAACCTTTACCTTCATCTGTCCAGGCTTCTGCAGCTCCTATTGTCTCCATCCATACACACCTAAGCTATTGACGAGACAGTAATACTTCCTACCTCTGCTTTCACACTATGTGCTATTCTTAACATTTTATTTTATTTTATTTTTTTTAAAGATTGAGTTTTTAATCGTGTTCATGCTAGTGCAGGTGCCCTTCATAGGCCAGAGACGTTGGATCTCCTGGACATGGAGTTACTAGAAGTTGTGAGCTACTAACTTGGGTGCTGTGTACTGACCTCCAGCGCTCTGCAAGAGCCCATCCCTCCAGCCTGAACATTAAGAAAAAAGTCATGCTCGTTGTTAAAATATCAGTCCATGAGAGACAACAATAAGAATACTCATTCCTTACTTTTCCCTCTGATCCAGGGTTTTCCTTGGGGACACCTCCAACTCTTACCTGTGTCTTCAAGTGTTTCTCTCCATATTTGTAAATAATGTCCTTGTACTCTAGCTTCTTATTTAGATTTTAGATATATTATGTCTTAGTGTCATTTTGGTGGTGAGCATTAGACTTCTAACGTTTCCTTTTTATCCATCCTCTCAACATGATTATGTCATTTTTCTGATACAGCAGTTATATGTTTGCGTGCCTTTAAAATGTGTACAGTGGAAATTTGAATATGGTTCCCTTCTGAGCCAAGTTGTACACTAGGGGTGTACTCTCTTCCTCTCGACACTTCTTCCAAGGAATAATTGCTTTAATCTTTCATCTGTTTGGTTTTCTATGTATCTATTTTAGTTTTCCCAAACACTCCGCTGGATCTGCCAAACACCGATCAGTAATTTTTCCAACACTTAAACACAGCAGTTTTCTATTTCCCCCCAGAGGCTGTCCCAGTGCAGCCCTCTGCTTCCCTCAAGCTGGACTGGTCGTCCTCCAAGACTGCTGCCCAGCTGTTGTCCTTTTGCCTGAACTGAATCCAGCTTTGCCTCTCCTCTTCCTCCTCCCCTCCCCTTTTTTCTTCCCCTACAATGGGAGGTCAGAGGACAACTTTCAGGAGTTGATTCTCTGTTTCTTCTACAGGTTCTAAGGACCTAATTCTGGTTGTCAGGCTTGGGCCTCAAGTACTTTCACTTGCTTCTATAGCTCAGGCCCTGGACTCTGCTTTCTTTTATTCCTTATTTTTCTTGTCTAACTATGACCAATACCTTCATGCTCTGGGTTTCAAGGTGCATTTTTCCATAGTTTCTATAGAAAGAACACCTCTCTCACCTCTCTGAAGCAGATTCTGATTCCAGAACTAGGTGAAGGGAGGTGAGATGTGTATCTCACTGTTCCCATGTGTCAACTTCCCATGGCCTCATTCAGTGTGCCCATTGTTGTACCAAGGACCAGGACGTCTTGGATCAACTTTACTTTTCCCCCTGAAAATAAACCCCTGGCCATTGGTAACAATAGTTTTGGGCTCTGCTCTTTTTTCCCCATGACCAAAACATCCGACTCCTTGTTTTACATACTTAAGATTGATGTTTCTCACTCATCTGTCATTCCCTCTGGTTGTTTTATTCTGTTCCATGGTTTCAGTTACCACCCACATGCTAATGGTTCCTGCACCTCTATCCCAACTGTGTATCCAACCTTGTGCTGTTTCTACCAAGTCTGTTGGTCTCAAGACCATTCTCAGCACCGCACCATCTTTCTTCCAAGACTCCCCCTGTTACTAGCTCAGCAGAGCTAGAAACTCAGTCACCTGTGTAGACTCCTACTCTTTCGGTCCCAGTGGACTTGCTCGGCAAGTTCTATGTTGTAAGACCTTCACTAGCATTAAAGCCACCTTTCCATTTCCAGCCTCAGTGCCCAAACTGAGGCTGTGATTACGTCTCCATTGCATCACTCTCTTGCCTTTCTGCCGTTACCACCTCTAAAAGCCCTGATTCGTTTTTCATTGTGTTTTCCGATGTGCATGTTGATCACAAACTTTCTCTAGTGAATCCTCAAAAGGCTTCTCATCACAAACAGGATACAGTGGCATTTCTGTGGCTGAGCTCTGTATCTCTCAGATCTGAGCACCTTCCCTGTTTGGAGCCACCACGTTACACTCTGGGCTCATGGCATTGTTCGACGTGTTTCTCTTTCCTGTATTGCGCTCACTTCTACTTTCTGGCAGTAGTGTCCTTCCCTGTTCTAAATTGCTTACACAAACACGGTCTCCAGGAAGATGAGCCATAATCTTATGGTCTACCTTCAGCTTTGAAAGGCTTATCCATCACGGCAAAAGCTTGGCACTGATGGTAGAGAAGTAAGCCCCTGAAATGGCAAGAAGTGGGTCTGATCACGTGTTCTCCATTCTTTCCTTTGTTCACATTGCAAACCTGTGAGAACGTCACTGGAGGGATTAACAAGTGAGAACATGGGGTGAAGCTGGTGGAGCTGGAGGAAATCCAGGCACCTTATGGAAAAGGAAGATACTTTCAGGTTTTACAATTGCCTCTTCCCCACTTGACTTTGCCAGAAGATGCTTGAGAGGGTGGGCGTGCTCTTTAGACTCAAAGGACACTCCTCATTTTGTAAATCAAAAACTACCACTCCCAAGCAGGGGTCAGGTTTAGGATAAATACTAATGAGACTCTCCAGAAAGCAAGTGTTGACGAGCAGTGGACAAGATACTAAAAAGGCTGAAAACCAGGAGATTGTAGTAGCACTTTTCCTGCCACCAAGAGGATATGTGTCCTTCGACCAATCATCTTACCATGGCTCGTGGTTTATCATTTAGCTATAATCTTTCATGATTCTGCAACCCTTCTGCAGTAATATGATATACTTCACTGTATGTAACAAGTCGCTTGCAAGAACCTGCTTCACTCCTCTGAAAACCAATGATTATCTATTTGGGTTCTCTGTTTTGTTATGTTCTGAATATGTGAGGGACAGAGCTGCAGAGTCACAGAGGTAGTAGGGACTGAGTCAGACCTTACAGATAAAGATAGCAATTGTCTCTATAATTTAACTAAAAAAAATTTATTATATGTGTATGGGTATTTTGCCTGCATATGTGACTGTGCACTATGGGCATACCTGGTACCTACAAAAGCCAACAAGGGCATCAGATCCTCTGGAACTGAAGTTACTTACACATGGTTATCAGCTACCATGTGGTTTCTAGGAAATGAACCCAGGTCCCCTGGAAGAGCAGCCAGTGCTGAGAGCTCTATTCAGCCCCAACCCCACATTGTTTTGTTGAGACAGGTTATCTCATTGGAACCTGGTGCTCACTGCTGAGGCTAGAGTGGCTAGTCATTGAGCATCCAAGACCTCTTCACCTAGCTCTGCCTCTCTAGTGCTTGGGACTATGTCATCACATCCAACATTTGGTATGAGTTCCAGGGATCAAACTCAGGTCCTCATACTTGTATGCAAGCACTTCCTTCATGGACTGAAATATCTCCCCAGCCCCAAGTCCTAAATTTATTTCATTTTATTTATTTCTGTGTGTAAGTGTGTATTTGGATTGTAGGTGTATGTACCACGTACATGCAGGAGCCTGCAGAGGTCAGAAGACAGCATCAGATTCCTTAGAACTGGAGTAACAGGTGATTAAAAGCCATCATATAGGTATTAGGATTTAAACCTAGGTCTTCTACAAGAGCAGTAAGCATCCTTATCCACTGAGCCATCTCTCCAGCCCCCCACCCCAATTATTCTAAATTCAAAGACAGGTTTAAACATTTAGCCTATGTCCCTGAACATGGAGCTGGCTTAGAGCTAAGAGGGGGTTGAAGTGTGCTTTGAATCCCGTATTTTCTCACCCTGAGAGCAGAAGGTATTTAGTTACTCCTTTTCCTTACTCTAACAGAACCCAGCTAGCATTAATAGCTAGCAAAGCTAGGTGCTGACGAGCCTTAGCTCGTCACTTAGTCACTGATAAAATTCTGCCTTTCCAAGATATGTGACCTGATTAATGTTTATCTGACCACTGCAGCTTAAGGACCCCAGACCAGACTTTCCTTCTCCCTATTCTCTCTCTTACCATGCATGGCCCTTGTGAGACCTCTGCTTATGCAAAGGAGGCTTCCTCAAGACTTTGGCCCTGGCCAATGACACAAGACTAACCATATCTGGTTCTGAGCGCCCCCACATGCAAATAGAGCTCTCCTAGTATCACTGCCCTAGTCAATAACTTACCACCACACTTAAAACATTTGCCTCTTTTCTCTCTACCATAGACATATGGTTCCCTATGCTTCAATAAACTACGCTGTTCTCTGACACTGCCTCCTGAGAAGCCTGTCTCTCACTCATTCTCAAGCCTCTCTGCCCAAGACCCTTGAAACCCAGATAGGTCCCTGCCTATGCTTCCCTTCTCAAGGCTGGGCCAGTGTGCAATGTCTTGGCTATCCAAGAGAGGGGACCAGGAAGCACTGACCCACACCTGAATGAGTAGAATCTGGGCATCATGGGCTCAAAATTTACATATTTTCTCATTATTTAGCTTTTATTTATAAGTAATGTTGTATTTGAGAGAAGCTGTTCAAATTTGTTCTGGGAATAACATTCAATGCTAGAGGTAAGGATTGGCTTGCCTGAAAAATAAACTATTAGTCATAATTGTTGGTGACTCCAATAGCCCGGAGAGATGATAGGCTGATTTGGGCTGATGGCGGAGGAAGAACTATTTTGGAAGGAATCAAATGAAGGGTTAGATGGTTATGAAATCCCAAGAGAGATTGTATCATCTGGTTCAAAAGTTTTCTGGAACAAATGACAGAACTGATTATCGGAAGTATTTTTAATTAGCTTAGCTGAATCCAAAAGAAGGAGTACAAGTCCAAGCCAACAGAGGAAGTTTATTGAACTTCCTATTTAAAACAGATGTTTTATCAGGATTTCTGAATATAATAGGATGGTATCCTGATGTAGTTTGTGGAACTGGGAAATGCAAAAACAAACAAACAAACATAAACACTATCTGGGTATTCTCCTTTCTAAATGGCGTATAGAACATTTGTGAGACATTTCTGCAGGTGAGTAAATTACCTGGAGAGCAGCAAGCTCAGAGCAGAGGTTTGGAAGCTTGTGAAGGGGAAGAACTAAGCTGGCCCTCCAGAGACCCTGGTAGGGAGGGAGTCATGGAACAGGGGGAGCAGGGTGTAGGGCAGCCAGATGGGGCAACAGCCATGATGAAATGTTCTCTTTAAGTTGATGTAAAATTTCCTATGAACAAAGCTGTCCCCCTCACTAGATGCAAACCCTACTCCTAGGTGAGGCACCGCTGGGGTTGTCTTTGCTGTGTGAGCTTAAAGTTTAGCTAATAGCTATTAGTTTAGCTATCAGCTATTAGGTTTGGTTGAATTTCCTAGAGGGGACCTTTTAAAATGCAGAGCTCAAGAGTTTCTTGCAGATATTTTGGCAGAGTAAAATACACACATTGCATGGGATGAAGATAATGTCTTTTGAGGAAGGACATCTTTCCCACTTTGTAGCCAAAGCGCTCTCCCAGGAGAAGCAGAATTCCAACCTGCTGTTAGGTTATCCCACTCCAGCATCAAGGGAATGCGCCCTGAATTTCTCCCCAGACCCTACCCTAATCATTTGGCTTCGGAACCCAAATCATCTGGTTGGCTAGAAGATTTTTGATATCAGTCACAGGAGGATGAATGCTTAGTAAGGTCAGAAATCAAACAAAATTAGGAATTGATGATATATTTAATTTCCTTTGCTTGGAACTGATCTAACAACTAATGTAATGAAAGAATGGATTAGTATGTTTCACAACAGAGTCACAATAGCAAATAATGTGTTTACTATGTTGCCCAAAGATTCTTAAGGAGAAAACAGCAAGATGACAAATGAGAGAAAGAGAAAATGTTTATATTTTGGTAAATTGTTGTCAAGAGTACATAAAAAATCCATTATCCTCCATATATGGTATTCAAAATTTAAAGATTTTTTCTTTCAATTGGAAAAGAAAAAGAATATTATGTTGATAAGTGCCTTGGGTATCAGAAGGCCTCAAGTTTAAGTGTTTTTGTTATTTTGAGTTTGCCAATAGGTGGTAATTAACTATGATTATTGGTCTTTATTGTCTACTAAATACTTTACAGATTAAAACTGTCACAAAAATATATTTATAAAAAGACAAATGTTATGGAATTTGCCTGGTCATAATAACCTCTCCCTAGAGGCCCTAAATTGACTGATACTTGTGTCTTTTTCTGGGATACAATGAAAGCTTAGTAAGAGATGGACAAACATTTGCCAACAAAACAAATTTAAAGATGTTTTTCAAAAATTGCGTTATTCTTTATTATTTCTCCCCATACTTTGTGTGTGTGTGTGCGCGCGCACACCATAGAACATATAAGTTGGTCAGAGGATGATTCACACAAGTCCATTTTCTCTACCATGTGGGTCCTGGGGATCAAACTCAAGTCATTAAGCTTGAGTCTTTTCTCTGAGCCATCTTTCTGGCCTTGCAACAGTTAAAAAAACAAAACAAAACAAAACTATTTAACGAACAATTCCAAAACCTTATGCTGTGCAGTATTTATTTCTCACAATTTCAGGTATCGGATGAATGATTCTTAATTGAGTTCATTTGAGATTTGGGGGGAAAACAGATCATAAGCAATTCCAGATATTATACATCTTTTATTATGAGGGTAAAATTTATATACAACAACATGTCGTTTGGAAATATCAAGTATTTCTGACAGTCTATTTAAATATTCACAATTACCAATGGTTGCCAGTTTGCTAATTTAAATAAACTAATGAAGCCAAACAGTAGAACCATGACAGTGTTTCTTCTGTGTAAACTTTCTGCCAACCCTTCACCAAATATGAATCCTGAAATAACTGCTGTGCAGACTGTATGTACAGTGCTAGAATTCAGAGAAGGTGACTCTAGTAACAAGAGGCTTGCACACTCAGGAAGGGGTTGGAAAAGCCAAAAACACTAGCCCTGCGGGGGAACTTATGCTGGCTCCTGGAAGCCTTATTTTTTCTCCAGGATGAGAACAAGCATTCTGAGTTACATCCACATTAAGAATGATTCTGGATTCCTCTCTGACATTTGTTTCTATGCTTTCTCAAGAGAGGGAACGGGAAAACAATTCTGTAAAGGGGATTTGTGATGTATGTCTCTTGAAGATTCTTTAATTCATACTACTTACTTTTTAAAAAAAAGTAGTGAGTAGGAAATAGCATTTTAATCTTATATGATTTTTACATAATACCTTAGTAAGTGCTTTTACTTTTCTGTCTTGAAGATGGGTCCATTTTTAGAGATTTAAAAAAATGTTTCAGGTCTAGAGAAAACTGTATTTTATTTTTACTGATTGTAGTATATTTTTTAATTTGTATGAGGTCTTCATTGTTAGACAGTCTTAAGTATAGGATGTTTATGTTCTTCATCTGAACTTTATTTTGTTTAAACCCAAACTCAAGCTAAAAGTCTGAGAAAGGGAATGGAAATATCTCCACCTAGTGGCCCTTATCAGGTAGTTCGTGAAACCAACATTTCAAAAGCATTTTCTGCATTTTCCACCATGCAGTTAGCATGAACTTATAGGTCTATGATATAATGCGGTTCAGTAAATGTTTTCTTAAACATTAGCTACCCAAGTAAAATAAAGTGAAGACTATGGATTTGTAATTAAAGTGTAAATAATAGGTGTAAATGATATTTCTATTTCTCTTTTTTGAGGGGATGGTTGTTGAAGGAGCTCAGAGCTCTTCACAAGCTAGGCAACATGCTACAGGGGAGCTACGCTACAGCTGCTCTTCATGTTATCGCAAACCCTGACAGATGTTTCTGCACTTACAGCATTGCCTAGGTTGACAGAAAGGTGAAGGTTTTAGGTGGAGCAATTTTCTTGCTTTTCTTTCTACTGCTTTGCATGATCTCAGCGACTACAGAGCTGTGTCTTCTCACCAAACTAGCTCTACTACAGTGTACCACCTCAGTAAATAGTTTCTAAATGGCTGGATGAAAAATATGATGGTGATACAAATTCATGGGAGCATAAAGGTTAATATAAAAGGAAAACCAATCAAACGATATGATACTAAATGTTTATAATGTGGCTAGACTTTTAATTACCAAGTCAGCTTTTAAATTTGTTGTTAAGACTGGATTTTGGGGCAGGTGAAATGGCTCAGTGGGTAAAGGCACATGTTACCAAGCCTGAGTTCCATCCCTGGGATGCACATACTATAAGAGAACCAGTGCCCAGAAGTTGTCCTCTGACTCCCAAGTGTACACCCACCTACTCACACACACAAAACAAATGACTGTAAAAATTGTTTTTAAAAAAATACAAATGAATTTATGGGGCCAGTGAAATGACTCAGTGAGGAGAGAGGTCTGCTGCCAAATCTGACAACCTGGCTTCAGTTCCCAGGACCTACATGGTGAAGGGAGGTAGCCAAGTCCTGCAAGTTGTCCTCTGAACTCTACATGTATGCTGCAGTAATGCACACTGGCACAACACACACACACTCAAATAAGTAAATGTAACTAACCAGATTTACACACACACACACACACACACACACACAATTAACAGTTATGCAAACAGCAGTAGTCAGAGAGCAAAGTGAGTCATTTGTTTCTTGATTTCTTTGGAACACAGAGGGGCTATGGCCTTATTAACAGTCCAACCTATATGCATTGACAAAAGAAATTAAAGGTGTGTGGACAGTGTTCAGAACAGTGTGTTTGGAGAACAGTTGCAGGGAAGTATTTTCCCATTATGAGACTATATTACAATATAGTAATTACCATATTTGTCTTTAGTTCTTTCATGGACTAATCTCAACCTAATATTATCAAACTATTAGACACAGTTTTTAATTATTTTGGAAGTAAAACAACTATGCAAATATAAAGAAGTTACCACAAATAGCAAAGTCTGCAGAGCTGTTATTACCGGCCTCATGTACCTATTTTTGTTTTGTTGTTTAACATTTACAATCTTTTAGTGAGATGGTGTGGTATTGATTTTCACATCAACTACTGACCTGAGTGTAATTGAAAATGCCATATCTTTCTTCTCTTTATAGAAAGCATCATCATTCACCAGTTGCGAATGAGCTCCAGATGAGATTACCAAGCACAGCCCTCAGTCATCACTAAGATCCTCCATGCTACTGATGTTGACTGGAAACACCTTATGACTTCCAGTGATTTTTTTCCCCAGGATACAATTTAACAGTTAAAAACCACATTGTGGATGATACGAACAAATGTAGCAAAAGCAATTGAATCTTTATGCCCAAAGAAAATTTTCTTCTCTTTGGAAAGCAATCAGGCCTGTGGGCACATGCTGTATAATTTATTTTTATAATACATTTTGTAATGTGATATTTTCCCCGAAATTGTTTCTTTCCTCATAGTCTACGGCACATACATCTGTAGATTACACTGTCAGTTTTTTCAAAGTATTGATATTGTGTATTCAAAAGGGTTAACCTATCTTTTTCATTTTAGAAAGCACAACACTGTATTTCCCTTGGCAACCTTAAGAGGTAAAACCTAAAAGAGTTAAGTCCCAGGAGTCTTATTGCTTGTACGATACTATGATTCTGATCATGGTTCAAAACTAAAAACAGTGCTCTGACTTAAAAGTTTAAGTACTTAAAACTAAATTGTAAATGCCTCCTTCTGGTGTTCTGTATGGTAAACAAACAGCTTTGACTGACAGTTCAGCTTTATTTCTATCTGCATTATTTAATTCTGTATACAAAACATAACAGTGACTATGATGTCATGGGATTTCCCACATATTACCTCCCCTACCCACCCCCCTGTGAAAGCTTGCAAATAAAAACTGACCTAGATAATGTCAACTTTTTTTTTCAAAAACAATAAGGAGACCCAAAGTTAAATAATCATTTATCTCTGATTTTGATAAGACTTTTATAACTATGTGTAGGTAGGAGAACAACTCCTCCTTTTTGTATTCTTCTTGGTACAGGTTCTTGCTGTTTCCCTAGCTAGCCTAGAACTGGCTATATAGACCAGGCTGGCCTTGAACTCACAGGGATCTGCCTGTCTGTGTCTCTCACAAGTGCTAGGATTAAAGGCATGTGCCATCACAACCAGTTAAGAATATGTTTTTAAAGAACTAAAAGCCCAACATTTATTACTCAAATCTCAATGTCAGAGCTGCTGTTGAATTTAGGTTTATGTGAAAATGTGACGTCTACTTGAAACTCTAGATTAAAAAAAATACTGTTGATGGGGTGTATTTTCAATAAGATCTTTAAAATAACTTTAAAGATCAATTAAGAGTTGACATTTTAGTTTCTAAATGAGGAAGTCATTTATCATGCTACTTTCTTGTGATTAAAGAGCCAACACTTCTTCTGAATGTTATGAGGTAAGTAAAATCACCCAAGTAATGTACTATGCAGGCTCACCCCTGTAGTCCACAAGCTGTACCCACGTCAGCCACGGAGAGAAGTTTGCAGTCACTGGAATGGTGATTTTCCTCCCTCATGGAACCTAGGAGGTTTTACTATAATTCTGTGAAACTGACAAAACATATTAAATACATACATCAAGTTAAATCTCTTTTCTAAAAATTATTCTAGCTTTTTTAGAAGTAAAGTAAGTGTTATGTTAGACTTACCTGAGCTTGAATGATTGTGGAGGTCTCACATAACCTTTTGTGGTTTTGAGAATGTGTGTGTGAAGATTTTTTTTAAAGTATTGCTAGGTTTTGTTTTCTTAAAATGTTAAAATGTAATGACCTTTCAGTTACAGTTTTTTTTTTTTAAATTTTATTTAGTATTTTTATATTGACAGGGTGGTAAAATTTTTAGGTGGAAATCACCTGAAGCTTTATTATTTGCTTTAAATTAAAACATCACTAACATGTGAATTTGGATCTGATGGGCTTCTTTCTCTCCTGGGTTGTAATGAACTTTGGTATTTGCAAACAGTTGCAACCAGTCATCTGGGTAGATGCTGAGTTTTTTTCTGCCTATATTACCACAATTTCTTTGCTTAAATATGAGTGTCAGATAAGTAAAATGAACACATTTCATTTGAAATAAAACAAAAGAATATTTAAAAAAATCAAGATCACAATAGCAATATTGTCTAATTGTAAACGTTGCCTTCACACGCAATTCTGGCACTAACTTAGATTACATCACATAATTTCAATTTCTTTTAGTATAAATATGTCTCCATCAATTTGAATGAGAGTAATTTTTGGATAGAATGATTTAGATGTTTTCTGAAATGTAATTGGTATTTCTAGTTCAAGGTTCAATTGAACTAATCCATGGTTTTATGCTTGATTTGTTGTTTATAAGACAGGGTCTCCCTATGTAGTCCTGGTTGGCCTGGAACTCACTATGTAGAACTCACAGAGATCCTGCCTCTCTTGCTTCCTGGGTGCTGGGAACAATGGTGTGCCATACAATGCCCAGCCTTTACACTTGCTTTTTGAGACAGTGTTTCACTATGTAGCTCAGGCTGTCTTCAAATATACTATGTAGCTGAGGATAGGCTTGAACTCATGATTCTCCTGCCTCAGTCACCTGAGTGTTAGGATAACAAGCATGACACAATGCTGGCTACTCCTTTCCTCTTGATAACTGTTTTTGTTTATTTGACTTTGCTTTTGATGGTATCTTCTGCATTTTTTTCATAAAGCATTGAGCTAGATAGAGATAGTGAACAGAGTACATGTACAAGATGCTGGTGTCCAGAATATATATAAAATATGAATTCAATGAGCCTTAAGGCAACCACTAAGAAACCCTGATGTGGAATATCTAGATTAAGCACTAACAGGAATACAAGACAATATTGAACTAACTCAGAACTTGTTAAAGTCCGAGGCAAATTGAGAGAAAATGGTTTAGTAGGCATGTGATGTTTTCACCCAATGCCATGGTTGAACTTTTCTGGAAATACAGAAAAAAAACATAGCAGAAGTTGAGTATGCTCCTGAATTGTTTGAGCAACACATATACAAATAGTGGAAGTACAAAATGAAACTTAAAAATCATAGTTGGTACCTGAAGCTCACACCCTCTTACCTCTGCTGCTAAAACAATACTAAAAAAGACCAATTAGAAGGAAAAGAGGGAAAAAACTGTAATAAACTTATAAAAGTTAGAAGTTTTATAGCCATTAGTATTTGTTTCAAAAATTTGCAGTACTTATTTAACAACTACATAATAACCATGTGCTCTTTAGGGAAAATATAATAGTTTCACAAATTCTGTACGGGCATGTTTATGGATGCAATGGCATGATACAGCCAATTTTTGTTTTTGTTTGTTTTTGTTTGTGGCTTATGTTATTTGGAGGAATTTCACCTTACCATTCAACAGATTTTGTTTCTCTACCAGAGAAAATTTAAATTTTTTTATCTAATTTTTAAAAAAGAATATAAGGTATTCCTTTCTCCACTACAACAAACATATAATGTGATCAGGCAGCTTAGAATTCTTCAAGTTTTAATAGAGTTTTCAAGAGCAAGAATAAACTCTGGGAAACTTTTAGAAATACATTCTATTTTCTTATTCCTAATTTTTCCTCCTTTAAGCTCTATTAAGTACATAAGCTTATCATTTTACACCAAAGACAAATGATTTTAAAAAATGATTTTAACAAATGATTTTGTCTTTTATATGAATGTAATACTGTTTCTAGCTCTTGATAGGTAATTGAAATTACACTTAAGATATTCTGTTACTTTTAAAATCAAATACATTTATTGAAATCTCACCAGGGTATGAAAAAATGCAATGAAATATGAAAGCATTGTGCAATATTCTTTTTAATTAGAACACAACATTTATAAAATTAAAAGATTAAAATAAATTTACAAGTTTGTTTTTTAACTATTTATTATTTTTGTATGTGTGTGTATGTGCCCAAGTGTATGTACGTATGTATAAATATATAGATTTATAATATGCATCATGTGCATGCAGGTACCCCAGGAAGCCAGAAGAGGGCATTGGATCCCCTGGAACTGGAGTTACTGGTAGTTTTGAACCATCTGACGAGTGCTGGGAACCAAACCTGGGACCTCTGCAAGAGCAACAAGTGCTCTTAACCAATGAGCTATTTCTCCAGCTCTACAAATTCTATTATTAATCTAAAGGCAGATTTCTCACTAGAGAAAATATACCCAAGGCTGTTCCAATAGGCATGCTGGGGTGATGGCAGTTTGGGACATGTTTTCTGTAAAGGGCGATGGGGGTGAAGTGGGTTATACTTAACCTCTTCTCTTACCAACTCTGTGCCAGATAGGGTGGCCCATAACCAAAGCCAGTCCTAATTTGCCTTTGCCTTACTTGGAATAAAGAAGTGTTTTTCTTGTTTATTAGTTAGAGATGTACCTAACAAAGAAGCAAAGGGCCAGAAAGATTGAAAAGGCTATTGCTGCCAAGCCTGGCAGCCTGAGTTCAACCCCTGGAACCCTGAATTTGTTCTCTGATCTCCAAATGTACAATCTGCTCAGGTGCTCCCATACATACATAAACAGACACATGGTACTTACTTATATTCATTATAAAGAAAAAAATCTGGAAAATGGGGAATGTTAACTGATTTGAGGGCTGTGAACAAGGTGATTCAAACCCATGGGTCTCCTACAGCCTGGAATTCCTTTGCCTTCATCATTGCTTAAGGCATGAGATCTGATAGTGATTAATTTAAAAACCTGTTTTATTTATTCATTCATTTATTTATTTATTTATTTATTTTTATTTTAATTTTTTTTACTGTTCCCTTGCAAAAGCAGGACAAGGAAAAGTTTGAGTTTATAGTACCTACCTATAACAATGTTCAACCTGTCAAAAGGTATCAGTGGAAAATTCTTCCCCAGGAAATGTTAAATAGTCCAACTTTATATCAATTTTTTGGGCAACAATCATTAGGAAAATTTTGAAAACAAATTCACCAAGCTATTATTTACCATTATGATGATATTTTGTTGGCTGAGTCTAAGGCAGAGAGTTTAGAAAAAATGTTTGATAAAACAAAAATGTACAGGCCATGAGCCAAACTCCCTGGAATTCAGACTGTGGGAAGATGGATATCCACAAGAGCTTTAGGCATGAAGAAGAATATCTATGGCAATATTGAGGATCTAGTGGTCTATGTGAAACTGGTAACACCTATAGGTGTAATAGAGAAAACCTCCCAAAGACCTCGTATGTCAACAGAGCCAATCTTACCCTGCTGGGGTTTGCATATTGCTCATGGAAAAAAATTTAGAGAGGAGATTCTATTAACTATCTAGGTTATAAGATAAGTCAACAAAAACTTCAGCACAAAAGGTACAGATCAGAAGAGGTAAGTTGCAAATTCTTAACCATTTCCAAAAATTATTGTGAGATATCATTTGGGTAAGACCCACAATTGGATTAACTACAAAGAGCTAAGCAATTTATTTCAAACATTACAAGGAGAATCCAACTTAGATAGCCCATGACACTTAACTACTGCAGCAGAGCAAGAGTTAACTCTGGTAGAAAAGAGACTACAGGATGCATATGAAGATACCATAGATACACACCAGAACTGTATTTTGGTCATCATTCATTCAAAATATTCCCCTACTGAGATTCTTATGCAGAAAGTGGATAATATCTTAGAATGGATATTTAGGGCACATAAGCAGAGGAAAAAATTCAAGACATATAGAAAAAGTTGTTGACTTAATTATAAAGGGAAGACTAAGGCTTTATCAGCTGTCAGGAACAGATCCAGCAGAAATAGTAATGCCTTACACTAATGCTGAGATTATATAATTATGGGTAATCAATGAAGATTGGCAAAGAGCTTGTAGCAATTATTTGGGAGAAATTAATAATAAATATCCTCAAAGCAAGCAAATTCAGTTTATCAAGAATACTAACTGGATACTCCCTCATTTAAAAGAGAATCAACTATTTCTGGAGTGCCTACATTTTATACTGACACAAATAAATCAGGAATGACAGGCTATAAGTCAGAAAAAAAAGTAAAGTTAACCAAAGCCCATATGCGTTAGATCAAAAATCAGAGCTGTAGGATACTCTTATGGTGTTGTTAGACTTTCCTGAATCTCTTAATTACTGATTCTTAGCATGCAGAAAGGGTTGTTTTGCATATAGAAACTGAATTTATTCCTGATAATTCAGAATTAACATCGTTATTTATGCAGTTGCAACAAGCAATTTGAGACAGAAATTGTCCATTATTTATTACTCATTTTTGATCTCGCACAGGGTTGCCAGGCCCATTGGCACAAGGTAACATTAAGATTGATCACTTATTAATAGGAAATGTATTAGCCTCAAAAAGTCATGAAAAGTATCACATAAACAACAATAGTTTAAAAAGGAACTTCTCCATTACTTGATGACAAGCCAAGGAAATTATAAAGAATAGCCCAACATGTTCCTTGTATAACCAAGCCCCATTGCTTGCTGGAAGTAACCTTAAGGGTACTAAAAGAGGGGAAATCTGGCAGGTAGATGTTTTCTCTATTACAGAATTTGGGAAACTAAAGTTTGTATATCATATTATTGATACTTATTCAGGATTTAAATGGGATTCTGATTTGAGTTATGAAAGGGCTGATTCTGTAATTACACATTTACTGGAAGTAATGGCTATTATGGGGATACCTTTACAAATCAACACTGATAATTCTCTTGCATATGTCTTCAGTAAAATGAAAAATTTTTGTATACTATGGCATAAAATGTATTACTGGTACACCATACAATCATACAGGACAAGCAGCTATAGAAAGGTCTAATCGGGCATTAAAGGAAATGCTCAAAACACAAAAAGTAATAACAAAGACCCCCAGAGATAGACTACATAGTGCACTACTAATTTTAAATATTCTGAGTGTTAATGGGACAGGAACAACAGTGGCTGAGAGACATTGGACAATAGAAAGATCTGCAAAGTTAAGTCAACTCATATAAGCATGTATTAACATTTGAATGGAAATCAGAAGTATTGCACTGTGAGAGGAGGTATGCCTATAATTCCAGTGGAAATGAAAAGTTGTGGGAACCATCAAAACTGATAAAGATCAGATTTGAGCCAGGAAGATCTCCTGAATACCTTGACCACTGATCCAAATATCGTGACTATGGAAAGAAAAGTTCTTTTAAAAATATAGAGCCTTCTAATGATTGTATTAAAGTACAAAAAAACTAAAAGCAACAAAGAATCAGCCCTGAGTCATGGAGTAAAGTTTCTGAATAAGATGAAGAATATGAAGCCTTGATGAAAAACTCTCATGACCAAGGCAACTCTTAAAACCTCAAAGCCCACTCCAGTGACCTCCTCCAACAAGCCCACAGTTACTCCAAGAAGGTCACGTCTAATACAGTTCTTAACCTCCTTTATGCTATGACCCTTTAATACATTTTCTCATGTTGTAGTGAAACTCCACTATAAAGTTATTTTCTTTGCTACTTTATAAATTTAATTTTGCTACTGTTATGAATCATAATGTAAATATCTGATATGCAGATGGTCTTAGGAAACCCCTGTGAAAGGTCCACTCCCTGATGACCAAGCATTCAAATATATGAGCCCATGGGGGTCACTCTCACTCAAACCACCACAGTTTACAAAACAGAGACCTCCTCAAAATTCAGAGTGCTGCTCTGGAGAATAACTTGATCATCCGGGGTAATATAGTGCATTAATAATGAATATAGCATAAGACTCCTTTGATTACTATTCTCTCTTGAATATTCCTTACAGTATAGTGTCTGACATCATAATGGGGGCTCCTACAACCCCTTGTAGACTCATAGAGCAAAGAGCTCACTGATTCTATTGTTGGTTGGCAAGTGATCTCTTCCACTAAAATGTGAGTTCACTGAAGAGTTGCCAAGTCAGCTCCAGATTTATTATGTTTTATGCTCTAAGGCATTTTACCAAGTGTTGGACCTTTAGAAGTGAATAAAGTCTCTCACCTTGAAGAGCTTACATCTAATTAGAAGACAGATGTAAGTACATACCTTTCCATACCAGATGATAAGTACGGGGTGGAGGTAGGTGTAAGTCCCCTTGAGCTCATAAAAAAGTTGGAGTTATTTGGAAGCAATTAACTTTATAGGTAGCAGTGACTCATTGAAAAAAAGAAAAAAGAAATGTGCCTCCCACTCCTAGGACTTCCAACAATTTAAAAAACTGTCAAAATGGAAAAGTATAAGTTTAAGTCTAAAAACAGTCTGCCCATATGATAGAACATTTTTAAAGGTATGATTTTCTCTATCTCAATTTTAATGGAATAGGCTAAGCCTCTTTCCTTTTCCATCCCACTCCCCTTTAAATAATTAATTTCTCTGTTATACCTGTAACAGATGTCAGCTGGCTGTCAACCTAGAGATGGCACTGTATTTGAAGATAAGCTTTTGTCTATAATTGATGACATCTGTTGGGGATGTAATGAACTGATAGATCCTAAGCAATGGAAGTAGTGAATTGTGAGTCCTTACCGGAGGTACATTATTTCACTTGAGTGAGAAGTGAAACCTTATTCTTAAAATGAAGTTTGTAGGTTGCCTACTCAAATTTCTGAATTTTGGTGTCATTGTCCTTCCTTTAAATGACTCATGATCAAAGTATCTTGTTTGACTAGTACTTGCTTGATGACTGGTTATGCAAGAGCCTGAAATAGCACTGACTTCAGGCCAATCAGACAACCTCTCAATGTGAGAACAAAAGGTTTCTTAAACATCTAACTCTAAAGAGTTCAATATAAACACTCCATAAAAGTCAGGAAAAGGTTTTTGTTTTTGTTCTTATTTTTGAGGCAGGCTATCTTAGCATCAGTGCTGGTCTTGATTCTCCTGTCTCCACCTCTCAAGTGCTGGGATTATGGGTGTGCATCATTATGACCAGCTAAAGAAAAGATTATTAAACTTTTTCAAACAGTGTTTTCTGTGTAGCCCTGGCTGTCTTGAAACTCACTCTGTAGACCAGGCTGGCCTTGAACTCTGAGATCTGCCTGACTCTGCCTCCCAACTTTTAGGTAAGAAAAGATTCACTTTTAAAAGTATTTTTTCAAACTCAGGTTGGATACATCTGTTGTAATAAATATAGGAAATTAAATGTATCACACAAAGTCTACATTGCTCTCCAAAAATCCTCAGGGATACTTAAAAATTAATTAGTCCTACTAAAGTCGCTAAGCAGGTATGCTTAGCTGAAAGTACAGCAGAAAGATTCTGAAAAGTATTCAAACTATTTCTTAGTCCATTAAGAACTTTCTCTGAGCTGGCACTGGTGGCTCATGCTTTTAATCTCAGCACTCTGGAGGCAGAAGAGAGGCAGAGGCAGGCTAGCCTGGTCTACATAGTAAGTTCCAGGACAGTGAAGGATATACAGAAAAATTATGTCTGGGGTGGGGGTGGGGAGATTTTCTCTGAAACTTTTAAAAACTGTGGCACTCATCCTCTTCAGCTTTCCTAGGCAACACTGAATGAATCTTTGGATATGTTTAAGAACTAACGCAGCATGAAGTACCAAAGGAACCTGACGTACAAACCTGAATGAACTTTGGCCAAATAGTAAAACAACAGTTTTAGTTTTTTTTCCTCATTCCTTAAGTCACCAAAGTTATTCTTCTACATTTTTATGCTTGGGCTCATACATGCATTGTATTTACTATGTTGATCTGACAGCATTAAGAAATGTCTCATACGTCTCACTTTTTCTTAAGGTTCTTTGTTTTTATTTGTTTTGTATTTTTATTTAGACAAGGTCTCACTAGGTAGCTCTGTCCTGGAACGCTCTATGTAGACAAGGCTGGCCTCAAACTCACAGAACTCACAGAGATCTGCCTGCCCTGCCCCCTAAGAGCTGGGATTAAAGGTGTGAGCAACCACTGCCTGGCCCCCAGTGGAGTTTTTAAATTAAAAAAAAAAAAAAAGTTAATTTCTCATTTGAGCATACATAAGGAAAGAGGAAACAAATAAGCATACCAGGAACAATCAGATAACTATTATAACAACAATAGCAAGGAAGCTTTAGTGTTTAAAGCAAAGCAATATAAGGGAGTTTCCAGGAGTTCCCAGGAATTTGTGGGTATAATTCTCAGGTGCTCTAATCTCTTATATGAAATGGTGTAATTCTTGTAAATGACTTGTGTACTTGCAATTATTCTATTTATAAGACCCAACACAATGTAAATGACCACTTAAAGGATAATGATGGGAAATTGTCTCCATGAATATTTTCAATTGTAGGTTGAAGCGTTGACCATTTAAACAAAGTGCTAGAGTAGTAAACCAGTTAAAGGAACTAACGTATTTAGATGGTTTGATGATCTAAGCAAAAGTGGGGAGAAGGGAAAAAAAAAAAAAAGACTTCCCTAACACTGTGATGAACATTTTACTAACTGAAAGAACTTATTAAGATAAAAGGTTATGCCTCTCTACTATGGCAGACTGTTTTCCATTTGAGTGAGGTTGAAGGTAAACTTAGGCTGCCAAAGCAAGATGTAGACCTAAGTGTTTCAGTGGCACACAGTCTTTGAGAAATCACAGTCAGGAGAGCATATCCAAGGAAGTCAGTTATCAGAAGGCACCAACTATCATATTCCACCAAACTGCAAGAAATTTTACTTGTGGCCTTAAAAAAAAAAAAACCTTTTAATTGTAAATTATGAGAACCAATAAAAGGCAAAACTGTAGACAACACTTTTTTAAAAGTGGTCATTTGTTGTCAGATGGTCTGGATTTCAAACTCAGTTTAACAATGTAGATGCTATAGAATTATTTTTGTAAATATAGTGGATTTATATGCTTATAAGAGAAAATTTGTAATACAGAAACAAAACTCCAGCCTCCAGTCAACCAATAGAGGCTAGTATTTTATGCTTTATAGTTGGATTCTATACTTCTGTGGTCTCTGAGCTGCTTCGTTGTCTTTCAATTACATTATTATTGTTTTATTATTATTAATTGGGACAGGTCTTCCTGTGGATTTCCTGCTGGCCTCTTAACTGTGTATGTGGCTCAGGCTGGCCTTGTATTTCCGATTATTCGCCTCTGTCTTTCTAGTGACAGTTTAGACTCTTGTATTTCCTTGTCAGGTTAAAAGTGTGTAATACCTCATTTTAAACATTTTAACATTTTAAAGTGTATTATGACCTGGATTTTGATTATAAAGTTATATTATAAAGATAAAAAATCTCTACCACTTTTCTACAGTAAACTCCCTAAATCAACGTGCAGGAGACAAAATCATTGATGGAGAAAAAATAAAAAAATAAATGAGAATCACTCAGAAGAGCAAGGGATTAGGGCTAAACTAGGTGACGTTACTGACTTTAGATCAAAAGGGTCACATGTCACCTGACTTAAATTCGCAGTGGCACCCGGAGTGGCGTTAAAACTCAAAAGGGATCCGCTTTCTTTTAAATGTGTGGACTCGAAACACTACAGTTCCCTTAAGAGGAGGCATAGCCTTAAAAATAAAAGCCAACCCAGCGCCGAAACTACGGGTAACCCAGGTCACCGAGTCCGAACCGACACCTCGACCACAGTCTCCATGAAAACCCCAACAGGAAGTATGCGCGAACAGAAGCGTCCTCCGGGGTAGCGAAGACGCTCCCAGCGCGCAGGCGCTGCGACGTCCCTCAAGGCCGCGCATGCGTTCACGTAGCCACGCGCCAGGCCTAAGCCCCTCACTTTGTCGTCACAGGGCAGATGATCAGGGTGCGTCCGCCTTTTCCCTCCCCCTTCCATCCTACTCCCCCTCCCCTCCCCTCGTCCCTCAATCTTCTCCCTCTTTCCTCTCTCTCCCTCCCTGGGGCGTCGTCTGAAGACTCCCGCTTCCGGTCAGCGGCCGTCTGCAGAAGCGTGTCCCGCCTCTTCCGCCTCCCCGGTGGCGGCGCGGGTGGCGGAGGTAGTAGCGGCAGCGGCGCCTGCGCGTCTCCTGTCAGGGTCGGCAGGCAGGTCCCCTGGGCGGTCCAGCTGGACGTGGCCGAGCCGAAGCCCGGGGGCCGATGGCGATGAACTATAGCGCGAAGGATGAGGTGGACGGCGGGCCCCCGTGCCCTCCTGGGTGCGCCACCAAGACCCGGAGGCCGGATAACACGGCCTTCAAACAGCAACGGCTGCCCGCCTGGCAGCCCATCCTCACGGCCGGCACGGTGCTGCCTACCTTCTTCATCATCGGCCTCATCTTCATCCCCATTGGCATCGGCATCTTCGTCACCTCCAACAACGTCCGTGAGATCGAGGTGAGGGAGGGGCGTGGCGGTGGCGTCGCGGCTCCCCTAGGGTGACAGGCGGGCCCCGCCCTCCGGTGCCTTCTAGGTTTCTTCTTTCTTCTGCGGGTTTTCTGAGTTTGCAGTTTTGCCGGCTAGCTTCCTTTTGCTTGCGATTTTACTGGGCTAGAAAAGCATGTCAGGACTTACTTATTGGGCAGTCGCTGTGGTTCTCTAAAGGCTAGGAGGAGAGAAGAGAATAAGTTAGATTTAGATGTCACTGGGTGGCAGCTCTCTGGGTCAGACTGTTGTTACCTGCGTGGGGATTATTCCGGGACACAGAGATTAACACTTTGGTCATTGTTGGGTGAAGGACCCGTAGTATTGATTTTTCTGGGAAGAAATTAAGTCATATGTTACAGGGCACACACAATAACTTTCATTTTGAGCTAGTTAGATATATTTAGTTATTGATCATGATATAGCTAATAACATGAAACTTCACAATCACTGCATCATTATCTGTACGCGTTGGTGAAGATGGCCTGATAGCAGAATGGAGGTACTGTGTGTGGTGTGCAGTATTAAACCTCTACAGGTCCTCTTCCGTATTCCAGGGTGTTCCGATCTGTTTAAAATGGCAAGAGCGATGTTGAGTAACTTCAGTTGCTTCTGTTCTGTCGTATACATACATATGTTTTGTGTACATTTTTTAAAAGAAATAAATATTATCTGGATGTGATTTAATTGGACTTTCTGGGTCGTTTTAAACTAGGGAGCATTAGTACCTTTTTCGAGTTTAATTACAGTATTAACACTAAAGCAAAGTTGTTACTTTTTTTTTTTAATTGCACAGTGCTTCAGTGTTAACGACAGTTAGTATAGTATCTAGAGTGTACTTTTAAAATCTTTCACCAAGAATTATTTTTAACGTGTTGACTAGAGCAAGTTAGCAGCTATGTTTTCGGTATATAGTTTTATCTTACTGTTTTTATACTTGTGATAGTTTTGCAATTATAGCCAAAAATGCTCCCAAGTGTAAAGCTCTGAGCTGGCCAGCTTGGGCGCTAGAAAAGTTTTTCTTTTAGAGTATTTTGGATTGCAGATTTTCAGCTTAGATACTTTCAACTGGAGAAGACCATACAAATATTCTAGAATGTAAAAAAAAAAAAATCCTCAGATGTGAAGCACTTCTTTCTGTTCCCATTTGTTTCGGATAAAACATATTGAACCTTGTTCTATCAACTGTTCGAGGGCCATAATATAAGTGTATAAAAGGTTCAAATGTCATGATGCTTAAGGTACCCTTAGTACGAAACCCTGAGCTCTGCCACTTTTAATTAGCTCCAATTTGGGGGTACTGTTTACTATAGTATGAAAATACCTTTAGGTTTCTTTTGGGTTCTGAAATAAAGTAAGGTTTTGTACACTTAGTTATTAGTGAAATGGAAATTTTTAGTGCTTAGTGTGACTCTGATTTTTAGAGTATATTGCAGTTTGTTCATAAGAGCAATGGAGTTAAGAGTTGGTATAAAGCTCAAGTCACTCAAGTCCCAGCTTTCACTCTAGTTGGTAATGGGACTGTGGTTTTTTTTGTGCAGCTCTTGGCATAGTAAAAGACTCAAACTGGATGATCCTTAAAATGCCATTCACTTTTGAAGTGTTCAAAATGCCATATTTGAAATTAGAGGGAATGAAAATTAGGAGTTACTGGAAATTTTGTATTAACACCAACACATGCAGATAGAATGCTTAAAATTTGAGTGTTGGATATATAGGGAAATTATTTTGAATTGGGTCTGGAGTTATTAGAAAAATCTGGAGAGCTTTCCCAAAAGGGACATACATGTTTGTGTTTGTGTGCTTATTCTCCACTCTGTGTATGTGCTGGAGATTGAACTCAGGGCCTCAAGAAACTGCTGTACCACTCAGCTACCTCCCTAGCTCCTCTACCTTTTAGCTACTAGCTTAGACTAAAATCCCTTGAGGGAAGGAGCTGGACAGCTGGCTTCTCTTGTAAGAGGACCCACAATATCCAGCACCCACACAGTGGCTCACAACTGTCTCTAACTAACAGCTCGGGGTAATCCCATGTTCTCTTCCAGCCTCAGCAGGCATCAGATACCACTTGGTCCACAGACATCAAGACAAAACACCTGTACACATAAAATAAAGTTTTACAGCCAGGTGTGGTGCACGCCTTTAATTCCAACACTAGGGAGGAAGAGTTGCGTGGGTCTCTGAGCCTGGTCTACTTAGTGAGTTGCAAGATAGACAGGGCTACATAGACTGTTTCAAAACAAAAATAAAATAAAATATAAAATAGAGGTAAGTGGGAAATGAGCAGTTCTTACCCCAGTTGATTTCCATTCTTTTGCTTATCTCTTTGAAGTATCTTCTTGAAAATTCAGCAGTGTAATTGCAGTGTTAGTTCAGATTACTAGGGCAAAGGAGATTAGTAAATGAAAATGTTTGGCTTTAGCCTGACAGTGGTGGCTTACACCTTTAATCCCAGAACTCAGGAGACAGAAGCAGGCAGATCTTTGTGAATTTGAGGCCAGCCTGGTCTACTGAGTGAGTTCCAGGACAGCCAGAGTTAAAACAGAGGAACCCTGTTTTGGAGGGGGTTGGTGCGGGTGCTGGCTTGAAGTGCTTTCCCTGGAACTTAAATTTTTTAAAGTAAAGCTAGTTGACCTTTCACATTCTCCCAGAAATACTATAGTAAAATATTACTACTCTTATAGGACTCCCTTGATAAAGGTGCTTTTTTAGAAAAGGTGCTTTTATATTTTAATGCTCATATATAGTATCATATTACCTTCCCTTGTTAAGTTTATGACGTTGGCTTTTAGATTTTCTAAGTTAAGTAAAATGAGAAAAGTACCATTGATAATTTTATTAGCCATTAAAATATTTTCATTATGAATAAATTTTTTCTTAATATCTTTATTATTTGCAGCAAAGACTATTTCCTTTAAATTGGCAGCATTAGGTATGTTCCTACCACAAGGCAATGACTCCTCTAGGGTCTTGGCTAGGCCTAGATACACAGCTAACTTGAAAGTACCCTCTGTAACTTCTTCAAAAGCATTTATCAGTGTGAAGTTGTATAGTTGTCAATTAATGCTTAGAGCTGGGCCAGGTGTCTTGGGCCAGGTTCCTACGGCCCCAGACAGTTGGGAGAGGCTTGAGGTAGGAAGATTGCTTGAGTCCCGTAATTCAATGCCAGCTTGTGTGACATAGTCCTAATGTTCAAAACAGTAAAACAAAACAAAACACAAAACTGAATGATGCTTAGAGTCAAATGGGTGTGTTATTTAAAGCAACATTTAAGATAGAAAGAAGGTAAATATAGTAATACTTAGAACGTAAATGTTTACATGAAATTAATATTGTTAAAAATGTTGAGATCTTAATGGACTTTCCTCCTCTTTGCTAAATTCCCAGCTTTCCTCTTTATTTGCCGTATTTCATTTTCTACTCTCAGTTATGTAGTCCTGATTATTTCCTGTTTCCATTTTTGATGAAAATTTGTTAGCTATGTTTTTACTCCTTTCTAGTTAGAATCCTTAGATTGCCAGGTTCTTTAAAGAGATTAATAAGTCTTTTGCCCTCATTTAGTAGTCTTTGTTTTTACTTAAACTTTAGCGTAGAATCAAGTTGTTTTTTAGAAATGATTGTTAAAGATAAGGCATTTAATGCTAAGAAATTTAAAGATTTTAATGCTCAAATATATTGCAGTAACTAAACAGGGAACCTTTGGTAATTAAGAGCTTTGATAGTGATAGGGCGTTGTTTCCACTTCGGTTAAGTACCTGCCTGAGTGTCTTTTTTATGGCCAGGAACTGAAAATTCCAGGTGAGCATTTGCAATCAGCTTGATTATAGGAAACACTAACTTGAATACCAATTGTTTGGAATTTTTCCCCCAAAGAATTCTTCTCATTAGTAGAACTTTGCTACCAAGAAATTGTATATGACTATTGTCATTATAGCTTGAATTTCATCAGCCAAGAAAGGTGCAAATTCTTTCTTTTTAGTCAAGAACCTCCTCCTTGGTCTCTACAGCCTAAGATATTTATTTTTTAGCCTTTTATAGAAACAACCCTCCCACCATTTAGAGTTTTAAAGAGATATTCTGACAAATTTAACATTTGTTGCCAAAATAGTTTTGTTAAATTACTCATTCTAAGGGCTTCAGAAAATTCTTTAAGAAGTACTTAAAAAAAGAATTCTTAAAGGAATGCCTCTTTTAACTTAATCTGATTAATACTTAAAGTAACTTATTAGTCAGCATTTTGTTATGTGACCTATTTAGGTCTTGTATTGATTTCCTTTTAGGTAAATCTACATTCAAAAAATGGAAGTTTTCTAGCTCTCTATACAGTGTAAAAATGAGTGTCCTTTAAATTCTTCCTTATCACCACATTAGATTCAGTCTGTTTCTTAGGAATAGGCTGTGTTTTTAGAATTATTAAGAAGAAATGTTAACTTGACTTAGGGGAACATTTGTAGTCTGGCAACAAAGATGAGAAATACGATAGCTTTTCACTTAATGTTACCCTCATCTGTCCTGTACTGCCTCTGACGCTTTGTCATTAGGCTAAAAGCTGGTTGGAAGATCTTATAAACTGTGCCTGATATACTTTTGACATTTTAAAAATGTTAATTTTCAAAATAGGGTGCTAGTATCCTCTCTTCTACTTGGCAGCCTCTTTTCTTTTAGGCGTAGAATTATTACTCCAGTGTAAGCTTTGACTTTTGAAAACTAGTCGATGTTATGTACACCTGGCAGATTTTATTAGGTCAAGCTCCCCTTGAGTTTCAGCTGACAAAGGATCTAGTGATTATTTAATAGTGAAGACTCATAGATTGAGTTTTATTTTATTAGGATTTTTATTCAGTGTTGGATATTTTCTAAATACAAAGTGCCTCTTTGGGTATGGGGAGATGGGGAGTTAAAAAACTCTTCAAGACAGGATTTTTTTTTTCTTTTAGCAGAAGGCTTTCCGATGATTTACAGTAGGAGATACAGATGTCACTCAGTGACAGAGTACTTCCCTAGCTGGGTTCAAACCCAGCTCTGGAAGACAAAAATACATAAGCCAGGCGTGGTGGTGTATTATGGCCCAGCACTTAGGAGGTAGGTGGCAGAAGGATCAGGAGTCCATGGCTAGTCTTAGCTACATCGAGATTTTGAGCCCAACCTGGACTGTATTCAAACCAACCACCCTTTCCCCCAAGCAAGTAAAACAAAACCAAAAACTAAGGGGGGGGAAGAAAAACATCACAGGAAAATTGCAAGGTGAGTGGCACACATAGAATGTGCCTGGTACAGTAGATTGACAGCTCCTGGGTGAAGGTGGCTTAGTAGGAACATTGGGCTTGAGTCAGAGAGCTTGGAATTCTAGCTAGCACTTGGGCAGGTTTCTAAGTATGCTCTTTTTATGAAATAGAGACAGCATAGTAGGCTTTGGGTGAGGATCAGATAAAATATGTGTATTAAGAAAAGCTGCTAACTATTGATGGCATAATACATCATTACTTTGTATGGGTCTTATACCTTATACTGTGCCTTGCTCCTATTAAAATTTAAAAGTTAATTATAATGACTTCTAAAAACACCATTTTCAAACTTACATGAAGTTAAAAGATGTAACTTTTAAGGTATTTTTAAAGTTATAAGCAACAATTCATTTGAATATGTTATAGCTATCTTTTTTAAGTATTTGCTATTTAGTAATTATTTTCTAATAAAATGTTGAGTTTTATTATACTGAAATATAATTTGATTTCCAATTTCATCAAATTATTTTTGTTCAGTTAAGTAGTTAAATAGAATCTTATCTTTATCTCCTTGCTTAATAACAAGTAGTGACCAAATTAAAGAAGATGATTTGAAAGGTTTCTATTTTTGTTTCTTAGATCAGTTTTATGAGTTGAGTAAGAAAATGTGAAATTAAAAATACAGTTTTCTTTGTGATTTATTCTGACATAAATTTGGTAGGTAAGGTAAGGAATGATATGTACAAACAGGCCTTGGTACAGAGTTGTAGGACATACAGGTGCTTTCCTGTCTTCATTTAGTTTTCTTGTTTTAGTTATATGCCTTGCTTATTGGTGACATTTGCAGTGGGAAAAAAAAAAAGTTCTACTAGTTATCAAGTAAGTTTCTGTGAAAAACAGTTGTACAGAAAATTATCTAACAATTTGATAAAACAGTTTTATTAAGCCATTGTGGGTTTTAAAAAATTATCTTGATATTACAATTTAGATGGTGATTCTATTTTCTATGTACATATTTTATGGTTTTAAGGTACAGGCTGTTTAAGAGATTTAGAAAATAAGTCAGACTGGCAGAAAGTATTATAAAATAATTGTTACCTATAAGAACACATAAAATGCTGGGTGGTGGTGGCATACACCTTCAATCCCAGCTCTCGGGAGGCAGAAGCAGGCAGATCTCTCTGAGTTCAAGGCTGGTCTGGTCTGAGTGAGTTCCAGGACAGCTATAGTTACAACAGAGAAACCCTGTCTCCAAAAACCAAAAAATAAAAAAATCCAAGAAACCAAAACCAAAACAAACAAAACAGAAAAAAAACAAACAAAAAAATAAAATAGGAAAATGAAATAAGACCTGATTAGACTCTGCCTCAAAGAAGATATAAAGGGCCTTAATCACTTGGTGGGGCTGCTGTAACAAAATACAGAAGACACAAGTAACAAACATTTGCTGGGCATGGGAGCACATGCCTTTAACTTAGCACTCAGAGGCAAGAGAATTTTTGTGAGTTCAAGACCAGTTTGGTCTTGTCTTTTTGTAGGTGAATAGATAACTGTGGTACAGCAAACTCTGAAAAGATGTAGAGGAAACTTAAGTGCAGATTACCAAGTGAAAGAAGCCAGTATGAAAAAGGCTACCAACGGTATGGCTCCAACTTTGGAAAAGACAAAACTATGAGGACAGTAAAAAGGTCAGTGTTTGCTATGATTTAATTTAGAGGATCAGTAAACAAAAAGAAAGATGAGGATTTTTTAGGCCAGTTAAAGTATTTTGTATTATATTATAATAGTAGATTATATATAATAATATATTGCTTAAATCTGTAGAATTTTCAGCCAAGAGTGAATCTTAAACTATAAACTTTAGGTGCTGTAATGCCAGTGTTCATTTATCGTTGTAATAGACCAATTTGGGGGGGGAATTGTTAATTGTGGATGTAGTAGTTACCTGACCAAAGCAACTCAACTTGGTTTATTCATGTTAGTGTACAGTTTCAGACATTCAGCGTATGGCTTGCTTTGTTTTCTGTGTCTGAAATGAGAGAGAGCATCATGGTAGCAGGAACATGTAGCAGAGGGTGAGCAGGAAGTAATGAGAGGAGGCAGGGACAAGATGCTACCAAGAACATTGTCCCCCAGCAACTTGCTTCTAGCCAGGTCCACTACTCAGTTTTCAGAACATCACAAAATAGCACCACCAGCTAGAAGATCCCAACACATGGGTTCTTTAGAAGAGACACTTCCTATCCAAACTGCAACAACAGGATAGCCTGTGCATCTACAAGAAGAAGTTCTGTGGTAACTCTACTAAAAGTACTCTAAAAAAATAGTATGTTTAATTATTTTTCTTATTTATAATGGAAATAAGAAGTTTTGGATACCAGGACAGGTCTTCTGACTTTACTTGGTGTAGTAAAATTCAGTTTTGACAGAGTTAGCATCAGTTGCCACAGGTTCAAAGCACAGTCACCAATAACTGGCCTTATTTTAGATACAAATTAATTCCCTAGGCCAGACACACTTCTTGTTCCAAAGTCAGTGGGGCTCCAAGATTCTTTCTCCCTGCTTCTTACCAAGATTGTCTTCATTTCAAATGTCATATGCTGTGGGAAGAGGAAGATTCTTGGAAGAAATACTAACGATGGGGTTTGAACACAGAGCTTGCTTATGTACCTTCTCCCTGTGTACTAAGGGTACATGAAGTTTCTCTCATATCTATGCCTTACCAACTAGAAAGCTCCCCTGTACAACAGTAGAGAGACTGCACAATTAGGCATGACTGATGAACACTGGCTACATAGTATGAATTTCCAGCCCTACTTCTCTCCAGAAAGGTTTCCCCTGGGCCAAAGCCCCTGATTACAGGATTGGTCTTTCTGGGAGTATATTGAATGATCTTGTTTTTGTGTAAACTCTGGTGTGAATCAATTTTGTGTAAACTCTGGTGTGAATCAAGGAGTGTACCTGTACAACAAAGTCATGTGGGATATTCCTATGCTGAAGCACCCAGGAAGCAAGGTCAAAGATGACAGACTTAGCAGTAGGCTTTCAGGTGAGGAGAAGCTTGTGATTTCTAATGGTGGGGATCATCAGGTACAGGGCCTTGTGCATGCAAAGCAAAAACTCTACCGTGAGTTACTTTACAAGTCCATAGGCTGTCTTCCCTCCCTCCGTCCTTCTCTCCCCCCTTTCTTCTGAATTTGGAAAGCTGAGGCGATTATGAAAATATTTAAAATTGTCATACTTAAGAAGAAAACTTGTGTTGATCTCTAGGAATCTGATATTTTAGTAATTTAGACATTGTAGTCATTTGCATCTTTGTACATCACTGGGTTTTGAATCTTGTATTTACAATTTTATCCCTAAATTCATTTCTTTTGTTGAAAAAGGAGGACTTTGAACAACAGTGAACGAAGAGAAGCTTCTTTAGTATTTAATGCCTCACATTGTTAAAATACACAACAGCAGTTTTTTTTGTTTTTGTTTTTTTTTTTGTTTAGGATCCACGTTGTCTGTTGGACTTATTTTTCTTTGTAATAGTAGGTTATGTAAGTTTTAAGTTCCTCTTTTCTTTAAGGAAGTGCTTACTTAACCCTTTTCTCTTGCAGATTGATTACACTGGAACAGAACCTTCCAGCCCCTGCAATAAATGTTTGTCTCCGAACCTGACATCTTGTGTTTGTACCATTAACTTCACACTGAAAGAGTCGTTTGAGGTCTGTTTCAAAGTAATGTGTTAGAAAAGACATGCTTTAAAAAATACTAATCCTGTTTTTTTTGTTTTTAGATACTTAATTTATATTGAGAAATCAGTTTAGTTTATTAGAATCTATAGACATTTGAAGATTGCTCTATATATTTGGTTGTTGCACAATTAAATTAATGAAATCTGATAATTAAATGCATTTTATTTGAATTCTTTGCCTTTTAGTATTTTGTAGATAGAATTTAAGGCATCATTTCATTATTCACTAGCCACATTTTTAATGACAGAAATCAGTTTTTTATCAAATTTATATATAGTTTCTTATGCTTATATTAAAATTATTTCTTGATACTTTGATTTCTCTTTAGATGTTATAAATCCTTAGCCTTTTAAAATTCTCAATTTTAAAATAACTTTTAGTTATAAAACAAGTCTTAACTGTGTGTGTGTGTGTACGTGTGAGGGAGGGAGGGAGGGAGAGAAATGTGTGTGTATGCCCCTGTGGTATTAATACTGGTCTCTGTTCTTAACTGAGCATATGGGAAAGGACACAGATTTCAGAATTGGCATGGATAAAGATCAGTTTGTTCTGCCTCTACCTGAAATTTGAGTTTAAAAACATTCTTTAAGAGACAAAGCTGTCACAGTACTTAGCAAAGTTTGAATTTCCTTATTCAGATGTACTAGATGTAGTGGTAGCTATAGTAGTTTCTGCTGGATGGAAACCATCTAGTGGTTATAGATGCTTTTTGCACCACGGTAGAAGTACCTATGGGACAAAGATGTAAAACTGATTTGGAAGAAGACTGAGAGGGTGTAGTTTTCAGTGTGGTGGGCAAACTATAAAGATGTAATAAGTTTTGGTTTGTGTGGAACTTAAGAAATGAAAGAGTTTGAACAAGTTAGAAGTTCTATTATCTCCTCCCTATTGAAAAACATTTACTTTAGAACTCCCTTTTAAGGTGACCATTTATTTTTTGTAGGTTTGTTTCTTCACAGATTTCGACTTGGACTAAAACCATTTCAGGGAACTTAAATGTTAGTTTATTTTATAACAGAATTGATTGAGAGGATCTCATTTTCAGTTTACAAGTTGAATTTACTATTACTGCTTCTTAATTGAGATGCTACGCTTTTTTTCCTAAAAATCATATTGTTTTTGTCACACAATTTGATACTGTCCCCCCAATGATTTCCCTTTAAACATTTTTATATAGAATGAAAATTTTATGGTTTGCTATTTAACAGAAAATATTGTATTTACTTTTTGATGCCTGGTGTCATTATATTTTCTAGGCTGAACTTAGGCTTGCTGTGTAACTTAGGTTGGCTTGGAATTGATGCCCCTCCATCTGCCTCCTGAGTGCTGGGATTACAAATTTCTGCCATCAAACCCATTAGTATTCAGTCTTTAAATGATAAGTGTCTATAAAAGTAGCAAATCAAATAAATCACTTAGAAGTTTAGTGAATTCCTTTTAATTCAAGCTATAAATATAAAAATAGGGGCTGTAATCAGAAAGTAGAAAATAATAACATTCTTTTCTACCTGTAACAATTTTAGTCAGATGGTTTCTTAACACCTTTTAATTACAAGATATATATGTATATATGTATGTGTATATATGTGTGCATGCGTGTGTGTGTGTGTGTGTGTATATATACACATACATATATATTACATTTTACTCTTTCCCCAAGATATTTTGAAGTTGCCTCCATTAGAGTACTACTCTTGATAATTATTATAAAATAATATAACAATATATTTTAGCACATACTAATTTACTAATTGCTAACAGTATATAGCATCCTGGGGCACTATTTGGAGGGCAGAAGAGGACCAATGCAAGGCGAGAAGAAGAGTAATGAGTAGGAATACGAGCAAAGTAAAATGATATATATGTATTAAAATGCCATTATGAAACATTTGGTACACAAACTGAAAAATGTAATAAAAATAGTATGTATAGCATCCTATTGAAATTATATATTCTCATTCCACTTACAGTTTATTTGGATAATCAGAGTTCAATCGTTTTTCTAAAAGGTAGATGCTAGCTGTGTAAAAACCAAATTAGAGAAAATTTTGTATTAAAAGTAGTTCAGATTACACTAATATTCTTTTAATACTATTTTTTAAAACGAAAATAATATTTTGTGTATGTTCTGTGTGTGTTTGTGTGTGTGGTGTGTACTATTCTGTGTGCATGTCTTTCTTTGTTAATGTATTTCAGGAAACTGGTCTCTCTGAACCTGGAGCTTGTCATCTAAGTTAGACTGTCTAGCCAGCAAGCTCCTGGCATCTGCCTGCTCTTCCCCTGCCACCCTTCATCTTTGGGATTTTAAATGAGTGTGGCCATGCCTGACTTTTATGTGGGTGATAAGGATCCACATTGAGGTTCTCATGCTAGCAAAGCAAGCACTTTACCCCCGAGAGCTATCTCTCCAGACTGCACTTGATACTTGAAGGATCTGCTTAACAGTTTACTTGTGGGTTTTTGTAACATAAGTTCTTTAACTGTATTTACAGTTGCACCATTTGTTTTTGTTTCCTTGCTTGCTTACTTTTTGTGGTGTTGGGGATTGAATCCAGGGCTTCACTTATACATACACCAGGAAGACACTCTACCACTGAAAAAGTCCAAGTGCTTCTTAAGTACTTGGTGAATAGCTTTCCTAAGTCAGTTAATGCAATGTACCTAGGACTGCTTATTAGTTCAGTACCTGATTCATGGAAGTAATATTTTCCCTTCTTTTGAAACTTACCAAAGAATTGAGAACTAGAGTATAGTTGCTCTACTATGAGTTTGTTTCTACTTATTTGTACAGTTTTAGTTGCTAATTATAGAATTCACCTCAGTAACTTTATCACAAATTGTAAAGCAATAAAGTACAAATTACTTAAGTTTTACATACATACGAAACAAATATTAATTTTTATGTTAAAAGGTTTCTTTGTTTTCTCTAGGGCAATGTGTTTATGTATTATGGACTGTCTAATTTCTATCAGAATCATCGTCGTTATGTGAAATCTCGAGATGATAGCCAGTTAAATGGAGACCCTAGTGCTTTACTTGTAAGTAAAGTGATGAGTTACAGAAATGTGTCATCTGTGAAATATGAACATGTAGTAGATACTCATTTAAAAATGCTAAAGCACCTAATAATCTCAAGAGATATTAAAGTATCACCTGTCATTTCTAGATTTTACAGCATTTTACTTAAACTGCTTTTTCTGGAATGCCCACAAAATGACTTCTCAATTCTACTACTACCTGCTCATTTCTAGTAGTTATTGGGAGTTTTGGCTTCATCTTTCTGTTTGTAATGGGATTTTGATGAGTTTAGCATTCTGAATGTGTTAAGTGTGTTCTCTTTGGGTCTGTTCATTATTCTTGTGCTGGGTAGGGATACACAGATGAGTTGTTTCTAATTTCTGGGATTGTGCTTTGAAATTGAATAACTATGCAGGAAAACTGAGTAGCAAAAAATTTAAAGCTTTCAGAATTCCCGAGTCTGCTGAGTATGTTTGCAAGGGTAGGTAGAACTGTAGGCTATTTGAAGTACGCTCCTTTTCTGATACTTTGCTCTATTTTGGAATCTGGACATCTTAATTTCATGGCTGTTCAGCTTTTCAAAGTAGTATTTAGTGTGTAAGTATTTTATGCCATTTGTCAGTGAGGCAAATATTTGAGGACTATAAGTAGTTTTAGGATTTTTAGATCCTTGTGAATCTCTTAGAAAATAATTTTAGCAAAGATCCATGTAGAAAGACCTTATTATTTCTAAGTGATAGCTAGAGGTTGTTTATTAAGTACTTGATAAATTGCTTTCCTAAGTCAGTTAATGCAGCATACCTAGGACTGCTTAGTTCAATACTTGATTCATAGGTAGTAATATTTTCCTTTCTTTTAAAACTTAACTACAAATTAGGAGTTGGAGTATAGTTACTCTACTTTGAATTTACTTATATTTAATAACACTTTCTTTCTTGGGAGGCATATATGCTTTTATTTATTTGAAACACTTAGAAGAGTTCTTGGCACATAGCTGAGTGTCGTTTCATATTCTATTAAATTTAAGATGTAATATAATGAAAGATGCTTCCCTGCTTCATAAAAAGGAAACATTGCTCCAGTTAAATTGTGACAAAGCCAAGGTGCCACTGGTTAGAGTGTAACAAAATGCATTTTAGAACGACAGCAATAGCGATAATAGCCATTATTATGTTTTTTGTTGAAAATGATTTTTCCATATAATATATTCCATACAATATACAATACGTTTTCATATATATTTTTTCGTACTGGTAAAGTCTAAGATAAAGGTATTATCTTTTCCCCCTTTTTATTGAAAACAGATTTTTTTTTTCATACGAGTTATCTTGATTACTGTTTCTCCTTCCTCTGCTCCTCCTAGTTTCTCTCCATCTCCCATTCCATCCAGAGCCACTCTCTGTCTCTCATTATAAGACAGTCTTCTAAAGGATAATAATAAAATATAAGATAAAACAAAAAGTAACATGTTGGAATTGGACAAAACAAAGAGAAGGAAAAGAGCCTAAAAGAAGGCATAAGAATCAGAGGCCAATTCATTCCCATACTCAGGAATCCCATAAAAACACTAAACTAGAAGCTGTAATATATACACAAAGAACCTGGTGCAGACCCGTGCAGGCCCTGTGCATGCTGCCTCAGTCTCTGTGAGTTCATATGAACTTTGGTTATGTTGATTTAGAGGACCTTGTTTTCCTGGTTTCCTTTGTTCCCTTTGGCTCTTAGAGTGAAAGAGTACCATATAATATATTCTGATCATGGTTTACTCTCCTTCATTTCCTCTCAGATCCTCCTTACCTCCCTACCCATCTTTTTTTCCCTCTCTCTTCAGAAAATAAACAGGCAAATAAAAAAAAAAAAAAACAAGCCAGAATAAAACAAAATAAAGAAAGAAAAACATCGGAAACACAAATACACATAAATAAGCGCACATGCACACGTGCATATATAACATAAAAACACAAAATTGAGTATGTAAGCCATAATATGTAAGCAAAAGACCAATAAGGTGTGTGTGTATGTGTGAATATATATGTATATATGTGTATATATATATATATACACACACATATATGTGCACATATGCATGTGTACATATGTATATATATACATATACACACACATACACATACCTCAAAAAAGCATTAAGGAACAAAAACATCTCCAAAAATACCATTGAGTTTGTTTTGTGTTGCCCATCTAATGCTGGGGCTGAGGTTTGCCCTTACGTATGGTTTATATACCCAGTGAGACTCCAGGGGAGAAAACTAATTTTTCCTGTGGTTAACAGTTGGAGATAGATTCTGGTTAGGGATAAGGGTTTTTCTCAGCACTGGGACCTTACCTGGCTTGGATCTGTGCAGTCCCTGTGCATGCAGCCACAGTCTCTGTGAGTTCATATGTGTATCAGTCCTTTGTGTCTGGAAGCACTGTTTCCTTGGTGTCTTCCATTGCCAATGGCTCTTTCAATGTTTATATCTCCTCTTCCCCATAGTGCCCTGAGACCTGAGGGGAAGGATATGATGGAGACATCCCACTTAGGACTGAGGGTTCCAAGTTCCCCTCACTCTCAGCACATTGTCAGGTTGTGGGATTCCATATTAGTCCCCATCAACTACAGGAGGAAGCTTCTCTGATGATGGCTGAGTGAGACACTGATGCGATTCCCAGTTTAATGTGTCCAACCCTTTTGCTGAAATCAGAATTTTCTTTAAAATACTCAGAATACTGAAGAGATATTATGAGACCCTTATCACATATTTTTCCCTGTTTTCTGTGCACATAGTGCTTCTCTCAGTATAAATGGAGTGCAAATACAAGTCAAAGTCAGTCAGTAGTCGAACAGCCCAAGAGGTTTAACTTGAGTGTGTGTGTTATATATAATTTCAAACTGAGGTTACCTTGATTTGTTAAATGTTTAAAAATATGGATTACTGTGGCCTGCCTGAGAGTTATAGAAATACTAAAGCATATTTTTCAGATATACCCTTCAACTGTTCCTTGTCCTTGAGATCCTTAGCAAGTAATGAATCAAGACTAAGCCTGAAGGACAGGTACACATGCTCTGTGTTGCTGGCATTCTTCATAATTTAAAGATTGGTATAATCTGCTTTAGATTACTCGTGTAAGGGAACACTTTGCTAAGACCCTTTCTGTGCTATGCAGCCTGCCTTATAATTACCTGGTACTTGGACTTCTGGGAACAGTTTTGGGGGAGGTATTTAAGAGAGAGAGTGTCCATTGGAAAAGACAGTTGGGGTAGTGATGGGGCAAGAGTGAGCACCATGTTGGGTGGTCTCAGGGAAGAGTGAACATCACAGTTGGTTGGGTGGTGATAGGAAAAAGTGAGTTCCAGAAGTTGATGATAGGAAAGCAGGCACAAATAAGGCTCAGATAAAGTGTAACTAACTGGGGTTTTACAAAAAAGCTACAAGTTAGGATCTTTCTCAGTAATTGCTGGGAGACGAGGATCCAGCAAGAGTGGAATCCAGTTATTAGTGAAAAAGTAACAATTATAAAAGGCCTCAAACCTTAGATACAAAGCTTAGAAATGGCTGCAGCCTGTAAGAATACAGTTACACTATTTATCTTAGATCCCAGAACCAAATGGCAGAAAACAACTACACACTTAAAACAAAACAAAACAAACAAACTTTTATATACTTTCCTTTTTTAGACATGAGATTTAACCCCAAATTTCAAAATTTGAAGTATTGGATATATTAATTTTGTAAGTGAGGCCAAGTTTATCAAGGGACTTATTCAATAAGCTAGAATGTCTAGTGTCTTTATTCGCAGGTTTCTGTTGTCCTTTATTGGATATCTCAGCTGGATTGATAACAAGTCATTTAATTTTTCTCAATCAGAAATCTTTGTGGTTGTGGTTTCTGTGTTGATATAAAAACTAAAATATTAATTTGATAAGTCGCATTTAGCTATATACAGGTGAATGAACACTGCATTTAAAATTATTGTAATATTAAATAATATTTTGGGTATTTAAATGTGTTAGCTTTGAGTTTGTTTTCTTTATAGACTCATATGTTTTGTGAATGGGGACGATACAAGGGCTAAATTTTAAATTAGTAATTAGGAAAAGCTCATCATTTTTCCAGAGATCTTTATGATAATTTTCTCTCTTTCCCCCCCTCCCCCCTTCTGAAAACTAGAATCCAAGTAAGGAATGTGAACCTTATCGAAGAAATGATGACAAACCAATTGCTCCATGTGGAGCTATTGCCAACAGCATGTTTAATGGTATGCTAGCTATAAATATCCATGCAGATTCGGAAACTTTGTGTAGTTAGGAAACTATGCGTGTGATTAGGAGTCTAAGTAGTAGTCTTTGTAGTAATATGTAATAGTATATAATAATAGGTAGTCTATGTAGTAGTATATTGTAGTAATGTGAGTGAAATTAAGAAATAGATAAATACTTAGATAATGAATAGGATTTTAATACTCTGTGGCTTTCCTTTGAGTGTTTTTTATGAGAATGGATTTCTATCTCTGAGAAGAAAATAGAATCTTTCAATTTCTTATAAAAAAATAAAAGCTATCGAGCCACTTTCACTGATTTATCCCATTAAAAGGGAGCTATAGTTCATCATTTATATATGTATTTTCTGATAGAAATATAGTTTGAACATAAATATTGAACATAAAGTTTCAGATTTTCTAGTACTTGTATTAAAAACCCTCAAAGGAAACAAGGAAAATTAACTTGATTACTTTATTTAATCCGGTGCACCCCAAATAGTATCTTTTCAGCTTATAAATATTATTAAAGTATTTTGTGTGCTTTTACACTAAGTCCCTGATATCTGATGTGTATTACACATTCTCCAGAATTTGTTCATTTGTATCAACCGTATTTCAAGAGCTGAGTACCATGTATAATTGCCAAGTACAAAAAGATGGCTAAGGTAGGAGCTGGTATGAAATGAATGAAATGAATGCAGCAGTAGCCAAAGAAAGAGAAGGTTGCATTGTAGTTTTATTTGGATTAATTTTAAAAATTTTGGTCTTCTCATGCATCAGGAAAGTGACCCAGAGCAGCAGTAAATAAAGAGAAGTCCATCTAGAATTCTAAAGGTTGCTGAAGTTAATTCATATCTGAAGAAAGAGCACATTTTAACCCTATGCCTTCTCTGTCAACTACTTTTGGAGCAAATCCCAGATTCTTATTTCTTGTAAATCAGATGCTATGGATTTTTTGTAGATGCTAGTAATATCTCCCATCTCTTCTGCTTAGATACATTAGAATTGTTTCTGGTTACCAATGACTCTAATCCCACACCTACACCAATTCCTTTGAAGAAAAAAGGTATTGCTTGGTGGACAGATAAAAATGTGAAATTCAGAAATCCACCTGGAACAGAAAGCCTCAAAGAAAAATTTAAAGGTAAAACATGGCCAATATCCCCTCTTATCTAAAACCTAGTAGTTTTAGTAAGATAACCTAACTTTTGTCTTTAGAGTCTTATTTTTTTTTTTAAGAGCAGCATTTTTTTCTAGACTTTATACCAAATTATGTAGATGTTCAGATGTACCAAAATTATAAAGGAAAAGTGTGCTTTTAATTGTGATTTGAATTTTTCTGGTGTTTTCAGCTATAATCTTTACAAACTGCAGCAACGTTTTTTTAATCAGCCCCTACTTATAATCCACATATATTTTTATACTGCCTTAGTTTCATAATTATTTTTTAATTTATATTTATTTATGCTTTTATATATTTATTTTGTATGTATGTGTACAAGCATATGTATGTATATATACATATGCCATAGTGCATGTGCAGAAATCAGAGAACAACTTGTGGGAATCTGTTCTTTTCTTTTACCATGTAGGTTCTGGGGATTGAACTCAGTTCCTCAGGTTTGGTGGCAAGTGACTTTAATTGCTGAGCCATCTCACTGACCCATATATTTTTAATGTTTTATTTTTTGCATTTAGTAATCTACCTTTTACTCCATATTCTTTTCTGTATTCTCAACTGTTTTTGGTTTTTGTTATAGTTTTTGTTATAGATAGAATTGGTTTCTCCTTAGATTTTAAGATATCGTTAGAGTAGGGATATATTTATATCTTTGAAAACAAGAAAATATTCAGATTGTGTGTGTGTTTTTTTTAAGTACTGTGAATTTTCACTGAAACTGTTCATAGAATTGGATATTTTGTTTTCCCATCTCTCTCTCTTCCCAACTTATCTTTAAGATACAACACAGCCAGTAAACTGGCATAAACCAGTATATGTGCTAGACCAGGATGAAGATAATAATGGATTCATAAATGAGGACTTTATTGTTTGGATGCGTACTGCAGCTTTACCTACTTTTCGTAAGTTGTATCGTCTTATTGAACGGAAAGATGATTTACATCCAACATTACCAGCTGGACAGTACTATTTGAACATCACATACAGTATCCTTTTGTTTTTTGGTTATGTGTACACACGTAGTTTGGAAAGGTTTTCACTGCCTTGTGTCAGTTATGTGACATGTTGCTTTGTGCTCTAGATTCGTTAATTTTGTGGTACTTTAATTGAATATGGGGTCTCGCGCTTCCTTTTTTTGCAAAAATATAAAGCCTTATTTATTTAATTTTTTAATTTCAAAGATCTTTTTATTATTATTATTATTATTATTATTATTATTATTATTATTATTATTATTATTATATATTCATGTATGGTGTGTGCACATGTGCCAAGCTACATGTGTAGAGAGGTGAAGGACAACTTTGTGGAGTTGATTTTCTCCTGGCACCTTTTTATATGGGCTCCAGGGATTGAACTCAGGTCATCAGGATTGTACAGCAAGTGCCTTTACCCACTGGGCCATCTACCTGGCCCAGAAGTCGTCTTTGACAAGAAGGAAATAGTGGACAATTCCTTTTACTCTTAACAAAATTCAGTATTTTTAAATATTTAGCCCATTGTTTATATATACACTGTTAACATTAGATTCCCAAATAATAGCATTTTAAATGTTGGATTTTTGCATTTCTTTATCTGAATAAGCCATAAGCACATTTCGTTTGTTTTGTTTGAGACCAGGTCTCATTATGTAGCCCTGGGGATGGCCTAGAGTTCTATTTCTCTCTGTAGAATAGGCTGGCTTCCAACTCACAGATTAACCTGCCCCTGCTTAGGAGTTCTAGGATTAAAGGTATGTGCTAACAGGCCCAGCGTAGGTTTGGGTTTTTTTTTGTTTTTTGTTTTTTGTTTTTCTAGTTTGAGTTGTATAGTAAACTAGTAAATAGTTAATAGGCCAATCTCCAAAATAAAGATTACCTTTGATTCTGGACTCTTGGTTATGCAACTGAATAGTAGTGGCTAACTGAGTGCAATAATGGCTTCGAAACTATGTCCATTTAGGAGCAGTTTTGGATATACAGACTCACTTTAGGTGTTGCTGGAAAGACCCATTACTCTGAGAGGATAGCTAAAATACAAATCAGCTCTCACAGTATCTAAGAAGATCCAGTAAAGAATAGTGGCACATGCCAGTGTGTAGCCTAATAGATAACGTGGAAAGGGAAAGTCTGGAGCTTGAGTCTGCAGCAGGTCCCAAAGGCTGAGAGCACTTTCAGGAAGGATGCAGGACATCTCAAAGACTGATAGTATACTAACACGGGGATGTAGGCTTGCAAAACAACAGGATCAGCTGTGAAAGTGCAATATATGAAGGAAAATAAAAGCAGAGTTGAATGGAATTAAAGCAGAAGACCATATTTTTAGAGGAAGAGTAGAAAGGAGGAACATAGTTGATTTGATACTGAGTCAGGTCTTTGGAAAGTTACATTAAGTAGCACTGATTCCTGCATCAGGTTAAAATTGATTCCAGTAATTAGAGCAGATCCTGCAACATCCCCAGAATGTGGCCTGAGGTGCTGCACTTGTGCCCCTTTTCAGGAGTTTCAGTTCAGATTTTAGTTTTAGTTTTGTCTTCTCTACTCCCTTGCCAAGATCTTAGAATGAGCCATGTAGATCATCTAGCATGCTGCTGTCTCCTCTCTTTGTATCTCCTTACCAGTCAGTTTTGACTTCTGCACTGTCTGAGCTGTCAATTCTTTTAGAGCATGAGTTTTATCATTGTTCCAGATGAGCTGGCTAAAACTTGGGCATCATGCTTTGTGATCCTCTACTTAGAATGAACGCTGTCCTGTAGCTCATGCTTAACATGATCTTTGAATTTAAGAAGACTTTGGATTATTTTCTGCTTTCTTCTGTCTGTCAACATCCCATGTGGGCATTATTGCTGCTCATCTGATATATTTTTCCATATTACATTACTTTAAAGCCTTTAGTCCCTCTTAGGTAATAAGAGTAAAACTACCCAAGAAACTATATAGATCTGAATTTATTTGTTTTGGTAAAACATGTTGGCTTTTACTAGTAACATTATTTCACTAGATCAGATCTGGGAATATTTATCAAGGGTAAGAGTGCCTTGTCCTGGGTTCAATATCAAGTACACATAGAGAAAAATTTCTAAATTAGCTTTTACAGATAGTGTTATTTGCAGCACATGTAGCTCACACCTTCAATCCCAGCACTGGGAATCAGAGGCAGGCCAATCTCTTGTTACTTCAAGGCCAGCTTTGTCTACATAGTTCCAGGACAGCCAAAGCTACATACTGAGACCCTGTCTCTAAAACAACAATAAAAATATACTCTTATTCACTTCTTTATTTACTTGTTTGTTTATTGTGATTCTGAATATACAAACAAGGTACATGTATTGTAATTATATAAATGAATTATAAGCAATTAAATGTTAACTTTAAAACTTGTGTTTTAAACTCAAGTAACCACAGACAGAAAGTCTTCCTATACCCTCATCAGATTACCCTGTACATTCTTTTGATGGACGAAAACGGATGATCTTGAGCACTATTTCATGGATGGGAGGAAAAAATCCATTTTTGGGAATTGCTTACATCACTATTGGATCCATTTCCTTCCTTCTGGGAGTTGTACTGCTAGTAATTAATCATAAATATAGAAACAGTAATAATACTGCTGACATCACCATTTAATTTTATATTCTGAAAACAAATCTACTGCATGTGCATCAAGGCCAGTCCTGTTCAACCTAGCTTTTGAATGCTGGTGTCTGGTTAGTATGTCATTTTGAAGTTGGCACATAACTTTAAAAAAAAAAAAAACAGCCTTTGTCCTTTGCTTCTTACATATGAATGACTTATGAAAATATATGATGGGTATAAAAATTAGCTATATTGATCATATCAATATTGTAACTGCTAAAATGGCATTCTAATGTTTGCTTTTTACTGGGACAGGCCATGTGATGCATAGAGCCTCTTTCATGTGAAATGCGTCTACTGCTTAAATGTTTATGCTGTGTTGATAACATTATATTGACATGATGCTGTATATGTGTGCCTACTGTGTGAAGAAAGGGATTATGAGATGTATGAGTGTAATGACTTGCTAACCTTTTGAAAGTTGGTTACAGTTCAGATTGAAGAAAGACTAAATATAAATAAAACATTCATCCTTTTCATGTGTCGTGTGTAAAGGCTTAAACTCCCTCCTTGTTGAGGTGGTTCATGTGTTCAGTTTCTCTGTTACAGTTCTCTGATAATGACTTTGATTTCAGAGTACATACTTAGCTTGTCCAGCATAGAAATTAATATCTAAAGAGGTCAGGTAGGTCTTGGATAGAATTTTAAATTCCTTTTCATTTGGCTAAAATGTTATATTCTGGAGTCCCAAGCTACTTGAAATGTTTATATGTGATCATTTCCCTGGAAGCTTGCACTTCATAAGGGAAGAAAGAATGTAGGTGAGATGGGACAGCTGCTTGGCAAATCCTCATCCTCTGCCTCAACTGTAAACAGATATAAATGTTCAAAGGAGAATGTTTTCATTATTGTAGTATGTAGTGTTAAGATGATTGCTTCTACCTTGGAAATACCTCAAGCTGTTCTTATTTAGCAGGTAAGTGTTTTGACTTAGTACTAATATTATATCCCAGAAAATTTTGAAATCCTAATTTCTTCCATATTTCATTAAATTTTTGCATACAGGTCAAACAAATGTGGATATGTATACACATTCTCTTTAATGAAGGTAATGTTTTGATTAGTTTTCCTAAGATATACCTTAACCAGATATTCTATACATTTCCTACTTTAATTTGGAGAATTTGGAGTATAGTATGTACATGATAAAGATTATAATATATCTGATTGAAGTCACTGTATTTTCTAACTAGAATTATTTTAATATTCCTTTGTTGAATAAATGCTGTAACTTGTTTGCTATGGGATTTGTTCCTGAAGTGAATGTAAATTATTTTTCCATATGCATGCAAATGCATGTATTAATCAGATTTAACTTCATTGCATTGAAATTACATAATTGTTTCTACTAAACTCATATTTATGTAGTAGAATGCTTGTGTTTTCAGACTTTGTAATGAGTTCCTCTGGTTATATTTTAAATCAAAAGGTCTGAGTAATGTATCAGTTTAGATTAATATGTTCTTAAAAAGCAGAAAAATCCAATGGTTCATAGTAGAAATGTGCCACACTTCAGCTATGTATGACATGAAATTCTGTTAAAAGAGCTTGTAATTCATGGTGACTTTTAACTTATAAAATTATTATTTGCATGGGTTACTTGATTTATGGATATATGAAAATTTCTCAGGACTTCTTTCTTTAAAACTATTCTTTTGTCAGTCATTCAGAATGCTGTTTTTCTGAAAATTGTTCCTCTTGCATATGATGTTCAGTTGATTTGGGGGATTCTTTATAAAATGTGGGATGTTTCTGTCAGTCTTCCCAGAGTAAGTGCTGTTTAAAGAGGACAAGTAGCCTTCATTTCTTTCCCTAACTGGGGACCAAGCGTTCTGCTGAGGAAAAATCGAAAAGATCTAGTATTTTTCACATCTTAGAGAAGATGGAATCTTTAAAAATACAGTTGGAGCTTTATATGTTTTACAAGTGTGTTCTTCCCTGATTCCTGTCATTTGAAATCAACTCTTGTGAAGAATACTGGACATTCATAGTTAAGAAAAGTTGATGTCATTGAGGTGACCAAGTAGAAGGCTTAGAAAAATGCATTAATTTGCAAGAAAGTATTTTGGCATGAGAAACTTCCCAACTGAAAAAATTATTCAGTAAGCAAAAGCTAAGATGTTTCATTCATAAGGCAATTTAAAATAAACTGGAGAAAATATCTGTGTTCTAATAGAGAATAATTCAACTGAGTCAAGTGAATATTTTTGTTTATTGATAGTGACAGAGTTTATTTGTAACCTTAGTTATATTAAAAGTTAACATTCTGTTAGAATGTTTTGTATTAATAAAAGTGAACAAAATTAATTGTGCTATGTTTAAGTGTCTTACTAAAATAACAATGTCCCTTTGTTCTTGCTAATGGTTAGCACTCAGTTTTAACCCAGGCTTAAAAGAGTTTTTTAACTTCTCCACATGTGCATTTCATAGAATGCAGCCAATTGTTAAATTACTACATTTGTATGTATTAATCACTGACAACATAATCATGAGACTTATTTATGTTACTGAGAAGCATCTGTTCTTACCAGGAAGTGGTAAGACAATGATAGCAATGAAGCCAAGCGGGCAGTAAATGAAAACTCTTAACATAAAGGAGTAGCAGGTATGAGGCAGGGCTTGGGACGCCGTGCAACCTGCTGCCCCCTGCCTGCATGGAAATACTGCCTAAGGATTATTACATGCTCTTTAAGTTGCAAAGTTTTGTTCTTGAGTTTTAAATGTGAAGGGGTAAAAGTGCAGCTGTTAACAAAGTTTTGATGTATAGGTACCCGTTGTAGAGTTTGGATGATCTACTAAAGAATTTTAAAGCCCACTTTAGTCCATGAAGCCACCAGTCAGCACATTTTTCCTAATGTCATTTGAAATTTCAAAATAAATATATTGTCTAAAACCAAATGAGACCATGGTGACCTTATTTGCTTTTATATATGTATGTATATATGTATGTGTGTGTATATATGTGTGTGTATGTATATATATATATATATATATATAAATAAGGTATGTGCAGCTTTCAAAGTCATAGTTATTCTGAAGCCATTATGATGAAAAAGAATACTACTTGACAGATTTTTTTTTCATTCCAGATACACACACGCGCGCACACACACACACACACACACTAATTAAATGTAATGTTTTAATTAAAAGGAAATATATAAATCTTTTTCAACCTTCATATTTCACTAATAACTTGACCACACATACAATTTCAAGTTGAAAGCAGCTTTTATCTCCACTACTGCTTTTGATGAATCTGACCTTAGATGCTGGTGTTCTCAGATTGCTGCTTACTTGTTCTCTTTGTGTTCACTGTAGGTGTAGTCGTCTCTCCTTTATGGAACTCAATTTGACATTTCAGCACCATCTCCCTTCTATTGAATTACTAATACACATTTAGAAAGATTAATTTCTAAGACTTCTTTGATTTCTACTGTTTCTAGAATATTCATAGATGTAACAGTCTACTTTCACGGGAATATGTTTTGATGTGTATGCATCAGTGGTGTGTGTGTGTGTGTGTGTGTGTGTGTGTGTGTGTGTGTGTGTGTGTGTGTGTTCCTGTTCTCCCCAAACTCTGGCTTTTCTAAACTTTCCACTCTCCCATGATGTCTCTCCAAGTCTTGCTCCATTTCTGGCTGAACATTCTGTTGACATATACTCTCTGCATTGTTCAGTTGTGAGTGTCTATGTTAACCACCATTTACTGTATAAAGAAACTTCTCTGATTAACTGCGCTAATATATGGGTATACAAATAGGAATTTTGTGGACAGTTTGATTTTGTGCCCCTTCAGCAGAATAGTAGTAGGTCACCCCTGGGAACTGTGAACTCCTCAGCCATGATTTTTGATCAGGTTTAACTGGCCATTTTCAGGCCCATCCTTGAGTCTATCTTTGCTCCAGATCTAAATATCGGAGAGCCTATGGAGCTATAGGCATTCTTCATACTGATTTCGTTCTATAGCTTCTTTGGATTACAGCTTCCTCTGTCCATTTTAATTATAGTAATCTAGTTGTTTTTCACATTTTTGTTGAAATTGCTTATCTTCCTGTCTTATTCATTTGGAGCTTAAACTTTTAAAAGAATTTGTGGTAAACATTACTTTTGTTCCTGCTTTGTTATACTTCTGTGAGTTTTAACACCATGATAGGATACCAAACAGGTCCACTTCAGTAAACTCTTGTGAATCATCTCTATGTTGTACCCTTGACCCTGGAAACCACTGATATATCCTGCATCTAAGTAGTTTGACTTCTGCAATGTTATAAATCATTACATGTAGCCATAGATTTAGGGCAAAAGGCATTTATTCTTCGGCTAATTCAATTCCTGGTGCTAGTCCTGGAGCATTTCAGCCTCTGTACAATCTAATCTTCAAACCTAAACCTGCATCCAAGACTTACTGCTGACTGTTTCACTCTGACTAACTTTTTCCGAAAAGCTGTACTAAACTCAACTGATTCTTCTGGTTGGCTGATTCAAGTCATTTGTGGCTGAAGCTCTTCTCCAAGCTGCTGGTTCAAACTGACCTTCTGAGCAGGCTGACTGTTTCTAACTGAACTCTTCTGATTCTGGCCGACTCCCACAGTTTCTCTGACCGAACTACTCTGTTTAAGATATAAATTGTGCTGAAAATAGCTCTAACAGTTTAGTTATTACAATAGGAACAATTATCAATCCCATAAATTTAACAATCTGAATGTCCTTTTGAAAATTTACTTATGCCATCAGCAACCATCAGTCCTGAACAGCTGTCAAGTTCTCTTTAATATTCCATTTCAGGATCAAGGTTTTCCAGTCTGACAAACTATCTCCTCTCCTTCAGCCAGTTTGTTAAGCTGTCCCCACACAGAGGGATCAGCTTCTTGTGTCACCTGCATTGCTGTCTTTCTCCACTTCTTCCTTGAGTTGCACCTTTAATGTTAGCAATTGGTGTCTAGGAAGCTGCTTTTAGTTAGATCAAATCATTATTAATTTAGATGGAACCCACAGCTTTTTGTTTCCTGTGGAAATAAAGGCATACCCTCTTCCCCAAAGTAGCACATTCTCTGATTTCCTTTCTGATGTTAACACATCCTTATAGAATACAGGCTAATTTAATTCAGCAGTTTTTTCCCATTCTTAATACTCTATTCTGCTTTTGGCTAAGTCTGGGGCAGTACTTCCTGCTATAGCATGCATTAAATCTCCAATACTAAGTTTAGATTCCTCTAGTTGCTCTGTAGGCATTGGACTGATAAATGTAGATCAGCAGGAGATATATGAGGTAATCCCCAAGGCTTGTTAGGACCCTGATAAGAAAAAACTGGAGTCAGGCTTTCCTTGTTACCAATGGAATAGCTCATCTACAGAGTTTATTCTTTGGCTAATTGAATCCCCAGTCCTTAGAAGGTTTCAGCCTTCTTACAGTCTAATCTTCCAAGATGCAAGCTCTGACCTAGAAGGCTCCAGCCTTCGAAAATAACATTTCAACCTCTGAGATTTACTGCTGACTGACTCAACTCTGGCTCACTCTAACCCTCTGATATGTCACTTTGCCTGCTCTTTACTCTGATTCATCTCAGATGTCATTTCTTGTCTGACACTAATTCCTTCTGAGCTCTGCTTCCTGCTCTGCTTCCACTTGCTTCTGTCTTCGGGAATTAAAGGTGTGTGCTACCATTGCCTTCTAAATACTGGGATTAAATTACTAACATTCTTTCTACCTAGAGCAGCCATGCTAATGGATTAAAAAGTTAAATGTTCCTCTACAATACCATATGCAAGCTTTTGAAACTAATTTATTTTACTTATGATATTTTGAGATTGATCTAGGGTGATATGTCTTTCAGTTTTTCTTATGCCTTTTAACTAGTTTTGTTTCATTGTAGTAGGAGGGAAGAGGGAGAAACTCTTGAGGTCAGCACACATCTTTGCTTTCTGTGGTAATGAAAATAACTCAATCTTTACATCTTTCTCAAGCCTAACATGCCACTTTGTTTCAAGCAGGAGAAATGCAGAAATGTAGTTTTACAAACATATAAAATTATATTTGTGCTTCTCCATCTCCCCACTTGAGAATCAGTGCTCTGTAATAATTCCTGGAGTATGTGGTTTTGTTTTTCCCCCTTTTCACTTAAAGCATATAAAATGGTAATTTTCATTTTCAATTTAAAGTCAGTCTTTCATGTCAAAATTGCACTGCAGTCTGTTCACTGTCATGTGTCAAAGATTCAGTAGGAAGTCTGAAAGTGGATTCATAGGCTGTTGAGTACTAACTTATTTAGATTACTTTATCTACTAGACCATTTACCTATTCCTTGTAAATTTGGGATTTCAGAATCTACTTGACATTTTGTTTTGAGAAATAAAGAAAGTGATGGATGAAAAGCATATAAATACTATTCCAAACTTGGTGTGCTAGTTTTATGTCAACTTCACATAAACTCGTCATTTGGGAAGAGAATAACATCAATAGAGAAAACACTCCTATCTGGCTTGTAAATAACTCCATATTTTCTCCCTACATATCTTCCTTAGTTTCCTTTGTAAGTATTAGTTACATTCACGATATAAAATACTGGGAGTTTAAGAGACTGTGTTCTGGGCTCTTATACTTACTTCTGGAACAAAATCGTGTATGTGTGTGTGTTTGCTGTTTTTGATACAGTGTCTTTACTATGTAGCCCTGAATGGCCTTGAACTCTACATTTAGACCAGGCTGCCCTAAGACACAGAGCTCTACATGCCCCTGCCTCTTGAGTGCTAAGATTAAGTACCTAGACTCTACTGGGTTACATACACCCCATGCCCAAGGAGTTTACAAAACTTTGCACAGAGTATTACAGTCAACCCTATTATGAATTCATCTAGAAACCCACACTTTTCAGATGCTTAATCTAAAGCACACACTGCCAGTTTTCCAAGGTACTTTTATTTTTAATATGCTGTCGTGCATGTCCTCTTGTATAGATCCCCTCATCTATATCCTCCTGCTGCTGCTACTTAAGTTCAGTCTTATCTCTTGGTCCTTACAGAACCTTTTGACTCTCTGGCCCTAGTAACTTGGGTCCTCTCCAGCCTTTAATTACTAGTATTACCTTAAAATGGAATTTTTATTCTAAATCAGTACTCTTTAAAACTTTGATTGGGTCTAAGTCACCTTCAAATGATACTTAAATTAGTCATGGCACCAGCCTTCTGCTGTAAATGACTTCCTCCATTTGACTTTTTGCCAAACCACACTATTTCCCTCTGTTACGCTCTACCGTCTGCTGAGAGTTTTCTTCTGTTGATCTGTTGCTTTCAACAGTAATAGCAAATGAGGTGTCAATGTAGAAAGCGCAACCACAAAATGTTCTTACTGAGAAAAAATTATCTGTTGTCAACCCAGCTGTGGTACACAATAAAAGGAAATAGTAATCTGGAAGTAAAGATACTACACATTCTAGTTTCTCAGATAAGTCCCCTGATTAAACCTGGACTCACTTATAAAATGAATACAACTAGCAACTTCAAAACCTTAAATTTAGAGTTAAATCTCATGCCAGCATTACTCAAAAGAACTATTCTGTACTATAAAAGAATAAGAGCAGGCAAACTAAACAATTCCAAACCGATGTTTTGGAAAGGAGTCCATTTTGAAAGTTAAATCACGGGACATTGAATAAATTCAGAGACTTGGTAATAAATTTCTAACATTTAGGAGGAACCAGTGAAGTTTGATAGACCAAGGCAAATTTCAGCTATGCTTTTCTTTCAAATAGAGTTAAGAATGCAGGAACAAGGAGCTAGTGAGGAGCCCTGGGACTAACAGAGCTGTGGGGTTTTTTTTTTGTTTGTTTGTTTGGTTTTTTTTTTTTGTTTTGTTTTATTTTTTGGTGTGGGAAGGGTATTTGTCAAATAAAGTGACCATTTTAAAATTCCATCACTTTGGATGCTGGGAAACAATGGTGACCAGAGGAAGATCAAAACAAGGCTTTGCAGAAATTCAAGAGATGTTGCTGGCTTGGTCTACAGTGGTGCTGCTAGAGATCATAAATGGTTAGATTAAATCCTGAAGTTGAACCTATAGATGATTGTTTTGATTATAGGATGTGGTAGAAAAAATGTTACTGGGGAAAACTGCTAAGGAGAAATTGGAAAGTACAAGTTAGTTTAGGATCTTTGTTAGACATCTAAAGGATCTCTTTGAGTTTAAGGGAAATGCCAGTTCACATTTAGAAAAAGGCAAGATTCTTTAAAATTTTGTTGAAAGGATGAGAAACCAAGTACAAACTAAAAGCAGTGTGAAATAGGACTACCAGGAGAGCGGTTCATGGAAGCCTCATCCAAAGCCCGGTGTTTCAAACTCAGGCCAACCTCCTTTCCTTGATGGTTTATTGCTAGATTAAAATTTACTCTGAGGGAATGAGCAACTGTGTTACCTGTTGTTGATAATGAAGAAGTTTTTCTAAGATGAGATTAAAAAATATTAGGAAAGGAAGGACAAGCATTTCTAAAGAAGTCTTTTTTATTCTTAAGAAGAGAATGGAATACTTTTTTTTTTCATATATGTGCTTTTCTTTTTTAAAATGAAATGGGTTTATAGATGGAGTGTCCAGTAAAGAGAAAATTGTACTATGTTAAGTGACAGAGCTCTAACGATATGAATCTACAGTAGGTCCTTCTAATGTGAAATAGGTCCTTTTATTTTTGGACAGTCGGTATTCCTAGCTGTGTCAAACAGTACACACTCACTGTTGGTTAGTGGGTCCGCCTTTAATAGTGCTAGGGGAATGGTAAGTATACATACAGTCTATCCTGGAAGGAATTTATAGCCTGTGGCAATTCAGAAAACAGCACAAACTTTAACAAATTACAATTACAGACATTTAATGTAAAAAACTCCCCTCACCCCAGCTTTTGGAATGAATATACGGTAATTCTGCTCAAAGATTTGGTTACAAATAATTCAGAGGTGGTAGAGAAGTCTCTTAAGTCGGTTATGATGGGGTGATTATAAACTTGGTAAGGAAGAAAATTTGAACTGTGTTAGGTAACTTGGGCAAATTAACAGTAGGTTTATGGGAAAAAAAAAAAACACTCAGGATTTGAAGGAATTAAGCATTGGCAGTTTTTATTCACCCACCTTGTTGAGCCCATTTATCATTACCTTTTACCTGAAATGGCAATGAGATCATTTCTAAGTTTGCAAAAGAGTGGAAAGACTTGTAGTACGAGACAAATTATTTTTACTTGTATATTCATGAGAGTGAGCAGAGAGAATAAAACAGTTTTAAGGAATATTTAAGCAAGACTAATGCAAAACGCTGAAAGCCTATCTGTAAAATACACGCACATCTGACAACTCCAGTCATGGAGTGTAATGTTCTGCTGATCTGAGAAAACAAGACGCAGTTCATATTTGTCCTGAACCTCAATTAAAAATGTGTTCCCTTCTTGTCAGCGTTTCCCAGACTAATAATGAAGCCAGCCAGCACGTGGAGTTTAGCCCCGAATAGGTGCTAGAAACCTGTGGATAACACCGCTCTCTCCATTATGTTCTCAGCACAAGGACTAATGCCCCTCACTTTCATCTGTGGAAAACAAAAAACTGGACTGTGTCCGCGTTAAGAGAAGCTTTTGTATTTTTAAGCTTGTACAATGTAGCTAGCTTTGACATCCATTGTTGTTTCAGCCTGTAAACAGTGGCCGTCAGAAAGGGAGAAAGGCTTTCTCTAAAGCTAACTTCCGGATCAGTCTGGTCGCCCACTGAACACAGAGCATGTGTACGGTACTGCAGACATGCCGGTCGCCGGCCGCATTTGCTTCGTTCCCGCCCAATCTCCCCGGCCAGGGCTGGCCCGGCGACGCAGAGCCAGTGGTGTGGATGGCTTCCAACCGCCAGGGAGCTAGAGCGTCCGTATCGAGCCGTCACTCTGGCTCCGCTTCCGCTTCTGCTCTCTCTGGCTAGGCGCGGGAGCTCCTCCTCCTCAGGGAACGCGCGCTCTTGACGCACGCGCAGCGCCAAGGAGTTCCGTTTCCGGCCTGCTGGTTTTCGATTTTTGGCGTTCAGTTGTCGCAGTTGGTGGGCAGCAACTGAGCCAAGATGTTGCGGAATCTGCTGGTAGGTAGCTTTTTTGGATTTGGCTGATGCTGGGGTAGAGGATCGGGGACCCCGACAGAAAGCCGTGCTGGACGTGGGGCAGATGACACCCTCGGGAGTCACCTTGGCAGTGTCCTTTTCCCTGACCTTTCCGACCACTCACCCCTGTTCTGCTGGGTAGACTTAGAGGGATGAGCATGATCCAATTTGGGTTCCTAGTCACTGTCCTTAACTGGTGATTATTGATAAGATTGTAGCTCTGATGTAGGCTCCAGTGGGGAGGGGGTTACTAGGAAGAATGGTGGCTTTTTTCTTTTTTCTTGCCATTTTGTTTTGTATCATAGTGAAAAGATACAAATTTACATTTGCACCAGAAGGAAGCTAGAAAACTAAAACTTTGAATTTTGGGTTGGATTTAGTGAATTTCATGGCTTAAGTGTAATAGCGATTCTGAATTGCCTTTAAAACTTCTGCTGATTTTGAACTCAAGAAGTATTTTTCCAAAAAGGTATGGTTTGATTTTCTTTTGTAACTATTTAACAAAGTTTTAATAACTTAACAATACCCTTTAGAAAGTGGAGTGCATGCTTATCTGATTCATTAGGTATGTATTGCAAGTCTTTAAACAAGACTTATACACCATTAAATTTTTCTTAGATGTCTAGGAATGTAATCGCTTGGTGTAGGATGCAATCTATTTTATTTATTTACTTTTATGTATATCAGTATGTTTTGTTTAACGAATATAAAATACTCCTGGTTCACTTCAGGTTTAGATTATAGTTCATGGCTTCTGTAGACTACAGAATGTAGTGTGAAGCACAGAGCAGAGAATAGAGAACATCTGGAAAATCTGGATGCTATTTCTGGACTTTATTTACTGACAAGTTAGATATGTTTAAATCTGTTTTCTTTCACAATATGAAAGATTGGAAATTACCATTGAAGGCTTCTTTAGACTCTAAGTCTTATTTACTGTATGTGGATTTTTATTTTTTCCTTTATTTATTTATTTATTTATTTTTTTGAGACAGGGTAACTGTATAGCCTTTGCTGTCCTGGAACTAACTCATCCTCTAGACTAGGCTAGCCTTGAATTTATAGATCCATCTTCTTCTGCCTCCTGAGTGCTTGGATTAAAGGCGTGTGACACCACTGCTCTTCTTTATTTTTTTCAAGATAGGGTTTCTCTGTGTAGCCCTGGCTGTCCTTTGTAGACCAGGCTGGCTTTGAACTTGCCTCTGCCTCTTGAGTGCTGGGATTAAAGGCATGTGTCACCATGCCCAGCTTTATGTGGAATTTCTTTTTCAGGCCCTCCGTCAGATTGCCCAGAGGACTATCAGCACTACTTCACGAAGGCATTTTGAAAACAAAGTTCCAGAGAAACAAAAGCTTTTTCAGGTACTGAAATATTTTAGATGATTGTTACTTGTAAGAGAGTCCCAAAAGATGGATTTAGGAAGTAAATGTAGGGTCTCCTTCTTAGAGGCTTTCTTGTAGTTTGAGCATAAGAAACTCTTGGTAGCTAGCTGAGCATTTGCTGTGTCCTAGAGGTGCTTAGGGAGATGAGAAGATGCATAGGTCAATGAAGTTGTGTGTGTGAGGGATTTATGATGATTATATATTTTTTGAGAGAGTAATTTCATCGGAGTAGGAAAATAAACCACCAAAAGGGTCTAGAAACAAACAAACAAACAAAAAAGCATATATTCAGTAGATATTATGGGATGCAGCATGCCTATAAGAAAGAGCACAGAAATAATCTTATGTGGGGAAGTTTTCTAAAGAAAACTTCAAAAGACCTGAGGAGAAAAACAAAGACCTAAAATAATACGATTTATCACTGCAAAGAGAAGAAACCGAGAAATTTTTTTAAAGTATGATTATATCACTAGTATTCCAAGAACTACAGATTGGTAAGAAATGCAGATAAGTTCACCACAGCTGTCAGGGCAAAAGACAAAGATTCCCATAGAATGTGGCAGGCATTGTACCTGACTGTTAACATTCTCTTTAGCTTCCTCTGCCCTAGCCACATTCTAGCCAGTGAATTGGGAAACAGCAGAGGTTTGCCCTTTTGTGGAGCCAGAATGTAATTTCTCTTGAGATCTAGGTAGTGGACCACTGCTGGTGGAGCAGAAGTATTGCTCTGTGGTGGTGCCTTTAAGGCCATGAAGCACATTTTGTTCTTGCAGCACCTTTCCAGACAAAGATTTATTGTACACCAGCTTGATCATATAAGTATCAAGAAATGGTTTTAACCCTGTCTTCATCTTTTCAGTTTCATAGATTTAAGGCTACCCTTACCCTGACTTTAACTGTTCTTAGAACTGAAAAATTGTAGCTTCTATGTTATCTGTTGGAACTGAGTCTTAAAGCAAGTAGATATGAGTGGTAACCCTAATCTTTACAACGTAAATAGAAAGATTTAAAATAGGTTTTATTTGCCAGGTATGGGGGAAATAAACCATCTTTAATAGAATTAGGGACAGAAGTTTAGCTAGTATTTAAAAATATTAATATAAACAAATCACATATCCTATCATCTAAAAAGTCTTCAAGACACTTCTATAGAATGTTTGCATATGTATATAAAAATGGAAAAAATTATTTTAAAGAACCCAACCTAAAAATTACTAGAGTGGCTAATTCTGTTAAGACATGTTTTACATGGTAGGATACTACTTAGCCATGGAAGAGAGACTTAAGTGGACTAAGAAACTGTTTTTCATAATAGTGTATAGCATCATTTTATAGCATAATGACATTTTGTACACTAAGTACATATGTTAGGATTTATATATAAGCATTAAAAATAGTGATGCATACCATACTGTTAATGGTTGAGATTTATAATTTCTTCTAAGTAAAATTTCAAGTAGTAAAAGTATTATGTATGCTACATAAAAATAAAATTTTTTTTAAAGATATATTGTATTTATATGCGTGCTATATCTGCATGTACATCTGCATGCCAGAAGAGGATGTCTGATCCCATTGTAGGTGGTTGTTAGCCACCATGTGTATGCTGGGAATTGAACTCAAGACCTCTGGAAGACCAGTTAGTGCTCTTACCCACTGAGCCATGTCTCCAGCCCCAAAAATAAAATTCTTAAGTGGTTATAAAAGATGTGGGACTAGATGTGAGGCATATAATTTAGTCTTATAAACCACAGTCCCTTGCCTCCTTTCATAAGGGGGGAAGAAAAACTTCCAAATGATTGACTGGCTGTTAGTTTATATTTATATTGTTAAATTCAAGGAGTATATTTTAAAGCTCTGAAGTTTGTATAGTCCATGAAAAGACTTTATTAGGTCTGAAATTAGCTTGAAAAGAATACTGTCTTTTATAAGTTTGTAATTTTAATATAGTAGTAGAGAAATTTTATTTTATAATAAAAATTATAAGCCTCTTAAATATTTAAATTCTGGGAGTGTCAAGAGCTGTTGGATTTTATATGAATAACTTATTCTGACTCTTAAATAGAAACAAGTAACAAATGTATCAATGTCATTGTTTTTTTTTAACTCAGGAGGATAATGGGATCCCAGTGCACCTGAAGGGCGGGGCATCTGATGCCCTCCTATACAGAATCACAATGGCTCTGACAGTTGGTGGTAAGACATTGTTTGAGTGTTTATAGGACAGGAGCAGCAGTGACAGCTTGCTTGCTTCTGCTGTGGCAGAATTTACTGCAGGCAGTCTGCATGCCATCTCACTGAACCTCAGAAAAGTGTCCAAGAGGGCAGTTAGAATATACTGTCAGAGCATTTTGACCATTAAAACATGGCACTAAGACAGGTTTGTGGTTAATCTTCTGGTAGAGCTAGCATTCCACGTGTATCACACACCCCCCCCCCCCACAAATTCCACATTACCCTGCCTCCAGTAAAAGGGGCTTTTAAAAAGTTTGCTTTCATTACTATGTTGAAAGATACATTATTGTGCCATATCTAACTTTTAAAATAGAAGTGAAGTAATGATGAAGCTAGATTATTTTTTTTAATTTTTAGCATCAAAACATTTTTATGTTTGGTTGAGGTGTGTGCATGTACCTGAATTCTCACTAGAAATCAAACCCAGGAAATTAGGCAGTAGAGGCAAATGCCTCGCCTCTGAGCTGTATCCCCAGCCATTATGCTTGTCTTAACAGCAACTTTGCTTTTACATTTCACATTTGAGCTGAACTATTAAGTGTGCTTACTGAAATCTCGGAATCCCTAGTTAAGTTCTGTGTGTGTTTCTCAGGAACAGCGTATGCCATCTATCTGCTAGCTATGGCTGCATTTCCCAAGAAGCAGAACTGATGTCATCACCCAGGTCTTCATGTGGTTCAATTTCAGTCAGCGCTCAATGGACCAAGAATCTGACAGTAATTGAGCGCTTCTTTGGGGATCAATATTTATTGACATGTACTAATTGCCACCAATAAAGCAGTCTTTACCATGCTTTGTCTCCCTTTTTCACTTGAATAAGATACGGATAATACAGTTTGGGGTCAGCACTTGGAAATCTTAGGTAAGGAACAAAATTTTTAAAAGTCCCTTGTAAGTTTATCTAAAGCACCATCACTGTTACTATTCTAGGAAATGTTACTTTTAGCAGCTAAGAATTACACAGTAGATAGTCTTCAACGGTCATTCCACCTTGACCCTCGAAAGGATATTACTTGCTGTCTACCCCCTTCCATGTGGTCCTGGGGTGAAGTGCTGGGCACTGCTCAAGTAGTGGAGGTGGGACCTGTTGGCTCATACTTCTTTTGCTATGCTGAAATGTTGGGTGTGTTCTGACTTAGAATTAGAGTTTACAAGGGCTGTAAAGCAGTTGTTTTTCTTTTTTGGTTTTATAAGACACAAGGTTTCTCTGTTGTAACTGGCTGTCCTAGAGCTCACTCAGTAGACCAGAGTATTTTTCTCTGCATTCAGAATATGTTTTTATGATTTAATTTTTAGCATGAAGTTTAAAAAGCTTAATTTGTAAAAGTTATGGGGACTATCGGGAGTCAAATTTTTTTGTCCTCTACAAGGTGTATCTTGGTAATCACTAGGAAGACTGGAGAGTACTTATGTCAGAATTAAGTGAAATTCATGAGTAAGGGTTTTATAAGCTTCAATTTTTAGATAAAAATAAAATATTTGGAAAACTTGATCCATCTGAAATAACTATAGCCTTTGCTATACAAACATGGAGATTTGTGGTATAAATTTTTCTGGAAGGGTAAACAATTACAGATATTTTAGTCTTAAATCTGAAGTTTAAAGGGTCATTGGACTGTAGTATATATCTTGCTAGCTTTAGAAGGAAGTAAACATTAGAAGTCTCTGAAAGCTGAGAAAGTTCCTCAGTGGCTTGAAACCTGGATTAAGCCAGTGTCAGAGAATTTAGTTAATTTTCATAAGTGATTTAAAATGCTTTTATCCCATGATGTGAACATCACCTAAGAAGGAAAGGCAGCTTGACCTCTATAATCTTCATCTTCATACCTGGTAGATTTACTATCTCTGGCTTAACCTAGTAGCAATTACACAAGAAAAAGTTTTCTGAGACTTAAATTGTTTTTCCCAGGCTGACCTGGAACTCAGGATTGTCCTGCCTCAGCCTCCTAGGTAACTGCTATCCCAGGTTTTAAACACTTGACCCAACTATATAACATTTTCTATGAAGCTCATGCCAAAGTATTCTGCTTGGGGCATGAAAACATGGCTATATTTGATATGTTGAAACTATTCAAGGTGAAGTTATTGCTAAGCTGGATTTGCAGATGAAATTAAGTCTACTACAATTTTACAAAGCTGAAATAAATGGCATAAGATTTCAAGTTCAGTTTCCCTATTGAAAAAGTATAGTTCTTCATAGTTTGATTAAATATATCAACTGTTCTACATAATAGTGCTATACTGTTTACAGCAATATATGCACATAGGAAAACCCTACAGACTTCTTCCCCTGTGCTAGTGAGGCTTCTAGGAAGATTATTCAGTTGCACTTTGTTCTACATTTTCCCATCTTCCTAATCACTATCTTGTCTCTCCTACTTTCTATTTGAAATCTAATGCTTTTTACCACTGAGACTTCCTGGTAATTTTCTCCCAGGAATGTGAAAGCTTTCCGTATTGCACTAGAACCTTAGCTGTCAACCCTTGTTCAGCATGCTTCCAATGTTCCTGGTTGTCACATCAAGCTTTCACTCTGAATTAGAATTGTTAAGACCAGGACCCACTATAGCCTTATAATTAACACACCTAGCTTCTAGCTGTGGATTGTTATGATTAGCTAACACTACTAAGCCTGTTCTATCCCTGTGAGATGTAGTTATTCTAATGCTTAGAAAGCACAAGAAAAGTTTTGGCATATACCAAGTAGGCAATAAATGTCCTGCCTCTGCTGTTAGCTCTGAGAGCAAGAACCCTTAGCTTTTTACCTTATGTTCCTGTCAGTTAACTAGGACAGGACTGGTATCAACAAGATCACTGTTTCATATTACTGAGTGCCTTTTGTCTTCAGCTCTGCTTTCCTTGCAAGGTGGCTGCTTTAGCTTTTTTTAGATGAAAGCACACACTAAATATACTTGCTCCTAGCTGGCCACAAAACTGGAACTTTTATTTCTTCAGTTGTAACTCAAGACAATCAGAAATAATGGTTCTGGGCAGATTGCCCAAAGCAAAGTTGGGGTTTGGTTTTTAAAAGCAGGAGACTGTTAAACTGGCAGCTTGGAATCTTGCAGAATCACCTTCCTTTGATTTGACACAGGGCTTCTTAGGGGATACAGAATACAAACAGATCTATCAAAACAAGGGCTATAAAAAGAATTATACTGCTATAGGTAGGTTCAGTGTTCATGAATCTGCTCTCTGAGTAAAAAAAGCTATACACAAAGCTGGCTGCTGTGAGGACATCCAGCTAAGGACTCCCTCTCCCTGGGCTTTGGTATACATCCATGTAAAGAGTACTATCTGGTTAACCTCTACCTGGGACTTGTGTGTATATATCAATAGTGATAATCCATGCAAGTGAATACTGAATGCCTATTGTGTAGGAGAATCACATTCCTGGCTGTTAGAAAGCTTGCTTACAGTGTAGCAAGTGGTATCAGGGAAGGCATTAAAAAACACTGTATAGGATTGTTCTATGAGGGGGGAAAGAGAAAAAGGGAGAGAATTGGCTGGGATTAAGGGTTTATAGAAACTGAGTAGCCAGGCCAAAGGAACCATCCAGAGCAGGTGCCCTGAGGCTTCTGGCCATGTTAAAGAAAAAGCAGGTGAGTAGGTACTGCTGTGGGCGACAAAGAAGTAAAATGCCATTCAAGTAGGGCCTTGCAGTCTATTACAAGGAGGGAGCTATTGCAGGCCTCTGCTTTAAAGATGAGCAGGTATGGCTGTTGAAATAGACCATAAGGCTAAATGATAGAGCTACTTGTTAAAGGTGCTCACTGCAGCAAACGGCAGTAGATGTTGGAAGCAGACAGAAGGAGATTAGCTGTTGGTGACACCCTTGGGAGATGGAGGACTTCTGCAGGGATGAATGAGGATATGGACACGATCCCTCTGGCTGAGCGAGTACCCGGCCTGCGACAGGTCGCTCAAAAGCCCAAAATGGTGGGACCAGTGGAAAACCCTACCAGGGGCAGTAACCATTTACCCTGTCTTCACTGATTCCCCCAGGGCAAGTCACACATACACACACACCACACAACATACAAGCTTTGGGTAGGCTATGTGAAGTACCTAGTAAGCATGGACCAAAGCGATTGGACCTCTCCCTTATGCAACATTCTACTTCCTCTATAAAAACCCTGCTTCTTATGCAATAACCATGAGGCTGGTCTTCAGAGTTGAGTCTGAGTTTCTTAGACTAGTGGCTCCATTGACCTCACCATGTTCCAGAACACCCATCCCCCACATTTAAATCTTTCCCATCCATCCTGGCTTCACCAATTACTGAAAGTCTTCTTTTGAAAAAGGACTATTCTATGCTCAAAAATAAAACTAAACTGGACCACGAAGCTCCTTTATGGACTTTATAGTCCAATTAGTGGAGATAGACAAGTAAATTCATAAACATAATCACTTCCTCTTACGGGAATTTAGAATCTATAGGGTGGTTTCTTTAGTGAGGTATAGCCGGGCAGTGGTGGCTCATTTGGGAGGCACTTGGGAGGCAGAGGCAGGTGGATCTCTGAGTTTCAGGCCAGCCTGGTCTACAGAGTGAGTTCCAGGACAGCTAGAGCTACAACAGAGAAACCCTGTCTCGAAAAAAACCAAAAAAAACCAAAAAAGAAGTAGTGAGGTACAACCCAGAAAGGGACTCTCAGCAGGTGTCATCTGAATTGAGAATGGAAAAGACAGCTGAAAGGGAAGCATCCATGAAAAAGGAGATTGCTTTTCATGGTTGGGTTACAGAGATAGGTGATGTTGGAATACAAGTGATGGGGAGAGCAGAAGTTGTTTCTCTTTGTACAATGATCTTCTGGTTTCCTAATATTATGTAGTCTTACTTGATAACTATAGTGTTGATGTAACTAATCAAATTACCATGGATACTCTAACACATAAATTTATGACTACTATTGGCAAGAAATAGAAGCTGAAACAGACCAAACACTAAAATTACATTAGAACTAGACTTCTTACTTAGATCTGCTTTTGTCAGAAGCTCTGTTTATCTGCTATGTACCTAGCTAAGGAATGAAGAGAAGCTAGGCCTAGGAGAACATTGCGGGATGGTTTCTCCACAGAAGTATTTTATCTTTGAATTGCTGGTTACATTTGATGATTACAATTTAAAATTCTTTCAGATTTCTGTGGATCTGCATGGCCATGAGTTGGCTTTGGTGGTGTCTGCTGAATCTGTTTTTAAGCAACTCCTTAGTAAAAAGTTATGTGTTTGTGTTCTCCACTGCATGCCTGAGTGCAGGTGACTGCTAAGGTCAGAGGCATGGGATCTCCCTATAGCTGATGTTACTAGGTCATTGAGCTGTGCAATATGGCTGCTGGCAATCAACTAATCCTCTGTGGGAGTGGTATGTGCTCATAACTGCTCAGACATCTCTCTAGCCCTGCAATCTCTTATCTTAAGAAACAGCTTCTATAAAGCCCAGAGATACTTTGAAGGATCCAATTAATAAAGAAAATCAGTCAAAACCCCAGGCATTTTCTAATTCCTGTTAGATTAGAAATGTAAAAATATCTGGAGTTAGATTGCTTAGAAGGTAGAGAACTGCCTGCTAAAATGATAGATTCTTTTTATTTTTTTAAGAATTATTTTTAATTATGTGTGTGTGAGAATGTCTGGATATACGCACTTGAGTGTGGGTGCTCTGAGAGGCAACAGGCAGCGATCCCCTGGAGCCGTAGTTGCAGGCGGTTTGTCACGTTGACTGGCTCTTCACTTCAGCAGGAGTTCTGTGAAATATTTTTTTGATAGTGTTTTGCCTGCTGAGATCTATTAAAATTGCAATCCATACGGTCAAATTCTGCTAGTGCTTAACCAACTAAACATAAAATATTCTGAATCCTTTGTTGTCATTTTAATAATGTTTTTGATGCCTTTATCAGAAATAGATTCCATCTTAATAAATTACTTTTTACTCATACATAAGAAGTAATTTCTCATCTGTTAAATATTATGGACTTTGAGCAATTCAGTCACATCATCAAGCTCCACTTTTAACTCTAGGCCACATGTGCTTCCCATGTGTCCAGACGCTTCCTTCACTGAGATCTTGAGCCTCCACCTGGTCACCTGTGAGGGGCAGCAGTTAGAGCTTCCAAACTCCTGTCAGTGTTGGTATTTCAACCTTCCATGAAACATCACACCTAGTGTGGTGGATCCTTGCTAGATTTCAATTGACTTTGTCTATGTCCAACAGAGGAGTCACTTTCTAGCTCCTTTTTTTTCCTACAGGACTTTCAGATGTGTCAGTCAGTCTGCACCATGGTGGGGATGGTGTGGACCGCAGGGCAGCTCAGCATTGCGGCGAGCCCAATCTAGCTTCCACTCTTCCTCCTGGAGCTTTCTTACCGCTCTGCCTTCAAGGTGAAGAGTGCCTTGTTGTGGCCTAGGTTTGGCTTAAGGAAATGTGCGTGGTTCAGTTAGAGCTTTATCTCAGCACTAAGATGATTTCTCTGCCATTCATGTGCTCTGGAGTAGTACTTCTGAGGTCCTCCAAGAAGTTTCCCTTTGTATTCACAGCATGGCTAACTAACTTTTTGGTGAGGTAGTCTGACTGTTGGTCTGTCTGGAGTTTTGACACACCTTCCCCACTAAGCTGATCCCTTTCTAGCTCTTGATTTAAGGTGAGACATTTGTGACTCTTTCTCACATTGAACACTTAAGAAGCCATGGTGGGGTTATTAACTGATGCTATTTGAATATTCTTGTATCACAGGAAACAGTGAGGCCTGAGAGAGTGAGACAGATGGTAGAATGTCCCTTCGGTGGCGCAGTCATGTGTGGTTTGAGACCCCGAGATGAGACCGGAAGAGATGTTCTCTGAAAAAGGACACAGACAGTTGAGCTGACAAATTTTATTCTTAGTCACAGCAATTTATAATTCCAGAACAGGTAGCTGACTGGGAAACAAGCCAGAGAACAAAATACAGCTCCGTGTTTAATGAGACCCAGAAACAAAGCTATCGTTAATGTTTACCACATAATATAACACAGAGTACAAAAATCATCACATCCACCATGAGTTCAGAAAACAGGAAGGTTTTGGTAAACCATGTGAGAGGGAGACATGTTGAGGGACTTTGGCCTTTCGCCTTGTCCTCAGAGGACTTTCTCCATGACACGTTGTCAGTGTTTCCTCACACAGTCGGAACTTACACATTTATTGGTTACACTATTTTGTATGGGCCAGGTTCATAGCCTCCGCCCCATTACTATAGTAACATCAAAGATCATTAAGTAGCTCGGTATCGCCAAAGCCGGCTTACAAGTAATGAGAAGTTTGAGATAACGGAGAATTATTTAAATGTGGCACAGGGACGTCACATGAGCACAGTGCTGATGGCCTTTCTTAGTTCAGGATTGCCACGAGGCCTTACATTTGTGTAAAAAATATTCAGTCTTTAGAAAGTGTTATGAAGCAAGCTGTACCTGAAGCAAAACATTTTCTGGTTGTTTTAGAACTCATTCAGTCATAAAGTTAGGAGGCACGAAGGGGAAGAGAGTACTCTGATGATATTCTGTTTTTCTGTGAGCACAGAAATGTTTTCAGAGTGTTACTTCTCATCTCCCTGCTGTGGAAGTTTATTTTTTAGTTGTGTTTAAAATAATTGTTTTTGTGCACTCTTGGAAACAGGGCTGCATGGGCCTTGGCACTTTGTATTGTTTGCAGGTGTTGGATTTCTGTGGGGGGGACGTTTGATTGCTTAGGATCTGCACATGGTATCAATAGAACACCTAAGGAGTTCTGAATCAATAAAACACCTGAGCTGAGATGCTCAGGGTTCCACTGTGAGTATGGCACTGGCCATGACGGTGGTTCCCTCTTCTGAAGTCTGGCAGGGATTCCACCAATTAATATGCTTCCCTGTCATCCTTGCTGAGCCACCCAGCAGCATGCTATTACACCTCCTGTTATTATCTACAGTCACTTTTTCAGCATGGCAGATGGGTGTTTAATGATAACTCATATTGTTCAGCTTTACCACCTGTGTCGGTCAGCCCAGGCTGGTGACAGAATACCATAGACTGATGGTATAAGTGACAGGATGTATTCCTCACATCCCAAAAACAGAATAGACCCATAGCAAGGTAGCAGCCCATTTGGGTCCTGGTTTATAGAACTGGTCCACTCCCTCAGTGTGCAGGCCCTGGTGTCTCCCCTCTATAGCTGCCCCACTTCCCCTCCACCATGGCCATTTGTCTCTCCTAGGCCACTTGTTCACCCAGGTGGCTGCCATAGCTGCTGCTGCCATTTGCCTTGGCAGCCATCCACTTCATAGTGACCCCAAACACATGCCTGTGCCCACCTTGAAGCCCTGAGCTGACTATTCAGGACAATGGTACAGGAAAGCGGTACAGCCCATCTCCAGGGCCCAAAGCTCTGGAACTCCACCTTCTCCTAGGGGGAAAACAGCCTCCTCTCTTGGAAAAAAGCAGTGAACTTTCCTTCTAGGAAAAATAAATGCCTTTCCTTCAGAAAAACAAAACAAAACAAAAACCTTGTCCCTCAATACACATTCATGTAAGTACAAAGTTTATTTTTAAAAGTTACATTGTTTGTTTTAGAATTTAGCAGAACCATAAGTCAGTAAAGTTCGAAGTTTATTTGGAGAAAGTTTTTCATTTTACCTCAGAATTAGAGCTTGGATCCATTGCTTCCTGCACCTGTTCACAATTCCTGCTGAAGCACTGGATGTAGCCCTGTAAAATCTTCATGTAAAAGGAATTTGTTTATGATATTGCAAATGTAGAATCCTTAATCACCTTTGCAGCCTTCTGCAGCCAGAACCCAGGGAATATCTTGCATTCCCTTGCTTTGACTTCAGCCTCATGGGATGCCACCAAGTCAGCTGGCAGAGGTTCCAGGGTGTGAGATTCTATTCATTAAAGTAAACAAGGCCTTTATGTCAGTAGGGTGGAGCTTTCAATTAATAAATTACCTAAAGGTCATTGCTCTGGGTCAGTCCGTCAGAGGTGAGACCCTTTGCTTAGGCTGTTCAGGCTTCCATCCTGGAGAATTATCTCTGTTCCTTATTGAAACCCATCTGAGATATTAATATTTCCTTCTATACTGCGTGGTTCCTGGGCTCCTGACTGCCAGGGTGCCTTTCCATCTCAGTCTGAGCTGGAAAAGCACTAACAGTGAGAGTTTCTCTCTGGCTAGCAGATGAAGCCTTCTTGAGACATCCCCACAGGACCTTTTCTCCTGGTATGCTGTGGTGTCCCTTTTGCATACCAATACTGGGCAGAGCACAGTCCTCATGACCTCATTTAACTATTATCTCCTCGGTTCTGATCTCTAGTCATGGGACTTAGGGGTTAGGACTTTGTGCAGGAATGTTGGTTGGATATAAATGAAAGGATTGTTTTTGCTTCCAATTTAAGAGTCAAAGAAATGGGCCTACAACCCATTAAATAAAGGTGGTTACCATTGTACAAAGCATTTCAGAATCCCTGTTAGCACCCCCTCACAAAGCCCTCATGTTGCCACTGAAAGAAAACAGAAAGCACAATGCCATGACTCAGGAAATTCTACATTTTTTTGTTTTATCGGTGGAACAATATGTAACTGCTCACTGCATTTACAACCTTCCACATGGTTCTGGAGCTGCTGCTTTTCCCTTGAATGACAGGTTGGCCTATAGTGGATTCTTTCTAAGCGTCTGTCCCAATGGAATAATAAGTGCCATTTCTGGAAAACAGAAAAGAAGTACTTTTTTTTTTTCCACGACAAGATTTTTGACATTTGATATACTTCATTCATTCGTAGCTCAAAGTTCTCTGGATTGTGCTGCAATCAGGTGCAAACTCAAAATTCCAAGCTTCCTCCTGTCAGCCTCTGGAGGATACTTCTCAAAGCAGCATAAAGACAGGAGTCCCTTGGCAATTGGAAGGTTGACTTTCCTTTGTTTTTCTTTTCCCAGTGCACTCTCATGAAAAACGATGGGATTCCAGACACCATGATACAGTTATGGTAAATAACAGTTTCAGTTAAAACGACTCAACTGGAGCCTAATGTTCACAAATCAGTTATACTCCATAGCAGTTTGTAGATGCAGTGAGAATTCTCAGTGGTTTTGAGGACTTGCAAAAGAGCCAAGTACCACAAGAGGGCAGTATTGGACACAGAGGAGAAGAGTACTCTTTCTCTTGCTAGCACACAACCTAATTTCCATAAAACTAAATTTAAAATGTGAGGATTGTGCCAATGGGAGAGTCTGCCTCTTCATACTTCTTCCTATACTACTGCTTAAGTGCACATTCAATAGCAAGCATGATTTGCATTCATTTCCCCAATCAATTTTGACTATTTGTTGAAAGAATGAACAGTTTAGGAGCATCTTCTGAATGTGATCCAGTTTCTTAATGGTTGAGAACATTTTTATAAGAATTTGAACTTGATTTTTTCTTTACTATTAACTTACACTCGAAATTGTATTTGTAATGTATGTCCATTTATAAAAGATTTATCTTAAATTTTCTCTAAGATTTGTTTTGTATTTATGTAATTTATGTAAATGTGCATATAGGTTTCTGTGGGTATATGCTCATGTGAGTGCAGATACTTTCAGAGTACAGAAGAGGGCTTTGGATTCCCTGCAGCTGGAGTTACAGGTGGTTCTGAGCTGCCGAATGTATGTGCTAGGAACTGAATTAGCTCTTCTGCATTAACAGTATATGCTCTTAACTGCTAAGCCATCTTTCCAGCTCTGAATAATTTCATTTTAATATTATTTCTCTCTCTCTCTCTCTCTCTCTCCCTCTCTCTCTCTGTGTGTGTGTGTGTGTGTGTGTGTGTGTATGTGTGTGTATGTACTTGTGTTGTAGTTAATTAATCCTGAAAAGGGTTTAGTAAAAACAAGACATTTTATATTTATAAGCCTGCCAGATCTCAGCAGAGAGGACAGTATCATGGCAAGTGACAGATTCTATTTTATTTTATTTTTGAGACAGGTTTTCCTGTTATAACTCTGGCTATCTTGGAACTCACTCTGTAGACCAGGCTGGCCTACCTCTGCCTCCCGAGTGCTGCGATTAAAGGAATGTGCCACCACTGCCCAGCTAGCTAGAGCCATCTTTGACTGCTGATGATGCCTGCCTAATCCTCAGGAGTTTTGTTCAATCAAGGCCCCTCCTTTCTGTTCCAAAAGACTACTTGCACAATGAATCTCATAGATTAACTCCTACCACAAGACTCGGGAGCTGAACTATGTCTCCTTAGTGGTGGGGAAGCTCAAGGCCCAGTGGGAGTGATTCACTCCCATTGTTGCCTGAGGCTGGGGTGAGTGTCAGGAGACTTCCTCAGCAACAACTTCAGAGTGCAGCTTCTGTTACTCTGCACAGAATCTTTGAACAGGCATAGGAAGCAGTCCTTTAACAGAAAGCAGCAACCATTTACATCTATAAAGCAGGCCTTTTTCACCTAATGAAAGTATACATCCTTCCAGGGCTTCAGGCTAACTGTATAATGATCATCCTTAAAGGTACAGGGGTACAAACACACAGCAATCAATAAATACAGTATCTGGAGATATGTTCAAATATAGCTCAACATGGGTGTGTATTTGTGTCTATGTGTGGGTATGTGAACACCAGCACAGGTGCCTATGAAGGCCAGAAGAGAGTGCTGGGTCCCCTGAGTTGGAGTTGCAGATCATGAACCATCTGATATGGGTGCTGGACGCTGAACTCATTGTGGAACCATTTATATTTAACGTGTGTTAATTCATATACTTTTTTTGTGAAAACATGTAAAATTTAGTCTCATAGTAGTTTTCAAGCATATAAAATATTTTTATTGGATGTGATCACCAAGACTAATAAAACCTACTCAGTGCTGGGGAATATTTGAACATATCTCTAGATATTGTATTTACAGATTGCTGTGTATGCACTCCTATGTCTTTAAGGATAGTTCCTGTGCTGGCAGCCTGAAGTGCTGGTGGGGATCAGCAGTCAAAGATGGCACTTGCCATGATAGCATTCCCTCTGCGGAGGTCTGGCAGACTTGTATAGTTGAAAATATCTCCTTATTTCTATTAAATCTTTGATGGATTAGTTACATGAAACATCCGGTGCATCGATGTGGGGCAAGAGAACAGGCTCCATCTATACACCTCAGAGCTCCTGTTTGTGTCCTTTGAATAAAATCCTCACTTTCCAAAACTCAAACAATTTTGCTCTTTATTTCTATGAGTTCATTGTTTATACTTCAACTGAAATGAGATTGTGCAGTGATTATCTTTCTGTGCCGTAACATAATGCCCTTTGGAACCATCCATACTGTTGAAAACAGCAACATTCCTTTCTTTTTTAAGGATATCTATGCATCCGTCTGTCTGTCTGTCTGTCTGTCTGTCTGTCTGTCTGTCTATCTATCTATCTATCTATCTATCTATCTATCTATCTAATTTTTTATGCAGTCATCACCTGATGCATACATAAAATACTTAGGTGATTTCAGATCCTAGTTATTGTGAGTACAGCAGCAATTAATGTGCGTGTCAGATAAATAGTTTTCTGCAGTGTTTGAAGCTTTTCATTTAAATATTAGTAGTTGATATTTTTTATAATTACTTTTTATTATTTAAAGATTTTCACACATACACACACACACACACACACACACACACATATAATGTACCTTAATACCCACTCTATACCCCTACCCCCCAACTCCTGGGCTTCTTCCAACACATCTCCCTACCAAATTCATGTCCTGTTTTTGTTTTTAGAGCCTATTGAATCCAATGCATTTTGCTCATGTGGGCATAGGTGTGCAGTCCTTTCCTGGGGCATGGGCAGCCTACCAATTTACACCCACAAAGAAAAATGTTTCTTTCCCCGCAGCCATCAACTGCTAATACATTCTCAAAGGCGGGGCCTTGGGAGCTGCATTTTTAACTGACTTGATCTTGTGCAGGTAACTGCAGCTGCTTTGAATTCACATGTGCAATAGCCACATCATATTCCAGATGACATTTCACAGCTCCCTTCATCTGCCAGCTCTTACATTCCTTATGCTCAGTCTTCTGCAGCGGTTCCCGAATGTTGGGTGGGAGAGGTTAATAGGGACAATTCATCCATAGCCGGGGACTCACATTACTCATACTTGGCGTGTGGACCAGTTATAAGTCCTAAATCGGTTACTACCCACTGCATAATGAAGCTTCTCTGAACAAGGTTGAAAGCTGCACAAATCTGAATATACATATACATATTTAGAAGGCAGTTTGATAATATGATGATTTAAGAAACAAAATCAATAGGTTCTTGGGTCTATAACTTCCCCAGCCTTGGGTTTTTGACTATGTTTTTATAGTACATAGTACAAGGCATGAATCCCTCCCGTGGAGAAGGTCTCAGATTCAATCTAGAGAATGGCTTGTTACCTCCATTAACTGTCTTACCACTGTTGATTGCACCAGTGGGCACATCTCATATGGTAAGTCAGTATTGTAGCATGAGAAATCCAGTGCTGGGTAAGACCAGTGAAGTGTTTTCTCCTCCAGCATCCTGCAAAGCTCTTTCTAGTTCTCCATTAAATTCAAGATCAATTTTTTAAATCTTGCAACCAAAGTGTCTCTAGTAATAGGTTTTATCATCTAGTTCTGGTGGACAACCAAGAGCAATGGCAATAGCCTAGATTGATTGGGGTGCCTCTGTGACCTTTCTGACACCAAATTCCTAGGGACCTGTGCCTGACAGTGAAATTTTCATTTAATAATCCATATTTTCTGGGAGCAACATTGTTCATCCATTCAACAAGCATATCATTGGCATACTGATTTCACTTTGTATATATATCCAAAGGTGGGATATCTGGGGTCAAATGATATCTCCATTTCTAAATATGAAGAACTTCCATTGTAGTGGGCTACAGAACTACAGTTATGCCATCTCATAGAAATATTCCTAAGAATACTTTTAATTGCTAAAACTATTTTGGGTAAAACTATTTCTGGTCTTTGGGCCAGCCATAAACTCCTAGAGTAAACTGGTCTCTGGGTCAGCCATAAATTTCTATACAATGTGTCCCTGACCTAGAGGTTCTGAGAACAACCTGGCCACTTACCTGCTATCTCTCTGCTCTGTAAGCAACTCTTGCTTATGGCAGATGTCCAGAGCTACCTTTCTGTATACATCACAATCGCAGTTTTTGCCTTTAAAAATTTGAACAAACTGGAGGTCAGGCTGCTTCCTGCTTCTCTGCCTGGGTCAGCCCTGCTGGGGGTTAAAAAAAAAAAGACTCCAGAGGACTTCGGGAGATTTTCTCTTCAGGCAATCTATAACAGCATATTGTTTTCCATAGCCAGCCGTATTACTTTACCTGCCCATCAACAGAATGCAGTTCTCCCTTTCTCCTCATTTTTACCAACTTTTTCATATTTTTATAGCAATCATCCTAACGTGTGTAAGATGTATCTTTTAGTTTATGATTAGTGTTACCACTAACAGTTTTTAGTGTAGTTGTTTGATGTGTATATTTTCTTATGAAATTTTTATTACTCAGGTTTGTGCTCAGTTTTTAAAAAAGTATTTTTACGTATGTGGTTGTTTTGCTTGTATGTATGTCATTTACCATGTGTATGGGCAATTCCCAAGAGGCCAGAAGAGGATGTGGGTGGGATCCTTTGAGACTGAATTTACAGGTGGTTTTTATATGAGAGGTGTGCAGTAAAGAAACTGCTAACAGGGCCATTCCATTTGGGGGAAGATTTATTTATTTATTTATTTATTTATTTATTTATTTATTTATTGTAAATAAGCGAGAAAGAACATCCAGAGGCATTTGGTTTAAGTCATGAAAAAAGAAGAGGGAGGTGGTTGCAGAGGAAGAAGCCAAGGTTCTAAAAAGCTGCTGGGGTGAGGCGATGCATGGCAGGTCAGATTTCCTGAAAGGCCCTGAAAGGCTATATTGAATGGATCTGTGAAGGCGAAGCCTATGCTGCAAAGGAGACTCCGGGACGTTGGGGTGATCGGGATTTTGTTCTTTATTCTCAGGATTGCTTTGGCTGCCCAGAGTCTTTTGTGCTTCCTTGTGACTTTTAGGAGCTTTTCTATCTTATTGAAGAGTGTTGTGGGGATTTTGTTTGGGATTGCAATTGAATAAGTATATTCTTGTGTGATGATCATTTTCACAGTGTCAATTCTAGCATTCCATGAGCTTGGAAGGTCTTTCCATTTTTTAATGTCTTCCTCAGTCTCTTTTTTTTTTTCAGAGATAAGAAGTTTTCATTGTAGAAGTCTTTCACTTCATTGGTTAGGTTTACTCCAAGATATTTTACTTTGAGACTATTGTAAATAGTATTTCTATGATCTATTTCTCAATGTGTTTGTGGATGTTGTATAGAAAGGCTACCGATCCTTCTAAGTTGGTTTTGTATCATGCCACTTTGTTGAAATTGTTGAAGACTATTAGAAACTTTCTGGTGGAATTTTTGGAATCTCATATCATATTATCTGCAAATAGGAATGATTTGATTTCCCCTTTTTCTATTTGTATCCTTTTAATTTCATTTTCTTGTCTTATTGCTCTAACTAGTATTTCAAGCACCATATTGAAAAAGAGTGAGTAAGGATAGTGGACAACCCTGTAGAGGAATATTTAAGCTTTTAATCCGGCAGCATGGTTGTTCTAGGGTAGAAAGAATGTTAATGCATACCTTTAATCCCAGTATTTAGAAGGTAGTGGTAGCATACACATTTAATCCCTCAAAGTTGCTCTGTCCTACAAGAAGGACACTTGGTTAACACTATGTTCATAGCTGCTTTATTCTTAATAGCCAGAAGTTGGAAACAACTTAGATGCCCCTTAACTAAAGAATGGATAAAGAAATTGTGGTGCATTTACACAATGGAGCATTACTTAGCTATTTAAAAAATGACATCATGAACTTTGCCAGGCAAATGGATGGAACTAGAAAAAAATCATCCTGGGTGAGGTAACCCAGTCTCAGAAAGACAAGCATGCATGGATATTAACTGCTAAGCAAAGAAGAAAGATACTAGCATCCACAGACACAGAAAAACTACGCAACAAGAAGGACCCCAGTTGGAGCACAGGGATCTCCTTAGTAGAGTGGAAATTGAGCAGAGGGTGCAGGTTGGTTGGGGAAGGACTGGAATGAGGCAGAAAGGAACAAGGAGGAGGAGATGAACCGAGAGAGAAAATACACAGAGAGACAACAAGAATTGGGAAACAATTAGGGGGGTATCGGGAGACCTAGTGTAGTTGAAACTCACAGGAATATATGAGGGAGACCCTAGCAAGGATCTCTAGTAGTCAGGAATAGAGAGCCTGAACAGGCTATCTCCTGTGGCTAGGAAAGGCTTCCAGTGGTGAGATTGGGACACCATACCAGCCACAAAACCTTTCACCTTTGGCCTATCCTCCCTGCGAGAGCCTCTTTGACAACAGAAGGGCAGAACCCCATGCTAAAGGAGGGAACTCCTGCCTGAAACTGCAGGTCAGGTCAGAAACTAGAGACTGAATAACCAGGAGATAATTTCTAATGATGTCATGCTCTGCTCATAGATCGGTACCTAGCCCAGTCCTCACCAGAGAGGCCCCTCCAGCAGCTGAGGGGAGTATAAGGAGAGGCCCAGGGCCAAACATCTTACAGAGATCCGGGAACCCCATGGAAGAGGAAGAGGAGGGATAGCGGAGACCAAAAGGGTTGAGGACACTAGGAGAAGGAGCCCCACAGTATCAACTGACTAGCATTCTTAGAGTCCCACAGAGAATGAAGGGAAAGACACAGAACCTGCAGGATCCCCTAAATACATCTTATGGCTGTCTGGATTGGTGTTCTTGAAAAACTCCTACAGGCTGAAGTGGGGGTGTTTCTGACCCTTTTACTTGCCACTGAGACCCTTTTGCTCCTGCCAGGTTGCCTGCCCCACCCTTGATGTAGGATTGGTACCTGGCCTTGTTCCATCTTGTTATGCTGCACCCTGATTGTGTGGTAACCCTGGGGGGATGGTTCTTTTCTGGGGAGAAGTGAGGGATGTTTGTGGGTGGTGATGGGGCGTAGATCTGGGAGTCTGGGGGAGGGGGGACTGGGGGAATTGGAGGGTAGAGGGAGGGTCCGAGGAGGGTGGGACGGAATGTGGTGTATAAATTGTATGAGAGAAGAAAAATAAAAATAAGAAAAGAAAAGAAAACTGTAGTGTTATTCTTGGGGAAAAAAAAGGAATTGGGAAAGCAAAGATTGTGATGAGAGGGATTTTTCATGGACTACATTGGAGCCTTTTTTTGTGTGTGACAATGAGGTCTGTATAAAGGAGATGGAGTAGAGTTTAAATCACTGATTTTAGGTTGTAGATGATCATGAAATAGAGATGTTAGAGACATTTCTTACTTTTATTATTCGGTGAGGGGGCCACTTGGAAGATTTTATTTTTGATTTGAATTCCTCTAATAGTAGGTAGGTAAACACTTTCCTGAAGAGTATCATCTGTTGGACTGACTCATTTTTATGGTTTTTCCCCTGTGACCCAGTTCTAAATTCAGTTCTAGAAACTGTTTCTGTTTCAGGAAATTAAATAGGAATGCCCTTTGTAGCATTTATTTGTTATTATATAGTAATCTCAGGGGAAGTTTGCAGTCACTCCCTTTCCCCGCTGGGAAAATTTTGGCAATGTTAAGCTATCTAGGGTGCTTTATGATAAAATAATAACAGACCTATAATCTTATCTAAGTTTTTTCAGGTCAGTCACGTAAAGCTGGTCAGCAAGAACTACCCACTACAATAGAGTGTATACATTGATACAATACTTCTTTAAAGTCAAAAGGCACACAGAAAACTGAATTCCAAGGATCAGTCATGAAAACAGAAGAATTTGTTGGGTTGCAGAGATGGCACAGCAGTTAGGAGAGCTTCCTGCTCTTGTAGAGGACCCGGGTTAATTTCCCAGGGTCCATGACAGGCAGTTCACAGCTACCTATAACTCCAGTATCAGAGGGTAGGTGATCTCTCCTGGCCTTCACTGGCACCCTTGTATGAACACACACATAAATAAAAAGAAAATAAATCTTTGAAAACAGATTTGACTTGTTAGAGAAACAAACTCTCTGATACAGATGTAAGGATTTGAGAAGAATCTTCAAACTTAAATAAAATAAAAATTCAAAAAGGCTTGTTGTTTTGTTATTCATCAGTTGATGAGCATCTAGGTGTTTCCACTTCTTGGCTATTGTGAAAAGAGCAGCAGTAAACATGGATGAGTAAGTATCTTTGGAGTAAGACATTGAGCCTATGGGCATATGTCTAGGAGCGGTATAGCTGGATCATGTGGTAGATCTAGTTCCAGCCTTTCTAGGAACCTCTTAGGGGAATTTGTTCACAAAGCTACAGAAGCTGAAGCCTAGAACAGAGCATTTGAAAACTGAAGGATGAGGAAGGTGGTGGTGTGTCTCAGCCCAGTTCCAAAGGTCATCATATGCAAGGGGAGGGGAAGCGTACATTCCAGGTCCAGAAAAGAGCAAAAGTTAACACTATCCAAGAAGAATTAATGTACCATAAATGGAGATTTTGTGAATGTACACAATCCTGTAACTATCCCATAACTATGACATAGAACATTTCCTAGGGTTCATGCTATTCTTATCATGGCTCCTCTCTTATCCCCTCTTTGATTTCTTTCCCTGTCACATTGCTGGTGTGCAGAAATGAAACATGTAGCACTAATCTCTTTGTGTCTTACTTTTCTTCACTTGGCACATGCATTTGTGATCCATCCACGCTGCACAGTACCAGTCGTTTTTGTTCCCTTCATATGTAATAAGTGTTGTCGATTGCATGCATGGTCTGTGTTTATCCACTTGATGGACAATATAGTAGCTTCTAGAATTTATCTATTATGAATAATGCTCATATAAATAAGGGGTGGGGATGGAGTCAGGTGGTGCAGCACTCGTCTAGGATGCACAAGGCCCAGCCAGGTCCCATCCACAGAGCCACACACACTCTCTCTCACACACACAAAGAGAGAATACATTTTCTCAGATGGGTCTTCTTATATGTACATGTATTTTCACTTTTCAGGGTATTTATTATTATTATTATTATTATTATTATTATTATTATTATTATTATATATTGTGTGTGTGTGTGTGTGTGTGTGTGTGTGTGGAGGCCTGAAGTCAATGTTGGGTGTCTTCCACAATTGCTTTCTGTCTAATATTTTGAGACAAGATCTTTCATTTAAACTGGAACTAACCAGTTTGGCTAGGCCGGCTGAGTGGAAAGTGCTACTTATCGTCCTGCTTCTGGTCCTGCAGCCCTGGGATCCCAGCTGTGGGCTGTCATGCCAGGCTGTTTCATGGGTGTCAGGGATCTGAACTCAGGTCTTCATGATTTTCACACTTTACCAACCGAACTATCTTCCCAGACCCTGCTTTTAATTCTTTTAGGGAAGTATACATTTCTTACCCAAATAATTCTCCCAAGTGATATTTCTCGCTCAGTTATCATTCTGCTGCAGAGTAATTTTTTAAAGTAATATTTTCTGCAAATACATAGTCAAAAATCCCCTGGAAGCTAGTCTGACAGGATTCTTTCATCAGGTGCATCAACATCATTTTTTGAAAGAGTAGCTAAACGCTGGGTATAGGCAGCCAGGATGTGGACACCCAAGTCTCAGGGCAGCAGGCTGGAGGCGTGCCTGGAGTGGCGAATTAAGGATAACAACCACAAATGACAAGCAGCCTGGGGTGATGTAGTAGGGGCTTATCTTCTAGTCTCAGGGTCTGTGGGAGCCTTCTGGGTGTGTGAGAGGATATGAGTCCCACTGCGACTTGCTTGCTGTGCACAGATGAGCACAGAATCTTTCACACTAGCCATTTATAAAACACCCAAAATTTCCTGAAAACCTACATTTACTGTCTATTTACAGCTCCCTTTATTTTTCCGTCTTTACTTTCCAGCATAATGTTTGCTTATAAAGAAAAAAGATGACATGTAATCTTCTCAATGACGTCTACGATAGGAAAGATCAAGTGTAAGTTGTTAGGAAATTGTTAACGGAACAAATGACTTGCCAGGGAAAACACACGTCCAAGAGTGATGTCATCCGTGAGGATTCCGCGCTCCTTTGTTTCCTGGGGACCTGCTAGTTTCCATAGATCATCTAGCTTAAAGCATGGTTTCAAGTAGAGCAAATGTCAAAATTAGGTCACAGCAGAAGGCCGAGGCCTCAGGACTTATTGGGGACAATGATGCAAACTTCCTCTGTGCCTGACAGCTGTTTCTCCAGACTGAGTGGAATGAGACAAAATGTCAAAGTCTTGCTAAATTCGATGCCTGGAAGTAGGACTATTGATACTTCGAGAGGTTTTGGCTTTAGTACCTGGCACAGTGTCCACGGGTCCACCTGTCACTATTTACTGAGGAAAGAGTCCATGGAAAAGATTTGCTGCGTAAAGTGGCAAGATAGACATAAGACACTGGCTTTCTTTCAGAGAACAGATTTCTGCCATGAATGTTTATGTCTCTATAAACACACATGGTAAAATCCCATTCTCCAGGGCAATATGGAAATGGGCCTTAGGGACATAAGTAGGAATCTTCTGAACAGGATTGGTGCCTTCAGAAGAGGAGGTGGTAGACATGCCATCTAAGCCCTTTCTCCCAACTACTCCTATCTTGCCTCTTTCTAACCAGTGAAATTTGTATGCTGTGTCTTCTGTTCAGGCAAACATCCTCCATCAGGCAGTATTTTAAGACAGCCTTAATATGTAAAGTAGTGCTGTAGAAAGAACTCGAATGTCCAAGGGCTTCAGGGAAGCACACATGGATTGCCTGCCTCATGAGTTCTGTGAGTCTCAGTACTTGATAAAGATGTTTTGTTGTCATGGCAGTATAGTGCCAGTGTTGGGACCCCCGGGAAAAAGTATAGAAAGGTGAGGCAGTGCTCCCAAGGATCCCAAGGAATAGGCTCAGAAGTAGGTATATCTTGCCCATCATAAGTCTAGGTCCACTGAGTTTGGTGTGTCCTTTCACCTGTAAATGTGTGCACAGACTCGATGCTGCTTAGTATGTGTTCCATGTAGACCCAAGAATCATCCCATTTTGCTTGCTTTGGAGCAGGTGCCATGGCAGCGGGTCTTCTTCGCAGCTGTGTCAGCTGTCCTGGCAGTGTTGGGTGGTCCAGGCACATCTGGTTGCATAAGTCATTGCTTGTTTGCTGCATCCAACATTAAAGGGTTTGCAGATACAGATATTTTATGGTAGACATCAGCCTCTCTGGCTGTATTCCAACCCCATTCTAGAGACACTGAGGCAATGAATTCTAACGTGTTTTGTAAAATTAACAAAATCCCTAGAAGCAGGATCCCAGAACCAAATGAAAGAAGACCATCCAGGCAGTGGGCACCCAGACAGTAGTCATGACATTGCTGATAGTGACAAGACACTGAGCAAGCCACCTGCCTCCTGTGGCTCTTAGATGTTGCTGCTATCAGATGAAGGAGTTGGTTATAAGATGTCAAGGAACCTTGTTTTCTTGATCTCATTGCTCTGAGTGTTTCTATCATCACCAGGCTGACCACTCAGTGTGCTTTGCTTTTGTCATAAGTATATTTCTAATCTATTAGGTATCAATGCAGAAAAATGTTAACAGATCATCAGAAGAATCAAGCAACCTTGTAACCTTTTTGTAATATCCATTATTACATTAATGTATCTAGATATATACATTATATATATTAATGCATATAATATATACATTAAAAAACACACACACATGTGTGTGTGTATGTGTGTGTGTGAATGTGTGTGTGTATTAGTATAAACTTTACAAGAACAAGAAAATAAAATAGCACTTAGCTTGTTCATTGGTAAATGAGATTGTGCCATGTTTCTGACTTATTTAAATTTTAAATCAGTGATGCCAGTGAACAGATTCCTTCTGGGAGCCATGTGGAAATGGAAGTGCAAGAGGCTTAGGAATCAGGGAGCCTCAATTTCGACTCTGGTTTTCCTGCTTACCAGCTCTATATCCCTGGGCAATCAACTTAGTTTCCTTGTAATTTCCCTAATGCTAATCCCAATACCAAATCCATATTTAAATATCCACTTAACCCTGATCTGGGGACTATTTCTAAAAGTGTTTAGTCTTTATCTTAATCTTCTGGGTGGCAGCTGGGTCCTCAACATGTTTTACATTCCTGTGTGTCTACTCACTGGCTGTCAGAATTACCTGGGCATCTTCAAAATTCCATGGATGCTCTGGCCTTCCCTGGGGGTGGAATTTAATTGGTCTAAGGGTTGAACTCAGATACCAGGGTAGTTTCCAGTCCCCCCTAGTTAACCTTTTGTTCAGTCTGGACCCATTGCCTCAGCCTTACCACGGCCATGCCAAGTCACACAGTGGTCTCACAGCAGGGCTCAGCGGGGAGGAATGTCTTGTCACTGGACAGAGAGGCCATGCTATCCAGGACCAGTGCTTATTTGCTGAGACCCTTACCTTAGCTCCTGGAGAAAGGTCTCAATGAGTATCAAAGAGTATTTAACCTCTTTAAGAGTAACAACAAATAGGAAAAGCCCAAGCTTCATTTAAAAAAGAGTGGAAATGTTAGCATAACACTCAACACTTGCTTTGCTAAGTACTACTTCATCATGCATGCTCCCTGACTGTTCTTAATGTTGGCAATGAAAGCCTTTCACTGTGGAAGGATTTTGCAATTTCGTTCAAAAGCTACTTCTATCGGGAAATAGCAACAGCGACAACAAAACAGCAACAAATCCAGAGTAAAAAGCTGCTCAGTAAGTAGAGCTACAACTCCTTTTCACTTGAAAAAGTAGATGCATATCAAAGGCTGACATAGCTTTTTCAATTTAAACCGTGAACGAGGCCTTTGTGTACCTTTAGCTTGATGAGGGAACGTGGGCAGTTGGACAGGAAGGTGGGAGAGACCCTTTTGCCGTCTCCTAGATGCTTATTTGTATATCATGCAGAATTACGTATTTATCCATGGATAAGCTTGCTGTGGAGCCAAGGAGTGAGTATACCACCCCTTCCCTTTGAATAAATCCTGTTGTACATAAATTTGTTTCTTTAGCAGTTTTTTATGTTTGAAAAATACCAAGAAAGTAGAAAAAAATTCTTTAAAAAAGAAAACGAATCTGTTTTTAAGCCTGAGATGCCAATCTTTTGTCTTAAGTGAAAACCATCAATCACCTTTCTTCATTAGGAAGAAAACCCAAGGGTTTTGATCATATCTGGAACAATTCTAAAGCCATTTGATCGTGTCACTAAATTTGACTCACTTAGCCACATTGACATTACCATTATTCTCTGTTGCTTGGCTAAAGCTGTGCCTTCTTAAAATGTTATTTTAATCCTTATTCTTTTCTGTTTCTCTCTGTTTTGGGGGCAGGGTCTTGCTGTGAAGCCTATGGTGGTCTAGAACTCATTATGTAGTCTAGGCTCATCTTGAATTCCTTATCCATACTTCTACCTCTTCATTATGAATGATCAATCCTTACTTCTTAAGCCAGCCATCTTCCTCTGCGTTTGCTCTGAGCAGCATTTCTTGATGGGAGACTTGGAGTTCTGTGTGTGTGAACGCATCTGTGCACTTCTGGAGGCCAGAGGAGGATGCGGGATGCCTTCTTCAGTTACTCTTTGGCTTATTCACTTGAGATAGGATGGCTCACAGAGCCTGGAGTTTGCATTTTTCTGCTAGCCGGGTGTGACTGGCAAGCTTCAGGCTTCCTTCTGTTTCCTCCCTCGCCCCCTAGTGTTGAGTCTGCTGCCACACTCAGCTCTAAATGGCTGCTGAGGGTCCAAACTCAGATCTTCATGTTTATGAAACAAGCACTTACCCAACTGAGCGGAACCATGTCTCTCAAATGAGACCCACAGTTCTTGTACGAACTCTAGTACTCTCTCCCTTAACTCCTGTTTTCCTTGCTGGCACAGGTTGTTTTTCTATAGAATTACCAGAAATTCTGTTGTGAGATTAAAAAGATTTTTAAAGCCATTCTCACTCCTATGTTTAACAACCATCTGCTTTTCTTATAATGGAAGTACTAAGGACTTTTTGCCCTTTAATAGTTTCCTCTTCCAAAAATTCTTCAGGGATCACTTAAAGATACAGTGCTTGTTTTGTTCCATGAGTTCCTAACAATCTTTATTATTCAGAGACATTTCCTAATGATCTTTTCATATTTTTGCATTTGTTCCTGTTTAACAAAGGGACCTACCTTTGTACCAAGTGATTTCTTTGAGAGTGTTTTTATAACAAAAGTTTTGAAAAATAGATATCATTTCTCTGTGAGCAAAGGGCAGGTGTGTGCAGTATAGTACAGATGCAGAGTCCCTCCTGGACAAAAGCCAGGTAAGCTTACTGTCCTTAATAAAGATCTCATGCTCAGAGACTGTTCCTCGGATGCAACATTGGTGGAACAAAGGGCCTGCTATGTTGCCCAGCAACTGCTGTTGATGCTGTGTACAACAGAGTCTTTGGTTTCTTATATTCTACAGGCATTGTTTGTTAGCTTGCAACAGGGATAAAAATATTAGACCCCGCCTTATTTACTTTCCTATTGCTGTGATATGACACTATTATAAAAGATAACATTTAATTTGGGTCTCATAGTTCCAGAAGGTTAGAGTCCCTGACCATCATGGTGTGGAACATGGCACAGGTTGGCAGGCATGGAGTTGGAACAGTACCCGAGAGCTTATATCTGATCCACAAGTGCAAGGCAGGGGAGGGGGGTGGTTGGTGGGCCTAGTATATTCTTTTGAAACCCTCAAAACCCATCCCAGTGATTGACTTCCTCCAAAAAGGCCATATCTCCTAGTCCTTTCCCAAATAGTCCTATCAACTAGGGAACATTCAAATACCTAAGCCCCATGGAGGCCATTCCCATTCAAATGGCCACATTCCACTTCCTAGCCCCTGTAGGTTTGTAGTCATATCATACCAATGTCAAGCATCCCCATAGTCTTTCAGTCTCAACACTTTAAAAGTCCAAAGCTTCTTCTGGGACCCAAGGCAATCTCTTAATTTTAACTCCTTATAAAAATCTAAATAAAAGAGCAAATTAAATACTTCCAACACGCGACGGCACAAAATATCATTACCATTGCAAAAGGCAGGAATGGGGGCACAGTGAGGAGATACTGGATCAAAACAGAACCCAAACCAAGTGGGATAAACTCTAAATCTTGAAGCTCTATGTCCCATGTCAAAGGGCTTATATGGCTCCTGACTCTCCTATTCCTTCTTTAATGACCTCAACACAGTTCTCTCTTGGCCTGGTTCCACTCTCTGGTTGCAGCTCTCCCTGGCAGATATCCCATGGATCTGGCATCTCCAACATCTTGGGGTTTACAACAAAATCCAAGCTTCATCTTCATAGCTTCATGCAATGGATTTTCCAGGCTTCCATGCCAGGACACCCCTGACATGTGCCAGGCCTTAGCAGATTTCCTTAAACAGGGATAAAGATTCCATAGCTCCTTTACTCTTGTGTTCTCCACAACTCTAAAGCCAGAACCAAATGGCTGATGCTGCCTGCTGGGGATGGAATATGGCCCCCTTCTTGAATTATATTTGAATAAGCTTTTCTTTATTGTTGCTCTTTAGGAATAGATAATTCCTTAGACCTTTTCTTTACACAAATTGAAGGGTTATGTAGGTAGGGGTCTTACCCTGAAGGCACCACTCCTTTTATTCAATTGAGCATCAAGACTTTCTTTAAATTTCTCATCTCTTTGAGCACAAGACTTGTCTTCAGTATCACCTTGCCTGGTGCTCTTTTCCTCCACAAATTGTATGTTTTGTATCTTGTTTTGTCCTGCTTGCTCTTTTTCATTGTGGATCTGCATAAAAGTGATCAGTATTAAGGGGTCTTGAAATATCTTCAGCCAATGAAATTAATTCAAAACTCCTTAATTTAGCCTCTTGCAGAATTTTAGGACAAGGGCAGAAAGCACCCACATTATTTGCCAAAATATCACAGTAATGATCTCTTGCCCGGTTCCTGATATTGTTCCCCTATGAAACCTCTTGAACCAGGCCTCCATAGCCCACATAGCTCTGAGCACTATTGTCTTTCAAGATCCTACTTAGACTGCCTTTCAGTCCTTGCTTACAGTGATCAGCTGATTTTCTATTCCAAAGCTCTAAAGTTTTCCACATTCCCCCGAAAGGCAGCATTTAATTTGAGACTCACAGTTCCAGAGGGTGAGTCCATAACTATCATGTTGGGAAACATGGCAGCAGGCAGGCAGACATGGTGCTGGAGCAGAAGCTGAGAGCTTACATCTGATCCACAAGCAGGTGGTAGAGAAAGAAGGGGGGGTAGGAGAGGGGGGAAGGGAGGAAGGGAGAGAGAGAGAGAAAGAGAGAGAGAGAGAGAGAGAGAGAGAGAGAGAGAGAGAGAGAACACGCATAAAGTATATCCCATAACAATGTGTACCCCTCCTTTTCTCGTGTCATTTGTTTGAGGGGAAATTGAAACACTGAAATGGATTGAGCTGCTTTCTTCTTTTGGTGTCAATTATCTTCTATCCTACACATTTTCCCTCAAATTATTATTATTATTATTTTTTTACTTTGGTCCTTTAGCTTTCAGTTGCACTGTTGCTAGCTGTTTCCTGAATTTTACGAATGCTCTGCTTGTCGTTAATACATTCACATTTTGTATGAAAGTGCTTTTTTGGGGGGGGGGTGGTCTTAAACATGATCTCCCAGAGCTCCTTAGTGAACTCCATGAGTAGAGAAACATTTGTGAATGAATGCTCTGGATTAAGTGATAATTTTAGGATATTATCAGGAAGTAGTTATCTTTTTCCACTAGAGGGCGCATATCACTGTAGTTTAAGGATTATTTCCAGGTACTCTGCTTTAGGGACTTAGGGGTCAATGATCCGGATACTTAATAGCACACATCAGTGAATGTATACAGCATATTAGAAAGCGGGACCTTTGTCTGGTTACACTTAACTTCACGCAGGAGCTTCATTTGAGAACAAATCTTAAATCTTATCAAATCAAATCAAATCTTAAAATCAAATCTTAAAACATGAATTCCTGTGATTTTTTCCAGTTTCCACAAACTTGAAAATGTCTGACAGCATGTACATATGTACATAGTAGTAGTCTGACTAAAAATTATGCACCTAAGGCTACTTTGACAACTATGAACAAATAGATTCTATGTCCCCTGTGGTGGTAGTCAATTCATTCTGACACCCCCATTCTTCCCTTTAAGAATGGCTTTAGTCTTAAGGCTCTGAACTTTGCCACGGAGAGGGGGCTGTTGTCTATGTGGCCCAGTTACTCAGGAGACTTGAGAGGGGCAAATACAGTTCTCTTAGCTGCCTCGCTGTTGTTTGACAGAATTTTGAGAGAAAGACCTCTTCTTTACATTGGCTGCTCTGAGCTTGCTCTTTGGTGGTGTGATGGTCTGAATAAGAATGGCCAATTAGGGGCTGGACAGATTGTTTAGTTGTTAAAACTACTGGCTGCTCTTTCAGAGGACCTAGGTTCAATACCCAGCATCCACATTGCAGCTCACAACTGTCTGTAACTCCGGTTCCAAGGGATCTGACACCCTCACACCAATGCACATGAAATAAAAATTAATTAATTAATATAAAAAAGAATGACCACCATAGTCTCATATATTTGAATGCTTGGTCACCAGGGAGTAGAACCATTTGAAAGGGTTGGAAAGATTAGGAGATGTGGCCCAAGGTGTCTCTTCACAACAATAAGACAGTGAGTGCTTATTAAGTACATACTGAGTTGGTCAGGCTTCCCGTTGGCCTCTGAGAACCAGGAGGAGGAACGTTAGTCTCCAGTGTTTATACTTTTTATTTCAGGATGCTCACAGTCCTTCGCTGGGCCCACGTAGAGCCCTCAGTGTTGGACAGTGCCCACACGTTCAGCCCTTTCCTTTCTGTGAGGCGGGCCAGTCAGAAAGTGCAGTGGGAGTACAAACTGTTTACGCTGTCTCCAGGGACGTTAGTTAAGCTCATTCATCGCATATTTAAATTTTCTAGAAATTAGTGTCGGTGCTGTAATCTCAGCTTCATCCTGAAATGGATCAACTTCCCCTGTTTACTTCTTCAAAAGCTGACCAGAGATGTACAGCTTTGGGGCAGGATTTTCTAAAAGGAGCTCCTTAACAGATGCCAAGAGCACGCCTCCCTTCTCCCTGAATCAGGTAGGTGAATGACAGATTTCCCTCGCTCCCAGCTGTCAAAATTCATCTCCATTTCCACAATTTTGACTTCCCAACTCAGATTTCCAGTTGGCCACTAGGTCGCGCTGTGTGACAAGAAATCTCAGGATCTCGAGCCCCCAGGAACCCAGGAGTCGAAGGGAGAAGAGGTGGGAGCAGAAGAGAAAGCGAGGAGAGGGCGATCCCAGGGGATTGAGGACTTAGACCCACAGGAATCAACCAGGCTGACTAAATACATCCGGCTGTGTCTCAATCAGTAAAAACCACCACCACCGCCTCATTGCAAACCTAGAAGATTCCAAGAGAAGTTAAGAACTAAGCGCGCCTTTGAAAGGCGCTGGGTAGAAGAGGGTTCATCCACGTTTGTGCATGTACTGTATTAGGAGTCAAGTGTACAGGCCCCAAGAGATCAAACCATTCAGACATCAGGCTACGAGGAGTGTTTGAACTGCCCCATGGCCGCTTGGGAATAAGCGTCCTGTCCACTCCTCCATCTGCATGTCCGCCCCTTTCCTCTTTTAGCACCCTGAAATTTTGCGCAGGGATTGTTTTTCTGAGGGTGAGAGGGCTTTTGCAGGTGCTGGTTTCTGTTCCCCACTTTTCTTGCTGTAGTTATCTTGCTCCTGTTTTCTTCCTGCAGTTTCCTAGCCTTCCCGTCTAAGAAAGACTAGAACAGAAGACCCCATGTGGGTGCCCGCAGGCTGCTCTGGGCTGGAGAGAGTCTGTGCGCCCTGAAACTTCTTTCATTCAGTCTTCAGGTTGCAGACTGAGCAAGAGGAAGTCAGGGGCAGACAGGCTGCACTCCTGAAGCCTTCCCTTTCTAGACAAGGAGTGTCTGCTTGTGTGCTTGTGCCTGCGTGTGTTTTACGGCTGATGTAGACTTCCACTCGTACTTAGAGGCCCCAGTGGGGTGCTAGGACCATGGCCCTGGGGATTTCTCTGTTTCGCTGCCAGTTTCCCACGCGTGTCTGGGAACCATGTTGGACTCTGTCCTCGACATGTGCCTGTCAGGCTGAAGAGCGGGCTTAGAAGCTGAGGTCCCTGCAGGCTTGTGAGGGGTGCCCTGCTCCAGGGGTGGCTTTGAGCGCCACAGGGGTGTGAACCATCAGCTGTGTCGCACACGTAGGTGTTTGCATCCTCACAGGCTGGAGGCCTGTCAGACACGAGGACTGTGGAGACGTGAGGGAAAAGCCAGCGTACTGTGTGGGCGCTTTGTGCAAGTTGCTCAGTGGCCTTCGAGTGGGCTCTGCGTGCTCCAAGAATGTGCAGAGGTGGCCTTTCTCATTTTTCTCGGTTTTTTCCTTCCAGACTCCTCTCTCACTGTGGTTGGTTCCGTCCAGAGACAGCCTGCGCGTGGGGCGAGGCACAAGAAGGCTGGGAGAGAGCATGCAGGAAGTTTATGTCATTCTCAAGACTATTGCGCCCAGAGGAGGGAAGGTCAAACCTGCGGAGGTGAGATCAAGCGAGGAAGAAGGGCTCACATGAGGTGTGACCCCCCCAGCTTCTGCTATTAGAGGCAGTTAATTTCAGGCTCCAGGGCTCACTCCTGTTCCCAATAGCAACCAGCCCAGTCCCGCAGAGGCAACTTTTCTGGGCTTCAAGAGGCCGAAAGCCTTGGGGCGAGGCGAGGTCTGAGCTCACCGCCGGGTGTAAGAAGAAGCCCTCTTCCAGCGCTTTTCGGATAACATCGTGTGACTACTGGAAGCTTCCTCCCTTGCATCTTGTACAATTTGGCAACCTCAAGTGCCAGACTCCCATTGCGGCCAAGGGGTGGCGTGCAGGAAATGGGGGAGCTGAAGAGAGAGGCAGTGCGCTGGAGGGGTGTCCGGCTCCTATTTGGCTTTCTCAGTAGTGTGTGTGTGTGTGTGTGTGTGTGTGTGTGTGTGTGTGTGTGAGAGAGAGAGAGAGAGCTCTTAGTCCTTTTCACCTCTAGAAAACTTTAAGGGCAGAGCTGTCAGCCTGAAGCCCCATCTTGGGCCAGGTTTTGCTCCCAACCTGGCAAGAAATTATCGTGATGAATAAAGCTTGTTCTTGAGTGTCCTGTTGGGATGACCCCAGGTTCCGATCCCTTTCTTCTTCCTCCCTCCAGACTGAACCGAAGCTTCCCAGCTCTGTCCTGAAAAACCACGTTAGACTGACAGGCCTGGGAAAGCCATCCCATTTTTGAGCTGGGAGCAGGCGACTGTCCGAGTTTTCAGTCCCGGCTTGGAGACTGGGAAAGACAGAGGCCCGCCGCGTGCACAGACAGTTAGTTAATGGAAACCCTGTAAATCGGTTTTAAGTGCACCCAGGACAGAGGGGGAGGAAGGTGGAGGTGGGGACGGTGGAGGATGGGGATGGTATAGAGTGAGGGGCAAGGAGTTACCCATCCCGTCTTTCTAAAACTAAGAACCGCCCCCCCCCTTTTCTCCATTGTTCTTGACTTAGAAAAAGAAGCGTATTGAAGGAACTCGTCGGGATAGGGAAACCCGAGTCCCCCCCCAGCTCTCCCCAGGCGGAGGAGTCCACGGCCTCCCTTGGCAGGGAACCCGCTTGCGGCTGTCCCCCTCTCTCCCTCCCTCCTCCCCGCCCCCGGAGGGGCACTGCTACTACGGCGATCGCCACCTCACGCCGAAGGAATGCTCGAAGTATGCACACGTTCCCAAAAGTAGACCTCCTTCACCGCCGAGGAGCATACATCACCCGTGGCAGCCTTCCACCTTCTCAGGCGTTTCGTAACCGAGTAAACTGAGAGCCGGGAACAGCCCTCTATTAAGTAGCCCGCGGCGCGGAGCCTCTTCCCAGTTGGCGAAGGCGGCCGCCGCTGTCGCGTCCGCCCGGCAGCTGCAGTCTGTCCCCCTGCCTCCGCTCCTCTCTCCAGTCGTAGCTCCCGGGTGCTCCCGCCGCCCTCCCCACGTCCGCGGTCGTCAGGTGCTCCCAGAGCGCAGCGCCCTCACCCGCCCCGGGGGTGTCCCACGCTCGGGCTGCTGGACGCCGGCTCCCTCTGTCACCACCGGCTCAGGTCAGTCTGGCTTCTGTCCCTCCCCACGCCCCTACACCCGCAACCCTCGCGGCCTTCCCCCAGCTGGGGAAAGTCATTTCTTTTCTTGCACCTTAACCCGGGCCAGGCAGAGTGCCCGGCACGGGCCGGTTAGCTTTGGAAGCTATTGATTTGTGTGAGATAGCTCTGCGGCCGCACAGAGGGACTTGGTGATTTCTTTGGAGTTTTGGAGGGAGAAGGAATGGTGGTTTGTTCGCGCGCACAACGAACAGATCGATGTGTCCTTCTATAGACGGAATATCCTCTATAGACGCTGTCGCTTTCAGTGAAGTGCACGGGCTGCGCGTGTAGGTCGCTTTTTATTATCCGGCGGCTGCAGCTTTGCCAGGGATGCCAGCGTGCAGCAGGGGCACAGGACACTGCAGGAAAACGAAATGAAGTCCTGCACGCACCGTACAGAATTCCTCGGAGGGCCAGTGGGAAGCGCTCTGGCTTGGCGAGGCTGGGCACGAGTGGCATCTCCAGATGCTTGGGGGAGCGGCCCTGAGCTTCGACCCCCGCGACTTTCAAAGGGTTGGTGGGTTAGGCTCGCTTCTCACAGCTTCTGAGTACATTCTTTTGGGTTCCTCCCGAGTGCTTTGGTTTAAATTCTACCCAAGATCAGTCCGTGGGTCCTCTGAGGTGTTTCTCCTCCATTCCTTGAGGGTAGACCAGACTGTTGAGGAGTCCACGCATTTACAGAGCCATGATTTACCTTACGGGACCTGCATGTGGCTTCCTCATCCACCCTCCCTCGACCAGTTCGGATCTCTGGCATTACCTCTCCCCACTCCCCAACTCTAAGGTTGGAGCTTTCTAAGGAATACTGGGAAGGGATGGAGGAAAAGAAATGAGAACTAAGCTCGTCCCTGGCTAACTAAGGTCAAGGTTGCAGTAGTAGAAGAGGTAGGTGACGCCTGTAATCTAGGTGGACCCATGGAGCCTATGTGTGCTGTTGAAAAAATGTTAACTTGAGAGAGTTAAGGAGTTGGCCTCTTCCAGCAAGTGGTGGGGGAGGGGCGAGTTGTCCGAAAGGGACCAGTTCCCATAGCGCCCCCACTCAAGGCAGCTGATTCATTTTCATTCATGAGGGGGAAGTAAGGGAAATCCTACTGCCACGTAGGGGCTGCCGCTTTCAGACATCTATGTCTGAGAATGCTCAATGAAGTGTTGCTAAGCACTCCAATAAATGTTTTGGCTAAGAAGGAGAGAGAAGCTTTTCTTTAAAACGTATACGGACGGAGTTCTTGACTGGCTGAGAAGGCTGAGTTATTCATCAGATACCCGAATGAGAGATGATTCATCCTCGATGCTGAGTCAGGAAGCCGATAGGTGGCGCACGAGACTCAGATACGTGCGCTTCCAAGACTCGAGTTTTTTGTTCAGCTTTTTAACAACCTCCTCAAAACTGCACGCAGATTTTTGTGGGTAGATCACCATCCTTCAACTTTCGAGAGCACAACTGCCAACTGCATTACAAATTATTCTAGCAACATTATGGCCTGGTAATGGCAACAATGGGCCATCATGCTTTTTTTATTTTTTTAAAAAAATTAAGCAGTGTAGGAAAGGGTTAGAATGTCACAGTTGTTAATTAGGAAAAAAGACATTACTAAAATCCCTTAGATCCCCGAGCTGCGCCAAAATTTTAATCTTGGCCTCATAAAAAGGAGCTCTGGGCAATTTGGCTGGCTTGCTCATCAGACATGTAAAATGCAATTTATTCTCAGATGAGGAAAGCTGCCGAACCCTTGTGCCAATGATTTGGAAAGGTTTGGTTGGAGATTGCGAGCTTCTTTTCTCAAGGAGAGCCCAACCTTTGGCTTATTTTTGGATTCCCAAGCAGCGGTCCCCTTCCCCCTCCCGCTTGTCATGAGGCCAATGGTGTTGCCTTGCTGTAAAGTGTGTTCCTCTGCATCTTCTCATTCTGTTTTTGTTTGGCCACAGACACCTTTCCAGTCCAGTTCATTGCAGATAACTTTGTTTCTAGATCGGATCTTAGGATATATTAGGACAATCCATTCTACCAATTAAACACCGTCCGTGTGCTGGGAAACTACAGAAGTGGGATTCTTTGATATTAAGGAATTGATCTAGTTTCAAAACCAGGAAAAAGTCAGAATAAAACCTTCTCACTTCTGGAGCTTGTATTAGTTGTAATCTTCCAGCACAATGAATGATGAATTGTTGAGGTGTTTAAAATTTAAAACTTTTGGAAAACAGACAGGGATATGTTGCTTCTTTCCGTTGCTTTGACTCTTTTTGGTATGCATTTTAGAGTTGCTTTCCATTCATCTTTGGTAAAGGGTTAATCAGATGTGAAAACAACGCGGTTATCAGAAAGAGCTGCGTTTTAGTTGGTCTTATATATCCCTATAAAATCCATTTCAAACCCTGAAGATGCGCATATTTTTTAGCAGGACAAACTGAAGAAAACGGAGTAAAAGAGGCTTATTTTTCTTTACAAATTACCCGGAGACTGCTTAAAGCGCCGTTACCTAAAGAGTTCAGCACTTAGGACAAAGCAACCAAATGAAATCCCCAGCTGGGAGAGACATTTGGTTGAGTCAGGGATAAAATGACCTCTAAATTATCCATCACCTCAGCAGGATGAAGTCACGTGCAGTCTGGTCAGGCCTACACAGGACACTAGGCAGGACCGCTACCTGGGAGAAGAGTACCCTCTTTAAACTAGAGTTCCCTATTAGTGCCCTCATTAAACCTATCCAAGAAACTTGACTTTCATGGCTCCACAATAGGTCCATTACATGCTGGGCTGGGCCCTGTTGTCATTAAGGCAGATTTGGCTGGGTTCTAAACCATGTTTAGGCTCCAGTCTAATCTTGTTCCTGGTCTGCTCTGGGTTCTGATGGATCCCTGCTTCCTCCTGCAGATCCCTTCATGAGTCTGTGAGCTTGAGGCCAGAGCATGCAGACCCGGCTTTCTCGAGCGCTGGCCACCCTGGGCGTGGCCCTACTCCTGTCTTCCATTGAGGCAGAAGGTAAACTGCTTTTATTTCTCCTATGGCAAGTGACACTGCAGAATTCAAGAAAGGAAAAGACTCTCATCTCTTCTGCTTCTGTTGCTTGTCCTGTTTCCTATGCACTACTCTGGTAGTTTCTCTTCTCCAGAGAAATGCCCTCCTTCTGAGGTGTGTCTGTTCCCGAGCTCTTATATTCTGCTTCCCCTACTCTGTGTGGTCTCCTTGCGCTTGTCTCTGCGGTGTGCTGTCCACACTGCCACCAACACTGCGGCCTTCCCCGAGGACCAGTCCCCTGGATAGGGCAACAGTTGCATCCAGCTCTACCAAGAGGATCCCCGAGGGCTGGGTGCCAGGAACCTCAGAATATGGACGTCCTCACAGGATCAGCAGCTGATCACCTGGGTCGGAACTGTGACCTTGGTGACAACATGAAATAAAATACTCCAACATTGCCAGCTCCGCGCGTCTGGTTTTCTTTTCTTTCTGTCTTTATTCTTGTTTTTGAGCAGGTTAGGGGAGCCCAATTGCTAGGAAGACTTTCAGGCCTAGGAGCCAATAGTCAAATCGCCTTTGGCTTGGGCTGGTGGGTAGGGGGATGAGTAGCAAGAAGAAACCTATCCTTAGGGGGCGCTCACTCAGTCTAGGGACTCTGCTGTTGGTGTTTAGTTGCAAAGCTCACATCCCAGAACCACCCAGCTCAGGAGGCTTGGCTCAGGGCCAGAGTCTCCCGCCTGGAAGCCGGCTGCAAACCAGGCACTCTGGCAATGGCCTGGCTCAGGGAGACCTGGCTGCCTCTGACCTCAGCGACTTGGCACCAGGTGGCCAGGGACATCGCAGCCGGTTCCAAAATGGCTTCTTGTGACCCTGCCCTCCGGAAAGCTTTTGTTAGACTTTTAACCTAATTTTGTTATCTTTGGTGCACTTGAAGCTTTAATGTCTCAGAATTTACGGAGCAAGCCGCTCCTATGTAGTAATCTCACTGGCTCTTTCAATTATCACTGGGACTTGGCAAACTAATTGTATTCTGCAAGATACATGGGTTAATCTTAAAAAAGCTTCCTTCCCGCACCAGTTAAAGAAACTCCTTTAATGAAGTTAGGGATGTGATGCCTGTAGGCTCTGGAAATTCCAGGGTGGATTGGGTTGAATGTAAAAGAGTAGGTAAGTAGGGAACAGCCCTGATATATGTATGCATGTATGTATATGTGTGTGTGTGTATATATATATGCATATATACACACATATACATACATGCATACATATATATATATATATATATATATATATATATATATATATATATATTCTGATGAGGTGGCTTTTCGGTAATCCTTGCTGTGTTGTCAGTTAGGATGGAATTTTATTTGAGAAACTTCTGGAAGCACTACTATAGATATTTTTAGATAAGTCACAGAAGTGGCCTGTTTATTGCTCATTAAGAAAATAGTTATTTGAAAATAAAAGTTTTGAGAATTCTTAAGTATAGGGTTAGGTTGGAGATTATGCTGATAGGAAAGCATCAATTCTGAACTGGTAATGACCAATTAGCAAAGTTAAAAAGTTAAAAAGGACATCATATGCTTTGCCTTTCTGATTATTTCCGTATTTCTCATATTTTTTCTTTTAACTTTGTATCAATTTCCATATGGTGTAGTTCTTTTTCTTTTTCTTTTTTTTTCTTAAGCTCTTGTATCCTTCTCCCTTGGGTCAATATATTTTAATTTAATTTAATTTAATTTAATTTAATTTAATTTAATTTAATTTAGTTTAATTTAATATAATTATTTTTGGATTGTTTTCTAATTTGGCAGAGTCAAACAGAAATATGCATCACAAATGTAAGCTATATATCTAACTTTCTTATAGTCATATAAAGAAAAAAAAGGGAACAGGAAAATTGATTTTTTATGAAAGGTTTTAACACAATATTATCATTTCAACGTGTAATCGATAGAAAAACCATCAGCGAGCTAGTCTGCATTTCTGCGCTAAGTTTATGAAGCTGGGCCTGTGCTCCCCACTTGGGGCGCATTTCGGTTTGGACTGGCCATGCTTCAAGTACTCAATAGGCACGTGTGGCTGTCTGCTCCTTGTTGGGCAGCTCAGCTCTGGTGTTAACTACCAACTAAGTGGCCCCAGGAGCCCATGCAGGGCTAACAAAATTTGTGGCCAAAGTGTTTCTGGAGATGTTGGGCTAGAAAATGGACTTTTCTCCCCTCTTTAAATCTTTCTGTTGGGGTATTTCAAAGTTCCAGCTTGCCCCACTGTCCGCAGTCCTTCTGCTAAGGTAGCCAAGGTTACTTTGCTTTCTTTTGTGTGACTCATATGTTCTTCTAGTTATATGGTTCCTGGCTATCTTAATTTTTTAATGGTAGAAATAGTTTTTTATGTTAATTTAAATTATTTTGAAATTACAGTTTGACTTTTAAAAATCATGATAATAAATTTTCCACATTGTTTCTATTTGTTTGATGGATTATATTTCCATGCTAGTTTACTGTGTCCCATATAAATAAAGACAAAAGTGACTTTTTAAAAAGTAGTTATTAAGCAGACTGGCAAACTTTAAACTTTGCCAGTGCTCTGTATAACCTAGATTGTGTGAAGTAGTCTAGACTTTTGCATTGTATGTTAATAAATTTTTATTTATTTTATTTATCGTGTAATAGATTTCTAGAAAAGTTAACTTTGCATTAGACAGTTAACTGTCAGTGTTCCTTCAGTATTGAACACTTTTCTCACTAACCTAGAATTTGAATAGACACAATTTTTGTGAAATACAGAATTTTAATTGTTGTGAGTTTTGTTTATGGCTTATAATATATAATAAACACTTATTATCAGTTCATCAGTGATTTTAAGCCATGACTTTAATTGCCTCGTGTCTAGATTAAGGGACTAATTTAATGTATATTTCTATAATTCTATCTAACATTCAACAAAACATTCAAACCAGAGAACTTAGATATCGTCTAACTTAGATGTCAACTTTTCTGATTGTTTTATTTTCCAAATGAAGAAGTTAGAGTTCCTCAAGTTGATATTTTAATGTTGCTTTTATATTAACTTTGACCGTAGCACATTACATTGTATCCATCTGTCTATCCATCCACCCATCCATCCACACACACACTCTCCAATCCATCTATCCAGCATCCATCTATCCTCCCAACCACCTACCCACTCGCCCATCCATCCATCCATCCATCCATCCATCCAAGAGCCATTCATCCATCCCACTCACCCATCCATCAATCCATCCATCCATCCATCCATCCATCCATCTATCCATCCAACCACTGACCCATCCATTCATCATCCATCCATTCACCCATCCACTCACCCATCCATACTCTTATCCATCCATCCATCTATCCATCCATCCATCCATCCATCCATCCATCCATCCGTATACCCACCTATATTATACATACATTCATCTGCCCATGCATAAATTTGCTGGTGTGGTTACTGTATAGCACAGACAGTATCCAGGACCAGTGGGCTAGTGTTGATTTTCCTTTACATCCAGCAACTGTTCAAACTGGTCAGTTTAATGAAAGAATATATTTTTATAATGTGTACAAAGTACTTACTGCTTTTTTGAAATGTTAACTTTCAACTGCCATTTTTGGTATTTATAAATAGGAACAAAATGAATTTTGATAGCATTAAATGCATAAATAATTAAATTAATGCCTATGGAATATAACAAACTCATCACATCTTGAACATCTTTAAATACTTCTACCACTGAGAAAATATCCTTTCTAGTGTTTTTCCAAATACTAGACTAAGGGTACTACTAGTTCTTCAAGTTGATATTTTAATGTAGCTTTTATATTTGCTCTTTGTCTGTAACATATTGTATTATATTCATCCCATCCATCCGTCTATCCACACACCCATCCATTCATCTACCTATCCAAATAGCCATCCATCCATTGATCTATCCATAAATTTGGTTATTTATGCCATGGTTAATTCTTGGATATAGACTCTTGCTAGGCACTCTAATTGGAAAAAAGGTTATTTTCATTTAAACCAAGATAGACACACTAGTTTTAAAATTGTTGGAACAAGTATATGAAGATAATATATTAAATTCTATCTATATTCACATTGATGGTATAGTGGTGAGCATAGCTGCCTTCCAAATTCTATCTATATTTTGAGTCACAGAAGTCAGCATGCCATATATGTATTATTGACCAGATATCATTTCATCTAATATTGGCTTTTCAGAGAATAACGAATTATGTATATATATATTTACAAGTAGTATGTTGAGTCCTAACATTTTTGACTGAAATATTTTTTCTATTTACATTTAATCTAATGTGTAGAAAACTATACAGACTATACCACAAGAGAAAATCATTGTTACCTCTGAACTGTTTTGATTTCTTTTGAATTTCATTTGTAAAACAAGGATTTAAGGCTTATGGTTATGATATTTTAAAGAAAAAAGGAAATAAAACATGAAATGTCTAAATGTTTGAAGACACTGAATACATTTTACATAATATGATCATTCCTACCATGTCGTAAATTCTATCAGTTTGTGTAATGGAAATCTTATGAGAATGGTACTTTCATATCAAACTACTTTGATAACAAAAGCATTATGTTTAAGAATAAAATTAAACTACCAGTTATAAATACCTAACCTTTAATTTCTTTACAATAAGCACCCAGGTTTTATGAGTCAGATTGCTATTTGTAATTTTCATTCTGTTTCTCTTGGCTTGGCTGTGGTGGTTTGCAATTACAAACTGTATGCAGCTAGTTAGTGTTTGTGCTATGCCAGCATCAGCATTACTTTAGGGAACATCTAGACTCTGTGACAATGTAGCGGTGGTTGTGAATTATTTTAATGTAAACATTTTCTCAAATCATTAAAAACACTTATTTGTGTTGATTTAAATTGATGTGCATCATACTCTCACACCTACTTCATTATTTTTTTTAATGAAAAATTAAAAACTGTGTAAATTGAATGACAATCTTGAAATGTGTATTTGGCAAACTCACCCAGAACAGCAGAATGGGCTCTGCTGTTCACTCACTGGTAGTCCATTTTTCCTACTTTCGAATATCATGTACCACATCCGAGTTTCCACGATCACCTTAAAATCCTCTAAAATGTTCAAGACTTTTCCCCCCGCAGTCATTTTTTCAGTCTATCTGGAATCCTGGTCACTTCGATATCAACAAGGTGGGCCGCTGCTGACCTTCAGCAGTTTTAACCTAATGTCTGCTGCTTCAGGTCAATTTCCTCCAAGGTTGGTGGTACTATTTTTCCATGTACTGATTTTAAAAAAGCTGCTCAGGCCGGTTGTGTCTGCCTTTGCATTAAATTTGTCCTGAGCCATTGCTATCAGAACAATATTTTATAATGATATTCTTAATACCCATTGTCCTATTAACATCTGTTGCATGCTTGTTACATATACTAAGTGATGACTTCAGCTTAAACATTGCAATACATTACAGACAGAATAATGCTGAATGATTAAACTGTGCATGTAGATTAATAGTCCTAATCTCACTGCCTGTGTATGGACAGTAAGAAAGGAACATCCATTCTTCTTCTAGTGTTTCCAATAAAAACAAATCATCTCCTACAGTTGGACGTGGCAATTTATTAAAGCAGATGTTTGCTTGATTAGTTTTGTGTCCTTTAAAAATGTGCTGTGAATGTTAAAGACAGCTCTAATCCATGTTAAATTCCAACTTCTGTCTCAGAGCTATTACTGCATTTTGATTGACTTTCATAAAATTCGAAAAGGGGATGGTAACCTCTAAAAACAGAGGTACACCTTCTTGCTCACAAGGAATGAGTCCCTGCAGACTAAGACATTTTAAGAAGAATATAGCTGAATATATCATCCACTTTATTGAATTTGCTTCAAGTGTAATGATTTTCAAAGCATCGACCATGCACTGACAGTGAGTCAGTACAACGCTGCATGAGGAGGCATGAACATTGTGTAGAGAATATCATTATAAAATATTTCAGGAATGTCTTTGTGTAATGACTATTGTACATGGAGACTTTTGTTCATTGTGGGAAACTAAAAACGAGTCAACATTTCATTGCCATGTGCATGATGCTGTACAGTTTTGTATGTAAACTATTCCTTTCTGTATTTCACAGTTATTTCTGTCATTGATTTCTCCAAGTTTTTATGCATAGTCATATCTTCCAATGCTGATCCTTTACTGTTTCCTTCAAGTTCTGTAAACAATTGCCCATAAATATACATCGATGTTGTCTTTTCATAATTAACCATTGTTTTGTAAAGGGCCATACTGGCATTTTAACTAAAAATGCTGCTTCTTGTATGGAGTATGCCTACTATAAAGGCAATGACCATGTTGCTTTACACCTTGGGAACACAACAAGTTGGTATAAACAGGCAGAATGTCAGTTTTAAAAACATTTGTAACACTGTTTATATACTTTTAAATTATTAAAATCTCATTTTAATATTTGTCTATTAATATTAATATACATTTTAAATATATTTCCTTGTGAGATATATTTAATTTTTTATGATTTCTACTTTCCACTCAAATACATTTTAAACCTCTGCCACAGATTAAGATCTATCAAACAATAATAACAAAGCAACAATGCAGAGCATGAACCCAAACCATCAATGATTTTCTTTCCACAAAATAAAACAAAGTATAATGTCACTGTTCTAAATTAACGTCTATGGTTGTAAGCAGGTTGTGATCTGGCATGCTTGTTCAAAGTGCACTCAGCATGTATTGAATTTCCTTAATTGTTATGTGAATTGTTTGCATATGTGGTTATTATATGTGATTTCATTGTTCTTGTATCCAAACGTGTTTCTTCTGCTTGATTTTGCTGGCCATTCTTGAATGACCTAGCAACTCAAGAATTAAGTGTTCCGTGCTGTCTTCTATAATTTGCAGTTTCTGATGTTTTGTCATATTGTGTCAGCTTTTAATTTTATTCTGATCCAACAAGATATCTTTTATACTTGTTGGAAACAAATTTATGCAAAGACAACTTTAGTAAGCTTTGCTCAACACAATTCATTAATCATATTAACTATTTTCTGATGTTGGAAAATACAACTAATTCAATTTTCTTTTTGCAGTGGAGCCACCTTCCGACTTGAATTTTAAAATTATAGATGAAAACACTGTTCATATGTCATGGGAGAGACCAATTGATCCAATTGTGGGTTACAGAATAACAGTGGACTCTACAGTAGGTGAGTTTCAAGACGCTGAGGCTTTCAGGCAGAGACAACAAGACTATACAGACTGTTTGCCTAGCCTCACATTTAATCACAAGGAGGCAAAGAATGAGCAAGCCAGAGAGATTTGGTTGATGACACCAGGTATTTGGTGGACTCAGGGCTATAAATTCCAATCCCAGTACCCACTCTAAACAAAGCAAAGCAAAATGAAACTTGTTTCAGATGTTGTATTGTGTTATCTATAGTGTTCAGTGCGTTGCCCACGTGTGGAACACTAGTCTCTAAAGACAGGCGGGAAAGTAATCATGTATATTGGTTAAGTGATAGGAAGCCTTCATTGGTTGACAGTGAACACGGATTGCCAATATTGCCAATCACTAGAACTCTGTTTACGTATCTCTTGGCATTTTAGAATACCAGTAGTTTAAAATGCTTTCTCATCAGGGAGCTTTCAAAAAAAAGACAGTATGGCCAAAGAACTGGAGAAAGGATAAAAACTTCATCTTGCCCTCTTTTCTTGCTAAGTAAGTTTGGTTAATGACTTCATTTATTCTAAAGGATATTCTAAAGCAGCCCAAATAGGTTTCATCCTATCTAGTTTCTAGATATTGGGAATATTGATTTCCAACATTCAGAATGGGCACCACAAGGATCCAATCCAATGTATCCTCAATGTCTTAATGTCCACTGTGCTCTGGTTATTGTATATGCTACACATAGAAACCAGAAGTATTTCTCAGAGCTTGTTATATACGCTATCTTTCCTAATTATGTTTTGTGAATTCGTGGAGTCCCTAGGAGATATCATGCTTCCTGATTGATTGAGAATTAACAGAACCTAGATGGAAATATGTTATTATAATGTAAGTAAATACTCAGTATACAGTATCTTGAAAAATGTGATACCAATTCAGTCAGTTTAGAGGACTATTGGTACCTATTAGAGTATGGCCCACATCTGAATGTGATTTTTTTTTCTCTCTCACTGCTCTCTTCCAATTTACAATTTAAAATTAAATGACTTTCTTTTATAAAAATTTTTGTTATTTGTTGTCATAAAAACAATGATATATTTTTTGGTCTGATATTCTGACATACCTTTAATTTAGAAGAACCTTGAACCTTTGAAAAGCATTGAATGTGATTGTCAGATAAAAGCAGTACCACTGCAAATATTGGTTTTCTAAAAATGCAAGCTCTCATTTTTGGAGACAGTTAAAAACAATGTTGGATGTATTGAAAAGTGCTTATGTTAAAAGTTTCAATTTGGGGTACATTTAGACTTTTTTTTTTTGCAATACAGTGTTATGTTATTCTTTGGAAAGTTTTTGCTACATTCATATTTCCCCTTTTGTCTTTCCAGATGGGCAGACTAAAGAATTTACCCTTGCAGCTAGTACCACTGAAACTCTATTATCAGACCTTATACCTGAAATAGAGTATGTGGTGACTCTAACTGCCTATGATAAATTCGAAGAAAGTGTGCCAGTTATAGGCCAACTAACAAGTAAGAAAACATGCAAATTTAAGTACTTAGATTTTTTTCTGTTATTTTTGTTTTTAATTTTGAAATATGTTTTGTATATTTCAAATTAAAATATAATTATATTACTTTCTTCCTTCCCTTCCACCCCTCCAATCCCTCCCAAGTCCCCTTCCTTCAACCCCTTCCATATCCTCCCCGTTTTCAAATCTATAGGCTATTTTTCATTGATTGTTGCTGTTACATAGATACGTGCATATGTATTTTGCAAATAATTTTCTAACTTCAGAGTTAATCTCCTATTATATAGATAGCATATCAGCACAACTTGCTATGATCCTAGTTATTAATGGTTATGAAAAATTCATTTGCCTTTAACCTTGGTCTCTGGAAGTAGCAGGAATGTTTTGAATGAAAATTATTTCAAACATTAAAATTTTCAAACAATAATGTATTTTTGAAATATCCCTAACATTTCATTAAAATAATTTATTTGTAAGGAAAGAATTGGCATTCTGACCATCTGGGCAAGGTCAAACAGTTGAAACACAATATTAAAGAACAATGTATTTGTTCTGTTTTTTATGAAGTTTTTATTTTTTATTTCTTTTGTTAATGATGGCTTTTGACTCAGTTCAAACAGGTGGTCCAACAAAGCCAGGGGAGAAGAAACCTGGAAAAACAGAGATACAAAGTGAGTTTCTCCCTATAATTTTGCTTGGATTTGTAGAATTTACAAATGCATTGTCACAGATATTCAAATTATATATAGGTTTTTATCACCTTCTCTAGTAATAGCTATAAGTTTTTTCTCTAGAAGGAATATAGATAGATGAGAGAAATGTATAATTAAATACTTATAATCTTTGAGTTCTGACCTTCTGGCCAATATTCCCTCCTAAGACAAATTGATAGCAACAGATGGTTCTTACAGATAAATGGGAGAAGAGTGCTTACACTTTAAGTCTAGTTGCATATTGAGTTCATCTCAAGGATATTTATGTCATTGTGGCTGATGGCGTCAGCTTTCCCAATCTGTTGCAGGGTTTCTGTATCCCATCTCTAAGAAACTGGTGAATATGTAACCAGATGTAAAGCACTTTTATTTAGTCTCAGCTTTGAGGCTGTTAGCTTCCTTTTGTCTGGCACTGCTGTGTGTGACTTGCTCGAGTGAACTCCTAAGGAGTTTCTTGGACTTCTGATTTTGCCACTTTGTAAGTTGGATTTATGATCGAGCCTGATCATAAAAACATTACAAACACAAAGGACTCTTTCCCTGGAAAATTTTCCTCTAGATCACTGTTTATCATTCTCTCAGATGTCCAACAATCTGAAATGAAGTTTCTACTAAGCAGCTACAATGCTAATATTTTGTCCAAACCATTAATATTTATTCTAAATAAAAAATATTCTGCCAGATATGGACTTTTAATAGACTAAAATTGGCCTATTAAACAACATACAAAAATTATTTAAGCATGCAACTTGAAATTGTCTTGCACAATTTTCCAGGACCCTTTCCTGCCCCTCCTTGCCAAATACTTCTTTTATTATCTACCGACTAACTTCAAGGACAAAAACATTTTAAGAAATCCACTAAATGTTGCCTTGCAAATACAGATTTTCATGAAAACCAACTTGCCTCCTTGACTGAAGAAGGAGGAAAAATATTCTGTAGTCATAAAAGTGCTTTGCATTTAAGGATTACACTTAAGGATATCATATGGGCATTTAGACTTTTGAGTTAACAGTATTTCCTCTTTTTGTTTAGCAATGGAGGTTTTACTTGTCAAATCTGAGTACATAGATAATGAAGACAGGATATTTGGGCTACTTTGCATGACTGTCTGCATAGACTGCCACGACTATAAATTTAGACATTTATATTGGAAAATATGACAGACTGTTAAAATATTTGCTCTTCCACTAAGATACGTTTGCTTGAAGAGCACAGCACTTATTTTGCATTTATCTGCTGATAAATAACAAGGCAGAAGAAGACTCTGCTGACGTTTCTTTTGTGTATCTCCCAGATGTTTCATGTAATCTTCACTTGGGGAGGAGTAAAGATATAGTTTAGGAAATCAGGCTGTCAGTGCATGTGTTTGGACTGCATTTTCCTGGATTGCATACCTAGTTATTTATTTGCACGGAATGCCTTACACAGCAATTTAAAGGCACTCAGTCCCATAAATGGGTCTTGATAAGTGGATTGAAAATGCTTCTATGAGCTTATAAGATTTTATGTTCTTTTATGTGTATAAATGGAAAATAATGGGTCAAACACATTCTAAGGAATACAATGATTCAGAAACATTTTTTTTTTTGCATTGTTAGCCCATGATTTTTAAAGGTCAACTGATTTAATCATTTAAAAATCTGTCAAATATGTTTCAGAGTGCTCTGTCAGTGCCTGGACTGACTTAGTTTTTCTTGTGGACGGCTCCTGGAGTGTGGGAAGAAATAATTTCAAGTACATTTTAGACTTCATTGCTGCTCTTGTGTCTGCCTTTGACATTGGAGAGGAGAAGACAAGGGTTGGAGTTGTTCAGTACAGCTCGGATACCAGGACTGAATTTAACTTAAATCAGTATTACCGAAGAGATGAGCTGCTTGCTGCAATTAAAAAAATACCATACAAAGGTGGCAACACAATGACAGGTATGCTTTGGAGATTATATTATTGGTGAAAATAAATGAAGTGTCTATTTCCTTAAGAAATTAAAGAAAAGCATTTGATTATATAGTAAGCACCTTTGGAATTAATCTCTGAGGCTTTGACTTCGGCAAAATGAGTACCTAGAGTAAATGAACATGTTTCTTTTTCCCTTCAGGGGATGCCATTGATTACTTAGTTAAAAACACTTTCACTGAATCTGCTGGCTCAAGGGCTGGCTTTCCTAAAGTGGCAATCATCATCACAGATGGCAAATCTCAGGATGAAGTGGAAATTCCAGCACGGGAGCTTCGGAATATCGGAGTTGAGGTTTTCTCTCTGGGTAGGTTAAGCCTGACTAGCCATCTTTTTCTCTCTAGGTCTTCTTCTGTACACTCACTGCTTAAGAAGACAAAGGTGGACTAAAGGTTGATCACTCAAGGAAGATGCCGTCAAAAGTGCTTACTGCATTTAATAGGATAGTATTAAGCCAAGTTGTCTTTGAGTAAAAGTTCTGCTTATCTATTTCCTCATAAAACTTTCTTAGCATATGGATTAAGTGAGGGGATAGTCACATGCTTTGCCAGCTCTCTACTTTTCAAAGAACACGCTGCCAGTGATTCTAATAAAGATCCTCCCTGTATTATCATTAAGAGGATTTTATGCATTTTCTGCATTACATAATACTTTGAGTATTCACAGGGTTCCAGCTCATTCAGCACTTTGGAATAAAAAATTATTATCTTTACAGATGGCAGAGACAAGTGATGTCATAGTTAGAATGGGGGCTCTTTCTATTAACCATTTGTTTTTCTGTTTGGCTGGTCACTTTTTGTAAAGTTATAAAATTATTTGTCATTGAATATTTGTATGTTATCTATCTATCTATCTATCTATCTATCTTCATCATCATCATCATCATCATCATCTATCTATTTGAAACAATGTCTCACTATGTAGGTCTGGCTGGCCTTGAACATATAGTGTATGCCAAAGTACTCTGGATTTTGACTTAAAAAAAAGGGATTAAAATATCTCCAATTTTACAAGATTGAGAAAGATTGCAAAGAACTTCTTGTAGTTGGTACATTTCTCATTTTAACATATTCCCACCCTTTTGTTTTCAAGGCATTAAAGCTGCAGATGCAAAAGAACTCAAACAAATAGCATCCACACCTTCCTTGAACCACGTATTCAACGTGGCCAATTTTGACGCAATTGTGGACATTCAGAATGAGATTATCTCCCAGGTGTGTTCAGGAGTTGATGAGCAACTTGGTGAACTGGTTAGTGGAGAAGAAGGTGAGTGCTTGTTTGTTGAGGGTTACATAGGTACTAGCACTTCTTGACAGAGGTTCTTGCTTTATAGGTGTTCTAATAGACACAACTACATAAATATATAAATACAACCTGCTGAATGTGTTTAGTATTGCTTTTATATACATGATTTCAAGGGTCCAGTGGTATTGGATGAGCAATAAAGGGACTCACCTCTGGGAAAAACTATTTCTCCCTCTCTCAGCATTCCTTAGTTGCCTGCTGTTCTTTGTTGAGGGGTGGACCTCGAAAGGGAATCATAAGAAAGAAATCATGAGATTCCCTTCTCCACTGATTAGACATTTATGAAGAAGTCTTTTTGTGTATATTGTCCATCCATAACCACGCTTTTCTGGTATTTGCTTCATTTATTTTATACATTAGCATGTCGCAGAGACTTATTTTTATCATTCTGGAATGTACAAGAGTGACAACATTATTTCTATTAACTGCCTAAGGACAAGGCCTTCCCATTGTCCTGTGATCCCCAATGTGTTTAAGTTTAGGAATATCTCAAAGATCGGTCAGTTTGATATTGCCACATCTGGGACATTTCTATCCGTTATTATTTCTAAGTACATAGAAGAGAAAAGAGACACTTCAAAAATATATTTTACAAGTCTCCATTTGAACACTGAAAGCCCACATATTTTCCCACAACAGTTTTCCTTCCACTCTGGGAGTTGACAAGTGGCTGAGTGTAGCGTTCACGTGGTTCCGTCTTTAACATCACTGGGATAAGTTCCTTGCCTTTACTTCTCCCAGGACTTCTCAATGCTTCATAGGTTCCCAATCCTTTCTTTTTCTTTACTGTCTAATGGCTAATTTCCCCCCACCTCCCACTCTGTATTATCATGAAATCTATATGCTCACTTTCACTTTCCTTGAATCATCTCTCTACTTTAAACAGGTTAATGCTCAGTGAAGCGCAGTTTTGTGTGTGCCAAGATCAGGTGAGGTTTTTGTTGTGCCACAGTTTGGACTCTCCTGCCTGTGCGGCCATGACCACACCCCAGGTGTGCTCTTCTTTCTTCAGGGACTGCATTGAGTAAATCATCAGCCTAAAGAGCAGTTAGCAAATATCTGTAGTGGAGCATGAAAATAAAGACAATGAGTGAAATGCCAAATTCAAAATGAAATTTTGGTTCAAGAGAAGGATTAAACATCAAATCTAATTTCATTAGTTTATTTAATATTTTTAAAGTATTAAAAAATTCCAAAAATTTTGTTCCCCACCAAACTTTTCAGAATATGAACTGGTAGTAGGAACTGTTGCTGTGACACAGAAGGAACTAGGAGAGAGGGCGTCAGTCAACCCTTTCTGATACAGGCATCACCAATTTGAAGAAGGAGAACTGAGGGTCCAAATGTAAATCCTAATAGAGTTGTACTTCGTTATTAATCACCACAGTTTGTTATCTATTTATTTTTTTTAGTCATCGAGCCTCCTTCAAATCTGGTTGCCACAGACGTCTCATCAAAGTACATTAGGCTGAGCTGGGATCCCTCTCCCAGCGCTGTGACCGGCTATAAAGTCCTCCTCACGCCAATGGCCGTGGGAAGCCGACATCACGCTCTGAGTGTGGGTCCTCAGACGACCACTCTCAATGTTCGCGACCTCTCAGCTGACACCGAATACCAGATCAGCGTTTCTGCCATGAGGGGACTGACATCCAGTGAGCCCATTTCCGTAATGGAGAAGACTCAGCCCATGAAAGTTCAAGTGGGTAAGTTAGCCATTTATCGCCTGGGTTAGAATGAGACAGTGTGGCCTACTGGACTTTGTTTTAAACACAGTATTTGCACTAATCCTCCCACCCCACCCCTCTTCACCCTGCCACAAACACATACACACACCAATGCGGTCTTTTCTGGAACCTGGAACTTGCTGTTTTGGCCTAGACTGGGCTGAGTAGCAAGCCCCAGTATCTGCCTGTCTCCATGCTCCCTGCACTGAATGAGAGGCCCACTTGGTTCTTATGTGGGTGCTGAGCACCCAAACTCAGGTCTTCTTGCTTGCTCAGGAAGCACTTTACCCACTGAACTGCCTCTCCAGCCATGCAGTGCTTTCTGAAAAGACTTACAAAGAAAGAGCGATCTCTAGAGATTGCTATATTTAAATTTTATTGTATTTTAATTTATATTTGTGTTTAATGGGTTTTCCTTTCTTTTCACAGAATGCTCACGTGGTGTGGATATAAAGGCTGATATCGTGTTTTTGGTTGATGGCTCCTATAGCATTGGGATTGCAAATTTTGTTAAAGTTAGAGCCTTTCTGGAAGTTCTTGCAAAAAGTTTTGAGATTTCACCCAACAGGGTACAGATAAGCCTTGTCCAATATAGCAGAGACCCTCACACCGAGTTCACATTGAAGGAATTTAACAGAGTTGAAGATATAATCAAAGCAATAAACACCTTCCCCTACAGGGGAGGATCCACAAACACAGGCAAAGCGATGACTTACGTAAGAGAGAAAATATTTGTGCCTAACAAAGGCTCAAGAAGTAATGTACCCAAGGTCATGATTCTCATCACTGATGGGAAGTCGTCGGATGCTTTCAGAGACCCTGCTATAAAACTCAGAAATTCGGATGTGGAGATCTTTGCAGTTGGTGTAAAGGATGCTGTTCGCTCAGAGTTGGAAGCTATTGCCTCTCCTCCTGCTGAGACCCATGTGTTCACAGTGGAGGATTTTGATGCCTTCCAGAGGATATCCTTTGAACTCACACAGTCTATCTGTCTTAGAATTGAGCAAGAGCTGGCAGCTATAAAGAAGAAAGGTTGGTAGATTTTGTAAAGTAAAAGTTACTTCCCCATGCACAAAACTTTCTAGTTCTAAAACTGTGGTTAGGATTCTTCCTAGATTCACTGGGTACATGGAAACTTTCCACTGATAACAAAAACTTAGTGTACTTGGGCCTGACACATAACTTTCTCTTGGGTATGGGCATCGTTTCATTATTGTTGAAAAAATTGCTTTCCCAAAGAATCATGAGACTTTCCTCCTAGATTCTCAAGGAAATCCAGGACCCTGGTTTATCACACCTATTTTTCATAGCCAATTAAACAATCACTTACTAAGTATCTACAGTATAGCTACAGATCTAGGTTCTTTGAAGACAAAGCCACTAGAACAGTCTTGGACCTTTGGATTCTTTTTCTTCAGTTGCTTTTGGGCACGATGCCTCACATCTAGAACTCTCCATGCTTTCTTCTTGATTTGTCTAAATTCTGCTTTCCAATGTTTAATTAAAAGTACCACCTCCTTTTAAAAACCCTCAAGTTTTCTAGTATAGGTCACTTTTACACGTTTGACATTTTTTGTTAATAAGCTTATACTTCCTTATCTCTCCTGTTTGATTGTATATCCCCCAATGACAGTGTTCATTAAGCACATCTCTTCCTATGATAAGTTTAATGCATGCTTAGTTTAATAAATATTCTTTAAAAAAATCCTTCTTTTGTATATGCATATGTGTATGTACATGTGCATACATGCCATGGCATGCATGTGGAGGTCAGAAGGTCTCTGGTGTTGTCCTTGACTTCCATCTTGTTTGAGACAGTCATTTGTTGCTCTCTGCTGTGTCTATCAGGTTGAGCTCTCTTGTCTGCAACCCCCTCATCTTGCTACAGAAGCACTGGGATTATGGAGGAACCCCATGGTACTCATCTTTATGTAGATTTTGGGGATTCAAGTTCAGTTCCTCATACTTCCATGACAAGTGCTTTCCCCACTGAGGCACCTTCTCAGTTATTGTAATTATTCATTTGCCAGAAAATGTCTCAGTTTCACTTTGAAATATCTGCCTGCCAGTCACTAAGGGTTAATAGTCAAGGACCAGGATGAATGGGACAATTGTTATAGCTCATTTAAAATCTGCTACTGTTTAAATACACACTTGTAGGGGAATATTTATTCTATTACTGCTTCGTCTTGAGAAGCTCAGAATTCAAGTTCCATTTTTAATTAATTACTTCCTTTATATAATATAATAACTGTTAGAGACAGTCAAGGCAAATGCTCACGCCTTCCTTTTAAGAGCTAGGCCTTCTGCTCAGGGGCCTCAGTGACCCTGCTCCCGAATGAATGTCAACCATCTCCGAAGCACAGAGTCAAGAAGTCTATATTTATTTGGTAGATTTATTAACGATTTCTTTTTTTTCCTCTTAAACAGCTTATGTGCCACCCAAGGATCTGAGGTTTTCTCAGGTGACTTCTAATAGTTTCAAAGCCGAATGGTCTCCCGCTGGAGAAAATGTTTTTTCCTATCACGTGACATACAAGGATACCACTGGGGATGAGGAGGTCACAGTGGTGGAGCCAGCCTCGAGCACCAGTGTTGTTCTCAGCAACCTGAAGCCGGAGACCCTGTACTTGGTAAACGTGACAGCAGAGTATGAGGACGGCTTCAGTACTCCCCTAGCTGGAGAGGAGACCACAGCTGAAGGTAGGTGGGGTTTCCTTCCACATTTTGTCAAAACCTTGTAATTGAAGAGTAAAGTTATAGAGCAAATAAACCACCTGCTTTTGATACATGATAATAAAATTAAAAACATAAAAAAAACCTTCCCAGCCACTCAGCCCTCTTTAGGTGCACATTTCAATTGCACGAAGTATATGGGCCTTGTACAGCCATCATCACCACTGTCCATTGTACAGAACGTGCATAACCTGAACCCTGTAGCCACAGTGGGTCTCTATTTCCCAACCCCCCTGTGCCCCGACTGCCATCCTACTTTTGCATTCTTTGAGTTTGATTGTTTTAAGCCCTTATCTAATGGAATCATGATGTTTGTCCATTTGTCTGGCTGTCTGAATTTTCTCTTAGTATAATTCCTTATCCATGTTGCAACTTGTGTCAGAGGTCTTATTTTTTTTTGACAAGGTCTCACTATGTAGTCCTAGATGACCTAATTTGCTCTGTAAACCAGGCGAGCCTTGAACACTCAGAGATTTGCTTGCCTCTGAGTTCTTGGTGCTATGGTTGAAGGCCTGTGCCACCATGCCTGGCCAGAATTTCATTTCTTATTAAGGATGGGCATTATCTTTTATGAACACACATGCTATGTTCATTGATCTATTCAGGTTGTCTTCACTTTTAGCTATTGTGAATGACGCTTCCAGGACATGAGTTAATTACTTCTACCAGTGTTTGAGATGCGTCCTATTACTGATTAGAGCTGAATGCCTTTTGACATAATTAATTCCATTTGACATTTAGTTTGGCTAAGAAAAAAATTAAGACATGTCAAGAATTCTTAATATGGAAAACAGTGATGATTACAAGAGACGTGGATTCTCTTCTCTATTTTGACTGAGTGCAAGGGAAAGAACCCAAAAGGGCATCATGAAAATTTAAGAAGCACTTGCGGGTAGACCAGGCACACGTTGCGTACCTTATTGATAAAGTCAGGGAATCTTTGTCTCTTAAACAAGAAGATTGCTATTTTTCTTTTGTATAGTTCTGGCTACAGGCCAACTAAAGTACTTAACATGACTTTTTTTTTCATACCTAAGACATTTCTGCTTTTTCGTTGATTGCTTGTAATGCCTACTGCAGCTCAAGAAGAAACTTGTATATATGTGTATCTCAAGAAGAAACAAGTTGGACAGCTTTTAAAAACTGAATGTGAAGCAGTCTGCCTAGCTGTTTAATTTCATTCTCCTCTTTACTTCCAATATCTTCTGGGAGAAACAGACACAGACTGTTTCACATTCTCCCAGGACACTAAGCTTCTGCCATGCGAGGTGGCAGAAGAGAAGAGAGCAAGTACAAGTTTTCTTGAAAGAAGTAGGAGGCACAGGAGACAACTATACTATTAGACACTTTACGACACTAACCTTGGGATTAACCACTTTCTACTCCAAACTCTTAAAAAAACATTTGTGTTATCTATACTTAGTTTTATTTTCATTCTTTTAATAGGCTGAAAAACTACCTTACTTACAAATATAGGCATTGTTTGTATCTGGCCATGGGGCACCGTTTTTCTCTTTAATATTACTTATAGAATTCCTTCTAGTACACCTTTTTTCCATAAAAATATACTATAGAAATAAACACACTACATTTGTACTCTCTCAAACAAAGAAGAAAAAAAGAGAGTTTTGATCTGAGGCCAATGTATTCGTATATACTCAAGTTTTTAGACATTGAGCTACTACAGAAGAGCTTGATGCCAGACAGCTTTCCTGTTGTTCACAGATTTGTGGCATCTAAAGTTTCTTTTCTAAATAACCAGATTTTAAGACTTAACATCTTAACTAACCTGGTGATTTCTGAGCTCTTACTAGGTGTTATATACTATTCTAAATGTTTCCTGTGGATTATCTTATTCAGACACTTCAATAATCTAATAAATAGTCATGTTTTATTGCTAAACAATCTGTGGCTCAAATTATACATCCATTGAGCCTTAGAGCCAGGATGCACAGCCATTAGTCATTCTGCTTTTATTTTTATTTTTTGACTAATTTGCTCTTATTTTGGACATACTTAATGCTTCATGGGTAAAGTTTACCAACTACAACTTCATTCATTCGTTCTTTTTTCTCTTTATTTTTTCCTTTTTTACTTCCTTTCTGTTTATTTTTGGGGGAGAAACAGGATCTCACCATTTAGCCCTGTATATCCTGGAATTGGGTCTGTACACCAAATTTGCCTTTAACCAACAGAGGTATACCTGCCTCTGCCTTCTAAGTGCTGTGATTAAGGTGTCTATCACCATGGCCCACATATTTTATTGATGGATTTATTTTCTTTTACTTTTTCTGTCTGGAGTGTTGGTGTGTTGAATTTTTCTTTTTTAAATTTGGATTTATTCATTTTAATTTTATCTGTTTGGGTGCTTTCCATGCACCTATGTCTATGTGCCATGTGTATACAGTGCCCTCAGAGGCCAGAAGAGGGTGTTGGATACTCTGAAACCAGAATAACAGGTGGTTGTGAGCGATAGTGAGGGTGGCGGGAACCAATCTGGGTCCTCTGGAAGAGCAGCTGTACTTTCAACCACTGAGCCATCTCCAGCCACATGACGTGTTGAAATGTTAAGTAAACTTCTTCTGTTTTTTAGTTGCATACAACCACATTACATGACAACTTCACTCCAGTGAGTTTAGAACACGATGACCTTGAGTTTGCCTTTACTGAGAGTGTTGGCCATATGGACATTCTTCCTTCTTGAGCATGTTTACCAAACATAAAGTCCAATGATGCTCTCATTGGCGCTCTTACTTGAAAATTTCATTGAAGACCCCAAGTCTGCATTGCCCACAATTCAGCTTCCAGATTTATATTTAATGATATTCATTAAGTGCTTGTTGCATACTTCTCCTTCATATGTATAGTCCAGTTTTAAAAGACCATACAGATAAGAAATTACTTGTGGGATATTTATTTAAAGTCCAACTAAATGAATATTGTATCTAGCATGCTTATAAACAAAGCTAGACATGGAATTCAGTTAGAAAATGTTGTAATTAATGTTCAAAAGCTATTTTTTTTTGTAGTCACATACAGTCAGCTAGCTTATTTTTTAAATTGTGCATTTTTAACTTTTAGTAAAAGGAGCACCGCGGAACCTGAAGGTGACAGACGAGACTACGGACAGTTTTAAAATTACCTGGTCTCAAGCTCCAGGGAGAGTCTTAAGGTATCGAATTATATACAGACCAGTTTCTGGTGGAGAAAGCAAAGAAGTTAGTACTCCAGCCAATCAGAGGAGGAAAACGCTGGAGAACCTGACGCCAGATACAAAATATGAAATATCTGTCATTCCTGAATATTCCTCGGGACCTGGCTCTCCACTGACAGGAAATGCAGCCACTGAAGAAGGTAGAAGAAATCTGCTGAACACATGGAAACAACATGCATTACCTTGGCCCATTAGGATAGCTTTAGGGAAAATATTTTATGTGGATGATTCTGATATGATAGATTTTACACAAAAAAGTTTTTCCTTAGAGGCAGAACTCACATATATAGCCCGGGCTATCTTTAAAATTATAATCTTTCTCTCTTGCCCTTCTAAGTACTGCAATCATAGGAGTGTGCTACTATGTCTGGCTTCTATGGAAGATTTTAATTTCTGTAAGCAGAGAAAAGGAACTAGATGTCTTTTGCTTGTGGCTTATTATCCCACAGGACCCTATTATCAATGCTTACCTCTTGTTACCTAGGCAGCGATTTATATTCCCATAGAGTTATTACATACGATATACATTTGATATAACACACGTATGGAAGGGTGTTTTCAAATCATTTTACTAAATAATGCCTTTTGGTACTGTCTTTTTTTTTAAATGAAGTTAGAGGGAATCCAAGAGACTTAAGAGTTTCTGACGCTACGACATCAACTCTGAAGTTGTCTTGGAGCGGGGCACCAGGAAAAGTGAAGCAGTACCTTGTTACGTACACCCCAGCAGCAGGAGGTGAAACTCAAGAGATCACTGTGAGTGGCGACACAACCAACACTGTGTTGAGGAGATTGAAGGAAGGGACACAATATGACTTATCTGTGACGGCACTGTATGCGTCTGGGGCCGGAGAAGCCCTTTCTGGAAAAGGAACAACACTTGAAGGTAATTAATGTCTGTGTTCTGGGACATCTTGAGCTTCTGTGTGATTCTGCACAAAGGAGCTGGAAGCGTTTTTAGAGAATGAAATCTCAAATATGTATTTTTTTTTCTTAAAAAGAATGTGTATTAAGAATTGAATACTATAAACAGCCTATCATATAGAGAAATAGTACAACAAAACTGGTATAGAGTCATGGGCTGCTTCAATGAATAAAGTGGGCAGCATTCAAAGGAAGGGGCCTTGATAAACATATACATCTGAGGAGCCTTCAGAGGGCTCAAGGTCATGGCTTACTTCTCCAGGTCCATATGGGAGCCACCTTCTGACTTTCGTTGTGTCCTTTCCATAAAACATTCATAATTGCTTAAGGAATATGAGACTACACTATAAGCTTTTATGTTTATGTTATTTTTATCATATTTTACATTGCTCATGTGAAATGACTATTAGAGAAAAATTAATCTGAAGTACATTATTACAAAAAACAAACAAACAGTGGATTTGGGTAAAGTACGCAACATTAGTTGGATCCAGGAGCATGGAGGATTGAAGGTGCTGTAACTGACAGTGACGGGACCTGAAAGATAGTTTAGATTGTAAATAAAGTTTTAGTCAAGAGTTGAAAACAAATAAGAAAAGATTAAATAACACCAATCAAGAGTTTAATACCAATAGTGAATAGAATCCATTTTTGGCAGAGGTTTCAAGTAAAATATTAAATAACAGTAGGATACCAATAATCAGAAGAGTACTGGGTATGCCATTCACCTACATCACCTTGAAATGTCCCTCTGTCTCCCGAGTCTCAGTTTGCCTCTGAACAGAGGGATGGTCATCCTCCTTTCTTTCTCCTAGGGTTGCTATGGAGCTCAAATGGGAACAGGCTGATGAGGTCCTTTGGGAACTGTAAAGTACTATATATAAAATAATTTAGTAATGTTAGAACTGGTGCCTACAAGTAAAACTTCAGTAGGTCAAAGCTACTGAGTAGCTGCATTAAAAACCCTGAAAACAAAAGGCAGATAGTCACCTTAACCTTGGAAACATTCTCCAAGCAATGGGAACGCATGCCTTTACATCTGGAGGAACAACTGAAGTGCTTGAGAAGTGTGTTCTCCTCTGACCTTTTCATGTTCTCTTCTTTACATGCTTTGCGTAGGTTTCCAGCATGGACTGCTCAGAGGATACTTTTAAAAATATAAACTTTGAAATTTTATTCTTGACAGAATAGGTGTAGATTATATTTGCTAAAGTTTCTTCTGTATAGGGAGACTCTTGGAATCAGTACTGTCCTTTTTGGTTGTACCTTGTCTCTTCTGATACTCACCTGCAATTTTTTTTTTTTTTTGTATCTTAGAAGTATCTTCATACGCAGTCAAAATTTCTTTACTAAATTTAGTTTTTGTTATTTACTGACTTTTACACTTTCGTGTGTTACATCTGCCTTGCATACTGACAACTCTTACCTCCCGTCTCCTTACTACCCCTGTTCACCCTCTTCAGTCTCCCTAACTCTTTCACATTTACATCTATTTATCACCAGCGCCATCTGAGGGACTGGAGGTCTGGAGTTACCTGTTGGAACTTTGTGCATTAGTAGTGAGTACACTACTAAAGGCAATCCCTCTCCCTTTCCCAGAAACTGTCATTGGCCAATAGTTCAGAGGCTCTTACCCTTCACTGACTGATGTTGATAAGGCTGGTCTTGGGAGGGACTAGTGTAGGTAACTCCAGCTGACGTGAGTCAATGTTTTCAACAGTTGTGTCCAGTCTAGGAAATGGTGTTTCATAACCCTCCATCCAATCTTACTGGATTTTAAAAATTAAAGTATTTTCACCAAGAGTAATGCCTGTGATTTTTTGATGTCAGATGGATAGTATACTTGTTTATAAATCTATAACCTTATACAAGTGGCATCGAGCAATTGCCAAATTATCTGTATGTGTGAGTGTAAATGTCCACACATCTATGTCTAGTTGACCAGGAATTGTTTCTGGAGAAGATGCACAGGAAGTAAAAAATAAATTAGAAAAAGCATAGTTTTTTATTTCTTGAGAAGAAGGAAGAAAGCTAAATGTTTTGTGAGCAGCTTGAAAATAGAGAGATTCTGAAACTAAATTATGTTGATCAAAGATTTCTTCCCTGCTTTATATCAGAGCTCTTGGCTTATCACGAAGATTACAAAAGTGTCGTCAGCCTGCTTTTAGGAACATATTTATTCCATTGCATGATGTGTGGTAAATTTGATGAGTCTGTGAAAGTGTAGTTGTGGCTAAATTAAAATAGAAGATTTTTTACCCCTGCTTATTCCATTCCATTTTATTATATCCACTCAGCCAAATCCACATACCATATACAGGAATAGGATATGATGGTGAACGTGGGGAGTGGAAAGGCCGAAGGAGAGCCAGGCGAATGCTTCTGAGGGCTGCTGTTTTTCTAATCTGCTTTTCTCCTGGGAGAGGAGGTGGTTAGATCAGACCTTGAAAGAATGCTTCTTCTATCCAGAGGCTAGAGTCAACCAGCAAGAACTTTCTGTAGGTTGAAAAATTTTCAGCTTACCTTGAGAACATGTGGCTTCCAGTTTAAAGAACAAAAAAAGCTACCTTTTTCTTTTTTAGAATACTTTGTATGGTCTACAACCATCCCTAACCTGAATTGGTTTCCTAGTACTTTTTTCTTTTTGAAATGCAGCCGATGATCTGAAAATTCCCTTGTCTCTGGAAGAGAAATTTATTAGCATTGGCGCTAGGGAAGTTCATGGTTGGCTTCGGACTGCTGTGTGATAGAATCACAAAGGCAGAGTTTATTACTATTTCAGATCCAAACTTCAGAGGAATCTGAGCAGAAACCATTAAGTTTGATTTATATTGTCCCCAACCCCCGTTGTTGTCATTAGAGAAGATAGACTTAATGTAATTACTAAAATGCCTCTGTGCATGCAAATGTACTTTAAGTCTGGATAGAAACCTTAATAGTCACTGTTGGGACTTGAGAGAGAAAGAGTGGGGGGAGGGAGAGAGAAGGAGAGAGAGAGAGAGAGAGAGAGAGAGAGGAACCTACTTTGATAAATCTGTATTAATAATGCTCATCTTTGTTTCAGAGAGTCACCACAAATGGATGAGAATATCAGTTTAGGAATAATACAGTTCTGTTTTTGAATTTTGAGTATTTTTTGGCTATGGAAACCATGCCTTTTCAGGATTTCCTTTGTTTCAGTTGCTGTAGCAACCTGCTAGTGTCTGACACATGAATGGCTTCCTACAGATCAAATCAAGTTGACTCATCTAGCATTTTGTTACTGAAAGGTTTTCAGTGATACACAGTAACATAAGTTTCTCCAAAGTGGACTAGACAAGGCTTCTCTGTTTTCTTAGATTTTATTGCTGTCTCATAATTTGAAAAATCATATGTTGGGGGGTATAAGCACTCTGACATTGCCAGGGAACTTTGTCACGTTTCTGTGGCGTAATTACTCGCTAGAGAAAGAAAGCTAAGTCAGATTTGGAGAGGCAATAATTAGGGAAGGAAGATTTCTACTTGTGCAACTCTGAAGCTGAACTGAATTTAGTTGTTAGGTATTTACAAATTGCTTATTCCTTTAAGTAGCTGAGCTGACTTGTTGATAGTGAACTTTGTCCTCTAGAATGGTGGCTCTGGTGTTGTTCCCACATGAATGTTATCCAGGAGCAGGGCTTCTGTAGTCTGGAAAGTTGGATGGCGTTTGAGCTGAGCTCTAACAGAAAAGACAAATTGATTTAGAAGAGCATTTACATTACATTTTAAATTGAGCTTCTATTTTTGAAAGTGCTGTGTGAAGTCCAGTGAAGGCTGGCTGGAACAATGTATAAGATGAAACACAGCTTCACTACAGGGTGATTCATCCTTCAGTTATCATCATTGGCTAATTTATATTTTAATTATGTTTGAATTGGATGCTAATTTCCTTTTCGGAAGGCAAATGGAAAAGAGCTAAGGAAACATAGGAAAGTTGCTTAAATGAGACGTTAGTTCTTTGGCATTACATGTGGAAAAAATTGTATAATTCAACTCTTTGTGGATGTTCAGCTCATGAGAAATACACCTGTCTGCTGAGCTTCCACAGCATCAGCAATGACACCATGCAAGCAGACATGAGAAAAATACATTTTGCATATATATATGCATTTGCATATATATATATGGTTTATAATTAGAACAGAATTGCCAAACACCAATATTCTTAATTTGTTTTTTAAACATTTTTGTACATGTATACAATGTATCTTAGTCATATCTATCCCTAACTCTCCTCCCACTGCCCCTAGGCAACACTGAACACATCCTCCTACCTTTATGTCTTCATTAAAAAATATAACCTACTGGAATCCAGTTAGTGCTACCAGAATGCATACGGGTGTGGGGCTATGGCCTAAGCAATCTACCAATGGCCATACATTCCTAAGAAAAATGAATCCCCCTCCCCCAGCAGCCATCAACATCCAATAGATCCTCAACTAGAGGTGGGGCCTCATGAACTCCTCCCCTCTTCATGTTGAAATAGCAAATGGCTTCATTTTGTACAAGGTGTGCAGGTAGCCACGGCTGCTGTGAGTTCACAAGTGCAAATGGCCGCGTCCTGTGCAAAAGATGGTGTTCCATGGCACTCCTCCCCTTCCCCTCTTACGTTCTTTCTACCCCTCTCTGCAATGTTCCCTGAGCCTTGGAGGTTGGTATAGATACTCTATTTGGGGCCAAGTACTCAAAAGTCACTTATTCTCAGTACTTTGGCCGAATACCAAGATTTCAAAATCTGATTGAATTTTATACCTTTAAATCTTTGACAGAAATGCACTCCAACTCCTTGTACTGGTACTAGGAAGAATATATAGGTGCACTATTGACATGGAACCAGATGGTACTAGGAAGATACATTGGAAAATAATTCCACAGATTCTAATATCTATATCTATATCTATATCTATATCTATATCTATATCTATATCTATCTCTATCTCTATCTCTATCTCTATCTCTATCTCTATCTCTATCTCTATCTCTATATCTATATCTATATCTATACCTATACCTCTATCTATCTATCTATCTATCTATCTATCTATCTATCTATCTATCTATATCTATATATGAAATATAGAAAACACAGGTGCACAGTTCAGAGCAAGAGGAAGCAAGCACTATGAGATTAAATGTTATTGAAAAATGTTCACTTAGGAAAAACCCTGAGCAGCCTCAGGACCATAAAACAAACATTTGAGGAACTCACAGAGGGAGGGAGCGACCACCGCAGCAGATGTGGATCTCTGGCAAGGTAGTGACACAGGGATGAAGCCTGCTGGGTTCTGCTCACTGCCCCTGTGATCCTGCCTCGAGGCCACACTCTTGACTTCGCACTTTTCCTTTTCTCCTCTCTCTCCCCTTATGCCTAGTCCAACTAAACTAAAATATTACGTGGTAGTTTTTGATAACTGCTTATTTGAGGACAGAAACTATAATGTATTAAACAAGCAAATGCCTGCCTAGGTGACACTATGACTAAACCCCATAAGAATGCCATTGACTATTCAAAAATGAGCACATGTCGAGAGCCTTTTTTTTTTTTTTTTTTTTTAAAGACAGGATCAGGCAGAGAGAAGAGGAGACATCCCACACCACATTCTGTAAGATAGAAAGCATGTGATAACAGATTAAATCAATTTCCCAGTTCTCTGAGGGTCAGTCTTGTGGTGACTTTGATTTGATGTTCATGGCAATGTAACCATGCACTATAAGAACCACCAAGCAGTCTTGAAAGTCATCACTGTGACCCACATTTTGACCAGTTTCACTTACCATGAATTCTTCATTTTCTAAGAGCTATTATTGCAGAAAAAAGCAAGAGTGAAGATTCATTGCCATTCTGGCCAAGTGTATCTTCTGAACAAATATCTCTGTATAGGTCTTAGAAGCAGCAGAAGGAAAGTGGGGAGGAGTTGGGGGGAGTAGAGGAAGAGTGGGGTGTGTGTGGCAGGAGACATAAAAGAGTAAAAGCCACGAAGGAATGAATCACAGGGCAGATTTAAAAGATTTTAGGAACTGTTAGTATGTGTTCTGATGTGAACAGGGTTGAGCTTTCCTCTCAAGGCACTTGTATGTGCCTAATCATGTTCCAAAAAGATGATTTGTTGCCAAGGCAATAGGAAGTGCCATAACTTGCTGGTGGCCCACTCAGCTGGTTGGACACTTAAGCCCAACACCAGCTGAATGCCAGCCTGGATGCTGCCTGCTGTGCCACAGACTCCTATACTGTTGCTTCCGTTTTTGGTAATCTAACGATTGACCAAACCAAGACCCCATTTTTAAAAGAAAAACTTCAAAAGTTGTAGGTCTGATAAAACTTTCTCCTCACGGAACTACCTTTTCCTCAAAATCCATGTGTCACAAATTCCCTTGTATTTCAATAGAATGTGTAGCCTCCTACTTTGGAGAAGCATCGGTGTGCCTGAAAACAGTATAAACTTAACATCTTATCACTCTGATACAGAAGCCCATTTGAAGCATTTGTGTTTTCAGTCTTGGCCTCTGAATTGAGGCATTTTCTCCTTTCTTTGGACTCTGAGCTCCATCTCTAGTGTGATGATACGCATGTCTGCAGATGAGCTTCACACTCCTCAGCCAAGAACTCTGAATTAAAGGCCTGTTTTCTGTGACTGAGAATCTTCTCTGAGGTCCCTCATGTCATTGCTGGTGTGCCTTTAATAAGAGCTCAGATATTTTTTTTTTAAGTTGATATTTCATTTGTATCTTTTGCAAATTAATTTTCAGGACATTAATGCACTCGACAAAGTCTTTATTGTGAATTTGGTAGTATTTTGTTCTAAGATTACAGGTCTTTAAAGCGTTAAAAAAGTTCGTTAAACCATGGGAAGACGTGTCTAGTGATCTGGTTTCTTTTTGTTTTAAGCTCAGGAACATCTTTGTGAATATGTTTTTGCTTTAACCACAATTCTCTTGCTGTTATTTTTCTCACAGTGAAATCATTTGCTTGTGATTGTGAGACCGATGCATGTTGTCATGGAAATAAACAGTGCCACAAAGTCAGTGCTGTAGAAAGTAGGGAGAAAAACAGACTAAAAACATAGCTCTTAGAAAAAGTAGAAGTTGATGATTATCCTGATATTAATTTGGAAGAAAATTCCCATATTCTAGCTAATTTTTATGTTTGGAGAATATTATTGATTTATTAACTAGCTTGTTTAAACTCAAAGTCACTATCAAGTGAGTTCATTTCCCAGTATTTTTCCTCACTGCAGGTTAAAAAATTCAGAAGCAAAGGCACATGTGGAAAAATGATCTACATTAAGCAAAGGAAAAGTGTGTTGCAAACTTGAAACTTAGCAGAGTTTTGGGAAATCAGTTACCAAAACAAGTAGAAAACAATCAACAACCAAACAGAGCCAAGAAACCACCAATTTGAAAGTTGTATTTTATATTCTGCAAGTAAATAAAATATAGAAGTTATCCCCATGAAAACAGCAAATACTCCTGGAAAAGATTTTCACACAGGATTTAGCCTTCCAGTGCTGAGGGACAAAAGTCAGTATGTTCTTGAAAATAAGTGATCTTGGTTTCAGTGAAGTATGCAACTAACTTCCTTCTAGAGATGAGATGTCCTGTCCACTTTCAAAATTATTTATAATGGAGTAAGAACTTTCCAGTAGGATCTGGTAGGCTTTCCAACTTCTGTTTTATTTATCTTTCCCTCTGTGTTCTACCACACACAAGGAGAGTGTTTGTGCACCGACATTTTCTTTTTCGTTAATCTTTATCTTCATTTTTGGTTGATACTTAATTGCTTTCGAGTGCCAAATGAGAGCCAAAAGTTAGTAGCAGACATTTTGATCAGCTAGAACAAGTGGTGTCTTCTATTTTTATGTCTAATCACTTTTAAGTGGTTTTTTCCATAAGTATTGGTGACTTTTAGTTTCATTGGAGTTTAAGTTATATACTAGAATGCTCATTCTCACTCTGAGCTAAGAAAATAAGATCTGTAAAAAAATCTAGTATGTGCCCCGTCATTTTACACGAATGTAAAACAGTTACGGTCACTGTATGCTGAGGCAGCAGATAGCTTCATATTTATGTCACAGTGTGGCATAAACCTTAGGAAAAGCAGTCAATGTAAAGTGATCAGTGTATTTATAATACATCTAAAATATGGAAAGTAAGGGTTTTATTAGAAGACATCTGAGGTTTATATATTTTCCATTTAGAATATATCTATTTATATGAAAGAGCCAAAAGTTAGTAGCAGGTATTTTGATCAGCAAGAATAAGTTGTGTATTCTATTTTGACGACTAATCACTTTTAAGTTTTCCAGAAGTATTGGTGACTTTTAGTTTCACTGGAGTTAAGCTATGTTTAAAGTTTATACTTGTACTCTTTCTGAACTGAATATACAAGTAAAAGTTTCTTCAGAAAGCTATTGTGGGAATTAAGGTTTGCAAGTGGTATGTGATTGTTGTAGTAACTGGAATTCATATAATGAAATTGAGATGATTAAAATTAGAAAGAAAAAAAAAAAAACCTCTGGTAAGGATGTGGAGACCTCTGTGAACATTGGGCTGTGTCCTAAAATTACTGAAATGAGATAAAATATTGACATGTGGACACATTTTCCCCTTTGGAAAAAATTTAAAAGCATGTATTTCTTCAAATTCGGATGTGAGACTTGGCTTATAGGACCCCACAATACAAATGGGCACATGGAGAAAAGCTGATAGTTTGGATTCGTGAAACATGGCATTTTCTTCCACCAACTTGCTCCACTGATAGAAACAGTCCCAAAACTCAAAAAAAAAAAATGATCAATTTTAGATAGATTGAGTTTGAGTTCAGTAGGTTAGGATGACTACTAGCATGAGGTGAATACTTAATTATCCAGTTGACATTTTATAATGTTACTCCTTTAACCTCTGTTCCAGAACGTGGTTCACCTCAAGATCTAGTTACTAAAGACATCACCAACACATCGATTGGGGCCTATTGGACATCGGCTCCAGGAATGGTTCGAGGGTACAGGGTCTCATGGAAGTCACTCTATGATGATATTGAGGTCGGAGAGAAAAATCTTCCTGGAGATGCAATTCATACTATGATAGAGAATCTGCAGCCAGAGACCAAGTACAGAATTTCAGTTTTTGCAACTTACAGCAGTGGAGAAGGAGAGCCTGTGACTGCAGATGCCACAACTGAATGTAGGTAACATCTCAGGTGTGTTGGGGTGCATGCTGGTGCTACCTAGTGACTAATCAGCTCACAAGACACGCAGTTTCACTGCTCAGGTTTTTTCTTCACTTTGTAATAAGGTCTGAACATTAATGATGTCTAAGGAGTATGGTTTAAATTCAAATTAGGTTAAGATCTGAAAAATAATATATTTGGGCAATTTTGAATCCTTTCCAGCCATGTGTATTTATGTTTTCTGGTAAAAGGGTCAGCTAGCTAGGATGCTCAACCAGTGAAAACACAACTCCCAGGTGGACTATGAGAATTTAGGAGCATTTGTGGTCACATGATCTTGGTCAAGTGTCTTAGCTTTCTTCAAGTGTCAGTTTCCTGATCTGTAGAGTACAGATGGTAAGTTTCTCATAGTGCCATGAGGATTAAATGGATGACAGTAGACAGAGCACCAGGTCCAACACACAGCCATTTAAGGATGGCAGATAAGTATGTTGAGTTTATGCTTTTCACATGGGAGTAATCCTAGATTTGTCACCTTTTTCCTGTTATGTTTGCTAAGATTAACTCAAAAGCCTACTCCATTTTCCGTGGCTTGGGTTGACTTTTGTTTCATTACTTCTGTTCTTGTGAATAAGTGTGAACTGTCTATCATCATTTATCACCCTCATGGCTAGGGAATAAGGCATCAAGATGCCTTAAGTTCTCTTTCCTATTTTTTGAGTGACAGTGTATATGCTCAGTAATTTCAACAAGTGTACCACTTTGGTTGGGGTGGGGATAATGGAGAAGGTTGTGTGTATGTGTAGGCAAAGAGGGATACATGGGGCATATCTGTGCTTCTTATTCATTGTTTTCCCTTTTCCATTCCTTTTTCCCTTTCCTTTCCTTTCCTTTCCTTTCCTTTCCTTTCCTTTCCTTTCCTTTCCTTTCCTTTCCTTTCCTTTCCTTTCCTTTCCTTTCCTTTCCTTTCCTTTCCTTTCCTTTCCTTTCCTTTCCTTTCCCCTCCTCTCTTTCCTCTCCTCTCCTCTCCTCTCCTCTCCTCTCCTCTCCTCTCCTCTCCTCTCCTCTCCTCCCTCTCCTCCCTCCCCTCCCCTCCCCTCCCCTCCCCTCCCCTCCCCTCCCCTCCCCTTCCCCTCCCCTCCCCTCCCCTCCCCTCCCCTCCCCTCCCCTTCCCCTCTCCTCTCCTCTCTTCCCTTCATTTTTATTTTTGATACAGGATCTCATTACATAGCCCTTGTTGGCTTGAACTCACTATGTATATCAGGCTATTTTCAAATTCATAGAGAGCTGCTTGACTCTGCCTCCTGAGGGCTGGGATGAAATGCATGCATCCCACCAGATCTGCCCCGCCTTTGTTCACTTTTTCTGTGACATGTAGTGTTCTAAGCAAGCAAACTGGAAGAACTGGCTATGGGAGGAATGTACTCAATTCCTATTATATATGGTATAAAGAAGTCCTTATATAACATTGTAGCATGTACAATGCATAGGTACAACAAAAGCAGAATAGAAACAAACCAGAAAAAGCAAAGAATATTTAATCCTAACTAAACAAAAACCAAACCAAACCAAACAAAGCAGCAGAATTGACAAAACCAAATAACAACAAACATCTGTTAGTCACGGACATTTCTAAACATCTAGAGAAAGACTTTCTTTCTTTTGGGAAAGATTCATATTTTCATGTGCTTCTAAGGCAGTGGTTCTCAATCTGTGGTTTGCAACTCTCTGAGGGCCGAACAACTTTTTCACAGGGGCTGCCCAACACCATCTGTATATCAGATATTTACAATATGATTTGTAACCGTAGCAAAATTACAGTTATGAAGTAGCAACAGAAATAATTTTATGGTTGGGGGGTCACCACACTGTGAGGAACTGTATTAAATGGTCGCAGCCTTAGGAAGGTTGAGAACCACCAAGGGATTGTTTAGAAGTGTGTCCAGGATCACTTTCCATTGAAAATCAAGGACATGACACATGAATGTTGATACAATGGAAATTATGAATTTGGAATAATCTTTCCATTGTTCTTCTTCATGGTGGCTGGTTCAGCAGTGACACGGGGTGTCTCTGAACATACACTGTGAGTTGTTAGAACAAGAAGAGAGCTCACAGAATGTAGGCCTGTCACAGCATTTTGTAACACACGATATACCTACTAATCATGTGAGAATAATGAGCTGATTTTTGGTTATGAGAAATGAAGCTTTTTTCTCTCTTCCTAAAATATAACTTCCTATTAAAATGACATGAGATTTGACATAGTTCATTTCAATTCTGTCTCTGTATTGTAAAGAGTTAAGGGAAATTCAGCTATACAGTAAGGATCAGTGAAGTATGTCAGGTGTGAGGTAGATCATTTGGCTGCTCTAAACACATTTGAATTTATAAAGATTTGGGTGTTTGGAATTCCATTATTTTGGGAACATAAATTTATTTTTAAACCATCACTCATTAGACATAACTTTCCATTTTTCTCTATTGTGGATTGTGTGAGGAAAGGTTTGAGAACTTCACAAATGACAAAGATGATTTGTTCTATTGAAAAAAATGTAGGGGATGGAAATCGGAGCTCATACAATATGTTTCAGGACAACACCTTCCAGAAGAATATAGATGACTATTAATTTTAGTGTTAGTGATAATCTAATGGGAAGATTTTTCACTTTTTCTTCTCTCTTACCGTAAGATACAATTTTTAAAAATTATTTTTAGGCTAACACCTGAAGTAATGGGCTTCACCGTGGCAGCTTCATAGATAATCTCATTATGCATTGTCATTTGTTCTCCTCCCAGATCCCTTTCCTAGTTAGTTCCTTTTTACTGCTTTCCAATTACAAGTAGTTTATTACTCTGTTTCTTATCGCCCTCAAAATCTCTTCCTCTTCTCTCATGATCCCTTTTTTTCTGGCTTCATGACTTACAAGCATACTTACATGAACACACACACACACACACACACACACACACACACACACACTATTAGGCTCTTTTATCAGAGATTGCGGTGGAGGAGAGTGAGCATGAACTGGTTGGTGTCTCTACTTCCTTTACTAAGGACTCTAATCTGGTTATATTAGGACCTCATTTACATAAACTCATTTAACTGAAATTGCCCAAAGGTCCTACCTACAAGTATCAACATTGGAGGTAAAGCTTCAACATGATTTTTATGTAGGACACAATTATTACTTGATGACCATAATTTAGGTCATCATTTTGTTTTTCATCATAAGCCTTTTAATTTTCATTTGAATCCAGATATTGTTAAGTTTTATGTTGTTAGGTGCTAGACAGAGTATTACAATAAATATTGAGCTTGCCCCCATCTAGATTGTAGCTATTTGGAAATAATTTGATCTTTTTGAAATTCAACTTAAGCCCTGTTTGCGTTTAGGAGCACTGCTGCTTTGTTATTGAAACAGTTACCTGCAGTAGACTTACGTGCTATATCACCTCAGTTCAGAGGTTTGGTCTTCCGGAATGAGCATCAGGAATGGTTCTGTTTGTTTTGGGTGGTGCACTTTCCTCACACATTTGCTCTGATTTGTACTGGGTTAGTGACTCAAAGTGGATCTTTTGTATATTTTTGGAGTATTTTCTTTGTGACATGCTCTCCGCTATAGTGCTTTGTCTGTGGGTTCCAGATGATGTGGACTCCTACCATCTCATCAGTTAAGGGAAACCACAGGCTCCATCTGGATCCCTCCTGCCTGTTCTGGCTCATGGAAACACTCCAGCAAAAAACTGGCCAACCATAGAGCTAGCCTGAGTCTGTTCCTAAAGTTCCAGGGATCACTGGTCCTAAGTGATATCCACTGAATAGGAACTATTTAAACAACATTTTTTTTTTTTTTTTTCTCCCCATTTTAAAGCTGTTTCATTATGATTCATATCCATTTGAACATGAAAATTTCTTTGATCAGGAAAGACGGTTGATTTTGTTTTTCAGCTTTAGTGCCTTCTAAAAGTATTTGTGAGTCTTTGAGTCTTAAGAATCTTGCATTGAATTAAATGATTCTGTTGATAAACTCATTACTTATTAGAAAGAGGAAATAGGCTGTTTAAAGATATTTGGTGATCTATTTCAAACAGTTGTTCATAATAGAGAAATATTAGTAAAAGAGCTAGTTTAATAATAGTATTTGCTACACCTCAGATACATATTCATACACAGAGCTTCCTAGAGTACTTGATGTGTGTGCTTTCATCTGCTAGCCTTTGAGATGTTTTTACATGTTAGAGTTGCCTGTTCTTTTGTGTTCACAGTCTCACATGACAACCAGAAGATTAGTGTGAATCATACTGACTCTGTCTAGTCATTTACAGAGAGCAGCTTCCTCCAAAAAGGCCTAAGAAAATTTCTAACTCTGTAATTTTGATCTGTAGTATTCTTTGTGGCATTATTACTAGAGGAATTCTTTACAGATGGAACACAGTGAAGCCACATCTTTGGAGATGGTTTTTTTTTTTTTTTTTTTTTTTTACTTAAGTCTCTAGAATGCAAATAGGAAATCCCCGCAATATGAACTTTCATTCTTTAGCATTAACTGGATAAAGCAAAAGCTTCCTATTGAGGTCGTGCTGAGATTAGACCTACATGCCATCATGAACATGAGAAACTAAGATGTTAAGCAAGATATCTGTGTCCACACCGAGGGATCCAGAGTTTCTTCTTACATGAAGGAGGAGACAGACAAAAAAAAAAATGTTTTCTTTAAATATGCTATACCATTCCTTTTTTTCTTTTTAAAATTTCACAGTATCCCAAGATTCCAAAACCTTAAAAGTAGATGAAGAAACAGAACGCACGATGAGAGTTACGTGGAAACCAGCACCAGGGAAAGTTGTCAACTACCGTGTTGTGTATCGACCTCAAGGGGGAGGGAGACAAATGGTTGCTAAGGTGCCACCCACAGTCACTTCAACGGTGCTAAAGAGACTTCAACCCCAGACCACATACGACATCACAGTTCTCCCAATGTATAAGACAGGAGAAGGAAAGATTAGGCAAGGATCAGGAACAACAGGTAATATTGATGCATTTGCCGGAGAAAGTGTGGTACATTTCAAAAGAAGACTATAGTGTATCTATTTAATTTGTAAATGTTTCAAACTGAATCTGGGTTGTGGGGTGTAGTTGAGGCATAGAGTTTGCCCAACAAGAACAAGGCCCTGGATTCAAGCTCCAGCAGCACATATGGAAACATTTCAAATTTGTAATAAATTATATTTATCAGAGGAGATGTCTAGTGAGATGTTATTTGTTTTGCAAATCTAGTTCCTTGTAAAATGATTCTACCTGCTAATGTATCAATTCAAATTCACCTGAATTGTGAAAATTATTTGTGCTCTATTTCTCAGGGCTTTTATTGAACCTAAATCCTGTGCTACTGGACTTGACCCTTCTTTTACATACATATATATGTATATATATTTTTTTGTGGGAGCTAATAGAAAACTCCAAAGCCTATCTTATTGATAATGTTTAAAAAAATCCATTTATTTGTACAGCTTCTCGATTTAAATCACCAAGAAACCTCAAAACTTCTGATACAACACCGTCAAGTTTCCGAGTGACTTGGGAGCCTGCCCCTGGGGAAGTGAAAGGTTATAAAGTCACATTCCACCCTACAGGCGATGACAGAAGACTAGGGGAGTTGGTCCTTGGACCATATGACAACACAGTTGTCTTGGAGGAGCTTAGGTAAGAATGAACTGTACTTGTGCTAAAAGATTGCATCATTTATGTAAATTAATAGATTCACTGCCTCATATCTGTTTGCAGAAACCAGCAAAGAATAAAGCCTGAACAAATAATTTGTATTTTTAAATAATTTTTGTTATTAAGTGATCAGGGTTGATTTTAACAAAAAGAATACACGGATTTTTAGCATGACTGTATCACATAGTTTCATTGCAATTGAAGCCATGTGGAAATGTGTGGCCATGTGACTCATTCTGAGACTTCCCCCAATCTCCCCCACCCAACACACCCAGCCTTGCCAGTGTCCCTGCAGTGAGGCATACTAGAGTGCAAAGGACAGAGTCCGTGCTTGCTGCCAGCTGGCAAACAGCTTGTGGTGATTAAAGGTCTAGTTTTAGACAGCGAGTCGGAAAACCAGGGAGCGTGAGTTCGAACAGCACTCCACATTCATCCGGTGGTACCAGTGGGCTACTGCACATTCCTCTCGAAAACTTGGTCTGTTCAAGTGTTCATTCAATACTATTGAAACCTGTACAATGCTTGCTGTTCATTATCACTTGAATAGGTAGAATGAAGTCTAGTGAGGTCGCTGTTTGACATTGCCCAGGGCTGAGGGCCTTGGGTCACCTGGCAGACTCAGAGATTTCAATCATCTTAGAGCCCAAATGTCCAAAGCAGTAGAACCAAGACATTGCCACACTTCTTCCCCACATTGAAGGAGACAGAGGGAATGCTGCCTCCAGTAGCAAAGCCAGGTCAGAGACAGTGCTGCAAATCCCCAGAACTCCTTGGAATGCTGGGTGGCTAGATTACTGTGATTTCTCACAAACAAGCTGGAATGTGATGGCAACTATTTTTCTTCTTTCAAAATATTGAACATTTAAAGTTCCTCTGGCTGAAAGTTTGTTAGTTAAGGTGAGTGTCTGTAACAAGACGAGAACTGCTCCCTTGAGCCCATGGTTCATACCCGCTCTACACATCACTATTTCAGGGCAGGCACCACCTATAGAGTCAACGTTTTTGGGATGTTTGATGGAGGAGAAAGTTTACCACTTGTTGGGCAAGAAATGACAACTCTGTCAGACACAACTGTGACACCTCTTTTACCCTCTGGTAAGAAACCGAGTTACATTTCCATAGGAAAGTAACATTATGAAACTATTTCAAATGTGGTGTGGGCTACTAAATGATGACAAGTAGTTACAGTTTTTACTAAAATTTATTTAAATAATTCATATAGTATGTTATGTTTGAAAAAAAACTATTTCAAGATACCCAGTTTGAGTATATTTTTGGCTTTTCTGTTTCATTCTGCATTAGCTGAATACTATGTTATTTAAAAATGAGTCTTTATTAAGTGTAACAACAGTAGTTACACTTCATTTTTTCTCTTTAGTGATACAATTTTCTTTTGCTATTATATATTTTTACTTCAATGACTTGTCTGGGCTGAGAAAGAAGACTTTTTACATAAAGAAATGGGCAGTCATGACTCAGAAGCCCTTTACGTGTTCTGTCCCTTGCCATAATTATAGCTTCGACGTGAGCAAAGGCAGAATTTAACAGAATTAAAGGTGAGAGTAGGAGGTAGAGTTTACTTATAAACTTAAATAAATCATTTACTAAAGCCAGGTGGTCTTAGCATCATCAGAGCAAGCTTTCAAAGTGTGGGTCCCAGGAACAGTATTTCGAATTTTTCCATCCTGAGATAAGTAGCACATGAATGGCACTTTTGTCATTTATAGTGTGAGGAGAATTACTTAATTTTCTTTTATTTTTTTTAAAATAATGTAAAGATGATCTGATAATGCTTCAGTAAATGGGAAAAAGTTATAGCTGGTGACACAAGATTCTACAAAAAAAGGAGCATGTAAAGTTAGCTGTGTATTAAAGTGATATTTTGATATTTGGCATTGATTCATTGTTTCTCTTATGATGATATTAACTGACTTATATTTTTATTTTGTAGCTTGTCACTGAGGACATTGGGATTTTTTTCTCTTCCCAAAGCACTTTAGCTTTGTTTCTGTGTTTATGTTTGTCGTTTCTACAGCTCTCAATTTGTGTGTCTCTTTGCATACTTTTCCAAATTGTCTTCTTTCTTCCTCAATTCTTTAAATGTGCAAAGTTTGCTGTCTGAACTTACCTGATTTTTATCTACAGTAGATTAAGAAGTTAAGCACTTGACAATGACACAATTAACAGTAATATAACAGTGTTTCAGGTTTTCAAAACATGTCTACTAAATAAGGTTCTGATTTTAAGAGTCATGTGTCTCATTCTTCATAACATATGTAATACTTACCTGGAAGCTTAATTATTATTAAGGATATTTTTGGCTCACCGAAACCATTTATAGTTTACACATTGAATCTTTCTACTTTCTACTTATTTGCTAAATGTCTCAAATAGTACAGAAGAATGCAACATCTTATTGCATCCAAATCTTATTTAAATTGTTACTATTTATTGTTAGAAAGCTGTGCACTCTCACTTAGTATTTTAGATTCTGAGTATGTGAGCCTTTCAAACTGGCCATGATGCTTCAATTACAATTTCTAGTTTTTATGGTTGTAGTCAGGAAATATAGTCAAAGATGAAGAAAAGATTTGTTATTGAAATAATCTTTGGAGGAACTGATTCTTGTGAATGTTATTTTAGGTTAATAAACTATAGTTGGGTCTTTAAATTATTAAGCTTAGCTCCAATGTTGACAACTTGGGTGGCAGAGGTGGCATAGGGAGTGACCTGCCATCTATGCGCTTCTTATTGTCCTGTCTCACAATTGCTGTGTCAGGGATGGAGTGTCTCACTAGAGCCGAAGCAGACATTGTGTTGCTGGTGGACGGCTCATGGAGCATCGGCCGTGCAAATTTTAGAACCGTGAGAAGCTTCATCTCTCGTATTGTGGAAGTGTTTGAAATTGGTCCCAAGAGAGTACAGATTGGTAGGTACCAACAATACTGAAGACTTTTGACAATTTAATTGAGATCTTTTATACACCCTAATGTTCATGCTGTTATCTTAGCCCTCGCTCAGTACAGTGGAGACCCCAGAACAGAGTGGCAGTTAAATGCTCACAGAGACAAGATGAGTTTGTTACAGGCTGTGGCAAATTTACCATACAAAGGAGGAAATACCCTCACAGGTGAGTCAGGACGCTTTGGGGCTGTTTTGGCACAGGTCTTTGTAAGGCAGGTAGCCGAGAAATGATGTGACTGGCTGTCTTTTGAAACCCCACTAGGCATGGCTTTGAATTTCATTCGCCAGCAGAGCTTCAAGACTCAAGCGGGTATGAGGCCTCGTGCCCGCAAAATTGGAGTTCTCATTACCGATGGAAAATCACAAGATGACGTGGAGGCTCCATCCAAGAAACTCAAGGATGAAGGCGTGGAGCTGTTTGCTATTGGTAAGCGCTGGAGAAGAGAGTGATGCTCTGGGAAGACGGATGTGCTGAGGACATTTTTGTAGTTAAAAATGTTATTGGATTATCACAGTCACTCAAACCAATGGATGGTACAGTTCTTGACCCTCCCAAATAAAAGTCTAGTCAGAGAAGAACTGAAATTAATTAACAAAGGGGAAAACTAATATTAATTTCAAAATTCCAGCTCTATTGTCTTGGAATGATCAAGACTCAGCTATATCTGAGAAGAATCAGAACTGAGAAAAATCAGACGCATATATATATATATATATATATATACATACACATACATACATACATTTATGCTTTCTATTGATGGCATTAAAACTATGCAATGGAATTTATTTGGCTACAAAAAATAGTAGGGAAATTAGGGAAAAGCTACATATATACGTAAGGAAAATATAGCTGTCATGTTTTTGTGAGTACTTTACAAGAAAATGATTTTTATATTAAAAATATTATTGGGGAGGGAGAGATGGTTCAGCAGTTAAGACCGTGTACTGCTCTTACAGAGTACCTGAGTCCCATTCCTGGACCCGTGTTGGGTGGCTCACAACCAACAGTGTACCCAAAGGCCTCTGTGGGCACCTGCCCTCATTTGCATACACTCCAATACAGCCACAGTGGTGGAGCACTCACAAAAAGAAAAGGCCTGACGTGTTTGCTGCGTTCCATTAGCTTTTCCTTAAAGGTTCTTTCAATGTGTACTTAACTGTTTTCCAAGGTATTAAGAATGCTGATGAAGTTGAGTTAAAGATGATCGCCACAGATCCGGATGACACCCATGCATACAATGTAGCAGATTTTGAGTCATTGTCCAAGATTGTGGATGACCTTACCATCAATTTGTGTAACAGTGTCAAGGGTCCTGGTAAGCTCACCCGTGCTGGCATATTTGGGTGGGAACCTCATTCTGAGATACTCAGTAGCATCGGCGACTTCTGCCTCCTGGATGCCAGGAGCATTCCCTTGGTTGTGGTGATGAAATATAACATTGCAATTTGTAATATCTGCATGAATCATAATTCATGGCAACCAACTGAAGGCTTTTGGAAAATTAATGATAAAATTTGGTCCTTGTTACATGAGAGAATACCTTCCTCACTATATAGGAAAACTATGATAAAACAGCCATTGATTAGTTTATTTTGGTTCTGGGAAAGCTAGAATAAATTTAACTTCATAGAAATAGCAGAAATGGTTCCATATTTTTTTTTCATAATTTTCCTTAATGTTGCTGAATGTCTGCTGGGAGGAGCTTCCTAGTTGAGGTTCACTATTTTAGATCATTTTTTTAATTTAATTTTATTTTTTTGTGTGGGGGATTGTACCACCAAACTGGAAAATGACTTCTAGCATATTTAGGGATTTGTTTAGGTTGTATGGATCAGCTGATGCATAGAAAAACAAGGGAGACAGAGAAGGAAAGAGACACTCCTTTCCTGGCACAGATCTGTCTAGAGTGGAGCAGCTTCACTTCAGTGCCATGTCACTCAGATGGCTTGACTTACAAGTTCATAGACTTGGCTTGCTAAAGTTTGGTAGCTTTTTTTTTTTTTTACTTCTTTTTTTTTTACTTTTTTTTACTTCTACCTAATGTAGAGAACTGGAAGAGCCATCTTATGTCTGCTTTGCTTTCTTCAACTAAAGATTGTCAGATTTGGCTCGTTACATGATAACCCCTGAATGTGAAGAGAAGTATCGTCTTAAAGTCTAGACATTTGCAAACCATATAATTTTTACTGGAGATAACATAGATCTAGAGAATTTACTTAGTCAGGGTCAAATCATTGGAGATGTTGCAGGATTTGAAGGAGGCAACCACGGAATGGGATTAGGGATAAGAAACAGAATTATGGAACCGGGTGTAGAGGTTGGGAGGGCACAAGTGACATATCTGTAAACCGTAGGTTAGACACCAGAAGCACCAACACTGAAGGACTTTGCAAAATTAACGATACACAAATCCATGGTCCTTAGTATATGAGAACATTTCTCTTTCACACTTGGATTGTGTAGAAAGTCTATAGTTTACTTACAATGTTTTCAGAGAAGTAAAATGAACCTAGTAGACAGTGTGGCAGAATTGCTTCTCAAGGTTTGTGTCCATGGTTACATTCGCATTTTGTGTGTGTGTGTGTGTGTGTGTGTGTGTGTGTGTGTGTGTGTGTGTGTGTGTGTCCTTCTTGAACTTCTGTCTCCAAAATTTTGCAGATTTTTCTCTTTTGGACTTTGAACAACAGACTGACCTTTTCCCTGGAGAAATAGACCAGCTGGACAGCCAGAATTTGTAGGCGTCTGGCTTTGGGTTAGCTGAGAGAATTGTAGTTTTTATTTAGTTGGAGCAAACTTTGGGGATGAAGACAGCTTTTATCTGTTTTTTTTTCTTTATTTTTTTTTAAACCAATCTTGTAATTGAAGTTGCATTCATTGAAGTTTCCCAGACAGTAAAACTACTTGATAATTTTTCAAGCTTGAGTTTGACCCAAGTATAATAAAGGTTAGGTTGCAAAGAGTAGACTGCTCTCCCCGTTTGGGCTTACAAAGAATCCCAAAAGAGTGTGTATGAAAGTGATCTGCCATGCTCATGGACTCATAAGAGTGACTCCTTTCTCTTTAAATTATTATTTTCAACATCTTGCTGTTTGTCATAATGTATTCATTATGATGGGTCGTGTATTTCATTGTTATTTTCTAGATACGGTTATATAATAATTTCACCCATTTCACAACCACAGGCTGTTTTAAATGGCCATTTCCATACTTTAAAACATTAATATTTGCTTGTTTTCATACTTTCTTGAGTGAAAAGTAATTGGATTTTCTTATTATCTATGTAGAACTAAACACATAAGAAGTAAACACTAGAAGTAAACTCAACATAGAGTGTTCTCTTCATAGGACACAACGTGTGTAGAAATAATAATGAGGCAATGAACCTAGTCTAACGTCAGACAGTGGGAAAGTTGAATTGTCTGGAGTTAGGTCCCTTCTACTGATTATGTGAACACAGTTGAGAGAGGAGAGGGTACCAGAGATGATTCAGAAGTTTTGATCTGGGTGACATTTTAACTAGTGGTATTATAAAGCAATCCTGTTTAAAGAAGAACAATTAAATAGTTTGATCTTCTGAGACTAAGGAACTCTTTGACTATTTGTTCGTAGAGGTCAATGGGCAATGCGCCTCCATACAGATTCATTAGCCACTTCCCATGTAAAGGGAAGGCTGTAAAATCTTCTGTGGAGAACAGCACTGTTTCACTCTTATTTCCTACTTCATCATCTTGCTACAGAAATGAGTGTGTGCACTTTATCTCCACATGCAGGTGACTTGGAAGCGCCATCTAACTTAGTTATTTCTGAAAGAACTCACCGTTCTTTTAGAGTGAGCTGGACACCTCCTTCTGACAGCGTGGACAGATACAAGGTGGAATACTACCCCATTTCTGGAGGGAAACGCCAGGAGGTGAGCAGACAATACCTACACACTCCTTCCTGCTGACGCCGGGTGCTCCTTGTTAGAGTTCAGGGAAAAACGTTGGATGAGAGATAAAAGATGAATGAAGAATGATTGGTATTCTCTGTTCCTCTCAAGGAAGGCACTTATGTTTGGACTTCATTAAAGGAAAAATCTTTTTTTTTTTTTTAACATTCTTAATGGTTTCTAAGTACTGCAGAATATAGTATGATTTTTCAAATGAGTTAATTGATTCATAAGTTTGGACTAGACTCATAAAATTGGCAAGTAAAACTTATTAAAGACACATTTTACTAGTTTTACAAACACAGAGATGATAGCTGGGAGAATAAATTGTGTTATCACCCAAGATCTCTCTGTAATCAAGTAATTCCTCAAAACAAAGGGCTAAGCCTCATTGAGATGTCTTCTAAGCCTCCTGCAGGCAGCTGTTTGGAGACCTTGCAGGAACAAAGGCATTGAGTCTTGCTGTTTGTATTTTCCCCTCCAGTTTTATGTGAGTCGACTAGAAACCAGCACAGTGCTGAAAGACCTGACGCCTGAGACTGAATACGTGGTGAACCTGTACTCTGTAGTTGAAGACGAATACAGTGAACCTCTGAAGGGCACGGAGAAAACTCGTAAGTCAGTGGGAAACAGTAACAAGAACATAGTCCTATGATTTTATTTCTATGAGAAGTGATGGCACATGAGATTTTTGCCAGCCTTTGACAAGTCTCCTATGTTCCTGTCACTGACGTGTGGAACTTCCATCCTAAATGAGCTTTTTAAAACAAGAATGCAATGAAGTAACATGTTGGTAACTTCTGTCTGAAGTTCTATGACTGAAGAATAAAAATAGCTTAGTGAAGTTCCAGAAAAAGGGATTAAAGTCTCAGAAAGTTTATCTATTTTGGCTTTTGTATGGTTTTGCTGGAATGCTATTTGTAATCTGAACTTTCAGAGTTTTCCTCTATTTAATAGTTGGAACATGTATCCTGGAGAATAAAGTGCGGTGAACACTGACATTGGGTTTTTTATGAGTGAAGGGAGCTATAGTAACTCATTAATTTCTCAATTAATTTCTCTTAATTCTCTATTTAGCACCTATATATTATCAATAAATAGGAAACATTTGTTTGAAGGGAGTCAACTGATTACTGCTTTCATGTTTTCATAGTGCCAGTTCCTATAGTTAGCCTGAACATTTATGATATTGGCCCTACCACCATGCACGTGCAGTGGCAGCCTGTGGGAGGAGCTACTGGCTACACTGTATCCCACCAACCTGTAAGAGCCCCTGAAGGAACAAAACCCAAAGAGGTGAGAAATGTCTGTTTCTTAATCATTCAGCTTTTCTCGACTTTATAGGTTTACAGTTCTACTACACTGCCAGTCCTTACGAATCACTTTATAATACCATATGCCCCAAGCAAAATCAGAAATGAGGTTTGTGACCTGTAACACATTTGAAAAACAACAACAACAACATTGGCACGAAGGAAAAAAAACGCCAATTCTTATATTTGAATGTAAAAGCAGTGTTATCATCCAGTGCTCACATACAGGCTTCTACCACATCTTCCAGTAAGTGGGAATGTTTGACTCAGATATTTCCCTCTGGCATTTTGATGTGCAGATGCCTGTGGGGCCAACAGTGAACGACGTGCAGCTGACCAGCCTCCTTCCTAACACAGAGTATGAGGTCACTGTCCAGGCTGTCCTCCATGACCTCACTAGTGAACCTGCCAAAGCTCGGGAAGTCACATGTAAGACGTTGCTGGCTTTCTTTCCTTTCTTATTGCCTTAAACTTAACATTTCTTGGAGTGCTTCCATATGATGCTAGTGATAGTTTGACAATTAATGGATAATTTTAGTTATTTTTTAGTTAATCTACAAAATAATGGGTTTAATTTTGACATTCCTATATTTATACAATGTATTCTCTTTATATTTGTCACCTTACTACTTTCCTGTTCACTTTCCACCCTCTTGTTTTCTCCCTCCAGGTAGAACCCTTTCTAATATCATGTTCTGTAATGTTATATCATGTCAGCAGCGATCAGTCAATCTACTTGCCTATCTCTCCTTACATCTATCTTTCTTTCCGCATTTAATGAACTTTATATCGAGACATATCTTAATCAGGGAGTTTTAGAGTTGATCTTGGCAACATGACAATCAAGGCATAGACATGAAATAATAGTGCATGTTTGAATCCATGATGTACATGTAGCATACACGAGACCAGGCCTGTTGTTTGGAGTGACTATAGTTTGGAGGCAGACATTTAGGGTTAAGTTCAAGCATTTTGAGTTCTTGTTGAAGTAGAAACTGGCACCCATGAACACTCATTTCGAGTGTGCCAATTAATCAGTCCACTCAATTCCACAACGCACTGATCATGCATTACGTCCCTGTCGTCAGGTTCAGTGTTGGAGATATGCCACTGCATGATGCAAATCAGAGTGTAGGGGGATTTTTCTTGGTCTGCAGTTCTTCTGTGCATTGTTCAGTGTCTTAGGCTGATGAGATTTGTTTCCACGAGGGTTCAATAAATTCCCTTCCTTGAGAAGTGTACTTTGTCTTCTGCTTGGAGATATAAAAATTTCTGGGGTAGATGTGTGGCTAAATGTAGTGCTCCTTGGCCTACCTTTCTAAGGAAATAGAAGAAGGAACTTCAAGGGGAAAAGATATTGAGGAAACATAAGCATCATGTGACAGAGAAAAGAAAGAGCTCAGCAGAATAAATTTATTGACAACATGTAAAGATTTATCTTTTTTTTGGTGTTGAATCCTAACCAGGTATTGTGGATGTGGATAGTGATACACGAGAGGGTGGGATTCGGTTCATATTGGAAACACATGTTCTGAGGTGGTTGGGAGAGAAGACCCAAGATTCACAGTGAGATGACAGATGAATGGGACCAGGGATTTGAGAATGGCTCTAGATCAACCTGTGGGTTGTGACCCCTTTGGGGTTTGAACCACTTTTTCACAGGGGTTGCCAAAGACCATCTGCATATCAGATATTCACATTATGATTCATAACAGTAGCAAAATTACAGTTATGGCTGGGGGTCACCACAACGTGAGGAGCTCTATGAAAGGGTTACACATGAGGAAGGTTGAGAGCCACTGGTCTAGACTATAGTAGCAGTAGGAAGGAGATGAGAGAAAGATGCAAAGGGAAAGAAACAAAGCAATGAGAAGATAGAGAGAGCAGAAGCATGATGGTAGAAAAAAGGGTTCAAGAAAAGAGACCTGCAGAGTTGAAATGAGAGACAAAGAGACAAAGAGAGACAAAGAGATAGAGAAAGGGTCCAGTGGGTAGCTAGAAGAGGGTGCATCCATTATAGCAAGAGGAAATTAAAAAGAAATGTAAATAGGAAAGCCAAGGGTGGTAGTGAACAATGTAAATTACAACACTCATGAGGCAGAGTCAGGCAGATTTCTGGGCATTCAAAGACTAGCCTGATCTACAAAATGAGTTCCAGGACAGCCAGGACTATGTTGAAAAATCCTGTCCCAAACAAAACAAAGAAAAATTTCCTTTGTCCATTATCTTCTCCCTTTAAAAATGTAATCTTTTCTTTAATTTAGTAAATATTTATCACCTAGATTTTCTTCTAACCATTTAGAAAAATATGGTTGTTCTTAGAAGCTCAGTGGGTACCCAACATTGGTCCATTTTTATTTTTCACTTTTGTAACCATTTTCAAAATAACATCCCTTGTAATACTCTTATTAATTCTTTGAAAACTTCGTGCAATGCATTTTGATCATATTCATTCTCCAGTGTTTCCCACATTCACTTCCCCCCCATACCCACCTAACTTTGTGTTCTCTTCTTTTAAACTCATCAAATGCAGTATTTTGCTGCCCATATAATGTTAATCTAGTTATCTAGTTATCTAGTGGAGCTTGATCAATTTACCACGGTCCATAGGCTTAAAGACAATTGGCACTGTCCCAGAAGGTATCAAATGCCAATGGGTACTCAGCAGGGGTGGAACTTCATGCCCATCTTCAATCTCCATGTTGGATTTTGTCTGGCTTAAACTCGCACAGATTTTATGCAGGCTATCACAATTCCTGTGAGTTCATATGCACAACTGCTCTGTTGAGTTTGGAGAACGCTGTTACCTTGTAGTCACCCTCCATGTCTAGCTCTTAAAATTTTCTGCCCTGACTTCCGAAATAACTTCTGAGCCTTATATTATATTAAAAATCAAGCTGGGCATGGTGATACACACCTTTAATCCCAGCACTCAGGAGGTAGAGACAAGCAGATCTCTGTGTTCAAGACCAGCCTGGTCTACAGAGTGAGTCCCAGAACAGTCAGGCTACACAGAGGAACCTGTCATAAAAAAAAAATATTAGCTACACATCTTTAAGTTTTCTCCAAGCAACTTCTTGAAAGCTTGTGCTGATACTGAAGGCTCTATGGTGGAGCCAGGCTTTAATGTCTTGTTGCTTCTTCAGTACCTTTACCCAAACCTCAAGATGTGAAACTCAGAGATGTGACTCACAGTACCATAAATGTCATCTGGGAACCTGTGCTTGGAAAAGTTCGTAAATACATCGTTAGATACAAAACTCCAGAAGAGGAGTTCAAAGAGGTAGGTTGGGGATGAGGAAGGATATGGAAATAGTTGTTTTCCTGCAAGGCTTAACAAAACAACCTTATCAAGGGTAGATGATAGTATGTTTTGAGTACTTATCTCTTTATTAATCAAAGGCAGAAAACTTGTGTGGTTAAAACATTTTTTTGAAAATCAGTAATGTATTGGACTGTGTTAGATTTAGTTTGGAAATGTTCTGCTGTGTGATGTTAATCTCGAAAAACATCATCCCTCAGTAGATAAAGAGTTATAGAGTTCACGTGCTATGTCCTTCCCATCTAGTTGCCTTATATGGTGCTCTCTGGTCTATGAATGACTAAAAATGCCAAATGTTCTAAAAATATATGGTGGTGAGAAGACACAGGAGAGAGGAAATTTGCTAGATAGTGATCAGATGAGACAGTGGGCAGGTCATGGAGGAAGGAACAACAGGCTGCTAGAGGACTGTGCCTTCCTGACTCCTCTTTTTGAGGTGATATTGGGTTGCATAGCATTTTCTATGACAATATGTCTAAAAGTGGGAGCAAACTGAGGTGCTTCCCAGGAAGACGGGTTTGGAAATTGGGTGCACTTGAGGGGATTTTAATGCCAGAATTCTAGAGCCATTTTTAAAAGCAACCTTTTGTTCCTTGTCATTCATATGCTTGTCATTTATGTATTGTACAAAAGTTAATTTGTATGTCTTCATAATTTATTTCACTCTGGGTTTCCATTGCAAGTGGGTTTAATGGCTAGTGAGCCACATAAAGTTCTTGTGCACAGCAAACAAGGTTATGCATGAAAGAACATTTCTGAAAATAATAAGACAATGGTATAAAAGGATGCAGATAAAAACTGGCTTGGTTGTTGGAAGACATAGGCAGTCCTTGCTTGCCGGAAAATTAGGTCACAAAAGCATATATATTTTCCTACTTTGGAAACATGCCTACTTTGTGCCTATTTTCTGGATTCTTATGCAATGTGCTGAGAGTTCTAGTAAGCAGCAGAGAGAGGCCAACACAAAATTTTCTAAGAGAGGTACCAGTGCTTTCTTCTTGTTGTAGGTGGAGGTGGACAGATCAAGGGCCAGCACCACCCTCAAAGACCTCTCTTCTCAAACCCCGTACACAGTGAGCGTTTCCGCAGTGTACGATGAAGGCGAATCTCCCCCAGCGACTGCTCATGAGACAACCCGTGAGTTGGGCCCTGTTTTATGGACATGTAGGAAATATTTAACATGCTTGCAAATCTCTCTTTACTGGGACATTTTGTTTCTTAATGCTCTCTGGCCAGCATTTAAAAATGCTAGGGCTTATAGATTATTTTCTCATATTTTCTTCTTATGTAAAATGCTACCAGGATAAAAAAAATAAATATAAGCTTCTTTCCTTTTAGCAGTTCACAATTTAGTTGTTAAGATGAAAGATTAATGGAAAGTCCCAGGGTCATGAAAGGCAGATCAGGTGAGTGGGACCCAGATTGTGCAGTCAGACCCCCCAAAGAGGAGGGGTTGTCTTAGTGGCAACATAACATAGAGACGCATGATAATCCCCCAGAACCCTTCTTCCGTGTTCCATTCTGTTCCAACAACCGCGGATGTTGTTTTCTCTCTGCTTTGGTATTTCTGTAGTGTTTAACTTAGTTTTATGCTTGCAGATCCTTTCACAGTTACCAAATTCTCCTGGTTCCTTCTTAATGAAGGCAGAGAATTTTATTTCGTATCTCTAGCTCCTGTAATTTAATTACTTAACTCAGTATTAACATATAATGATCTAGCACATGCTCAATTAATAGTAGCTTGATCACAATATTGATTAAAATGAAAGCTGAGAGCCAGCAGTATTCTAAACACAGCAGGGGCCTCATATGTAATTTAAAAATCTCCAGCATCTATATTTAGAAAAGATAGTGTCACATAAAATTAATAAATGATTTCATTCAAACCACAAAATGATAAAGCACATCATTTCAATGCTTAAGCATAATTAAAATAAGGCATTTCACATTTCCTGTAAAAGTTCTTACATTTTGTATTCACAACACATCTTAGTTAAGACTAGCCAAATTAACTTCTCAACAGCCACATGTGACTAGTAGCTCTCATAAGACAGCACAGGTCTAGAGAATCAGAATATGCTTCTGGACCTCATCAGTAATCTACTGGTAGGATCAGTGCCAAGGTCTAGAACTTTTACAGGGTCCAGAGTACAGAATGTTTTGCCTCTGATACAATAGGAGGGATGGCTACTATGCCTCACCCAGACTCAGTGGCTGCTTTGTTAATGCCAGTTTGTCTCTATTTGGTCAGGGTATTTTGTTAAATGGCGTATCTCATCCCATACTTCAAGCATGCACGTTTCTCTGTCCTTTTAAACTTTGATATTTATTACATGTGAAATCTTGTAGCCATTTTAATTTTCTTATCTCTGTCAGTTCTTAACTTATAAATATTATAGCTAGAGATGAAGATTATTATATAGAGATGACGACATAGGAGCAGCGAGGAGATTTGATAGCTCTGCATATACAACACATAGAGAGAAAAGTCAGAAAATAGGTAATTCAGTAATGAGATGAATACTTTCAATGCTTGCTTTCAAAAGCTGTAATTTTGTTGTTGAGGCAGCTCTAAAGAGCACCCTTAATAGCTGAGTTGTTTTGAGTTGTACTGTGCAAGTGCTACCACTCTCTTTATTTCCAGTGTCCTCTTTTACTTCATTATTAGAGCAAACTTCTTATGGATCTGTGAGTGCTCATGTAGAGTCCATCTTGGTTACCAGGAGATAGGGATGTGATTGATGATGAGAGTTCAGGAGTGGCAGCTATTTCTGCTGTGCAGAAGGTTTTTATTTTATTTTATTTTATTTCTTATTTAGTGAGGTCTCCTTTTGTCAATTGTTGGTATTACGTTCTGAGTAACTAGAATCTTATTCAGAAAGTTCTTGCCTATGCCTATTATCTCAAAGTGTTTGATCTACACTTTAATCTAACACTTTTAGATCTTACATTATGGTCTCTGATTCATTTCAGGTTGATTTATTTTCCAGGGTGAGATATAGGAATACAGTTCCATTCCTGTATGTGTGGTAGTTTATTTAGTTGAGTGCATTGTCTTTGTTTGTGTATATAGTTTGATGTATTTGTCAAAAATCAAAAGGGCGTAGCTGCATATGTTTATATATGGGTCCTATATTATGTTTCTGTTTTTTGTGTGTGTGTGTGTGTGTGTGTGTGTGTGTGTGTGTGTGTGCCATGATGTTCTTGTTACTATGACTTTGTAGTATAACTTATAACTTGAAATTCTATATGCTGGTACCTCCAGAGTTGTTCTTTTTGCTCAGGATTGCTTTTTCTATTTGAATTCTTTTGTATTTGTATTTTGTATTTGAATTCTTTTTCTATTTCTGTGAAGAATGTCATGAAAAGTTTGACTGAGATTCTATTAAATTTGTAGATTAATTTTGTTAAGATAGCCATTTTTACAATATTAATTATTTGAATACATGAATAAGAGTGGCTTTTCCACATTCTAGTGTCTAATTTCTTTCTTCAGTTTTTCAAAATTTTCCTTATAGAGGTCTTTTCCATCTTGAGCTAGCTGGAATGAAGCCAACTTAATCATGGTCAACGATCTTTCTGATGTGTTCCTGAATTTGTTTTGGAAGTATTTTATTTATAAGTTTTACATCTATGTTCATCAGGGCGATTAGCCTATATTTCTTTAAATTGTTGTATTTTTATTCACTTTTGGGATCAGGGCAATACTAGCTTTAGAGTTTGCTATCATTTACTCTTTTGCTATCATTGAAAAGCATTGGTGTTAGGGTATTTGTTTTGTTTTTGTTTGTTTGTTTTTTGGTCTGATAAAACTCAGCAGTGAATACATCTGGGCCTGGAATTTGTTTTTGAGACAGTGTCTCAATATATAGCCCAGGCTGGCCTGGAATGCCCTATGTAGATCAAGTTGTCCTGGAACAAATATCTGCATGCTTCCTAGTGATAGAATTAAAGGCACATGCCACCATGCCCAGTCTGAAACTTTTTTATATAAAATATTTTATTTATTCTTTGAGAATTTTGTAGATGAATAGAGGTGTGCATCACCACCACATGATTTACTATTTTTTTAAATTATAGTTTCAATATTGCTGCTTTGAAGTTGTTTATCTGCTCTGGCTTATTTTTGGTAGGTCCTATCCATCTGGAAATCCATCTATGTCTTCTAGATTTTCCAGTTTATAAGAATATTGGTTTAAAATATATGTCTTAATGACTTGCTGAATTTCAAATGTATCTATTGTAGTGTTTTAAGATGCAGTACCTCTAAAGCTGAACCCTTGAATCTCTGGGGTTATTGATGGACTGGGTGAGGTCCATGAGATGTCCAATTGCATATCACAGTTTGCACTTTGCATATTGCTCCTACAGTAGATCCTCAAAGTATTAGAGATACAAAAAGTTTGGGAACCACTGAAATAGAACAGTATGACTAGATAGTACTTTAAAAAAGATCATCATTTTAGTAGACCTGTGTATTTTACATATTTTAGTAACCTGTGCATTATAACCATACACTGCTTGTCCTGTGTTATTTTTCAAATGAGCTAAATTTGTAAAGTATTTCATTCTAAAGCTATGTATTTCTTCAGTTTTTCCATATCCTTTAAAAATCAAGCATTTTAATTATATTAAATTGAGTTTGTAGTTCCCATTCAAACATGCACTCCTGCTTTTTCTATGATAGAGCGTGTTCCAGCCCCAACAAACCTGCAATTCAGTGAAGTAACACCAGAGAGTTTTAGGGGAACGTGGGACCATGGAGCTTCAGATGTGTCTCTCTACAGAATCACCTGGGCACCCATTGGCAACCCAGATAAGATGGAGGTAATGTTCATTCTCTCTGTCTCTTCCTTTTCTGTCTTGTTCCTTCTCTACTTGCTTATAGGAAAGCATGGCTAAAATATATAGTAATTCTGTGCATCAGTTACATTGTTGTTACAATAAAATACAATGGCCAAGGCAACTTATGAAAGGAAGAGTTGACTTGGGCTTAAGTTTCCACAGGGATAAGTGTTAACATGGTGGGTGGGGGCATGGCAGCAGGCAGACGTGGCGGCCAGAGTAGAAAGTTGAGGAATCACATCCTCAACTACAGGTTGGAAGCACAGATAGCAAATTAGAAGTGAGACAAAGCTGTGAGCTCTCAAAGCCTTCCTCCAGTGCTGTACTTCCTCCAGCAAGGCTGCACATTCCCACAGCCTCTCCAACAGCATCACCAACTGAGGACTGAGTCTTCAAATGCCTGAGTCTATGTGGGTGTGGGGTATTCCTCATTCAAACCTACAGATAAGCATCCTTTTTGACTTGAGGCTTTTGAGCTCATGTCCTGCACCAGAATAGAGGAACATTTACCAAAAGATGTCAGCACAATATCGTGGGGTGTGCATGATGTAAATGGATTCGTCATTTAGTGTGCATATGATTTTTCCTCTTTGCATAAGACCATCTTAAATGGAGATGAAAATACCCTGGTGTTTGAAAATCTGAACCCCAACACTCCGTATGAAGTTTCCATTACTGCCATCTATCCCGATGAAGCAGAAAGTGATGACCTGAGCGGCAGTGAGCGCACATGTAGGTGTTTAACTTTCAAGTAAGATCTTGATAGCTTGAAGTTAAATGTTAAGAGACAGAGCTACAGCTGTATTGCTAATGTTTCTCCAAATTCTATTTTCTTTCAGTGCGTTTGATACCCTTAACAACACAAGGTAAGAAGTTAACCTACTGGATTGTCTGAATGAACAAAGTATAAATTAACAAATGGGCCATAAAACCTTCTGTATTTTGATTGAAAGGCATTACTTTTTTTTTTTTAAACTAGCTTTTCTTGAGACACTTACTTTTTCTGTTACTTGTTGAACAGTGTCTGAGTCAGCTTGGGCTGCCATAACAAAATACTAGGCTGGACAGCATAAGCAGCAAAAATTTATATCCCTATAATTCTGGAGGATAGAAGCTAGACCTTGTGGTGCAGGCTTGTAAGCCCAGTTGCTTGGGAGGCTGAGGAGAAGGATCATGAGTTCAAGTCCAACTGATCAACTTAGTGAGACCCTGACTCACAATAAAAAAGTAAGCAGGGTGGGCAAGATGAATCAGAAGGTCAAGGGCTTGCCACCAAGCCTGACCACATTAGTTCAAGCTCCAGTGTTCAGACTAGAAGGAGTGAATTGACTTCTCCAAATTGTCCTCTGATCTCTACATATAAGATGTGGCATGTGTGTGTGACCCTCTCAAAATAAATCAATGAACAAATAAAATAACAGAAGGTTAGCAATAGAGCACTTGCCTAGCATCTTGTAAAACCTATCTTCAATCTTTAGCTCCACTGAAAAATAGTCTGGAGACTACGAAGTCCAAGACATGATGGCAGCCAATTCTGTTCTTAGGGAGGGGTCTTTATTCATCTTCTCATTGTGTTGTTACCTGGTGGAGAGAAAATGAGCTCTCTTAGGCCTTCTTTTGTAAAGACTAAAGTCGCTGAAGGGACCTGCTTTCATGACATCATCTTCAAAAGCTCCATTTGCAAATTCCCATAGTATTGAGTACCAGGGTTTCACTATACAAGAAGACAAAGTTTGGGGAAACTAACACATTCAGCTCATGCCAATTAGTCATTTAATATTCAGTGATCATATTTACTATTGGTTTAAATTTAATTCTAAACTCAGTGGTACATAACTTTCTTGATTTTCTTGAAAACTATATTGTGTGTGTGTGTGTGTGTGTGAAAGGAGGGAAGGTTTTATGTGTTTAATATGTTTTCAACAATCTTCTTTCAGCTCCAAAAAGTGGTCCACGGAACCTTCAGGTGTACAATGCCACATCTAACAGCTTGACTGTAAAGTGGGAACCTGCTAGTGGTCGTGTACAGAAATACAGAGTCACATATCAGCCTTCAACAGGAGAAGGCAATGAACAAACGGTAATTTGTTTTGGAAAACTGTAACTTGAATACATTCTGCCCGCTGCTCTTCAGCTATTTCCCCTGAGTGTTTCCAATATTTGCCTTGTTAGGGAATGTAGGATTTCCTGGATTGGATAGAGTCATTTGAACCTAGCTGGCCCTCCCTCTGGAGTGCATGATGGACACACGCAGGTTACTCTGGTGGGACCTGATAGTTATTCATAGTACGTACACATTAGTCATGTGTCAAATCAGCATGATGATATCTTGAAAGTTTTTGAGTCTGTGAGCATCTTCAATATTTCTGACTATATTGGATTGGTATTTCCAGATCTAGAAGTCCACCTACAGAATTAAAAATATTTACCAAATGGAGAACCTTGAGAAAGATAACACTGAGAGCTCAGCTGTCATCTTTACCATCTCAGCCTCCCTTATTTAACAGAGCCTTTGTCTGCTCCTTTTCTTTAATTTAGCTGCTTGTCTGGGATTCTACCAGCTCTGCCTTTTATGAGGTGCACATTACTCTAGGTCAGGAAGCATCACATTTTTTACACAGATAGGATTATATTTTCTGACTTATTTTTAAATGTCTTTTTAAAATGAGCCCTAGAACTTGGCTGCTTTTCTTTTGGGCCCATAGTATTATTTCCTTATGTAGCCTCAGAGAAAGATAAGGTTTGAATTTTTAATTATTAAACATGCTGAGCTCAAGCAAATGGATCACACTTCTCACCAGTTTGGAAGGTTAGCAGAGTTGAAGTTGGCGGTGGGTAAATGTAAGTGGTAAAGGCCGCTGCTCTTACCTGGCAAATGAATTTAGCTGGACCACAAATGTTCCAATTCTGTTTGAATGCTGATCTATGAAATAATCAAAGCAACAAATCACTAATGCTGGGCTTACTTTGGAAATTTGGATGTAGGATATAAGTAGACACCCATTTCCTTCCTTATAAGATTAGTTCTCCTCAATAACACCTTTTAACCTGTTACAATATCAAAGTTTTATAAGCATGACTTTTGCCAGTAGTGATTAGCTTCTCCCACAACCTTTAATAATAGATGGCTTGAAATGAGGCGGTGTAATTCAGTTTTTTCACATTGAAGATGGTCACAATGATCCATTGATTTTTTTTTTCTTTTTTTGCCTTTTCTGGAACTCAGATGCTTTGAGTGAATGGGTGCTAAGTTGGAAACATCTGTTAGTGCTAATATATCCAGCGGTTTCCATGAGCACTCACAGTGGGCAGAGTGCCATTTTCGTGTGATTTTAATTACTATGGCATAAACATCTGAATTCAGTAGACTGTTAACAAATCATACAAATTTTCTTTCAACAAGATAGTAAGATGTCCTTGAGCAACGAATTAAGAACTTCAGACTCCATAATTGGAGGAAATTGAGATGCTTCATACCTCAAGGCTGGTATCATGGAGATCGTTGGGAACCCCTGCCTGAGTGTGGCTTGGCAGAGCATCTGGTCACGTCGTTTACACAGCTAATGCTGTTAAGAGTGGCAGTGTTTGGGGGAAACACCGAGAGCTTTAGATCCTTTGCCGAACCATTTTAATGTGTTTCTAAAGCAAATAAAAAACATCTGTAAAATAGCAAGAATAATACTGAATGATGTGGAACCTCTAGAATTATGCAGTTCTTTGGTATCTTAAAGACCCTCTGTAACTCACTTATGATTGATGCCTTATTTTCGGGAAGAGTTCTGTGAAATGTGTTTTGGATGAAACTTTGCAGTGTTGGCGGCTCCCAAGTTGAAATATCTTTTTGAGGTCTCCAGTTTAAAGCTTGGAATCCTTTTCATGACTCAAGACATATACACTACACTTAGAATTATGCCACGAGATATATTTTAAGCCTTTACTGTGGGACATGGTTCCATAACTTGGCAAGGCTACCAAATAGTTCCCCCAGAGAAAGAGCTGTATTTAATAAATTAGTGAGTTAGTTGGAAAGTGTAGGCTGATGCTCACCAAGAAGTGTTTTCTTCAAGACCACAGTAGGAGGACGGCAAAACAGTGTGCTCCTGCAGAAACTGAAGCCTGACACTCCGTACACCATCACCGTGTCCTCCCAGTATCCAGATGGTGAAGGTGGCAGGATGACCGGAAGGGGCAAGACAAGTAAGTGTGACCTGAGTTCCCGCAGCTTCTTAATAACCACCATGGAATGAGTCTCATCTTTTACAAACATGGAAGAATGTCTTACTAGTCTATTTAATTACATCACTTCCTGGTCCCTTTTCTTCTTCTAGCCCTTCCCAGCTACCTTACCTCAAACCCCTCCCTTTGCCCCTAACTCTCAAGCCTCCCTCCCTCCCTCCCTCCTCTCTCCCTTCCTTCCTTCCTTCCTTCCTTCCTTCCTTCCTCCCTTCCTTTATTTTTTTTAAGACAAATTCTCTCTACATAACCCTGGCTCTCCTGGAACTCACTCTGTAGACCAGAATTGGCTTTGAACTCACAGAGATCCACCTGCCTCAGCCTCCTAAGCACTGGGATTAAAGGTACACACCACCATGCCTGGCAATAGCCTCTTTTGCTTTGATTATATTTGTTGGTGTATGTGTGTGTGTGCACAAATATATGTAAATATAACCAAATGAGTCCATTTTTGTTGTTGTTTTTGTTGTTATTGTTGTTTGTGTATACATGGTTTCAAGGCTGCCCACTCTTCATTGAACAACCAATATGGAGGTTCATTTCTGGAGAGGCTATTTATTTTTCTCCCTGAAATCAACTGTTGTCTGTATTTCTTTGGGGGTAGGACTCCATGACAATTTCCCTATTCTTTGTTAACATGGTCTTTGAGATTGCTGTTGTCCTGGTCTTGTTTATGCAGTCATTTTGTAGGCAAGACTGTTCTACTGCAGACTTCTTAGTCCTCTGGCTCTTACAGTCTTTCTGCCCCCTATCCCATGATGTTCCCTGAGCCATAGATGGATTTTTTAAGATGTCAGTTGCTGCTTTAAATGTCCTTGTTTGTGATTTTGTCTTCATTTGTATAAACAGAAAATGTTATTACTTACCAGAATTTTAAAGAAAATGGTCATGGGGCCAAAATAACCCTCAGGTAGATGAGACATATATACCACAGAAATGCAAATATTTTATTTGTTTAATAATTATTTCAACAAATATCTTGGGCGTCTGCTATGTTCTAGGTGGGCTGCAGATACTGCTTAACATGTGTTTCAGATATATTTGCTAGTAAGAGTACCACTATGGTGTACTTCCTGTGTATTTCAGAACCTCTGAATACTGTCAAGAACTTGAGAGTGTATGACCCCTCTACCAGCACCTTGAGTGTTCGCTGGGACCATGCAGAGAGCAATCCCCGACAGTACAAACTCTTCTATGCCCCAACACCAGGTGGCCCAGAAGAACTGGTAATTGTTATTAGTTTTCAAGACCAGGTCTCTCTATGTAACCCTGGCTATTTTGGATCTTGCTATGTAGACCAGGCCTCAACTCAAACTCACTCCTAAGTAGAAAATGCTAACCCGTTTAAACTTTAGGTGATTGGTTTAAAACAGAATGGAAAGAGTTAAGTTGTTCAGAAGTGAAGAATTTATATTTATGTGAAGGACTTGATAGAAGATACATACCTGGTGCTTTGGAGCCCAGGGAATAGAAGACTGTGGATTGGGTGCTGCTTGAAATAGGAGATATAGGAAGACATTGTACATAGAGAAGTCTTCATAACTTCTTGCAATTTCCTTGACGTGATGTTTTCAGTTGGTATTGTATTTATTATTTGTAGGATTAGCTTCTTTACCCATTTGCAAATTCAATGCTCAGCTATTATTAAAATCTTTAGGTACCAATCCCTGGGAACACCAACTATGCCATTCTTAGGAACCTAAAGCCAGATACTTCATATACAATCACAGTGGTTCCTGTCTATCCAGAAGGTGATGGCGGACGCACATCGGACACTGGAAGGACGTGTAAGTAAGAAGTGGGAGAATTCACTTTTCATTAGAAATATGGCTCTTCACTGTAAAGATCACACTGAGCATGGAATAAAATTAGGAAAAAAGTCAGAATGAGAAGATTAAAAATACCAAAATGACCTACAGCTCACTTTTCAAACATCAACCTGTTGGTGGATAAATAACATTTAAATGCCATTACTTTGAAATTATAATTTCAGAATCTATATATGTGTATTATAGTCTTCCTTGTGTAATCTCAACTGTTCTCTTTCATTGATGAAAATGTCTGGAGCTCTGCTTTGTGCCTTGTAAGTTGAGCATTTGAGATTTGTCATTGGATTTTATAATGTAGGCTGTTGAAACCTGTTCACTTTATTACTTGGTTGGGCATTTCTCTGGTTTGCTGTTGAAGTGCTTTCGATGTTAAAAATGTATGCTTTCATTCGCCATTGACATAGACAAACCTATTTAAATGCTTTTGCTCCTATCTGGAGATTGTTTAGTCTTTTGTGCACACTTATACATATCTTTCTGGCTTTAAAACATACTTGTGGTTGGTTGAAGGGGAACAAGCATGGGTAGCTTCCTCTGGGGAAATATCAGGGGTCTAAAGAAGTGATGCTGTTGGTTAAGCTGGAGTTTGGGTGAGTATGCCGATTTAATATTCTACATTTTATTGGTGGAAGTTGAGAACTGACTTGTCTCTTCATTTGTCCTTTTCTTTAATCAGAGAAGATATGCCATAGCTATTGTTGAATAAAGCAGGGTTGAATGAAAGAAAGCAGTTGACTGAATCTGATGGCCTCCACATCTTTCTGTTGATTAGAAGGCAGGCGATATAGAATCTCCCCCTCTGGCCCCATTACTTATACTGGAAACTCAGCTAATTTTTCTGTTTCCTTTTCCTTGTTCCATGTCCCTTTATGCCTAGCCCAATCCTGTTGCTCATACTCACTTGTTTTTATTGAAAACAAAGTTGACTCCATGTGGGCAAAGGCTAACTTTGACTGACTTTGCATTTGGAGAGTTTTAATGTGCTTTTTGTGTGTAGATAGAAGTATAAAGTGGATAGGATTTTATCCCATTACAGAGTGTAACTTGTGGGAAAGTGATGAAAAGCTTGACGTGTATAAACAGATGTGAGAAATAGGCATTGGCTTTCCTTTTCTCAGTGGTGAGAGGACTGGCAAGAAATATCCAAGTGTATAACCCTACGCCTAACAGTCTCGATGTCCGCTGGGACCCTGCTCCGGGACCAGTGAAGCAGTACCGTGTTGTGTACTCCCCTGTTGCTGGCACAAGACCCTCAGAATCTGTAAGTAATTTTGTTGTCTTAGAACTCAGCAAAGAATCTTGTAGATTCTGCTGTGACAAGAGCCATAGCAGCTGGCTGGGAACAAAAAGTCAATGACTGGTGTTACTGCTCCTCATGGAGACTACATTTCCTGATTATTAAAGTTGCATTTTTTGAGTCACATTTAGGAGCCTTTAAGAATATAACCCATGCATATGCTAGTATATATTTAAATGATTGTGTTTGATGAATTAGGACAGACGTATTAATTCTAAGTTTGTTTAGAAATGAGCTTGGGGGGAAAAAACGATAGTAAGAAATGTATACCATTTCTAGAACTTTCAACAATAAATACATTGGGAAAATACACATGTCTTTGCCATGAAAATATGTTAGGTATGCTTTCATTGGATCTTAAAAATTACAGTGTCTCTTCTGTATTTAATTCAAGAGCTGACATTCAAGACTGTTTAACTTCTGAGATCAGATGTAAGCAGGCATGTTTGGGGTGGTATAGTCATAGACTTGCAGTTATCTTCCTGATTCAATTCCAATTCTGTTTTGTGAGTAGGCCAATAAAGTACAAATCAGAATTGCTTGTGCGAATAATGATAGCATCAAAACACTGAAAGGGAAATAAATTATGGAGTAAAAATTCTTTATGAAAGCAAGCAATGATAAGCAAAGCTAAGAAAATGCTAAACAGTGAGTGTACACTGCAGTAGCATTGGTTTTTAATGTCACTGTGTATGGTATGACATACTCGCGTGACTTTATCTTTATCCTAAATCTCTGTCTTAACACTAAATTTTTCTGCCACTGTCATGGGTCGCTTCTCTCATGTGCACAGGACGTTTGGTATGTACTCTGAGCAAATGTGGATGTTAGATATTCCGTTTATGAATCTTTATGAGAAACGTAAATGAGAGGTAATTGAAACAAGTAGGGGAATTTCTGAGACTAAGTAGTAACTAATAATGTGCTAGAGGCAGAGGAGCACACTTGGCTTCCAACGTGCCCGGGCTCAGCCTTTTACGATAAATACTATTATGCTGACTAACTGAAGACCTGGCAAGCATTTGGGTGGCTGTCAGACAGAGTTTGCATGTTTTCTTCCCTTCAGATTGTGGTGCCAGGGAATACCCGCATGGTGCATCTGGAGAGGCTGACTCCTGACACACTCTATTCTGTGAACATTGTGGCTCTCTACTCAGATGGAGAGGGGGATCCTAGCCCCAGCCAGGGCCGAACACGTGAGGCAAACATCCCTTCTCCACCTTATAGCCTGTCACTAGATTGGTAGAACTTCTCCACTGAGTGAGGGGTGGGTCATGGGTGGTGAATGAAGGATGCAGAGGACTCTGTGCAGGCCAGAGTAGTCTCTGCATGTAATTCTGCCTGGGATTTCCCGTGTGCACATTCCAGGCTCAGGCTGTATGTCCATAACTGTCTTTTGTGCTGAATGAATTTCATTTGATCATTAAAAAAAAAAATCTGGGATCTAAATGAAAGAAGGCTTCTCCCTTTTTTCCTTTCCTATCAATGCAGTGGCTTTTCTTGCCAAACAGGCACTTTGAAAGTGTGAAGGCTTAGTCTCTCTATTTTATTAAATGGAAGTCATGACAGCTGTTAAAATGATTGCTTTCTTTCCCTGTCTACATATTTAGGTGCAAACCTAGCTCTGTTTAGTTGAAAGTTCAGCACATAATTGTACTTCGAAATGTAGCATGTTATGCTGTGTGATGTCACACTTAAACCACAGAGGAATGTGTAACATATCACAGGGGAGTAAGCACTATTAGGCACGTATTGTAAGCTGACCCGGGCAATGAAGTCAGGCAAGCAGCAAACCCACTTGTATTTAATTTAGTTCCACGAAGTGGACCAAGAAACCTACGGGTCTCTGGGGAGACGACCAACAGCCTCTCTGTAACCTGGGACCACGCTGATGGGCCAGTTCAGCAATACAGGGTCATCTATTCTCCTACCGTCGGTGATCCAATTGATGAATATGTACGTATAATACTCATTTATTGGCATTTAAAAGATCATTTCACCTGGTTGAGGGTGAGATTAAGTTTCTTCTTGAGAACTATGTTCTGGTCATTACTTAGCCCTTGGATCTTGTGTGGCAGGTTTTAGATTGTTTTCTCTGATGTGATACCGGGGAATGGCACGTAAGTTCCTAATTCAGCCTCTGGACCACAGTGAGGCAGTGATTCAGGGATCATTTGTACTGTAAGAACTGATTGAAAAACTGTCTTGTTTTATATTTCCAACTGCCTACCTACATTAAAAGGTCTATTGTAATATTCTGCATATTAATCTGTAAAATCCATATTAGTGTTCAGATGATGTGATTATCCCAGTCTTACCCCCTAAGTTCAGTTCTTCTGCATGGTTGCCTCTCAGTGTCTCAGCACCAGTCTCCGTTTTCTCTGAACTCACATTTCTCCTGTATTCTTTTGCTTTGGAATGTGCATAATCTCCTATTAGTTCTAATCTAACTGTCTCTACTTCTCTTCATCATCCCCCCTTCTTTCTCTGATTCTTTTACTAAGAATTGAACTCAAGACTTTGGGAATGAGAAACAATCTCTCTACCATTGACTTATATCACCAGTCTCTCCAAACTTTTTGTAAGTGTCATACTGTGTCTGTCTAGACACAGGCTCAAGTTCTTCCTCTCTCCAGCCCCTTCTTTCCTCCCATCCTTTCCCCTTTGCTCTTTTCCCTCTTCTATTTTATGATACTGAGGACCAACCAGGGCCTTAAGTGTATTAGACAAGCTTTCTATCTCGTAGACATCATCTTTAGATGCGCAAGTTTCTTGGAGTTTCATTTTAGCTAGAAAACTGAACACAGTGACATTTACTGATTGGCTTCTGTCGTAAGATCATAGAAGATGACCCCAAATAGTGGCTGTAAAATAATTAGGTCTGTGGTTTGCAGCCCTTCACATTGTGTATCCTCTTTGGGTCTTTCTCCTTCCACACACTAATTTCTTGTGAAGAAATACTTAAGCTCTTGATTTTTGACACAGCAATCTTTAACTGAAGTCCTGTTTTATTGAGAAGAAACAGGTAATTGTCAATTAGAATTTTTAATAATCGAAATAAGATAAATTATTTTATCACTCATGTATACTGTATTTTATCTTTGCCAGGAAAAAAAAAATTGTTCCTATGCATTCTGAAGACACTGATAATATAGTTTCTTTTAGCAGTTCACTGTTTGTAATTATGGGATTCCAGGCCAGGAGGCTTAGCCGTGGTATTTGTACAAGACTAGAAGGGATGTTGAGAGATGACTGGTCCATTCATCTTTGAGAAAGGAGTTCAACACAGTTTCCTTTTCCTGCTTTTCAAGCTTACACTTAATTACTAGCAACTAAACTAATTTTTTGAGGGTGGAAACACTCCATTTTTGCTGACTAATGGATATCTTGTCTACGCTATGTCCTCTACCTGGAAATGTGGCGTGCTGTGATGAGGGGTGAAGCTGATAAACCCCGATGCCGCAGGCTCAGCGATGTACTCTGAGCTGTTGTATGTGTTACTGTCCTTAGCGCTCATATTTTCCCCAGAAATGCTCAGTCACATCCTATCTGAGATTTGAGCCCATATCTGTCAAACTTTGAACTACTTTACCAATCTGTAGAGGCAGGTTAGGTAATTTGCCTTTCTCTGAGCATTTTGAAACAAAAGGAAAGTGTAAAGAATCCACTTTTTGTTTATGGGATGGTATAAAAACATCGTGGGCTTTTGATCCAGGAGTCTTCTTGTTGGAAATAAATGCAAAATTAAACTTTCCCTACAGACCACAGTTCCAGGCAGGAGAAACAATGTAATACTGCAGTCCCTGCAACCTGACACTCCATATAAAATTACTGTCATTGCCATTTATGAGGATGGAGATGGTGGCCATCTAACTGGAAATGGAAGGACTGGTCAGTATTGTTTTATATTTTTCGCCTCTTTGAAGTGTTTCTGCTTTTAATGTCTCTATACCATTTGCAACCAAGAACTGCTGTTTTCACCAGCATATCTCAGATACTACTTTAATAACACACATTATATTTTACTTTAGAGATTAAATTTTGTTAAATCCAAGAGTGTAACTTATTTCCTAACCTTTTAAAGGTACAATAAGAGGAGAAAGATGACAAGAACCTGCATGTTTTCCATTGGTTGAAATGATTTTGTTTTTTTCTTTAGAGTGTACTCTGATTAATGTTTCACTTTGCATGGTGTCAGACAAGGCTGTAGTTGTAACTCAGTGTAGTATCAGCTAGACATCATCTGTTATGACTGAGTCTCAATGCATAAAGAAGCAAAATAGTTTTGAATCATCTTTCTAAATATGCAGCTTAAAAATTATCACTGCAAATAATCTATAGAGAAATGACCAGTGTTCTGACCAACTCTTTGATATGTATTGATGGCAATTTCATGTGGCTTAAAGATTTTCAAAATTATTTTTTCCATCAGGCAACCTTTAAAAAAGTGTTTACCTAGAATCCTCTTCTAGAGGCACCAATGCACTTGGCCCTAGGTGTGGCCTGTGGCTGTTCTAATGTGCAACAGTCAAGGCTGAGAGCTACTGGTTCCCACAAGGCAGGCTGGGCTCCAGTTCAGTAAATACTGACATTGTGTTTTCTCAGTTCATTCAGAAAAAAAATCTACTTAGTTACATGGTTTATATTTCTTTATTCACTCACTTGTTCAAAGTCTTTTTGGGTTTAAATGTTCTTGACAACACCAGAGAAGTTATGAAATGCAATGCTAGGAAGTTCCTAACAGAATTGCTGACTGGAATTGAATCAGTTCAGTGTCTACAAGTTGAAAATATGTATTATTTATTGATACTCTAGTGACTCTAGATGTTTCTAGCTTAACAACTCATTTTCCCACTTTCTCATATTTAACATATATTTTGATAACTTTCTGGGGGAAATGGAATATTTCAGAATTTGGTACTTACTGAAATGTTAAATAAACTTTGACTTCTCTAGCAAGGGCCAAACTCATGTCTAATTTCTTCCATAGAAATGAGTTTTCATGTTGGATTAGTCATTTCTCTAATGCTATGGATATGAACTCAGTGGCTGTGTAGAGTACCACCTGAACAGCACTGGTTTTGCGTTACATGTGTTGGGAAAGATTATAGGTTTGGGGCAAAACCTTTGGCAGACTGAGTTTGTGGGCTGTCTGGAGGACATGGAAGGATAGGGAAAGAATATATTACTCTAGTCACTGTCTTGCTCGTCTCTTGTGAAAATCACATCTTATGTAATACAGTGCTGACCAGCTAGTCTTTAAATTACGTTCTGGTTCTAATACTGTTAAATATGCAACATTCTAATGAAGGTATGAGATCTCTTTTATTGGCTTTAACTTTGAGCCTTATCTCATACCCACCCTGGACCTTGCTACTGAAATCTTCTGAAAGTCATCCATTTTAGAGTCCATTTGAATTGATGTTTGAATTTGCAAAGGTACTAAGTTTTCTTTGGATCATGCCAATGGCTTTTAATTATTTTCTGGATAAAGAAATCACAGGCTACTAAACATTAAAATGCTGTCACAGAATTGTCCTAACAAGTCAATGATGTGTATCAATGCTTGCTTGCAGTGGGACTGCTTCCTCCTCAGAACATACACATCTCTGATGAATGGTATACACGGTTCAGAGTGTCCTGGGACCCTTCGCCCTCACCAGTTCTTGGATATAAAATTGTGTACAAGCCAGTGGGTAAGGAAGAACTTTATCACAATAGGAATATATTAGATTTGCATATGACAGTATCCAATTGTACTCCCTACTATTTGATTGTTCTATAAGCATACCAAGTCCCTTTTTCCTAGAGGTACTATTTCCAGAAACAGCCTTTAAGTCATCAGCCTAAAACATCATTATTACTCTCAGTGTGTTTGAGACTCTCATTAATTTTTACAATAGAAATTATTGACCTGCACCTGTTCTCCAATGGATGACCCCACACCTCAGAGTATAATAGTCAGCACAAATTTGGACTCAGTGAGCTACTAAACCAAAAAGAGTACCTAATGTTTTGCGAGACCGGGGCAGTAGAGGTAGATCTGGGAGGAGTTGAGGGGAAGTGTGGAAATGAATATGATCAAAATACATAGGGTGAAATTCTCATTGAATTAATGAAAATATATATAAAACAAAAGAGTTTACCACATACACATAGTTGCGTAGATTGAAGATGCTTATATTCAGTCATCATCTGTGTTGTCATGATCATGAAGTAATGAATATTAATTAAACCAAAGTAAACATCTATATTTTCCCCATTACACTAAGAATATTTTGAGGCATAGGCTTTACGCTAGTACGTTCTGGCTTGCTTTCAACTCCTCGATGACATTTTCACCAAAATCAATGTCACCTTGAATAAATGATTTGATATGCTTCTATGTTCCGTCTCTGTGAAATTTCCTAGGGCATCTTCCATGTGCCCTGGAAGACTATGAACGATACAGACAGAGGTGAGAAAGCAACAGAAAGCAAATGTGAACCTTACCAGAGACATACAGAGAACCTGAAGTGTGAAGGGACTTTGATTCCTCAGGACCTCCAATAAACAAAACAGTGTCCAATGTGGTCCCAGATAGATGTTCTTAAATCATCACTACAACAAATACAAATGTTAATTGGGTCTATAGTCCTTGGAAAGCATTATGCTTGTAAAGCAAGGGCTTTAAAAAGAACTGAGAGAATGGGTTCACTAAAGGAACATTGATGCATGCTGATTTTATTCTCTATGCTGTGCTGTGCTTTGGGGATAAGAACAAAGGCTTCAGCCCGTGCTTACAGTATCATAGTCCCCACACAATGTGGCATGTCTACAGTAAAAAGTACCTAGATGACTGTTGGAATCAATGTGTTCATCCTACTGTGGGATTTTAATTTTGAACAAAATTAAAGCTAGTGATTACATAATTCTGTGTCCTTTTGTTGTTATTAAAGGTTCCAATGAGCCCATGGAAGCCTTTGTTGGAGAGGTGACATCGTACACTTTACACAATCTCCATCCCAGCACTACCTATGATGTCAGCGTGTATGCTCAGTATGACTCTGGACTCAGCGTGCCCCTCACAGATCAAGGCACCACATGTGAGTTGTGCGTCATTTTGCGGTTTTGTACAAGAAACAAGAAAGGTGTAGTAAACCTTTCCAGGCCATCCTGTTGTAATTTTGCTTCCCCTAATGTACACTTGTTTTCTCCAGTGTCACACAGGTAGATAGACCATTTGTGTTCAGTTAAACAGAACATCTATAGAAATCTCCATGTAACTTAGTAGGCTCTATACATGTGTACAAGAGGAGGAAGAGATGTTTATGTTACAATATTACATTTTGATTTCTGAAATATTAAACGTATACTATATCACTTAACCCACAGTGATCTGTGCAGAGTTTTTTTTTACCCCACATTGGATGTTAATATATTTTCATGTACATTCATTGATATAATCTGATAATAATATTGAGTCACTGATCTGACCATCAGATTTTGTTGTCCTCTAGTTTTTGATAAGTGTTATAAGGTTGACAACTGGTATTGCAGAATTTTTTAAAAATTACTTTCCGTAAATGAGATTTATAACTTTTAGGGACTCTTTTGTTTCCTTTCCTTGAAAACCAGTGATGGAGCCTGGGTGTAGTGACACACACCTTTAATCCCAGGACTTGGGAGGCAGAGGCAGGGGGTTCTCTGGGTGTTTGAGGCCAGCTTTGTCTAAATAGTGAATTCTAGAACAGCCAAGAGCTATGTAATCTCGAGGAAAACAAAAGAAAGGAAAAAGAAAAGAAAGTCATTGATGGAGAGGCAAGATGACGTTGTCTCTGCCACATTTTCATACATGTTTGATGTAAGATTCTCATAATGAGACACTATGAGATTTCAAGCATTTGTTTTAATTTTCATCTACGGTGGCTACCTGAACGTTATATTATGGAGAACGGTATGATTTTTTCATTACTATACAAAATGAATCTACTTTTTTTTTTTCTTTCTTCTATAGTGTACTTAAATGTGACAGATCTGAAAACCTACCAAGTTGGATGGGACACATTCTGTGTGAAATGGTCACCTCATAGGGCTGCTACCTCTTACAGGCTGAAACTGAGCCCTGCGGATGGTATGTGTAAATGAAAACAAACTGAGCCTGTAGTAGAAACATCTTCACATGCAGCCAAGCAGATTTCGTTTTGTTTATAAACCATGGTACAAACATGTCCTTCCAGAGAGTGGATGATAACATTTACGTTTCTCCTTGTTGTCACAATCAGGAACCAGGGGACAAGAAATTACAGTGAGAGGATCAGAGACCAGTCACTGCTTCACTGGCCTCTCTCCAGAGGCTGAGTATAGCGTTACTGTTTTTGTGCAGACACCGAATCTCGAGGGGCCAGGTGTCCCCATCAGAGAACAGACCAGTAAGTTTTGATTCATCTGGGGAGCAGAGTATTCCCGGTGTGGGAGGTGTACTGACACCTGTGAGGTAGCAATAACAATAGGATGATCCTTCCCGAAAGCAGAGTGTGTGGCTAGTTCAGGACGTTTGTTGGCAGCCACTGCCCTTGTCGGTGGCATTGTAAGGAAAGGGCTGAGAAGGGAGAGATGGCTCTGACAGTGAGAGGTGAACAAATTTCTGACATTCATCTATGTGGCGTTTCTGAAGTTCCAGTGTTCTCCCACAGAACCTCTGCTTTCTGTAGCACAAGGGATCTGAGAGCTGACTGAGGATGCAGACTCTAGATGGAAAGGATCTCTCCTTAGTCACTGCGGGTGGGCTGGACCTCTGTTTTCTGAGTCTTGATTTGTTTTTAAGGGGTTAAAATACTCATTTCCTTGTGGGATAGCGAATGTGCACGTGTTACATTTTTTCTAATTATTGTGTTGAAATTCTAGCTGTGAAACCAACGGAGGCACCTACAGAACCACCCACGCCCTCTCCTCCTCCCACTATTCCACCAGCCCGGGATGGTAAGTATAGCAAAGGTAAAAACTCAGCCTGTAGGGATCCTAGACTTATCACACATACACACATACATACACACACACACACACACACACACACACACACACACACACACAGAGTCTATCACACGGTAAGCATAGCAAAGGTAAAAACTCAGCTTGTAGGGATCCTAGACTTATACTATACACAGGATCTACAACTAATTCAGAACATTCAGATAATATTTCTGCTGAAGAGTTTTTACAGAGGGAAAAAAGATTACCAGTAATTTGCTCCTCTTTTTCTAGGCACATTTTGGGGTGCATCAAATCAGTTGTAACCTAACCCAGGCCTTTAGCTGGGACTCTGTTTCTTCAGTTTTGCAGCAGAAGATCTAACAGGACCATCGTTCTCCCACAGTCACACTGGGGCCCCTTTGCTCTGCTAGCATCAACAGGCACTGTGAACCTTTTTGGGCTCTATCTGAAACCTAATCACTGAGGCCTTTGACTTTGGAATTCCTGGCTTCTGAACTGAGAAGAGCTCCAGATTACACAAAGCTAAAAATATTTCCATTCATCAAAATCTGAGACACAATTGTCAGTTGCAGTGAACTGGTAAAAACACACTGAGCTATTAAGCTGCTGTCTCAGTCATTTGGGGCCATTTTCTTTCTTTCTCTTTTTCTTTTCTTTTTTGTGTCTCATCAAGTTCAGTTTAAGCAAAATAATTACCAGTTTATTCTTTTCCCACATTTGATTTTTAGAAAATATTTCAATTTTTCATAGTGTTTTTCTTTCATATGATAAAGATCTAGATAGTTAAAACTTTTTGAATCTGTTACATAACAAATTAAAAAGTAAAGTGTATTATATAAAAGGTAAAATAAAGGCTTTCTTCAAATTAGGCTGTTGAAAGAATTGTGGCTTAAAATATGTTAAGTTTTTTAAAAACATAACCTTTAAGTCTTTGAGGTTCACAACATACTGACAGAAAGCACAGTTACCATGTACTCCTCCCCCTCCCTATTCTCCCCATCTAGTACTCTCACAACCAGATTGGTGCATTTGTAGTAGTGGCTGGAGATTCGCTCACACATCACGACCACCCACAGCCCATGCTCTACCTTCCAGTTTGCTCTTGAAGCTAGACTTTTTATATGTTAAGTTTGAATGAAGTAACATTTTCTAAACATTGTCCTGGAAACTGTTTGTTTTAGGTTGCAAGTTCAAAATGAATCAAGTTAAAGACTTTATCATTTTTCTTTCTTCTTCCCCCACGTATGGTTCTGATTTACTTAAAAGTAAATCTTTCATTTGTGCAAAATATTGATAATTATATTGAAATATATATATTTCTACTGGGCCTTCCTTTAGTTTTGGATATTATTGCTTTTCATTTGATTCCCTTCATTTATTGTTTGAAGCAGCTTAAAGAATTAATTGTACATGGCAAGAGTCTACCATTGCATAATGAATCTAATCAGTGTATTCCCAGAGCCAAAACAGAGTCATTTAGATCAGGGCTTTTCAACTTTATTGTACATTTGTGCCATCTGGACATCTTACTATTTCTGACTCAGACTGTGCCCAGGAGGCTGCATTTCTTACTGGCTCGAAGGCAGTGCTGTGCCTCATGTAGCCCCACTTTGACTAGTGAGGTTTTATATGCTTTTCAATTCTGTAGTGCCACATGATGAGAAATTTAAGGAGATTCGGACTTTCTTCTTTCTTTTTCTTCCAGTATGCAAAGGGGCCAAGGCAGACATTGTGTTCTTGACAGATGCCTCTTGGAGTATTGGAGATGACAATTTTAATAAAGTTGTAAAATTTATCTTTAATACTGTGGGGGCCTTTGATGAAGTCAACCCTGCTGGGATTCAGGTGAGCGTCACAACACTGATTTGTTTGTAATGTCTTACCATTTTCTCATTTGTAATGTCTACTATTTTCTTTCTACTCTCTATTAAAATAGAAAGTCCTTTCAGTATAAATTCTGTCTTTTACCTTTATGGTTTGTTATGTCCATTACATTCTTTGGGAAGGAATTTAGTGCTGGGGATAAGCAAATAATAAGATAGATATTCCTTTAGCTTTCCTCTTTGTCTAGATAATATCCCCAATCCTGTTGGAGAGCTTAGGAGATTCTAACTCTAACTTCCTAACTGAAACTTCCAACAAAGCACATTCCATGGAAGGTCATCCAAAGTTCTGCACATTAAACGCATTGTCATGTCATGCCCCTAACGTGAGAATACTGGCTGGAAAGGGTGTGTGTTCACTCTATTGTTACATCGCATACATTATCCCAGCCAGAAGAGCATCCATTAGTGACCCAAAGGATATTTAATTTGTTTTTCTAAGATGGTAATTACCAATTATATTACTGTGGAATCACTTCCAATGTATTTTCTTTTTTGTGCTAGAATAGGAGCTTAGAAAAGTTTATGTTTCCACAAGAAGACTCAATGAGTATTGGTCATTTTATTGTAACCTGCCACAAAACTAAGACCCTCCTCTTTGTTCCCAGAATACCCAGAACACCCACACTCAGTGATTCTAAACTCTTTGAGATGATCTTTCAAACTTCTTGGAGAGTGTCATTCAAGCTCTTAATTAGCTATTTCTTGGATTTCTAAAAACAATAGCTATTACATTTTATTAACTTCACTTGAAAATATGGTTGTCAATCTTTAAAACAATCCTACAAGGTAAATACAATTGTCTAATCTTTTTGATAAGGGAACCGAAGTCCAGAAGAGTAGAGACTTCCCAGTAGTACACAACTATTGTTAGCTGACGCAAGGATTTGAACCCAGTGAATCCTGACTATACACTACACATCATACTCTCTAGTAAATCATACTGCTAATAAGGTTCTCGTGAGTAGTGATTATAATCATACTATGACATTTTTATTTACTATGAAGAACGAGTAGGATCTATGAAAAGGAGCAGATGGCTTAGAGCTAACTGTCCAAGAGTCATGATGGTGTGTTCCTGTTTCTGAGACTGGGATCTCATCATTCCCCATTGACTCATCTGTTCATACAGTTTGGAGAAAAGCACTTGTGGATATTTTTGGCATTAATTTCAATGATGGCAGTTTCATTGGAGATTGGTAATTAGGGAATGTAATGAAACCACAGCAGTCACAGTTACAGTATTAGGCAGTAAGAGTTTAAAATATCTTGTTAAGTCCAAGACTCCCACCTCCCCACTCTGCAGCTGGAGGAACCACTGGAAGACTGAGATCGGACTGGATAACTGACACTTGCCTCTAACTCATTTCCTTTCAGGTTTCTTTTGTGCAGTACAGTGATGAGGTCAAGTCTGAGTTCAAGCTGAACACATACAATGATAAGGCTCTAGCCCTCGGAGCCCTCCAGAACATTCGGTACAGAGGAGGAAACACAAGGACAGGTACAGCTCAGCGGTTCTGGTGCATCCTCCTCTTTCCAGGGTGGCCAGGGAGGAGGAAGCCAGATATCCCCTCACTCTAACAGTCATACCCGTGTTATCTGGGCGTGGCCAATGGATAGTTCTCATCGAGGCGACACTAACGTGCTCATGCCGCACTCCACAGGCAAGGCCCTCACGTTTATCAAGGAGAAGGTCTTGACCTGGGAAAGTGGCATGAGGAAGAATGTTCCAAAGGTGCTGGTTGTGGTCACAGATGGCCGGTCACAGGATGAGGTAAAGAAGGCAGCCTTTGTCATCCAGCAGTCAGGTAAGCTCAAGCGTGGATTTCACGGCATAGGATATTTTAAGTTGTAAGTCTGCGAGGATGATTATAAAAGGCCCGAACTGCTGATGATTTTGTTTTACTGTGTACTTTACAATTATGATGTTAATTTGTATTTAATGATGGAATAGACTGTTAATTCCTTAAAAATGACATGCATTCTTTACACGAGATGTGATTCAGGACTGTCAACTGACTATCTCCATAGAGGACAAAAGGCTAAAGGAAACTCTGATAATGGAATATTCCCAGGCCAGGCTTCTTCTAATGGAGATGAAGCTTGGTACTGGTTCCTGTGCAAGGAAAGCCATAAGATTCCTTCTGCCATAGCTCATTTTTACAGATGCAGACTGCATTACTGAATGCAGATTGCAAAAAGGCATACTGCAAATCAGAAATATGCAAGTCTTAGGGAGACAGTACTGGGGCTGATTATGCCAACAAGACATCCTAAGAGCCCCTTGATAACATGGCTGTTGATTCGTTGTTCAGATTTATGAGAGATGAAAGCAGGTCTTTCTAGAATTTGTATTAACATTGTCTCTCCTGCCATTGTCCCAAGCAGGGCATCAGGTGAGCGTGTTTTAGAATGTACTCTATGCTATGTGGGATTTGCTGTGCTCAACAGTAGAGGACTTTGATTGGTGGTCTTTGTCATCAGCTGCTCACATGTAACTATTTGGATGAAATCGTAACTCATACTTAGTGTGAAGTCCTTCCATTTTCTTTTATCTTTGTTTTTAAATCATCATATAAAATAATAGTTTTTTTATGGAGTTTTTATACACAATTCATTTTGGTTGCACCTCTCCAACTTGTTCCCCTCTGAAATCTCCTTGCACCCTATCCCTGTCTGCACCCCAACCCTCCCTCCCCTTGTATCCCCCTCATCTACTTTCATATCACACGTGTTCTATTTCTCCCCTATCCCCTCCCTTAAAGCTTATGTTTCTCTTCTCGTGGGTTCTTTTCTAGTTATTGGTCTGTATCTACACTTGGGCCACATAGGTACACATATGTACAAATGAGAAGCTAGTATCTGCTTATAAGAGAGCATGTAGCATTTCTCATTCTGAGCCTTGGTTGCCTCACTTAATAGAACAGATAAGCTTATAATAAAAATGTGATACACATGCATAGGGACTTTTATTCAGCCATAAAGAAAAGTTGAGTATATGAATACTTGTGTCTGTAAACATCTCTGTCTAAGGACAGCCTGTTTTTCATGATGTTGAATTAAGCATTTAGAATGAAAACTTTATGTTTGAATAAATAGTAGAATGTTCATTTCCAGTAAGAGCTGCAGAATCTGTTTTAAAGGTTGGTCAATGTGCTACAATTGAACCCAAGTTTGATGAAAAAAAAATTAGTTTCAAGAATGCAAATTTAAAGCAGCACATTCTGCATTTATGAGTAATAGGTTTAAGTTGTTAACTTATGTCTTTGAATTGTGGATCTGTGGAAGACAATGTATGCTTCATAGTCCTTCATTTGAAGAGACCCAATGAATTGAATTTTATAAGCCAGAAAACAGGATGACAATGAAGAGGTGTACATTCACTGAAAAGTACACATTCTTCTCTAAGAGGGAGTTTGTGTCAAATACAAGAACTTGCTGCCTATGCTGAGAAAATAGCATGATTTCTGAGGCTTTCATTTTGGATTGGTCAAGTAATAAAAGATGGAAAGGAGATATATGATTCCCTTGTCAATGGGACTTTGCAGGGTTCAGCGTATTTGTCGTTGGTGTGGCTGATGTGGACTACAATGAGCTTGCCAACATTGCAAGCAAGCCCAGCGAAAGGCATGTGTTCATTGTGGATGACTTTGAATCTTTTGAGAAGATCGAGGACAATCTTATCACGTTTGTTTGTGAAACGGCCACTTCAAGTAAGTTGTGGTCAGCACCAAGCCATAACCCCATTTGAGAAATGACCGCTTATAGGCAGTTATCCATATTGTGTGGGATCAAGCCCAAGACATAAATAGATTCTGGGAAATCACTTGAAACTGATGAATCATTGCTCTTTCGAGATCAGGCTAAATGTGTGCTTGCCAGAGGTCCATTTTTAGCCTTAAAGATGTAATAACCCCCAATGGGAACAAATCACTTTAATATATCCCTTTCCTGGCAGCCTATGACATGTGGGTACGTTATTCTTCAGCTTTGAATTCTGTATTTAGGAGAATTTCAGTGAGGTGGTTTCCTGTTTGTAATCAACTGCTCTCTTGTTGGCTTGTTCTTCAAGAGAACAATGAGAAGGCTAGCCTTTTCCTTTTATTTGTTTTTCTTTGTCTGTAGTGCTAGAGATTGAACCTAGTTTCTGTCACATGCTAGGTTAGTGCTCTACCACTGAGTCATGTCCTTAGTCCAGGCTTTGGTTTTCTTTTTAATATTAAGATTTCAAGTTCAATGTTAAGCTACACATGATAAAGGTAGATTAAGTAAAATTTTTCTTCCCCATCAACCATTAGTAACAGTTCTTCTGGTATGAGATGGTGGAGACAGTTGTGCAAATAGTTTAGAACACTAATCTTAGGCAGGGCTATATTTATGTATGTATTATTTCCAGCAGTTAGACAGTATATTAAAAATGAAAAACTCTGGTTTGCACACACGCGCTGCTACTTTCTGTGCATCTATTTAAGTCATGTTGGTGACTCATACTTAACAGAACATTTCATGTTCTAGGTTGTCCTCTCATCTATCTGGATGGCTACACCTCACCAGGTAAGCATCTGTGTATCCTTCGGCAAATTTGTTTCAAGATTTTTAAGATATTCACAATAACGTAACTGTAATGTACTCATTTAACATTTTCTCCTTTGATGCCAAGGCTTTAAGATGCTTGAAGCTTACAACCTGACAGAAAAGAATTTTGCTTCTGTCCAAGGAGTCTCTTTGGAGTCAGGGTCTTTCCCCAGTTACTCAGCCTACAAGCTTCAGAAGAATGCCTTTATCAATCAGCCTACAGTGTAAGTGTGAAAACAGGGGGCTCCCCTTTTCTTAACAGTGGACAAGAGGTTCTTGGAGTTGCTGCTGATTTCCTAGAATCGTGGAACTTAACAATTGCCAGAAGATTCCTTATGGATAACCCAGCTTGCTTTTCTAAACACAGCTTAATTATCTTCTAGGGTTATGTAGCAGCTTCAGGAAACTGGTGGCCAGACTTCCTTATTACCAAACCCAAGCCTTGTAGGCTGGTAACAGCTCAGAGGAAAACACAGTCTTGAATTGAAGGCTAGGATTTTAGTTTACTCTCTTCTTCTGTAGGCTCTTAAAACAGGAAGGCAGTTTATTATTTTGAACATTTTGCCCGGGTGGTGCAGAGGGCTGGGTGGACAAGTGAGAAATGAGCTCAGACATTCTATCTCATGTTTCAGACCGTAGAAGATGGAGAGCTTCAATAGTTGCAATTACCCACGATCAGACAGGCTACGCATAGTTTTTGTTGGCAGACACTCTAGCAATCTGTTGGGTCGCTCTAGGTATATTTTATTTCAAGATGGTTTGCACCTGGATATGATAATAGAAATTAATATTTATTATTCATTAAAATGAGAAGCTTTTTATTTTGAAAAAAATATCTGTTTGGCAGCTTCAGGGGAGGAAAGGACAAGAAGGAACAAAAACTTCCAGAAAGTTAAGAGAGAGAGTCAGAAAATAATGTCTGCAATTTGAAATGCCCTGGGAAAGCCAATGGGAAGCTAATTCTAAAACCAAAGCTAATTTGTTTTAGGAAGAGCACATAGCATGGATCGACCCTATAAGTTTCTAAGTATTTTATGCTCAGCTAATATGGTTCAATATGCTAGGTTTTTCAGTGGACAGTATTACCCAATCTTTAATTTTTCAGTCACCTCAAGATATGATTTTAAATGATGGTGGCTCATTGTCTCCACAGGAGTCACGACTTCTGACTGGCAGGAAAGAAAAATAAATGTAATTTTTGTTGTTTTACAAAGGAAGGAGAAAAATGGGATACATGAAAAAAGATGGGTGATACAGGAAAAATGAAACAACCCAGTATTTAAACTTAAAATGTTAAAAGATAGCTCTAAAACACACAGAAGTCATCATGTTAGCTTTGTCAGAGCTTAGCCCAAGGGCACCAGAGAGCAACACACCCTAGCATGTGTTAGTGATACGGCATCAGGGCTGAGCCTCAAGAGGCATTCGGCCAAAGTTTGCAGAAGATTGGCTTCTTTTTCTCCCAGGAGTCACTCTCTAGGTCTTTGTCCAGCCTTCAGGGAGAAAGTGCTATGTAGCGTCACACAGAAAAGCATTGATTCTATTTCATTCTCCGCGAACAATGGTTGACTCGATGTTAGAGGGACACAAGGACGGAGATAATCATCTCACTTCTTTAGAGCCAAAACTCATTTCTGTCTCCGTCTCCGTCACATCTCCACTTCATTGCTAATTGTTTGCATATGCACATGGCCTAAACATTTACAATTGGTTCTATTTTGGGGAACATGTATGTTTATTGAGGTGCTTTCCATGATTTTAAGGGAGTAATTTAGAAGTGTTGGAACTATTGTGAGGACAAGAGAGACATTTAAACTTTAAACCATTTTATCTACATTATCGTATCTCTGCTACTAGAAATTAAGCATATTTGGCAAGAACCCCCTCTCTTTACATTTTATCATAATTATAATGTTTATTACCTTAAAATGAATACCTCCATCTGTGTAGAAAAAAATTAGTTATAGGTAGGAAGATAATGACTATTTGGTAATTTTACGGACTTTTGTGACTTGATCAAATTATAAGTAATTTATTAGTATTTGTTCCTTTGATGTGTTTCCAAAAGTTTTCTCCTGCTATAAGGCCTGATGACAATAATTAGGTTTTAATACTACCTATAATAAGATCCTGGTGTAAAAGCTTAAGATAGTTTCTTTCTGATGAATAATTCTATTTATTTATTTATTATTTTGTTTTTTCTAACAGAGAACTCCATCCAAATGGACTCCCTCCTTCATACACCATCATATTATTGTTTAGACTTTTGCCAGAAACTCCCAGCGACCCCTTTGCAATTTGGCAAATTACAGACAGAGACTACAAACCACAAGTTGGAGTGATTGCAGATCGTAAGGGATTCTATCCTATTTTAAGGCATATATATATATATATATATATATATATATGTATATATATATATACATATAGTTTTGATAATTTTTTTCTTTTCTCCTCTTTAGAAACCTTTTGAATATACACACACACACACACACATGTGTGTGTGTGTGTATGTACAGATATATTTATTTACTTGGCATATATGTTAAGTTTAAACTTCTTCAAATAACATGTCAACAAATATTCAATTTGCCTCTTATCACAATTGAAACAATTCTATTTTTTGTCATGTATTTATTTTTTAAAATTACTTTATTTGTTCTTTTGCAATTTTATAGTATATAGTCAATTCTAGTTCTTTTCACCTCCATTACCCTCTCTCATCTCCCTTTCCTTCTGTGCTAAAACCCTTCTTCTTCCCACAAAGCCTCCTCTTCTTTTGGTGAAGCACTAAGTTTAATTGGAATTGCATATATGAGCATAGGTGGAAGTTATTTATTTGAGTGTGGGCAACTTTTCAGTGGCTACACCACTGAAGAAAATAACACCCTTGTCCCCAAGGAACCGTTAATTGGCAATAATTCAGAGAGGTGGGGCCTCAGGATCCCTCCCACATCCATGATGAAATGTTAATGGACTCATGGATCCAATCTTGTGCAGGCATTGTGCAGGTAACCACAAATGCAGTGAGTTCATGCGTGCAATTGCATGTCATGCTTAGAAGATATTTGTTTGTTTTTACAGCACATTTTTCTATCCTTTTTTTTTTTTTTTACACTGTTTTTGCTCCTCTTCTTCTGTGTTCCCCGAGCCTGGGAAGGAGTGATATAGATGCCCTGTTCAGGGATGAGCACTCCACCCTCACTTATTCTTGGCACAATGACTAGTTACAAGTCTCAGCATTAACCACTGCAGTAAGAATCTTCTTTGATGAAGACTAAAAGCAGTGCTAATCAATGATTACAAACATAAGTATTCACAAAGTAGTCTGACTGCATGTTCATTTATCAAAGAATAGAAAGGTAGATTCCCCCTCTGATTCTGACCTATGACCTTTTCAAATGTGGGATCCTTACCAGGTATAAAGTGCCAGGCTTGGAAGTGGGCCTCAGATCCAATCAGAAAATAGTTGGTTACTCCATCATAATGGTGCTACTGTTGTACAAGTGGGCATCTTTCCTGGCAGATATTGAACTTTTTTGCAATGTTTCCAGCAAGAACTCTCTGTGTACTTTGAATAAGAAACACACCATTCATATAATTTAACAATGATCTCATCTTGATTACAGCTTCTAGCAAGACGCTATCTTTCTTTAATAAGGATACAAGAGGCGAGGTACAAACTGTTACATTTGACACAGATGAAGTGAAGACAGTATTTTATGGAAGTTTTCATAAGGTAAAAACGTAAGATTATCTGATTCTTATTTTTAGAATAAGAATATGAGTTAAAAAACTAAAACTTAATTATTGTATTGCATTAAATGTTATGCCAAATTAGAATTCTAGCTATGTCTTTTACAAATAAAATTTTATTTTAAATAATTTGATTAATTCAAAAGATAAAATTTAAACAAAACAATAGCTACCATTAAGCATTTTGATATATTTTCACTGTATCTTTCAAAGTTTGAATATATACATATATAGTATATTATATATAAAACTATATTTGTATTTGTATATACATTTTTATATGTATACATATACATTTGTATAATGAAGCTCACCTGGTTTTCTGCTTACCATTTTTTCCAATTTAAGATTTGTTTATATTTATGTTTATGTGTTTGTCTATATGAATATATCCCATATATGTAAGGCTGCCCTTGGAGCCAAGAAGAGGGCATTGGATTTTTCTGTAGCAGGAGTTATAGGGAATGTGTGTCTCCTGTCCTGGGAGCTGGGAATTAAACTCAGGTCCTCTTGAAGACCAGCAAGGGCTGCTAACCATTAAGCCACCTCTCTAGACCCACTACTTACCATTTTAATGTAAACATTTCCCTCATTTATTTTGATAAGCTTAATAACTTAATGGATTATATTTAATTGGTTTTATTATAATTTTATAGAAAGCAGACAATTTCTTTTCCTTGCTTGCCTATTAAAAAGTTACAAGCATGCAGGCAAAGTGTAGAATAAACATTTATAATTCCAAAAATTAACAGTAACTGATAAAATAATTAAGGCAAATATATACTAGATTATTATATGAACACAATCTTAAAAAGCACCATGCACTTAATTCAGAGTTTAAAAATAATCACATTAAAGTTCTAAGATATATTTTGAAATTTGCCATGGTTTCTTACTCCTGGCAATACTGAGTTTTTGTCAGCATTTAGAGGATTATTGAAACTTTCAGGTTTTTAAGAGATAATCAGTTGTCAAAGAACAGTAATGAGACTGGATGTATTTAAAACAAAAGGAATGATCTATCTTAGGAATACATTTTTAATTCTGTCTGACATATACCAAATTGTGTTAACAGGAGGAATACAATTTGTACTGACCCTCTAAAATTTCCCTGTGTATGGCTTGCCAAAAGATGAGCCACATACACAAAAGCACATTTTTTTTGTTCAATCTGAACCCCAAGTGAAACTGAAGTGCTTCTTTTGCTTGAGTGGGTCAGTGAGGTCTCTTAGGATTTTATTGTCAGTTTATGGAGAGTCACTAATATTCTTGACAACAATCTGGATTGTTTGGGGGTTCTCACGGGACCCCTATGGGCAACAATTTGATCAGAAGTAATTCACTCCTAGTACTGGAAGCTTTATTTGGTTATGAAAGATGTCCAATTGGGACTCTGTCTCCCCTGTTATTTGGTGATTTCATTTTGACAAACTTCACGCATGTTTATATTACAGGAAGTTTTTATTGTATTAGGTTTCCATATGATCCCTCAAACAGCACTTAGTTTTATCTGTCTCTCCCCCCATATTCCATCCCTCACGGCTTTCTTCTATCCTGTTTGATCTTCCTGTTTCAGTCTTCTACCATCCCTCCACAATATACTACAGAGATGAAGATTCTTGATAGGGATGGAAAAGGTCTTTTCAGGTCTAGCTCAAAGAGACAAGAAGCTTTCTTGTGACCATGGGAGGCAACAATGGTGACAACAGTAACAGCGGTACAGCAGTAGAGAAAACAAAAATCTCTACGTGCTATAGTATAAGATACCTTGCTTAAAATTTTACAGACTTTAATGCAATGCAGAAGATAAGTTCCTCCTTGGAAAAGCAAATTTTAGTTTGGGGATTTGATTGGCTTTGGCTCATCCTTATCCAGTAGGAAATGTTGACTCTGGCAAAGTTCTTAGGAATAGCCTTGGCTCATTGATAAACCTATTAAAATTACAATTAAGTTGTATGCTGAGAAGGATGATTTTATTTTTATTTCATAGTCACTGGAGATGTTAAGAATCTAATTTGCTGAACAACTTGTAATCATTTTGTAGCTATTTAAAATTTTCCAACTTTCATGGAACCCTCCATTTCATCTAAGAAAAAGACCAGTACTTCCAGAGATCTGTACTGATAGTAATTAATTATTGCAAATCAAGATAAATTTTTCTTGGCATTGCCTTCCTTGTACTATTTGTCTTTCTAAAGAAGTGTTCATATTTGTCATATTTCTTTCTTCTTACTGGTTCTTTCCTTTCCCAAATTCTCTCTGTTCTATTTTGTCTTCTTTATTAACATTTTGTTGTTTGACAATTTCATACACACACACACACACACACACACACACACACACACACATGTATATATTATGGTTACTTTTCCCACCCTCTTTTATTACTTTCTGACAGCACCCCTACCTTATTAATTTCTTTCAAATATTTACTAACTTAACTAGTTTACTGTTTTTCATTGTTCAACATGAGCCATCTGTAGGACACTGAGTTTGGAACTAACCATCAAGAGACTTGTGGGATCACCACTGGGTATAAACTTAGACATCATGCCTTCCCTCTCTCTAAGAATCTGTTAGTTGCCAGTAGATCAACAGTAAGTGATAGGGTCCTGTGATCTTTCAGAGATGACTTTTAGGATGGCTTGACTTGTTTGGGCCCATTAGGCACAGCTCTGTGAGTTCAGGATTGCCCTGACCATGGCCTGCTTAGAAGATGGCATCTATAGCTTGTCTCTTTATTTTCTTTCTGCCTCTTCTCCCTTTGGGTCCTCTAAGCTTTAAGGGAATGGTATAAATGTCTTATTTAGGGCTCAGCCCTCAACCATCCTTTGTTCTCAGCATCTTATGCAGCCATGGTTCTCTGAATTCACTTCATTCACTTCAAAGAGATTTCTATGATTAAAGCTGAGAGTAGCCTTGGTCTGGGGTGGGCTGGGCCAGACCATGCTTAACTTCCTTTTCTGCATACTCTACTGTTTTAAAGTTGGTTTTTTTTTTTAAGTTTTACACTGTTTTTTTTTCTTCCTCCTCAACACCATTCTTTGTTTTATTTTAATTTTATATGTATAAGTCTTTACCTACTATATGCATGAATGGTGCTCAAAGAGGCCAGAAGAGGGTGTCAGATCCTATCAAACTAGAATTGCAGGTGGTTGTTAGCCACCATTTGGGTGCCAGGAACTGAACTCAGGTCCTTTGCAAAAGCAGAAAGTGTTCTTAACCATTGAGCCATTTCTCCAGCAAATCATCCCAATTATATAACTTTTTCCATAAGGCCACATGGCCAACTGACATGTAACTTTTATGAATTGCCTTCTTTGACAGTTTTGTATTTGTATATAATACAGTTACGTTGCTCTTATCTCTTGTTCTCTCGTATTCCCCTCCCACTTCTGTTAGTACCCCCTCATTTTTCCAAGTCCCTTTCTCACACTCATGTCTTTGTGTTTTGTCTTGAGATGGATTGAGTCAAACCAGGGCTATCTGTGTGACCATGTGTTTCAAACTATCCACTGGGGCCAGGACAGCTCACTTGTAGTATACACTGAAGACAATTACTGGCAATCTACTAGTAGCTAATAACTATTGAGCAGGGTAGGCTGTGGTCCTTTGAATCTTCCTCATTCTTTCTTGACTGATGTCAGGCAGGCCCAGTTTTCTTCAGGCCCAATGCAAACAACGGTAATTCTGAATTCTTGGGCCAATGATCTATAAACAAAGAACCCATCCTGAAATGTAATTATGTGTAAATTTAAAATATAGTAAAAAGAATGACTAAATTATAGCAAAATTGTGTTTTTAGGATGTGCTAATTTATGGTTCACAATGAAAGACAAGTGTATTTCAAATGATACAAATTAAACCCATTTTGATTTCGAAATAACTCTTGTGAATGTTTATTTCTGTGGTTGTTTATTTGAGAACAAGTAAAAAAGTTTTAATTTTTATTAGATACTAAATATCCTGGAAATGCTTCAGTGATGTTCTTGAGTTCAATATTAGTTGATGGATGTTTAAACTTTATTTTTAGTAAGCTATGAATCACTTGTATATAAAAACATGTAATTCATACTTACCATGGATGTTATGAGACAGTGCTTTGGTGGTGACCCCTTGTAGGAAAAATATTTAGTTTTAAGATAAAACTTTAGAAAATTTTCTTATTCTACCTTCTTTAGAGCAGTTAAAAGCATTTCTGTTCTTTTTAACTTACCGTCAAACTTTTCCTAGTAATCCCCAAATTCTTGCTGAAGTGTTTGTGCTGAGAAAGTGGAATCCATGAGCGTAACTGTAAAGCCAACAGTTACCCACAACCATTCTCTTCCCTGATGCAATACAAATGCCTTTCCAATTTTTGGTACCAGCAGGATTCCTACTGTTCTCTATCTTCAATAGCAGAGACAACACAATCAACACATGCTTCTTTCCTCAAATAAATCTTGAGTTCCATTGACTTCCAGGTTTGACTATAGATGATGTGAGAGCTATGAGATATATAGCTTATTTGTGAAGAGATGGGAGGCGATGAACATATCAGAATTGTCATCAGTGGAAGATATTTACAGCTCCTTTGTACTGAGTGGTCTCATTGACAGTATACGGTGGGAAATTATGAAATTATGCCCATATACTTGGGTGATAGACTCTGAAATGCAGTGAGTGACTAGTACAGTTTCATATGACATCATTGACTTTGAACCCTGGGTTCTTAGATTTTAACCCAAAACTCTTGGCTTAGGATAAAATGGTTTAAGAAACAAGAATGTGATATAAAGTATAAAGAAGTCAGCTTGTTTTTTTTAGAGAAATTTTATAATGGAAATTAATTATCTTTTTAGGTCCATATTGTAGTAACTCCAAAAAGTGTTAAGATTTATGTTGACTGCTATGAAATTATAGAAAAAGACATCAAGGAAGCTGGAAATATCACAACTGATGGCTATGAGATTCTTGGAAAACTTCTTAAAGGAGAGAGGAAATCAGCAACAGTAAGTAATGTACTTTAATGTTTTTGATGTTTGGAGCTTTATGATAAGATTGACACGCGTTTTTTAAACCCCTCAGTGAATCTCATCATTTGTTTTTTTCCCTCAGTCAGTTTTAAACTGTCACATTTGTTCGTCAGTTTGGAGGAAAATTACACTTAGAGAGAAAATGATAATATACTTTTTTATGACTGAAATCAAAATAAGATGCCCAGGCACCAAGAAACACAGTATAATCTCTTAAAACAAGGTCACACAAGGAAAGAAACAAGACAAATAATTGCTTACATACCTAGTGAGGTCACAATAGTTCCTTTTCTTCAAAATAATTGTTAGCCTTAATTTGTGCAACTGGGACGTGAGGCCTCTGTGAACATTAGCTGTGCCTGTCCCTCACAGAGAGGTCTGTCTTAGAAGGACCATCATGGCAGTTCTGTGCAGCCAAATGACATCCTATCTCATTTCATTGCCTTGGGTTTAAGGGAAACACCAAACCTCTATTCATGATGTGATCCACAAATGGAGACTTAAGTCTAAAGCTTTCACTGTTCCAAGTTCATTAGACATTCTAAATGTTGATCAATAAGCATTGTCCTAGAAACTAACAGTCTTGGCCTCTGTCATCATTATTTTAGTTTTCTTCTGTAGACAGGATGTTCTTTCAGATTTGAAAAGGATTTTTTTTTTGTTTATAATGTGGAAACAAATTAGTTTAATTTAATATAATCATGATTGACCTAAACTTTTGATGAATACAGGCTTTGATATTTAAATAAAACTATCATCAGATATCTTTATTAATGTCCTTTTTTTTTGAAACCCACTGAGTTTAAACAGAATTGGCTGTGTGACCATTAGTATTTATTGGAATCTGGTGAGCTCATCAGTGGGTACATAACTGAAGAAGATGCCTTCCTCTCTCCCAGAATCTATCAGTAGTTAATAGTTCAAGAGGGAGAGATAGGGCCTCATTAACCTCTTACTGATCCCTGATTGACAGTTGACAGACCCAATCATGTGCAGGCCCATTTCTTCACTGAAATAGTTGATTTCAGGGCCTTAAAAAATTATTGATCTATGGGACTGGAGCGATGACACAATGGTTAAGAGCACTAGATGCTCTGCCAGAGGACCTGAGCTCAATTGCTAGAACCCGCATGGCAGCTCACAACTGTCTGGAACTTCTGTTCCAGGCAATCCGACACCCTCATGCAGGCAAAGCACAAATGTACATAAAATAAAATAAACAAAAAAATTACTGGTCTGTTCCTAGATAATAGTGTATAAAGCTAAGATCATCAGCTGTACAGTAAAGTGATGGTTTCTGTAATGTTACTTTTCTGCAAAGACACATCCTTAAAGATTGATTTAAATGTGTGTAGTATTCAAATTAATTTAAATACAGAAACTAATGTTCTTAAATACCTCACTCAAACATTTCATTTCAGCGAGTGAATTGGGGCTAGGAGCTGGGCAGATGCAGTACCCGTTACAATCCCCTCTAGGCATACATTTTTTTTTTCAAATGCTTTTCCTAACCACACATGCATCCACAATGTTCTCAAAAGCTCAAGGGAATCTGCCTGAAGTTGGCCAGATTAAAATATTTAAAATGTCTTCCTGTGTGCTTAGCTAATGTTGCTGTTGGTTGCTTGCAGTTCCAAATCCAGAGCTTTGACATTGTCTGCAGCCCAGTATGGACCAGTAGAGACAGATGCTGTGATATCCCCTCTAGGGTGAGTAAGTCCTGTCCTGGCTTTACTTGTTCCCAAGAAACAACCCTTATGATGCCAATGGTCCAGGAGAGGAAAGAGCATTCAGCAGCTGTAGTTCTAGAGTGGAGCTAGGGACGTGCACTGTGTGCTCTTCAGCTACCACAGCTCAGGCCAGGGCTTGCGTGACCTTTCACTCAAAGGCTAGGAATGCACAAGACCATATCTGGAAATTCTCTCAATAACAGCCAGGAAAGTCATGCTGAGTCAATGTGTTTGATAAACCTACTTACTGCAGACCTCCTATTGCTTAACAGCCTTTTACTGAAGTAGCTATCACCTTTCTAGATTAATAAGGACTTTTAGACGGAAGGAATACATACATATATACACACATATATACATATGTGCATACGTGTGTGTGTGTGTGTGTGATGTAGAAGTGGTATAGTTATAAAGTTCAATGTTGGTATATGAAGGTTTTCGCAAGCACAGCTGCATACATCTGCCAGACCAATGTATACTATTTAATATTAAGGAAATATTTATTATAAACCATCAACTCTTCAATATTCTAGGATTGTAGCAGTAAAAAGTGAGTACCTATGAAAGGCAGTGAGAGAAATTAACAAATAGTTGTATTGCCTCTCCCTGACTCTGGGCTTCTCATTCTGTGGGTTCAACTAAGTGCAGACTGTGTGCCAAATATGTAACTAATACAGTTATGTATAGTAAAGCACAAAAGAGCTGAGTGAATTATGTTAGACCATTTGTAAGTGCTGATAACTAGCAATTATTTCTTCCAGTTTGGGAAGAGATTCCCATGTGTGTAATAGGGCTAGTGGATGAGATGTCATTCTTTGTTCCTCACTAAGTTTATACGCAAATATTCCTTTTCAAAATTTCAGAGAGATGAAGCTAAGTGTCCCGCTCTTCCGAATGCTTGCACATGTACGCAGGACAGCGTTGGACCACCAGGTCCTCCAGGACCCGCAGTAAGGAAACAGAAATAATTACCTATCATTGTTTTGTTTTGAAAAAATTTTTTGGAGGGGGATCTTTGGAGTGATCACCTATTTGTCAGTATGGAGGCCATCAAATGCTTTTTATCTATTGGTGTTTTTGATGATAGAGTATGCTAACCTTCCAGCCATCTTTATAATAGATTTTGAGATCCCAACTGAAGCAAATCAAGAAGACAATTTGGGGGATGGCAAGATCAGTCAGTGGTAAAGGTGCTTACTGCCAAGCCTAATGACCCGTGTTTTAAACCTGGCATCCACAAGGTAGAATGAAAGAACAATTCCCGCAAGTTGTCCTCTGGCCTCTACACGTGTGCCGCAGCACACATGCCTCCCCCCATAAACAAACAAACAAATAGGATAAGCATTTTCTAAAAAGAGAATTTGCTTCTGATATGTGGCTTATTTCTCTAGACACTTAGATAAAACAACATTGGCACTCTTCAAGACTTTTCTCTTAAATACAAGTCTGGGTTTCCGTCTGTAAATACAAAAGTCTTGGCAATGTCTTACAGCTCCTGAAAGTTTCTTGTATGAATGAAATAGAGCCATAATTTGGAAGGCTAGTTCAAAAACTACTTACTTAGGACCCAGGACATATGCACGTGACACAGCAGACACACCATGAGCAGAACACAAGAAGGTGTCAACTCATATACATGGTCATAGTATAAGCGCTGGGAGTACTAGAGTTTGGGATAACTTGAGCGAGGAGACTATGACCAGATGCTGTGCACTGGGGGATGGAAGATGAAGAAAATGTGAAGTGAAACTTTGAAGACTGTACTGATGACAGAACACACCAGTCAATCGGTGTCCATTTGGAATTGATTTGTAATACTCAGCTTGAGTCTTGTGGAGGGATAGAAGTGATGGCTCTAACCTCATTGGCTTTTTAAGAAAATAGGTTTTCCATAGGGGACAACTCAAAGATTCTGAGAATACTGATCCTTGTGATTGTTGGGTCATAGAAATATTTTGATTTTAGGTTAGCTACAAAGCAACCTTTAATGTACAGATTCAAAGTGTCACTGGAATTAGTATCAAAAATCTGAGATGCACCTGACATATATTTTGTACCTGACAGATACTTCTCAGATTTTTTTCTCTAGTTTTGGGGTGTTGTTATCTGATGTTGCTATCATATTTACTTCGGTTTTGTTTATTGGTCTTTAAATTCTTGTTTCTTAAGTGCATGTTCTCAGGTCCTGAGAGCTTTGGATATATTTTTTGAAGAATATAATTCTTTCAGTTATTTTCCTTGCAGAATGTAACTCACATAATTTTCTAAAGCATTTTTCTTTTTATTTAAGTGCTGTGAATATAACGGCAAGAAACAGAATGTGCAAAGTTTTGAAATTCTATTTTCCTGTGTGTTTGTATGATACAAATTTATTTCTTAGCCATGCTGGGGCTCAAACCAGGACTTTGTGCATGTTAGGCCAGTGCTCATCACAGAGCTGCATCCCAGTTGTGACATGGCAGTTTTACTTTAATAGTTTGCAAATATCTGTGAAATATTGGCTGGCTAGGTAATGCATTCCTTCTCGAAACGCTGCTTTTACATGCCAATTTCTATTTTCCTTATGCTTACACCAAAATGTGTCCTCTTAATGTGTTTTAGGGAGGACCTGGTGCAAAGGGCCCTAGAGGTGAAAGAGGCATCAATGGAGCGGTTGTAAGTACATCTTAACACTCCAAGTATTCATTGCTGTGTTGAAGTCTAGTTGTTTAAATTTCGCTGGAGGTGGCATTTGACCCCGGGCAAGGTATTTCTGGTTGGGCATCCTTCAGGTTACATCAGTACCCTTGTTTTCGGACATAATGAGCAAGTATTGAAGATTAAGGCTAATGAAATTTGAACTCTGAGCTCATGGGAATCCATGAATACAGATATAGCACATATTTTATTTGTGCCTTTCACTTTAAAAAATCTGCTTTTATTGAAATCTAAGTGTTCTTGTGAATCCATTGCACAATCCACTTTTTAAATGTGTAGCAATGGGAATGAAAGGATGACGTCAACACAGTTGTATGCAAATATCTAGTCTAAAATGTTTGTGAAGATCAAGTTGTGATGACTTTAGTCTATGAGGAGAAGCTTCTGATTGCCCTGAGGGTATTGCGTCACACCCTCCTGTCTCTCCTTTTCTCATATTTAGGGGCCTCCAGGTCCCCGTGGAGATACAGGCCCTCCAGGCCCTCAGGGTCCTCCAGGCCCCCAGGGGCCCAATGGACTCTCCATTCCAGGAGAACAGGTAAGCAGAAAGGCTTTCTGTAGTAAATGAGAATGTCAGGTTAACTGTGTGTTTAAGTGGAACAATCTTTTTCTTACCTTGTTTTGCTGTCTCTCCCCTCAGATCTTTTTGGTGCCAGGGTTTGCACATAGAGCCTCACAGATGTTGTGCTAGCTCTCTACCATTGATCTATATCCCTAGCCCTTTATAAACTTATTTTGAGACAGAGTCTTGAGCTCTCCCTGTGGTCAGTGCAGAACTTGAACTTGTGATTCTCCTGCCTAGGTCTCCTGCATAGCTGGGATGCCATCCCTGAGTGACTAGGACTTGTTTATCTGCAATATTTTCTATATTGTTCTAAATTCAAATGTTTTCCAGGAGACTGCAAGGCTAATTACTCAGATGATGTCCTCTGTTGAATATTATTTTAGATATGTAAATAGGATATGCAATAAATAACTTTAGGAAAAATTGTTCTACTCATTCCATCTCTCAAAAACTTCCTAAAAGCAATGCACACATCACTTTTGTTAAACTGTATTCTTTCAAAGTAGATATTTTATCCCATGATTATATAACAGTGTCTTATAACATTAGGTAGCACTTATAGAATGGTGTTTGCTCTTTAGAAAGTGAAGGTTAACAAAAAAATTGTTAATTCATCTCCCTTCAAAACAAACCTATGTGCTGTTGACTCTTAAGCCTTACACTGGACTTCTGAGGTGATAAAAAGGCGTAGCTGACTCATATCTTCTCCCTTTTAAACTTATTTTCTGTAACCCCTGAGATCCTTCTTCTCACTGTCCATTCCAGGGTCGCCAGGGAATGAAAGGTGACGCAGGAGAGCCAGGGCTTCCAGGCCGGACAGTGAGTTCACAAAATTACCCTTTCTTACCTGTCAAGTGCTGTTTGAAAAGTTGTAATTTGAGTGTTGTGAATATGTTTGCTCCCTAGACAGAGAGAGAAAGGGGGGGGGGAGTTTGGTGTGTGGGAAGCAGCTGGAGATGGGGAAAAGCATGATCAGAATATATAATTTGAAAAAAATTATTTTAAAAAGTGGACCAAGATTAAGTTGTGGAGGATAAGCCTGTACCTGTGCCTCGCTGGACTTGCATTTTATACCCTGTTCTTAGTCTTCAAGGGTATACTGTTCAATTCTGATACTGCCTTGCTGACTGACATCTATATGCCTGGCACTGTGTTTGGCCGTGGTCTTCTGTTGTTTTCAGATCTCCCAAACTTTGTTGAAAACATTTTGGAGAATACTAAGAAGCATTTTCTACACAAAAAGTATATTACTGCATGTTAATTGTTTGCTTTCTTTTGTATAGGGAACCCCAGGGTTACCTGGCCCACCAGGGCCAATGGGACCACCAGGAGACAGAGTAAGTTTTGGGTCACTAATATGTATTAGCTACAGAATCCCACAAGCCTGTTTGCGTGGTTGGAGATGTGGAGTTCACATATCTTGTGGAAGGCTTCAAGGCTGGTATCAACGTCAGATCCATCTTAACAAATTGATGGGATCTTGGGCGAATTATTTGAGAATTTTAAAGTTTTATTAGATTCAAAGCCCAGTGAATATGTTTTAGATGATTAGAAAGACATTCAAGAGATTTAAGAAATGGTTTTAGATCCTAACATTAAAATCTTTATTATGAGACAGATTTCATATAACTTGGAGGTAGTCCTAACTTTCATAGCATTTTCTTTGAAGTCATGACAACCTCTCTACACCTTTAGAAGGCAAGTGACACTTCTGAGGGCTTGATGCTAAGGAACTGTGTATTTAGTAGGGAATTTCTCTACTCATGGAACATTCAAATTTGCCCTTGACTCTGAATGACAACACAGCAAGGAAAGCCATCCCTTCCTGGGACAGATTGACGGGTAGCCTAGTAAACATGGCATTTATGCTTTATTCACCAATGCTACGGAAATATTTATTTCAATAAGAGACCAAGAATGTTTTGATTTAGAGATGTTAGAATTCCTCAAAGCCCAAAGTCTTACAGCTTTTTGGCATTTTTATGCTTTAAGCAACTATATATTGTTTAAATGGGAGATGTGGTGATGTGAGGGTTAACTGCACTCTGTCAATCGGGCTACACTGTGACTAACAACCTTCTCTGGAAGGGCTAGAGCTGTATCTGGTGTCAGGAAAATGTGATTTGTTAACCTTAATATCTTCAAGTAATCACTTGCAGGGAGGTGTCACTCAGTGGGAGCAATGGTTTGCCAAGAAAACTCAAAATAGCAGGTGGTTTTCCCCTGAATGTTATTCCCATGCCTCCCTCTACATTTGCAAGAAACAGACAAGTCAAAGAGCATGTTGGAGACTGTACTGACATAGAAGAAAATCTCTTTGGAGATTGACACTTTGGGAAGTATTGTTGAATTCTTATTTTATAGTGAAGAACAACAGCGAGAATACAAGGTAATATCTCAGTCTTTCCAATGAAAAATAATAGAACCAAATATGGCCTGCCGAGAGAGTGACAGTGGGCTGAATTGCTGATGAGGGCTGGCTGTACACTGGCCCATCCTCGTGTGTGCTTCAGATGGAGATGCTGGGGTCCTGAGGTTGACTTCCCAGCAACAGGCAATCGGGCAGCCACTACCGTAGCCACTGCACCCAGAAGGCTGAGGGATTGGGAGGCCTAACCCATACCTATCATTGTGGTGAGGCTACCATAGTCTCCTGGGATGCAGATGAGAAAAATTTAAAGAACTCATTCCCCCCTTTTTCTACAGTCATATTCACCTACCTACTGCTTAGTAAGCTGCCTCTGGGGCTAAAAGGAGGTATGCAGAAAGAGAAGGACATAAATAGTTTTAGACAGCTAGAGAGACTGTGGAATGTGGGGATCTTGGCCGAGAATATAAGAAAGTAGCAGGAATTCAGAGATGGAAGTAAGAGGAAAAGGAGGCTAAAGGTCATGGTGAGGCAGGGTTCTGCAGGAATAGCAGGGTATGTGGCTGTCTTGTGTGATTTTGAAATAAGGAGCAACAGAAGGAATTTTATACACACACACACACACACACACACACACATATATGTATATATTGCATATTTATATAAAATGATCTGCTAGTCTCTTCTAACACCATTACATAGGCGGACATAGTGAGAATCATTGCAGGCTTGCAACAAGAAATGAAACTAAAAGTTGCAGTATGATGTTCTGCAGGTGCCTCAAGGTAGTTCTTTTAAGGATATCAGGTTAAATACCCCTCATCCCAATTTAGATACGTTCCTACAAAGAGATAGCTGACTGGGAAGTTACAAGCATGACTAGATTATTAAAAGTATGATATTCACTAAAAGATGAGAAAGGGTGTATTAGGTAGCAGGATATATTTAGGTTGAAGAAATGCCATTCCGACAGGCGCAGCAAAGCTACTGGAACATTTTTGTTTAAGTGGCTCTCAGAAGTAATGTTGATTTTGTATCAAATGGACTCAGAGTCTGGTTTTTGTTAAGCAGACATAGCTCCTTCAGAAAGCAGCCTGAAAGTTTATGCTTTTAAGTTTCTGAAAAGATTTTTTTTTTTTGGGTGGGGATAGGAAGTATTTTCTAAACTTCCTTAAAATGAAGTCAATGGTCTGAGAAATATGGACACTGAATGATTATGAATCATTCATGTTTGATTTTTTTTTAAAAAACTAGGCTGTCCCAGAACTCACAGCAATCCTCCTGTCTCAGCCTCCCAAATACTAGAACTACAGGAATGGGACCATCATGCCTGGTACTGATCATTCTTATTCTCTGCAGAAAATGGGACAAAAATCATTTCTGACAGAGGAATGCAGCAATCATAAACAGCACACTGACTCAGAAGTCCTCGGCTGCATTTCAGAGATCTGTTGTTGGGAACGAGAGCTAACTAGGTAGTGGGTGACTCATTCCAGGCAAAGGTCATTTGGCACCATACAGAGAGAAAGAGCACATCAGCGTGGACACGGGAACCAAAGGGCAGCCCTACAGGGAGGTGCCCCTTGTCCTCTCCTTGCTGCTCACATTGACACAGCTTGGCCTTGCTGGTAAAGAGAGACAGTTTAATGCTGGTTGTGTGAATGGAAAACTACCTTTCCTCTTTGGGTGTAGGGCAGTTAATACAATTTTGCCCCTTTCCAGGATCAACTATTTCGTAGACAGAGTCAATCTCCCTTTACCCTTCTTCAAACTCTTACAGAAGCAAACCCTAGAACCTGCCTTCTTAGAAAAAGATTAGTTTGGTATTTAAAATGGTTTTACTTGTAGCTACACAAATTAATGAGCATAGGAACTAATTAATTAGTAAAGTATAATGTAAATTGAAATGAATTTTTTGATCTGTTAGCCTTCATAGCTTACCTACCACACAGCAAATTGTATTCAGTCCTTCTTATCACCCTTAATGATCTATTTAGCATCATTTCACTTGTGCTTTCCTTCCGAATCTGTAATTGTGATTTCATTCTCACAACAGGGTTTCACTGGGAAAGATGGTGCAATGGGACCGAGAGGCCCACCGGGGCCACCGGTAAGAGCGGAATGGGTTACACTGTCTCCAGCCTGGTCTCCTGCCCCCTTTTCCTTTGCTTCCATTTTGCTAGAAAACAGTGAGAAAACCTGATTTGAGTTACATTCATCTGTGCTGTAGAGTATATTGTTACATAAACTGTTTTTTTTAAATAAATCAAAATGTGCTAGAAAAAATAGATATGTCAAAATACAGATGCTTAATAAAGTTATGTTTGAGAAAATCCCAAACGGACTTGGCCACTAGCTGGTTAGGCTCAGGACCTCAGGGTTACCTTCTAAATCTGAAGCCTGTGACATTTAAATGTGAAGTATATTATTAATGAGCAGCCATCAATCATTCTGAGGAAGTTGGCTTTATCTACAATGTAAACAAAAGATCTTCTTATGATGTGTGGGGAAGATACTGAAGATAGAGATTCTGAAATGTATTTGAGTAGAGCTGCCTAGAGGTGAGGTCAGTGAGGGGGAGACAATGGCTGACTGCCTGTCTGCATGGCAGGACTCAGAGCTTTCAGAAGATATGTTTAAAATGATTCTATTATTTATATTTAGTACACGTGTTTTCAGGTAAGGAGGGTTTAAATAAATAGTAAGCGTGCATATTTAGTACAGAGCTTACATTTTTTTGCGTAAATTGATAGAGAACTATTCTACAAAATCTTATGATTCCATTTAACAAGCAATGGTGGGCTTTAGAACATGATGCATTGGATGTTATATTATAAATAGCCCAGTAGATATATGGCGGAAATGCCTGAAAGTTGACTTAAAAGCATCAGGGAGAAATTCTTGTGGTTTTGGTGGGGTGGAGAGTGCTGATAGGATGGAGAGACTCGGGGCCTGGGGAATGTCCCTGAGGAAGATGTGATTCCTAGACTCCTCTGCAGATGCCAGAAGTGTGGGCAGAGTAGGATAAATCAGGCACCTTCTTAATTCCCCTCAAGCCAAAGTTTCCACCCCTGTCTTTTGGAGCTTTTATTTTTATTTATTTTTTGTTTCAGAAATAAACTAAAAATTTGGGAGTTTCTTTCTGTAAATATGCTTAATAACAAATTTAATGGGACTGTATTCTGTAAATTGTGAAGAAGCTGGTTATACGTGTGCATGTATTTTCCACTCGGTCTCAAGGTATATTTCAGACTGAATTTCCAAGATTTTCCCCTCCTGTTACCTTAAAATGTGGCTGTTCTTTCCCTTACCATGTGATGATATTACACTTCCTTTAAAAGCTTTTAAACCTGGCTGTGGTTCTTCAGTTACCGTGGCTAGGATTTTTTTTTCTTGCCATAACATTCCCTTTCTTGGTCTGTGGTTATAGGGAACCCCAGGCTCTCCAGGAGTGACAGGGCCAAGTGGGAAACCAGGAAAACCTGGAGATCACGGCAGACCAGTAAGTAGACAGCTTGCATGTCTACCGACTTCTATTCTCCTGTGGACATGAATATTGAGAGAACTCCAAGGCTTGGGCATATTTAGGTTATCTCAGCCGTAAACGTGTTTTTAGCATCTGCTGAAACAATGCTAAACCCAAGGATTTGACTTGGGAATAGTTCTAAAGGTTTTTTTCCCCCTGCTGGGTTGCTATAATATCCTGGGATGAAAATTGTGGTCATTGGGTTTCTTTAAAAGGAGGAAGGGATTATGAGCCAAGACACATATTTTTGCACTGTATAAACACTCAGAGCTTCAGAGCTGGGTCAGCAAAATCATTCGTTTTATTTAGAAATGGTATGCTGTTTAAGACAGAAAAATACATGATCAGAGCGCAGGGCGCCTTCATCTTCAGTTTATGAATGTTAACCCTTTGACAGCACTTGCCAGCCGTACCGTTTGTTTCTTGCTTTGTAGAAGCGGATCCTGGGTCAGCAGACCAGTAGTAAAAGTATTTATTGGGCCTGAGGAGATAGATTAGTGGGTAAAAATGCTAGCCATGAAAGCATGCAGATCTAAGTTTGAATCTCCAGGAGACTACAAAAGCTGGACATGTAGTCTGAGTATCTGTGATCCCAGTGTTCTTACAGGATGTGGGAGGAAGGAAAGGGGGAATGCCTAGAAGCTCTCAGGCAAGAGGGTCTGGCATCTACTGTGGAAAAAACAGCAAAGCGGAGGCTGAGGATGAATACCCAAGGCTGTCCTCAGACCTTCACATGTGTGCCATGGCACACATGCACCAACATCTGTATGCACAAATGCCCTCATCACATGTGTGCATGTGCACACAAAATTATTTCCTGGGCTGAAGGTGTAGCCTAGTGATGCAGTGTGTGTCTAGCATGTGCAAGGCTGTGGGTTTGACACCTAGTACAAAGAAGTAAATAAGAAGCCAGACTTAAGTTGGTTATTTTACTTTTTCTAATGTGTTCCTTCCTCAATTCATGCCTGATTTGGCTCTCCCTCTCACTTCGGATGTTTGGTTAAAAATAGGAATTGTGATAGTATTATACCTATCATGTGCCTTCAAGTTAGTGTCTTCTAACTGAATTTAGAGTTTCCAAAACATCCACAAGTGTTTCAAATGACCATTGGATTTCATACGCTTCCTTTGCATTAGTGTGAGGCAAGGACACTGCGAATCTACAAGCAGAGATCTGACAAATTTCTATTGCTTTTACTTGAGATACGATTGCCAGTGATTGGTAGTAATGATGCTTCTTTAAGACCATGGACAAGATGACAGGGAAGTTCCCATGAACGCCAAACAGTATGGTTGTCTAAACCAGACTGCATAAAGACAACACCAGTTGACATGCCAACATGTATGGAGGAGATTTCCCAAGGCCTAGATAAGGAACCATAGAAAGTCAATGGCTTCTGGGAGAGGGGAATTCAGTTTTCTGAAGATTTGAGATCATAATAGATTATCCAACTACAAGTGGTCATCCCTAAACATGTGCACGTAGGAGAAACACTAAATGGACTCAATAGGATGTGTGTGTGTGTGTGTGTGTGTGTGTGTGTGTGTGTGTGTGTGTGTAACAGTAATAATTGGGAGGGAGTAGTGGGAGACATGAGAGGGGTCAGAGCGGGGAGCTGGAAGGGTATTTACGTTATAAGCACAGTGCTCATGTATCAATTTCTCAGAAAAATTAAACAAACAATTTAGAGTAGAAATACATTGAAAAAATAATCAGAAACATTTCAAAATCACAATAAATAAGAAAATAATAACTGTAGTTTTCAGAAAGCTCCATATTCAGTATTTGTATTCCCATAAAAATATAATACTGGTAACAAGAAATCCAAGCTCAAGTTTTTCTTACAATAATTATAGTTTACAATACATTTATTTGGACCTCATGTCTCAGAGCAAAGAAGTTAGGCAATCTAATTTTCCTTAAAAATACCATTCTGGCATTTGTATTGAGAACAGGCTATTAAGAGCAAAAGCAGAAAGCAGGGAGGTCCGTTAAGAGGATATTGGAATAGTTACACTATGCCTTGATTTGAACTACCGTGGTTTCCATGGAAATGGTAAAGGGGGTTTGGCTGGAATAGTATCTCAATATCAGATTTGTTGATGACCTGGATGTTCTTTCTGTAATGGCAGTTGGCAGTTTGAAAAGATACTACTGAAACATAGGAAGTTCCTGCCCTCCAAGGATCTCTCCTGGACAAGAAGGGGCTTCTGACTGAGTATGATAAAGACTATGTGGTTGTGTTTAGGTGTGAGACTAGTTAAGAAAGAAAAACACCTGTTTTCTTTTCTACTCAATACACATAGACTCACTGGAGGAAGAAGGAGCTATGTATTTATCTAGGGAGCTGACAGGCAGTCACTAATTCTTACTGGAAGTGAATGGATGCCAAGCTTTTGTGTATTCCACAATAAGCAGCTGAGCTAAGCAGCCACGGTAATTTAACATATGATAGTTCAAGTGCACTTATTTTAGTTGCATTCTGTGTGGAAAATGGTACTTAGCCTTATCATCATTTCTGTCTATGCATCCCTTTAGACCATGCCTTCTTTCTAAAGTATGAAATTCCTGTGTTTCAGGGTCAGTCTGGGTTAAAAGGAGAAAAAGGTGATAGGGTATGTATTTCTTAAAACGTGGCTTCATTCTATTTCAAGTGTTAAATGTTGAAGTCTGCAATTATAGAAATAATACCTTAATGTTTTTTTTAATTTAATTAACTAGGGAGACATTGCTTCCCAGAACATGATGCGAGCGGTTGCAAGACAAGTCTGCGAACAACTGATAAGTGGTAATTCATTGTTTATCATTTGAATGGCTTTTAAAGTAATTGTGGGAAAAAATGCAGAACTTGAGTCACAGAGTTGATCAGAGATATTTCAGACTAATACAGTTCCATTTCTGAAGAGCAAGCACAGCCATCCTTGAACTCCGGGTATTCCCTCTGAAGTTCCCTCACCAGTTCTCACAGCATGGTTCTGAAGAACACAGAAATGAGAGTTCCTTGACCATGTTCTAAGCCCAGCGAATCACTGTGCTTGGAATGAGGCCCAGAGATAATATATTTTTCATGTATGCTTACAAAAGTTCTCATTTGTACTAAAAGCCTTAGGTACCTAGGAAATGACACAAGGTCCTTATTTCAAAAGGGTTCTCTTTTAAGTGACATCATCTGACACACTGAAAGGCACTGTATTTCAGAGTCACATTACACTTTGATAACTCATCTTCATTATAAAGCTCATGGTTTGAATTCAGCATTTTGTGGAAATCGCCATGGATCAAGGGTTATTTGTGCTGGGTGCCTGATGTATCTCATTTTTATTGTTAGTACTAATGAGAACACTCCCTGGAGAGAAGTGGGAAGGAGATGGGTCCCTAGGTGCTAAGAGAAAGCAGCTTCCCTGTGTCCCCTCTCCCTCACTGGGTTTCTTTCTAATGAGTGTTTTTCGTTTTTGTTTTCTACTTATAGGTCAGATGAGCAGATTCAGTCAGATGCTGAATCAGATTCCAAATGATTACCACTCAAATCGAAACCAGCCTGGCCCACCAGGGCCCCCAGGGCCACCTGGCAATGCTGGAGCCAGAGGAGAACCGGGACCTGGGGGGCGACCAGGATTCCCTGGCACTCCAGGGATGCAGGGACCCCCTGGTGAACGAGGTGGGCTTTTCTGGCTTTCCACAGATAAAAAGGGAGGGCTTGCATGTGCCCACAGGAATTGGATCAGTCTGAAGGCATTTGGAAGGCAGAATTTGGCAAACCACTTTCATCTTATTTGGACAGTATAGAAGAGCTATCTGGGAGCCACATTTCCCTTTAGGTAACTTGCAGGCCGCAGAGATCTGTTTCTCAGAGACAGGAGTCTGAGGAAATGGGTGCTATTTTCAGCAGATCTCAGAGATATTTCTACCCATAGATTTTTTTTTTCTTGTGGCTCTGGTGGGAAGTAGTGTCTTGGCAAAAGGAATCTTCCTAAGTGCTGTGACTGTGGCAAGAATCAAGCAGCAGATGAGGGTATCTAAGCAGCCGGATGGTTTTAGGTCCAATTTCTTTCTATTTCTTCGTTCAGGGCCTGGCACTGGTTCTTGGATATTTATTTGACTTTAATTTCATGGTAGATAAATGAAATTGAAAGGAAAAAGAAAAAGAAAAAAAGAAAAATGGGATTTTTCTGCTTCCAGATGTTTCAGGACTGTAGATGCCTACTCTAAGTATTGTGTAATCCCACCCTCTGATGGTGTGGATGCTGTGCCCACGTAGCTCCTGAAGTCTACCTGGAAGGCCTTCTTAAGGTCTCTGTTCTTAATTACTATTTGACAATATGTTAGGCATATTTGTATCCTTCAAATAATTCTCCTCTGACTTTCAGCCAGAATTGTTTCTTGGCCATGGATCTGGAATTACACAAATGTCTAGAAAGAATTTGGCTTAAGGAGAGAACTTCTGGGAAAAATTAGGTTCTGTTTTCACTAAGGAAATGAGTTACTTGAATTATTATTATTTAGGATGAAAAACCCTTGTTTCCAGATAAAAATTTCCCATGCTTTTCCTTTTCTTTTTGGCTCCTTATAGGTTTGCCGGGAGAGAAAGGAGAAAGGGGTATTGGGTCTCAAGGACCCCGAGGGCCGCCTGGGCCCCCAGGTAGGTTTGTTAAGACATCGGACTGGTATAGCATGTAAAGCATGAGAGGCAACTTTGTAGCATCAGCTTTGTACTACCATGATGCATCTTTTAGCGAGAAGTTCAGTTTGGATGTTCTCTTTGTTAAAAGAGCGTGCTCTACTCGGCGTTTGCTCAAAGCTTTAGTGTACGAGGCACAAGTGTCACTGATAAAATGAGGGCTTACTTTCTTTTTTGTAGGGACTTTCTGGGTGATAGTATTTTTGTTTGTCTGTTTTTGTTGTTGTTGTTGTTGTTTGCTTTATATCCTTCAAATACTTTTTTTCCCCTAGTGCTCTTCAATAAGGGGTTAGTACAGTGAGAAAAACTGAGAGTTAACACAAATTTTCATCCACAACATCTTTCTAGCATGTTGCAAGGAAACAGTAGCTGTCTAGTTGTTTTATGCATTGTTTTGACTGGTTTGAAAATGAATCTTCTTTTTCTTTTATTTAAAGCTTTAAGAATTATCTATCTATCTATCTACCTACCTACCTACCTACCTATTCATCTATCAATTATCTATCTATGTGTATGTGTGTGGTGTGTGCACGTGTGCGTATTCCATGCTGTACATGTGGAGGTCAGAGGACAACCTATGGGAGTCTGTCCTCTTCTACCATGTGGATCCTGGGGGTTGGACTCAGGTTGTTAGGCTTGCAGTGAGCACCTTCACTCACTAAGCCATCTTACTGCCCCACATTTTTCTTCTCTTTATGAGGTTTCTGTTCTGGATTTTTGGAACCAAGGCCAGCCCTGTGATTAAATCTTTATGTTTATGTTAATCATAACTAAATGCCATTTTATCAAGAAAATACGTTACTTGCTTTATACATATTGGAGATGTTGTCCAGATACTCACTAGGTGGCCTGATACAACCATCCCAGGCATCCTTGACCCTGTGTGAGTGGGAACAAATAAGAAAATTCAGAGATAATTTTAGCTTGGACTAATTCTTGCTGAATCAGTTTTCCTTAAACTTAAGGTTAAGGGAGTGGATTGTTGGCTTTAATTCATCCCATTTTCTTATCGTGCACTTCTGAATAGTAGTTTAATTTCACTTAGTGATGTTACTTGAGTATTGGAGACTGTCTCAGGTGTTTTGACAAGAGGGAAATGTATCTGTTTTAACTTCATACTAGGTCCGCAAGGAGAATCCAGAACAGGTCCACCAGGGTCTACAGGCTCAAGAGGCCCTCCTGGTCCTCCTGGTCGTCCTGGAAACTCAGGTATCCGAGGACCCCCAGGTCCTCCTGGATACTGTGATTCTTCGCAGTGTGCCAGCATCCCATACAATGGGCAAGGCTATCCAGGTATGTTGTTGTGACCATAAGGACCCCAATTTCTCAGAAACAAAGAGCCCTGGGATTGAAGGAAGGTAGAGTTAAGGATTTCGGGGAATATCAACTTTTTCAGTTCTGTATTTTGAGTATGTAGAAGTATTGCTGTCTTCTAAAGCATACCTTTTACTATTAGGATTTAAGTAACCATTACCTTTCCTATATTTTTGGGTTTACCCAACCACATCATCAACTTCTCTACAATGCTGTTGGGAGTTCAAAGGTTGCTACCACTTCATGATTTTTTTCTCTAAAGAAACATAGAGATAAAAAAAAAAAAAGAAACACAGTTATAAAATGCTGAAAATGTATATGAAAATTATTTTGGTAATCTAACTTACATGTGATAGCATAAAGCAGACAACTGAAATAATTCACTGTCCTGCCCTAGCCGTGGAGCTGATGCTTATCAAATCTGGAACTTAATATTTTCATAGAGTTGTTAATGAAATTCTAATGTTCCCTGTTGGAGACAGCAGAAGTCTTTGGTGCTTAGCTTTGGGAACGTGAGGTTTGGGAGGTATGCTGGGCTGGGTAGAAGATTATCAATTTGTGGTCCATGGTGACTTTTTCATTAGTGCACCCTCAAGCATCTTGCAAGAATAAAAATGATACTGCTGTTTGATATGGTTTGCTACTAGCAAATAGTGCATGAGTAGTTGAATATCTAAATATTTATATATCTATATATTTATGTGCACAATTATATATGATCAAAATAATAATGAATCCCAATACATATTCCCATGTAACCAACTCATAAGATTATAATTTAATTCTCTGTAAGACAAATTTAAATTATTACTGCCTTATGGCATTTGAATTGAAAATATATGGATATATATATCTATATCTACTTTAACATTTACATAGATGGATGTGTATATATATTTTTTGCATAGTAATTCAACTTTTAAAAACTATCATCTTTGACCTGTTTCAGGTTCCGGCTAACAAATTTTCTAAGTCTCCAGTGCTGCTTACAGTTTGAATACATGAAAATCCTGTTTCTGAGATGTTTGCGCACGTGCTTATTAGAAAATGCGTCTGTATGGAACTCTCACCACAGATATGGTTAACGAACTGGGTCGGCATCACACAGTGGGGTGGAGACTCTTGATACTAACTCGAATGATATGAAAACAGTGGTGTGAGCCCGATGCTTTTCAGCAGTAATGTAGAAAACCATCTTAAAAAAAAAATTCAAACACAGCCATGGGGAGCCTCTGTTGTGAAGGAGGCGCCTAATAAGCTACCACTAACCAGCAGAGATACGCCATGTTACGAAAGACAATTAACCTGGTTGAAGAGAAATGTCTTATGTAAATAATAAACTAATTGTGGCTTGTACATGATCTGTATGTGATCCTATCCACTAAAATTTCTTAACAACTCAACAATTTGCTTCTGCACCGAAGCCTGCTGGCTGCTTGCTCTTTCTGTAGTATAACAGCGAATGGATCTGCTTCGCTCTTGCTTGTTAGCAGTGTCTGAGTTCAGGTCATGTGACTTCTCGGTATTCTCTTTGTGTACTCTCATTTGGGTTTTTTAACTGCAATTTTCAAAGCAAAGTTTAAAATCACCCTTTCTTCCTGTTTGGCTGTCGCCACGGGTGTTCCTTGCCCACTGGCTGTAACTCTGTGTGAGACACAGCCACAGGAGACCCTGTGTACTGTATATAACCTGGTGACAACTCCTTTCACCCTGACTTCAGTTTCTAGGTGCCAATACTCTTCATGACCTCGGCTCTCTGAGCTGTTCTTTGGCCTGAGGAGTTTGAAGTCATGAACAGTTATTTAGGGATTTGCCAAAAATCCTACCTAGGTACGGTGTTTACAGTTCTTTTGTCCAATTTCTGATCTGTCTCAGGCTTTGTGCAATGATTGTATTTACTGCTGGATCTTTGAAGCCCCCCCCCCCTCCAATTTGATCACCAAATTCTCTCTGCACATGTGCACATGGAAATAATCTGAACACTGTAACACATCTATTTATGGTTGTGAGATTAAGACTGGAGTGCTGTCACCTCGGGTGATGACTTAACTTTTGCTGTGCGTGTGTACCTTCCAAGTCATGCCATAACTGTAATGTTGACTCGGACAGAGCCTTATGTGCCCGAAGGTGGGGCCTACCTGCCTGATCGTGAGCCCTTCATCGTGCCGGTGGAGCCTGAGAGGACAGCAGAATACGAGGAGGACTACGGTGCAGACCAGCCTGAACAGGAGCACCCCGATCACATGCGTTGGCGGCGCGCCCTGCACAAGGGACCTGGGCAGTGAACCTGAGACCGCGAGTTCACTGAAGTGGGAGGTGTTGGGATTCTCATTCACAGGTCAGACAGAGCAGAGTACATCTTTTCTGTGATGTTTTCTCCGCGTTGTTTCACCCACGAGTGCTTCTTTCTGACTGTAGAGAGCCTTGTTTCTGCAGGCAGCATAGCTTGCAACAGTCTGTAGACGTCTATACCTTTGCTGTTCAAATGCTTTACAACACAAGCTATTCACAGAAACTGCAAGGAGAGAATATGCCCAGTGTGGGCCGAGGCAGCCAAACTTCTAGGTTAAGCAGCAAGCCCTGGAAACCAGAGCAGCTGTGCATTTGGAGAGAGCCTTTATCTTTCTCAGTACTTATCTGCAATTCAATCACACTCCATTTCCAGTAATTCCTCTCCTAAAATCAATAAGGGAAACACCAGCTCATCACAGTGCTTCCCTTCCTTTCCTTCCCCTGTTATGCGTTTAGGGCACAGAATGCTCTCAGGCTCTTAACAACCACAGACCTTAAGTCATGTAGCTGAAGTTATCCTATCAACTGGATACTGTTCCATATCGCCTTAGATGTTCTTGTTTTGACACACTAACATTAATGCCAAATTGCGGATTATTCTGCAGAAATGGAATTGCATGTTTGTGTTGTATATTTAGAATGAACTTTTTTTTTTTTTTTGCAGAACATGTTTCTTAGTTACCAAAGCAGTTGGAAATGTTTCAAGACTATGGACATAGAATTGCTGCTTTTATATTTTAACTGCAGATTGTGAATTTCACTGCCTTATATTATTTATTTCTGAAACAAAAGAGGCATTTTTCAATAAAACTACTGAAAATTTGACATGGCGTATTCTTTTTTCTTTGAAGGGCCTTTTGGACTGTTCAAGTGGTTGTTACAACAAACAAATTCATACCCTTGGATACGGTTACAAATCTTGCTAATACTCTTAAATTATGCTAAATAACTTTAGATTTTTAATGCTTTGGTGAAGTCATTGAACAGAGTGGTGAGAACCTTAAAAAAAAAATCCAGCCGATTCCAAAGGTTTTATTAGGAATGTAGAGGATGTGTGGGCTGGTAGAAAAATAATGAGGTATCCTAGGAGACCCCAAACAACCAAATAATCTACAGCCCACATGGTTTTGTATGCATTTAATTACTCTCCTATACTTTGCCCAATAGCAAATTTAATTGCAAACAGGAAAATTTCTTAATGGAAAATTTAATTTAGGCATACCTTCTTTCCGGCTTACAGATGCAATAAAAGCATCTTAAATATCAAAGAAAAATGATGGAAATGTCTGTTTGAAGGAATAACAATGTCAATTGAAGAACAAGGAGTAGTGGAAGAAAGTTTTTGATGGGGAAAATGTGAATTTCTCCTTGGGGTTCTAGGTTGACAAGCATGGATGATAGATACATCGAGGGATGTCAGCTAAGAGGCTTAAAGTAGAAGGACAATTCATATCATTTGTCTCCCATTCTCAGCTTCTCTCTCACACTTTAAACCAGAGGAGAGCACAGAGCTTATATCAGCCAGCCCCCCCACCCCCCTTTACCATGCTGTAAGAAGAACTCAGATTTGCTTGCAGTATCAGAAGAGGACTGAGGCTCCCCCTCTCTAGCTTTAACTTACTGTGTAGACAGACGTATCCCTGCATCTCCCCCCAACCCCTTAATGGTTATTCTCTGGGCAGGAGCTATCAAACCTCAACGATCCCCCAACGTAGTTTTTGGTTCATGGGTGGTTTGAATGTTCCTTGAAGAGCCCTTGTATTAGAAGCCTGAAGAGGAGACCTCATGTCACTGACTCAGTGGGGTCACAACCACATGATTTTGAAGCCCACAGTAATGATTTGACTAGATGTGGGTTTGTTTCATGATGTTTATAACATACTGTTTCACCACTGTCTTCTAGTTTGCTCTGGGAGAAAGGACTAGGAGCCAGGCCACTTCTGAACAGAGAAGTAAAGAGTTAGGATACATATGATTTTTTTTTTATTGAAAATATTTTTGATACAATTCTGATGCATGTGACCTTTATTTTCATAATATATTTTGTTACTAATTATATTTGATGAGTTCTGTATTACAATTCTTCATTAACTGTGCATACATACTCAGTAAACTTTGGAAAGAAGAGTTAAGATAATTTGGGTGTAAACCCTGACAAAATCCCGGAAAAGTCAAATATGTAGGTTCTGATTTATTTGGATCAGTAGTAAGATTCTTGCTGAGTGCAGGTAAGGTGCTGGGTTCAGTCCCTTGTACCAGGAAACAGCCAGTGTTGTCACAATATACCCTTTTATTCCTTGTCTGTAAGAAGGCATAAACTCATAGTTTTATATTTTACTGCTTTGCCTCTTGTGGTTGTCATGGTCAAATTATGTTAATGACATATGAGAGCTAATAGAGCTATAATTATCATGCCCATATTTTCCTGAATCAGAATGGGGAAAAATAAAACATCCTTCATTTGATGCATATTTCTTGAAAGCTGCCAGTATAATGCATACTTCATATATCTATCTAGAACATAGCCTTTTTGCATTATCTATCTCAGAAGGAAAATGAGAAATGCTAGTTTCCATTTGCCCAATTAAAATGGTGACTCTGTTACTACGGATGTAGGAGATGACAACTCAAGTCATCCCAAGGCTTTAGTTTTTGACATAAAATCCAAATAGGAATGTATCTCCCTAAACCCATTCTCCCCCATTTTCATCATCAGCTACCTGTTTGATCAGGATAGAAACGTGAGTCATTGCAATTGTGCCTTCTGCTTCCCACAGTATGTCAACCAAAGCTACTTAGTTTTTCACATTGTTTACTTCATAAGCACACCATCAGTTCAGTACGTATCCCAAGAAGTGGTCCTCATTGCTTTCTTTTTTTTATCGGATGGAGAATCTGACACCTTCTGGAAGATTTCAGCATCCATGTTGGATAACAAATCCAATACTCTCAATTATTTGAACTTCTTATCTTCAGAGACTTTTTCTTTTACTCAAATTTGACTTCTCAGTCTTTCCAAGGTATTAACTCAAATTTGTTACAAGTTCTTTACAAATCACTGATGGATACATTCTGTCCTTTTTGGTGCTACCTGTTTATCTTCCCCCGGTACAACTATCCTTGGTTTTGTCACAACACCTGTCATGATGAACCCTCCATACTTTCCCTGTCCTTCAGCCTCTCTTTGTCTTTGCTTGATTCTTCTCTGGTTCTGTGTCAGTTCTATGGTGCCATACTATGTTTACTGAATATCATTAACTCAGGAACATGCACTAATTTCAATTTTCTTTTGCCCTTGTCTTTAATTATTCTTAGTTATTGCTCTTGTCTTAGGATTTTATTGCTGATAAAACACCGCAGCCAAAAGCAACTTGGGGAGAAAAGGGTTATTTCATCTTATACCTCTTAGATTACACTCAATCACTGAGGGAAATCAGGGCAGGAACTCAAGGCGGGAACCTGGAGGCAGGAACTGATGCAGAGGCCACGGAGGAACACTGTTTAGTGGCTTGCTCTTCACGGCTTTGCGCAGTGTGCTCTTGTATCTACTACAGGACCACCTGCTCAGGAATGGCATCACCCACAGTAGAGTGGCCCTTTCACATCAATCATCAATCAAGAAATGTCCTCCCACCCTTGCCCAATCTAGTGGGGGCATTTTCTCAGTTGAGGTTTCATCTTTCCAAATGACTGTAGCTTGTGTCAAGTTAATAAAACACTAATCAGGACAACTGATCCCCTGTCACCTTAACACTTCAATACATTAGTATTAAACCACAACCTTCCCTTTCTTGCTTATACCTAAGATCCCTTATTAGCACCAACATCTCAGTATAAAACACATTTCAAGTGTTTAAGATCTCACAGTTTTAAAGGGTTCAAATACTTTAAAAGTTCAGTCTCTTTAAAATATTCAGTCTATGTAAAACTTCAAAGTCTCTGTAAAACTCCAATAACGGAGTTACAGCTAAAATTAAGGGCTATTTGAAGGGTGGTGCACAAACCTAATACAGTAGAAGCTTCTAAAAATATAGACACATATATGAAGGCAATCTAAATGAAATCTCCAAATAATAGGGGAAAAAGAGTCCCAACTTGCTATCTCTTGTCACCAAATGAAGCTTCAAGTATCATGGTTGGGTTAGATCTAATTAAGTTGTTGGCCAAAAGGGTACCATGGGAATCCCTAAACAGCCCAAGTAATTGCCACATCTGTAGATTTCTCTCCACACATTGACTGGCAAGGACCCATTGCTGAAGACAACACATGCACAACACACTGAACATGGAGAAATCTAGCTGGTGCCTACATAGAGCCTTCACCCCTACATTCTGGAATCTTTTGACAGGAAGGTACTCTGCATACTATCCAAAGAGAACTATCTAAGCCAAAAACAAACTTTTTGGGCTACCTACATATGTTGCCTGCAAGATATGCCAGGGAAATGGTGGCACAAAACTTGTGGGACTAACCAACCAATATATGATTTGACTGAAGTCCACTCCATGAGATGGAACATATACCTGACACTGCTTAGGTGACCAAGAACCAGAAACTAGAAAGTCCAGGGACCTGGGTAAAACTAAATTCTACTGATCTAAAAATAAACAAAAAATGTATCAATAAAATGTCTACCAATGACACATTCTGTTCTACTCATGTAGTAGTACCTTGCTCAGCCATCATTAGAGAAACTTCCTTCTTCAGCAGATGGGAACAAATACTGAGACCCACAGCCAGACATTAGGCAGAGAGTAAGAGACCTTGGAACACTTAGCCCTAAATAGAATGTCTCTATCAAATCCCTCCTCTCTGGGCTCAGGGAATCCTGTTGTGGAAGAGGAAGTAGAAAGAGTGTAAGAACCAGAGGGGATGGAGGACACCAAGAAAGCAAGGTTCTCCAAATCATCATGATCAAAGCACAAACAAACTCACAGAGACTAAAGCAGCATGCACAGGTCCTTCATGAGTTTGCACTAGGTTCTCTGCATATATATTATAGCCTCCGGTTTAGTGTTTTTATGATATTCCTGCATGTTCAAGATAGTGGGTTTCTGATTCTTGTGCCTTCTCTTGGACTCTTTTCCTTCTGTTTGTTTGTCTTGTCCAACTTTGATGTGATAGTATTTGTTTTATCTTTTATTTTGTTATATTTTATTATCTCTTAGAAGCCTGTTTGTTTTCTAATGAGAGACAGAAAGGGAGTAGATCTAGATACAAGGGGACATAGGTAGGAACTGGGAGGAAGAGAGGGGGAAGAAATCATAATCAGGATATATTATATGAGAAAAAAATCTATTTTCAATAAAAATAAATAAATAAAAAATAAAAACCTGATGAAATATCTTCAAGTAACTTAGGAATGGCCCTTGACTAACCAAAATATGAATCTCTACTAGCACAAAAAAATAATGAATTAAATAAAAATTTAACACATATTAAAAATAAAAACTCTAAAGTCTCCCTAAAATATCAAGTATGTCAACTGTAGGCTCCAAATTCAAATTCAAAATTCAGCAGTGTAAATACTTTAGTGCTTGACATCTGGGACCCACTTGTGATTCTCTGATACCTTTATAGCTCTGTCATCTGAAACACACAGAGCTTGCTACAAGACTCAGGCCAACTCCATTCCACAGCTGTTGCTGTATTTAGTGGTCATCCCATAGTACTGGTATCTCCAAATTTCTGGGGTCTTTGTTGTAGCTGGGCTGTACTTTCACCAATAGACTCTCTTGCGCTCTCCTTGGGGACTCTGATCCTGTTTTGTGATGCCAAGTGCCAACTTCTCTCTGTAACTATTTCAATTCTGGGGCTTCTACTACAGCTGACATTGTACCTTCATTAATGGACCCTCATGTCCTCTCATAGTGACAAGTCTCAGCTGTGCCCATGACGCCTAATGCTTTTAAAACTATTACTACCTGAGAAACTCTTAGACAATACGGAGTCTGCTTATCAACATATAGTACAGGCCTTTGTCTCCTTTGGAACAGAGCTTGTGTGCTGACCCTGAGGAAACACTTCTCAGAAGATTTTTCCTCAGTTATGTTAATCTCTTCTTTTTAAAAAAATAATTAATATTTTAACTTAAAAATTTTTATACAATCTATCTTGATCATATTTCCCCCTTTCTCTGACTCTTTACAGATCCTTCAAACCTCCCTAGCCATTAACTTCATGCTCTTTCTCTTTGTTTTATTCTCTCTCAAAAAAAGGGCAAAATCAAAACATTCTTCCCCACAAAAATCCCAAATCAAAGCAAACTAAAACCAAAACTCAAAACCAAATAAGACAAAGATATCAAAACAAAACCTTGCAGAAGATGCACAAACAAAACAAAACAAAGCAACAATCAAACAAACAAGAAAAGGGAGAAAGAAAGAAAGAAGGAAGGAAAGCAGTAAGGAAGACAGAAAGAAAAGTCTGTGTTGGTCAACTGGTTATGGGAGTGAGGTCTGCTCTGGAGTATGGTTGATATACACACTGACACTCCATTGTAGAAAACTTATTTTCCCTTTCCCAGAAGGTACCAATTACAATGGCTTCTTGGATAGAGTGAAACTTTGTGACCACTGTTCTTTCTTCATTCTTGGATTAGTATGTTTTGAACTTGTGCAGGTCTTGTGTACGCTGTCACAGTATCTCTGAGTTCATGTGTGTATCAGTCTACTCTTGATAATATTGTCTCCTTGTTGTCAACTACCTACTCTGGCTCTTACAATATCTTTCTACCTCTTCCTTCACACAGATAGTTGAACCTTGAGCTGAAGACATCCCTTTAAGAACTGAGTACTCCAACGTCACTCTCTGCACACTGTCCAGTTGTGGGTCTTTGTCAACTCTTATCTCCTCCAAGAAGTTTCTCTGATGAAGGTTAGGCAGTGCACTGATCTATGGGTATACCAATATACTATTAGGAGTCAGTTTACTGATATGGTCCTTTACAAGAATAACAGTAATGGGTTTTCTTTTAGAGCTCATGACCTATCTAGTCTCAGGTTCTTGGCCACTTGAGAAGTATGATTCAGGTTCCATCTTACAGGTTGGGCCTTAACCTAATTTTTAAAAAGTGGTTAGTTATACTTTATTCGTGCCACTATTGCAACAGTATATCTTGCAGGCAGATTGCTGTTGTAGGTCACAGGGTTTGTAGCTGAATGATATTGATGATTGCTAGTCTCCTCTGGTAATGTGTCTTATACCACCATTAAAGCTTGTCAGTTGGGCTGGCCTTTCTAGTTGAGCACAGTTAAATTTCTTCATGTTTGACTACATAAATAAGTTATGTTCTAAGCAACAGGTCTTATCATCAAGTTATTGAGAGTGGCCTATGGCCTTTTCAATAGCCTGTGATGTTTGCAGGGACGGAGTCTGTTATACCCTTTTGGCCAAGGACTTAGCAAGATGTAACTTATTTCTTGCACTGAAGGTTTTTCTTGATGGCATAAAATGTCTAGTTGGAGCATTGTCTCCCTATTATATGGTAACTCCATTTAAGTTCTTTCATACATATATTTTAGGAAGCTCTATGGTAGATTCCAAAGGTCTTCAGTGTTAGTTGTCATTCCCAATATCCCCTCCTTTATCCTGCCATCCCGTACCTCTCCCCTTTTTAAATCCTATTCCAGTTTCCACTTTATGTCTTGGAAGGCTGTCTTCTCTTCTCTAGTTCCTATCTAGCAATCTACGTTTTGTGGTTATTCTAAATAGAACACACACATCTAAAGCTTAAAATCTAACATCCACATATAAGAGAAAACATGACATATTTGTCTTTTTGATTCTAGCTCTACCCATTTACCTCCAAATTTCATTTTTCTTAATAGTTGAGTAATGTTTCATTGTGTAATCATTATTCATTGATTGGGTGATGAACATCTAGGTTGTTTCCAACTTCTGGCTATTATGAACAGAGCAGCAAAACCATGGATGAGGAAGTATGCATGTAGTATATTGTAGAGCCAACAGGTAGAGCTCCAGAGTGGTTTATCTGGATACCATGGTAGAATGATTTTAATCTTTCTGAAACTTCCACAGTGATTTCCATACTGGTTGTACCAGTTTTCATTTCTATCAGCAAGGAATGAGTGCTTTCCTTTCCCTTCGTCCTCAACACCATGGGCTGTCATTTGTTTTATTCATCTTGGCCATTCTGAATGGGGTAAGATGAAATCTCAACACAGTTTGATTTGCATTTCTCTAATGGCTAAGGATGTTGAACATTTTGAAAAGTGCTTCTCAGCCATTTGTATTTCATCTTTTGAGAACCCTCTGTTTAGTTTCTATACCCCATTTTAAAAACTGGATTATTTCTTTACTGTATGTTCGGTTTTTTTTTAGTATGTTATATAGGCTAAATACTAACCCTTTATCAGATATTTAATTGATAAAGATTTTTTTCCCATTCTGTAAGCTGCTGGTTTGCTTGAATGATGGTGTCCATTGCTATACAGAAGCTTTTTAGCTTCATGAAGTTCCATTTACTAATTGTTGGTCTTAATTCCTGGTTCAAGGTCTTAATTCCTGGTTCAGGCTTTATGTTAAGATCATTGTCCCATTTGCAGTTGAGTTTTGTACAGGTTGATAAATGTTTATTAATTTTCATTTTTCTATACGCAACTCCCCAATTTGGCCAGAGCCATTTGTTGAGGATGCTTTCTTTTCTCCAATGCATGTTGTAGTTTATTCATCAAAAATCAGGTGTTTGTCTGTAGGTGTGTGGAATTATGTCTGGGTCTTTAATTCAATTCCATTTCTTGTTTTTCTGCCAATACTGTGCAGCTTCTACTAGTATAGCTCTGTAGTACAACTTGAAATCTTTGGTGGTGATACTTCCAGGAATTCTTTTATAATTCAGGATTGTTTTAGCCTTCTTAGCTTTGTTGTATTTCCACATTTTGAAAATTGTCTATTACGACTTTTGTGGAGAATTGTTTTAGAATCTTGATGAAGACTGTATTGAATCTCTCGGTTGCTTTTGTTAGGATGGCTGTTTTCATAACATTCATCCCACTAATCCATGATCATGGGAGATAGTTCCATCTTCTGATTTCTTCTTCTATTTCTTTCTCCAATGTCTTAAAGTTTTTATATACAAGTCTTTAACTTGCTTGGTTAGAGTTATCCCAAGATATTTCATATTTTGAGGCTACTGTGCATTGTACTGTTTCCCTGATTTCTTTCCCAATCTGTTTGTCACTTGTCTATAGGGAGGCCATCAATATTTTTTTCTATTTGAGATTATAATTTAATTAGAATATTTTCTCTTCCTCTTCCCTAAACCCTCCCACACACTCTGCTCCACTCTTCTTCACATTCATGGCCTCTTTTGTCACTAATTGTTATTGTGTGTATATGTATGTGTATTTATTATCAAACATAACCCATTAATCTATAGAATGTAATTTGCATGTACATTTTCAGGACTGACTGTTTGGCACTAGATAACTAATTTGTGTGCTTTGACCTGAAAGACCACCTCTCCTACTCCTGGCTCTCCTCAGTTGTCTATAGCTCTTTGTGCAGGGTTGACACTCCATGGGATTTCTCTGTCCAGTTTACTATATTCATTGGTGATTAATTACTGTGTGTTGATTTTGTGTCCTGCTACTCTGCTGAAGATGTTTGTCAGCTGTAGAAGTTTCCCCATGGAGTTCTTAGAGTCTTTTATGTATAAAATCATATCTCCTATAAATAAGGATACCTTAACATCTTCCTTTCCTATTTGCATCTTCTTGCTGTCCTTCAGTTGTCTTATTGTTCTAGATATGACTTCAAATACTATACTTAATAGCTATTGAGAGTGTAAAACATGTCTTATTCCTGATTTTAGTGGAAATACTTCAAATATCTCTCTAATTAAGGTTGGTGTTATCTGAGAGGTTGCTGTATATATTACCTTTATAGATATATGTCTTTTGTATCCCTAGTATCTCCAGGACATTTATCTGAAGTGATGTTGGAGTTCTGTCAAAGACCTTTTGTGAACCTACTGAAATGTTCCTATGGTTTTTATCTTTAAGTTTGCTTATGTGGTGGATTATGTTCATTGATTTTCATATGTTGGACCAGTCCCACATCTCTGGGATGAATCCAATTTGACCATGGTGGATAATCTTTTTGATATGTTTTTGAATTTTGATTGCAATAGTTCAGTGAGAATTTTTGGATCTATGTTCATAAAATATACTGATCCATAATTTTCTTTTTTGCTGGGTCTTTGTGTAGTTTTAATATTGTGGTAATAGTGTCTTCATACACAGAATTAGGAAATGTACTTTCAGTTTCTATTTTGTGGAATAATTGACATTCATTCTTTGAAGGTTTGGTAAAAGTCTATACTAATCCATCTGGTTCCTGGTTTCTTCTTAATCCCAGGTTATTCTCCAGTTTCAGACAGCCAGGATGGATGACTCAGCAACAAAATGGCTTCCCTTTAATGGTTTCTATTCACAGCCAACTCTTCAGATCCAGCCGACTAAAGCCATACATTCTTAATTCAAAATATCAAACAGCCACGCCTGGTCTCCATAGTTTGCACTGCACTCAACATTTTTATTTCTCAAGTTCCCACAGAATAGACCACTGAGCTCTGAGCACTCAACAGCTTTTCTGGGCCCAAGTTCACAAGCCTCCCAGAAACACACAGTCAGGCCTACCACAGCGATTTCCTTTCTCTTACCAATTTCTGCCTTGGTTTTCTCTTTCTGTGATGAAGCATCATGAGGAAATCAACTTGAGGTGGGAAAATCTTATTTCCTCTTATAACTCCCAGGTAACAGTCTGTCACTGAGGAAAATCAGGGCAGGAACTCAAGGCGGGAACCTGGAGGCAGACACTGAAGCAAAGGCCATGGATTACCAGGCCGGCACGCAGTATTCTTCCATGGCCTCTGTTTCAGTCCAGATCTGTGCTTGTTTCCCATGGGGCTTCCAGGGGCCCTTTCCTGTGTTCATTTATTTTCAAAATGACATCTTCTGATGCCCACTCAACTTTGCTTCCATGAACTAATCCACAGCTTTGCTAAGGCCCTCGCCTGGCCTGAGACCCTCTCAGGGGGGATTCCAGTATGTTCATCCACATCTTTCTACCTAAGAAGTGTCCATTTAAGCACAGAGGACTCAAGCCTCTTTGTCAAGTCAAATGAAAGACAATTCTCCTCAAATGGCTTTCCTATGACTCACTGGATACATTTATTTCTCACCGCTGAACATGTTTGTAAGTTAGCGTGTCTGCTGTGTCACAGATCGCCACTGTGAACTGCCATGCTTATCGTGAAGGCATCCTTCATTCTCCATTAGCCGTTTCCTTAGACTCTCCTTTACGTGAATCACTTCAGGAGAGGGTTGGAATCATCCTGCTGTGGCTGGGCAGAACCACAGCTATTCCCCCAGATAATGATGACTGGCATCCACAGTTTCTTGGCTCTCATCTTTTCAGATACAGGCTATGGGGATGATGGAAAGATAGTTTCTAATGGCAGAGTTGATTTCTCCAGTTCCCAGAAGTCCTCTGGGACTGTGCTTTATGGCTTTCTTTAGAATTTGGAAAGTCAGTAATTTTTGTTTTCATAGCCTTTTGCCCAGTTTTGAGTCAAGAGGAAACGTTCCAAACTCCCTGGCTCCTTTATCTTTCTGTTACACCTGTGTACCGAATCCTAACTTCATGCACTCATTTCCCTCTGCTCTTGACTGTGGGTGAGATGCAACTAGAAGTTTTAAGTTCCTGTTGCCTTGGCCTTCCTGCCACAATGACCTGGGATTATGAGCTAAAACAAAGCCTTTCTCTGCTGTATCATTTTTTGTCAGCGTGTTTTATCACAGCAACGGAGATGAAACCGGGACAGATTCCAATTAATATTTCTACAGAGACACAAACTGGCCAATAATATACAATGATGCCCAACATCATTATTCAGGAGACTAATGCAATACCAAACCATCACAATGAGATACCACTTACCCTAGTAAGGTGACTATGATATGAAAGATAGTAGCAAATGTTGACAAAGACATGGAAAAATCAGAACCATCATACTGCAAATGTAAGATGGTGAAATCAATTTGAAAGCACACTAAATAACTTACAACAGCATACACGAATGTACTGTTGTTAAACATGCTAACTATGGTAAAAGACAGATGTTTTTGCATTTTAAGTATGTGCTCAACAAAACTGTACTGTAAAAAGCAAAAGAAGAGAGCCAGGACCTGAATCTGATAGAGATACAAAAGGGTCTATGAGTAAGTGAATGTAAGGTTAAATAGTGTGTGTGTGTGTGTGTGTGTGTGTGTGTGTTGTGTGTTCGTTCCTGTTTGGAGTATATGTGTGCACAAGTGTGTATGAGTGTGTAAGCATATGCAGACAGTAAGCATGCACATACAGATACATATGGAGGTCAGAGGTTGAAGTTGGGCTGTCTTATTCAATTGCTTCCACTTTATATTTTGAGACCCAGTTTTTCCTTGGACCTGGAGATCTGTTTTTGGCTAGTCTTCTGGGATCCATCTATCTACATCCACTGCTCACACCACCCCTAAGCTTATGGATACCCATGGCCTAGCCTGGCTTCTACATGTGTGGTCAGGATTAGAACTCAGGTCTCATATTTGTGCAGCAGTACTTTATCTACTTAGCCCTCTTTCTGGCTCTCACTTGGGGTTCTTAAGTTAAAATCCTACGTTGGTCTCTACAGAAATTGAATTTTTGAAGAAAATTTGATTAGGGAAATAGGAAACAATCTTTTAAAGCACCAGATATCATGCTAAAGGAAGAAAGCAAAGGAATATTAGAGGAAGCAGAGTTCACCTGTTGCCCTAGAGTGATTCCAGGTAGACACCATATGGTCAAGAGCTCAAATTTAGTGGTTCTGTCATTGAGGGAAAAAAATGAGGGTCATATCTGAATTTGTAAGATGGGCTCAGAGTGATGGCTGAACAGGCGAAGGTGTTCATTGCCATGGCTGATCTGAACTGAACCCCCAGGACCAGTGGGGTAGAAGGAGGGAACTGACTACTGACTTCCATAAGTCTTCTGACCTTTGCCCCGCTCCCCCCCACTCACACACATACACATTGAATGAATAAAATGAAAAACATAAAAAAAACCTTTTAAGATGGAAGCACATAGGTAATTGGAATAGCAAGTACATTATATTCACGCAGTCAGCAACAGAAAAATTGGAGTTCTGTAGTACTTATGTTTATGAAAATATATGGGAGATAGAAAAAAGAAGTTGGGTACATAATGTAAAAGCACAGCTAAGAAGCTGTGGTCGGAGAGCTGGGGATATAGGAAGTTCCCTTGGGAGGAGTCAGAGAGTCCCCGGAGTGCTTGGAGTTGTGGAGTCAAAACTTGGTAGGACCCCATGGCTGTGAGTGTGTGGGAAACTTACCTCAACAGTTGGAATGATGTTGGTTGCATGTTTTGCTCCTCTCCAGCTTTTTCCTTGCAGCCTCTCAGAACCAAGGACATTAAATAGTCTGACCGTGTTGCACAGATTCTCCTACACATGCTTACACTGCACTTCAGTGCTTGGCTTAGTGAGAAGAGTTTCCTGATGCTAGATGATCAAGTTGGTCAGCAAAAGCATCTTATGGTTTTTAGGAATATTTGATTCATGTGCTCCTCTTATAAGTAACATTATACATTATATAATTTCAAGTTAAGTATTAAATCAACTCTTTTAAATTGGAGACATTCATGGTTCTGGGGACTTGAGTCATATCTTCAAAAATAGAATTACAAATGCACCTACATAAAATGTGCTGCTTACTGCTTCTTCCCACACCCCAAATACTCCTCAGATCTATTCTCTCCTCTCAGAGTCACAAAACTGACTCCTTTGGAGTAGATGTCTTGGGATTTGGCTGGGTTGGGTTGGGTTCAGGGTGGTGAGTGAGAAGCAACAACAGGGGACTGGAGAGGGATTTGGTGGCTCCTCCCTGGGAGTGCTGGGCCCTTTTCTAGGCTTTAGTCCTGGGACTCTTCCTCTCATCAGTTTAGATTTCCCAGGTTATTCTCTTCATTCCGTTAGTTTCTGGATGCTTCCCAGCTGTGGTGGTTTGAATAGGAATGGCCTTCAGAGACTCATATATTTGAATGCTTTGTCATTGGCATGATTAGTCACAATTGGCACTATTAGGAGGTGTGGCCTTGTTGGATTAGGTGTGGCCTTATTGGAGGAAGTGTGTCATGGTGCTGGGGAGGTGCTTTGAGGTTTCAAATGCTCAAGCCAGGCTCAGTGGCCCTCTTTTCCTGCTGCTTGCTGTTCCAGATGTAGAACTCTCAGCTCCTTCTCAAGCTCCATGCCTGCATACCACCATGCTCCCTGCCATGACAATAAAGGACTAAGAATCTCTGAACCTGTAAGCAAGTCCAATTAACTGCCTTTCTTTGTAAGAGCTGCCGTAGCCATGGTGTCTCTTCACAGCAATAGAACCTCGAGACACCAGCCTGCATTTATTTGTTCAGCTTTCTCACATCTCTGTCAATCATCTTGGCGTTAAAGTTTTATCACACCTTCTGGGAGGATATTTTTCTTCTTAGGGACTTTGAACGACACAAAAGGAGGTACTACTTAAGAAAAGAACGTTGAATCAAAATTTGAAGTGTATTGGCCACAAATTACTTCACTAGAAACAGGAAAGCACTTTACTTTCCTGAGCCTTTATTTACCCTATATAAAAAGGGCAGAGAATTATCTTCTGATTCAAAATAAAAAGTGGAATAAATGACTGCAAGAGAAAATAGCAGGTTGGACTTGGGGATAGAATTTGTTGTTTTCAGAGGGCCCAAACTGATATAATCTTGTTAAACTGGAAGTCACCTCAGATGCTATTAAAATTAAAGAGGAATTAAAAATTATCTATCTCTATCTCTATCTATCTATCTATCTATCTATCTATCTATCTATCTATCTATCATCTATCATCTATCTATCTATTCACCTATATCTGTTTGAGGACCAGGGCCTTGCTATATAGAGGCATAAATTTTATGTTTGGAAGAGCATCCCAATGGAAAACTCTCAAGTCTTGCATAATGCAAAGCTAAATTTCTTCTCCATAAGGAAGACAGAGATGGATGCAATGACATAGGAAACCAGAGAGAACTTCAGCTGGAATGTCATTTTCCTTGATTCTCAAATGCTGTAATTAAAGAGAAAAAAATTAGCTGACCAAGCATGATTGACATCTGCAGAGGGTAGTGACCTGAATATTCAAAGTCCTATGGACTTGTGACTTCTAGGGCGCTAGGTCCACTTGCAGGCTCTGTGGTGGTTTGAAGGAGGATGCTCTCCATAGGCTCATTAGTTTGAGTATTGATCCCCTGTTGGTGGAACTGTTTGGGAAAGTTTAGGAGGTGTGTTCTTTTTGGAGCAGGTGTGTTACTGGGTGGGGCAGGCTTTAAGATTTCAAAAAACTTGCACCATTTCAAGCTAACTCTCTTCTTTCTGCTGATGTTTAAGATTTGAGCTCTCAGCTGTTCTTACAGCCATGACTTCATTCCACTGCCGTGGTCTCTAACCTCAAGAACCATGAGCACAATTAAATGCTTTCTTTTAGAAGTTACCTTGGTCAGGGTGTTTTCTCACAGCAATAAACAAGTAGCTGATACAGGCCCAGTGTCTTTATCTGCTAAGGTCTGAGGTTTTTCATGCTCTGTTTTTCTACTGTAAATGGGCTCTTTTTAGATTTTATCTGTCACCAGGTATCATAAAGTTAAAAAAAAAAACAAAATTAATCAAATGCCTTGTCTTAGTTTGCTTTCTATTGCTGTGATGAAGACCATTACTGAAGGCAACTTGAAGAAGGAAGGGTTTATCTAACTTACATATCTCGTGTCACAGTCTATCGAGGAAAGTCAAGGCAGGAACTAGAGAAAAGAACTTGGAGACAGGAACTGAAGGAGAAAACCATGGAGAAACACTGCTTGCTGCCTTGCTTAGTCTGCTTTCTTACACCATTTAGTGCCACCTGCTCACAGGTTGTACCATCCACAGTGTGCTGCACTCCCCCCGCCCCCCCGCATTGATCATTAATCAATAAAATGTCACAGAATTGTCTACAGACCAATCTGATGGAGACATTTTCTCAACTGAGGTTTTCTCTTCTCAAATGACCCAACCTTGTTTCAAGCTGACAAAAAGCTAACCACTATATGCCCAAACCAACTATTTTGTGCTTTATCAAAAGCACAGATGCCTCTTTGATAGAAGCAGATTTATTGATTAGGCTTCCCAAGTTCTGACAGAAGTCTTTTATGTGCTGCTACTGATTTTTCAGAAGGGTGACTATAAATTTATCAAGTGTGGGCATGAATGAGAGGTTATGGAGAGAAAGCAACCAGTGGAAACTGATCAGGAAAAGAGAGAGAGATTTGGCTCAACAGGAAGAATGATCACTACATTATTTTAATTTGTTAACTAAATATGATAGAAGGCAAACAATCCCAGTGGTATTTTCAAAACTTTTGTTTCGTATTTAATTTGGAAATAAAGGCCGAAAAAGAAATCCTAAAGATGGTGTGATATTTAATATTGCTTGTGAATCACCAGACAAACTAATCTCTGACCCTGTATGAAAGGAGTGATCTGGATTAGGTTAACTGAAGTAGAAAGACTCACCCTAAATGTGTGAGGTAACATTCCATGAGCTAGGGTCTGAGGCTAAATGAAAAAGACAAAGTGAGCTGAGCCCAAACACTCACCCATTGCTGTCTATTCCTGACTGTGGACACACATGGCCAGCTGCTTTCTGCACCTGTCTTCATACCTTCTCTGCCATGATAGTGTATCCTTTGTAGGTTTAAGACAAAATGAACCCTTCTTTCCTCAAGTTGCCTATGTCAGGCATTTGTCACTTCAATGAGACAAACAACAAATAAAGGTAGTGACTCATAAGATTTGATATTTATATAAATACTGAATGGGTGTACTAACAAGAAAGCTCACAAATAATGATCTAACATAACCTGGCACACTTTGAAAATGTGAACAAAATGGGATAATAACCACTACTTGAATTTGTTCATTATTTTCTCTTCATCATACAAAAGACAGAGCACGATTTGGAATGAACAGAGGCATGCTCATTCAAACTGCAGCCCTGTTGAATTGATTTCTGCATTTGGAATAGCTTCCCTAGGGTCCTTCGACTCCAAGATGGAGGCACACTCTGGCATATCACTGCGGCACAGGTTGTGTTTGGTGTTCTTCCAGTTTTTATCAGTTATTGATGATTTCACATGGGATTCAATTTGTGAAGTCAACATCAAGTATACACAAAGACTCCAAAAAATTCTCATTTTAAGGGCAACTTGAATCAATTCACCCGTGGCACATCAGAGAAAGACCCAAACGTCTCGTTCTGTTATGTCATGCTTTGGCACGTACAGTTGTCCCTTCAATGCCTGTGGGAGGAGGTATTTGCATATCGCCCACACTCATCCTCCTGTACTTTAGGACATTTTTGTCGTTCTGCCTTTCAGATAGAGTCTTGTTTTATTGTCCAAGAAGATCTTGACTTCTAGGCTTAAGCAATCTTTCAGCTTCAATTACCTAAGTAATTGGGACAGTAGGCAAACAGCTGAGCATGCGTATACTTCTCATATACCTTAGATCATTTCTAGATTACTTATACTACCTAATGCGAAATAAATGCGACACAAATAGTTGTGATATTATAATACTTAGGGAATACTGGCAAGAAACAAGTCTCTACATATTCAGCTCAGAGTTTTCCTCTTACAGCACAATCTGTCGCCGGTTGGGTGTGTGACTGCGTGTAGAATCCACAGATCTAAAAGGCTGACTTGCGTTGTCAGCGTTCACACCATTTTGTTCTGTTGACGTCTGCATTTTCCTTGTTGCCTGACTCACTGTACATTCTTCTTCTCTAAAATTATCAAGGAATTGTATTTTCTGGTTATGCTGGTGGTAGAGTCATTTTGCAGAAATGATGTGGGATAGTCATGAGAACTGAAATAAGCGTCTTATGTCCCCAACTACCACAGAAGCTTCAGGTATAGTTCCTAATGCACTTTTACATTATGAGAGTTAACTATAAATTTTGAACGTTTTTAGTTAAGAAATTGTAATGACTGTCCTTGATGCAAACATTCCCTTCAGTATTTTAGCTGTATCTTAGCAAAGGAAGCCAGCAGTGTGATGTTAAATAGGCACATTAGATAGTCCATATGTAGTAAAGCTGAAAATCAAATTTATACTCATTGTCTATACAGTGTTGTAGAATTCCTCTTAATATTTCTTTGGTGAGATAATTTCCTTATGAGACTAATGATAACAAGTCAAAGTAGGTTACTGAAGATAGAGTTTATGCCATCCCCCCACAAAGACTGAAAGTAACTTTAGAATGAAACTTAGGCTAATTTTGTCAGTTGCATGGGATATACCAATGAGGTATGTAGAACAGTAACTTTGAGGGATTTTCTGTTTTCTCCAGTTTTCATATTGCAGTAGAACTCAGAGACATTAGGTTTTGCAGGGAAAGCTAACACTGGCAGATGGCCCATTTGTCAAAAATATTGCAAGAGATTATGACTAGAAAAAGGGGCTGGGTAGGTGCCAAGATTGGTTGGACAGAGAAAGGTCTTAATTGATTTGCTAAGAAAGGTTTATTTGAGGATGACCTTGACAGCCACAGGAAGAAGGTTCAGTAGGATGAGCAGTGTGACATGTGCAATGATGTTCATGTACGTAATCCGGGATTCCCCTGACAAAGAGGGATTCATGGCCACCTGATATTTTTCCTTTAGTTACTGGATAGGAAGCAGAGGCAACAGTGAACCCAAGGGGAGAGAATGAGACTTAGAGCACCAGGTTACTTTGATGTTGCTTCTTGTTTGGGGAATGATAATTACATTCCTGAGTTCAAAGAGGAAGCTAAGCTTCCTTATAAGCTGTCTGTGGACTTGTTTGTATAAAATCAATGGACCAGAAAAGCAATAGCTTTGTTTCGTTGTGTTTCATTGTTTCAATGCCTTTTGCAGCATTCAAGAGACACTTAAATTTCCTAGCTAGCTCTGATTAAATGGAAACTTAAACCCTGAAAATCCTGATGGCAATTTTATATTTTAATTTTATTATATTTTTTGGCAATTTTTATATGCTCACAGTGCAGCCTGATTATTGTCACCATCTCTTAGCCACTCCCTCTTACTAACTCCTACCATGTAAGTCTCTTTTCCCCATTTATGTCTTTTATTTTCTTTTGTGGTTTGCTGAGTTTAACCATGGCTGTCTGTGTGACTGTGGGTTGGAATGGACCGTTAGAATATGGAAGGCTCATCAGTGGACACAACACTAGAGATGTTTTTCCTTCCCTGAGAATCTATGAACAGTTAATCAGAGTGTGAGGCAGGACTCTACAAACCTTTTCCTGACCCACGATTGACTGCTGACTGGCCTCATCTTCCACAGCCTCAGTGCATGCAGCTACTGTGAGACCGTGATTACATTGGTTGTACCATCTTCAGAAGGCGCCCTTTCACATCCCTTCTCCATGTCTTCTGGCTCTTTTATCTCCTTATCCTCTGGCTTGTAAACACTCTTTCTTCTCTCCTCTTCCATGATGTTTTTTGAGCTGTGTGTGTGTGTGTGTGTGTATGTGTGTGTGTGTGTGTGTGTGTGTGTGTGTGTGTGTATGTGTGTGTGTGTGTATGTGTGTGTGTGTGTGTGTGTGTGTGTGTGTGTGTGTGTGTGTATGTGTGTGTGTGTGTATGTGTGTGTGTGTGTGTGTGTATGTGTGTGTGTGTGTATGTGTGTGTGTGTGTGTGTGTGTGTGTGTGTGTGTGTGTGTGTATGTGTGTGTGTGTGTATGTGTGTGTGTGTGTGTATGTGTGTGTGTGTGTGTATGTGTGTGTGTATGTGTGTGTGTGTGTGTGTGTGTGTGTGTGTGTGTGTGTGTGTATGTGTGTGTGCTACTTAGGGATGAACACTCCATCGTCACTTACTTTTGGCTCTTTGACCAGCTATATAGCTCTGCATTAATTGGCACCTGCCTGTTGCACTAAGAATCTTCTTTGAGGAAGCCTGCTATATTTTGTTTTCAAAACACATATTACTCATAAAAGACACCCACAGACTGAAAGTAAAGGGATAGAAAGCAACCCAAAAAGCACGAAGAAACAAAAATAAAAGATCTGATGAAAATAGGCTTTAAGCCAAAATTAGTCAAGAAAGATAAAGAAGGCCACTACATATTACCAAAAGTGACAATTCATCAAGACCTCACAGTTGCAACTATACAGAAATCAAACACTGGGGCTTCAATTCCCATAAACTCAACACTAATTGACATAGAAGTTCAGGTAGGTCCTGATGCAATACATAGTGGATGACTTTGGTATCTTACTCTCATTGTCAGATAGGTCATGTCGGCTAAAAATTAATAAGATTAATAAGGAAGCTTCAGATTTAAACTATACCAGAGATCAAAAGGCTTAACAGATTTCTAGAGAATATTACATGCTGCAGAAAGAGGAAACACATCTCAGCCTGTGGGATAGACCACATTTTATGTCAAAAATCAAATTTTACCAAATGCAAATAGCTGAAATGACCTCTTGTCTTGTATTTCATCAGATCAGAATGCAGTAGAACCAGAAGAACTATAGTAACTTTGTGAAAACATGGAGATTAAACAATAAATTCTTAAGAGAATCTTTTATTTATTCTTTGACAATTTTATATATGCATATATTTTCATTATATCATTTATATATTTATAAATTTATATTATTTACATATGCATACAATGTATATTGGATTCCCACTCACTTCTGACCTTTTTGTTCTTTTATTTGGATGAGCTAGTTAGTTTAATTAATCAATTAGTGCTGTCTGCTAGAGCATTGATGACTTTGCTGGCTTGATTTTGTTCATGTCTGTGCAGGTAACCAACAGAAGACAGTATTTCACAGCACTCCTTGTGATCCTCCAGCATTTAGATTCTTTCCAACCCTTCTTCTACAGTATTCCTGAGCCTTAGGGAATTGATATAGACATCCCAATTAGGGCTGAGCACTCAGCAGTCCCTTCCTCTCAGCTCTTCGAGCAGTTATGGGTCTCTGCATCAACTGCAGCCCACTGCAAAGGAAGCTCCTCTGGCCAAGGTTGATGGCAGCACTAACTTATGGAGAGAAGTGCTGCCAAGGCTGTGTTGAGTTCAAAGGTTCATATCCCTCTAGGTCTGGGAGACTAATGATAGCTGTTGTTCTCTTCACTCTCAGTAAGTTTGGAGTTCTGGTGCATGCAGGAGGGGAGGGGGATTGTAAGTCCTTTCCTCATCTGGTCCTACAGCTGTGTGAAGAGCCTTGCCTCCTTTGCAGTTGCTGCTACTCCCTACAGGGGAGCTTTATAAGGCTGGCAGGTGAAGAGAGGATTTCCATAGGAGTTCAGCATTCCGGCTTTGTTTTCTGTAAAGATCTCTCCCAGCTGAATTAGTTTGTTTACAGACCTCTTCTCTCGCAGGGTAAGAGCTGATTTACTGTCTATTTTCTTTTCTCTCACCCAGTTTTCCTGGTGAGGTTTCTAATCCATCATCTTGCTTGGAAGTCCTGAATAATGCATTCCTGAATGACCAGTGAGTTACCGAAGAAATCAAGGAGGATGTACAACATTTTCTAGAATTAAGCAAAAACGAAAGCACAACTACCAAGAAATTTTGGAATACAGCTAAGGCAGTTCTAAGAAAAAAAAATATAGCTACAAATGTTTACATTAAAAGTCCAGAAAGATCTGTAAGTAAAACATGGTGCATCTCAAAGTCCTAGTAAAACAAGAACCATCCAAACGTAAAGCTGGAGACGATAAGAAATAACACAAATCAGGGCAGAAACCCATGAAACAGAGATTGTATTAGGAACTTTCATCATTGCGATGACAAAACACCCGACAGGACAATTTAAAGGGGGAAGGGTTTATTTTGGATCACAGTTTGAGGGTACAGTCCTTTATAGGGGGGAAGCCATGGTGGCAGGAGCACGAAGTATTGACCGTACTGCATGATGGCTAGAAAGCAGAGGGATAGAGTGAAGAACCAGCCTGCCTCCATCTTAGGCTGAAAAGTCATATTATAGTAAAGACAAACTAGGTTCATTCCTGTTTATGATTAAACCTTTGTTTCTCCAGGATTGGGCTATGTCCTACCTGTAACCTTAACTACAAATGGTCTGTACTGCCTGTGCCAGGAAACAGCAATCAAGTCTTTGTTTCAAAAAGTTAATAATCATCTTGTAACCCTACCTTTGTTTCAGGGTCATGACTACCTCTTTTTATGACTGCTTGCTGTTATGACTACCTGTTGCTTTGACCACTATGCTATGTTCTGCTCCTATAACCCAACTATTTTGCCCACCAAATTCCCCATTTGAAAACTCCCTACCCCTGACCTATAAGAATCTTGTCTTCCTCACATTCAAGGCTGACCTCTCAAACCCAACTTTTAGGGAGAGGCAGCCCATGTACATGAATTAAAAAACTTACTTTAATTAATTGCTTGCTTTAATTAATTTGGCCATGATGATTTGGGTCAGTGGTCTTTCTCCCTTCATCTTTGGGATTAGCAGATACGAAGGTTTGTACTTGTCATCCTTTTCTCCTTTGTATTCAATTGAGGACAGCCATGGAAGGGGGCTGCCTATGTATAGAGTAGGGCTTCAGTCTTAATCCAATCTAAAAACTCTTTCACAGACGTGTCCAGAGATTTGTTCATTAAGTAATTCCAGATTTTGTCAGGTTGAGGATCAATATTAACTATCACAGACACTAATAGTATAATACATAGAAATGATCAGACTCAAGTTAAGCAGCGAACAAGGAGACTACAGATCTGATCACTAAATATCAGATAGCTTACACAGAGCCCTTTTGAGTGAGGGACAGTGACTGAAGGGACAAAGGTGATTTACCCAGTATAGCGTCTATAAACTGATGATGGCCGGAAGATGAAGAAACGCAGTGTCTTTTGCTATAGTCTATGGAACATAAGTATCTCATTCATGTCACAAATTAAGCAGCACAAATGTGCCTTTGGCAGTGAGGTCAAAGGATGGGGATTCAATCACTGCTTGGGAATGTATCTTTCTAAAGAACAAATAAGTCATTTTGAACTTTCCTTCTCCTAATCTGTTTGTCGGAGCCAAGTATGAAACAAGCGTAAGTGTGCAGGGGCAGCGTGAGCCTGTACCTCATTTCCTCATTGACTTTTATGAGCGCATCGGATACAAAGAGGAAATGTCCTGGGAAAGGACAGAACATAGAAGAGAGATGCCTCAGGATGATTACAGGCTGTGTGCGTGTATGTCTCACATAGCTTGCTTCTATCATGTCAGGGCTATGCTGCTGACTTACTGTAATTCAGAGCATTACAGTTGTCTCCCTTTGGAGCAGAAGTTACTCTATCAATTCAGGAAAGATCACGTCTGTGTGCATGCCACTGGCAAACTGTTGGTCTTCTTTGGTTCTGGAGTTCCTTTCATCGTCACATTTCACGAATAAGCTCTGGGCTATCCAAGACTCACGAGTTCTTAGGGGTTTCATCGTGATGGCATGTGAGATGATATATCACTGTAAGATTTTAACAAATGTCAGGATGTTAACCCAGGATCAAAGAGTGTCCTTAACATTAACTCTTGCATAACAAGTATATGTCAAAACATATATTCTTAACTTCTTTTCTATCCCTTTCTTTAAATTAAAATGTCTTTTGGTAGTAAAATTATCAAAGCACCATCTAGGACTTCTGGAAAATCAATGCAGTTAAAGAACTAATTATTTGGTTGTTAGCTACAGAGATCAGTAAAATAGGTCATAGGTGGCTTCATGATGAGGTCTAAGCAAGATCTCTCTGGTTATTAAGAGATAAACTCGTGTTTCCTGGAACCGACTATGTGAAAGAGTTGTCAAAAGTGGACTGGTTGAAATAGCTACCAAAAATTCTGTGGCATTTTCCCCAGTAATTAAAGGTGGGGAGGATGGACACTTCTCAACATCCTTTAGTAAGTCAAAATTTCTTTGATGTTAAAATACATCAAGACATTATAAGAAAATGAGCTGGCAGTGGTGGTACATGCCTTTACTCTTAGCACTTGGGAGGGAAGCTGAGGCAGGCAGATCTCTGTGAGTTCTAGGCCAGCCTGGTCTACAGGGTGAGTTCCAGGACAGCCAGAGTTACAACAGAGACTCTGTTTTTTGAGACTCTGATTCAAAAAAACAAAACAAAAAAAGAAAAAAAAAAAGGAAAAAACTAGCCTCCTGAACATCTACCAAGGATCCTCAAACTATCCTCTGTGGACTGGCATCTGTAAATAAAAAGTTGGCCAATCCACAGTGGACTCCATGTTTTTCTGTGCTTTCTGTTTTGATTTTCATTTTTATTTAAGAGAGAGAGATGATGTTGGGTAGGTAGGGAGATGAGGGAGCTGGGAGGATCTGAGGGAGAGAGAAAATATGATCAAAATATATTGGATGAAAAAAATTTAAAAATTTAAGTAATTAAAAAATAAAGTTTCATTGGAATATTGCCATATCCACCAATTTGCTGTGAGAGAGCTGAGCAGCTGCTGATATGACAGAAAATGTATAGTTTGCAAGTCGCCGATATTTACTGTATGATTCTTAAAGAGCTTTGCTCATTTCCCACATAGATATAGATTCAAGCTGTGAATGCTGAGTCTGAAATCTATATACTAAGTTCACTCAGGAGACCTGAGGATGCGTGGGTACCAGAGCCCAAGCGGAGGGGAAGAAGGCATCTGTGCAGCACAGAGGCTGCTCAGTGGCCTGCAGCGGGCTGTAAGAATCCGGGTACAATGCCTTGACCCTGTGGCAGAGCAACAGGACAGGACAATGGCTACTTATACAGAGATAATATGTGAACGTGGAATGATTCAAACTGGAAAGTAAGAACAAATCTCAAACTTAAAATCCCAAAAGTCCAAAAAAATCACGAAAATACATCAAAATGTAACAGGCAACAGCTTAAAGTGGTTCCTACTTACTAAGGCATGGCTGATTCGAGTGTGAAAATAGGGATCAGTGAGTTCATACTGGTACTCATAAGGTAACAAGGTACATAAGGTACTCATACTCATAAGGTAACAAACATACACACAAATAAATGGGCAAAAAGCTGTTCTTCAGGATAGACTCTCCA